>CAWUFW010004828.1:515000-1115000 GCA_963921515.1 Calotriton arnoldi | reverse complement strand
CCAAGCAAAACATTGCATTCTGAGCAAGATAGAGGGAGACCATCTTGGCCACTGCCACACTTCCCATCACCGACAGGGGGAGTTTGTTCCAGAATCTTAAGGATCCTCCAGACACGCCACAACTCTGTCCACATTAAAGCACTTGTGCACTACCTCGGTGTGCGCAACCTGTATGCCCAAATATCTGAATCCTCCATCTCCCAGCAGAGGCCTAATGCCGGTAGTTGGTCGACTGGTTTCCCCACCAAACCCCCAAGGAAAAGCAAGAGGGACTTTCAAACATTAACTCTGAGCCCAGACACCCTGCCAAAATCATTTAGTAATCCCATCAAGATTGGCACTGAACTGCTGGGGGAGTGGACATAAATCAGCACGTCATCCGAATATAAGGAAATGACATGTAAAGCCACCTACTTGAATCCCCCACGGCTCCAATTCCTTGCACAATAGTAGGGCCAGTGGCTTGACCGTGAGCGCAAAAAAGGAGTAGGGAGAGATGCCAACCCTGTCTGGTTCCCTCCCAACTGACCAAAGCTCTGAGAGGTCGCCCCCACCCTGATGCAGAATATTGGGTCAGTATATGACCGCCACACCCACCTGCAAAAGCTGGGCCCTAATCCCATCCCTCCCAATACTACCATCAGATAAGCCCACTCCACAATATCAAAGGCTTTATCTAGATCTAGGAAGACCAGAGCTATTTCGCAATCATCACTCATGGTTTCTTGCAGCACATGCATGAGCCTTCATAAATTAAAGGCTATGCTATGGGCCCCCTAGCCTTGATGCCAAAACTTTACACAGTATCTTAACATCCGAATTGAGCATAGTGAGGGGTATATTGGAGAAAGTCACCCCCGGGCTTCAGCATAAGGCAGATGATCCATACCTGCATCGTGAGCCGGAGGATCCTTTTAGTTTGTAGCTTGCGGAGGGCTTCCAACAGCTTCTGATTTGCAGGGCAGTCTCTCCCCCCCTCCCAGAGCCTTGGACTTAAGGGCACCAATAGCCTCGCCCAGTTCTTCCACAGAAAAAACTCTCCCCAAATCCTGCACTCAGTCTGGCAACAGGCTAGGCAACCCCACCCCTGCCAAAAATCCCTCTACCATCCCAGCGGGGCCCATCGCACCGGCACAATACACCCCCTCCTGAAAGTGTTCCACAAAAACACTTAGGATATCCTTATGGCTGGTCACCAAAGTGCCACTTGGAGCATGACTATGCAGTATTTTCGGGGACCTCCTGTTCCCACCACAAAATTCACACCAGGAACCTACTGGATTTGTCCCCCTCCTTTTGTAAGCATTGGCGGTATGCCTAAAGTGTGCATTTGTTCAAGGTATCCCAAATCTGCTGTACCGCTCGTCGAGCCTGGAACACCCTTGCACCCGCATCCACAGAATATGCCGTTGATCCTTGGAAGTTAGCTAGGTGACGCTCCTGCACCCCAAGTTCAGCCTCCAATTGTCGCTGTATGGCACAGGTGGTCCCTACACATGTTACACTCACAACCGCTTTAAAGGCCTCCCAATCGGTGGCCCTTTAGGTCACAGTCCCCCAGTTGATAGCTAAATAGTTGGTAAGGGAAGTTGCCAGTGCATCTCGAAACACGGTGTCTGGGGCATGGTATTGCCCCATCGCAAACAAAATAACAGTGGTGCCTGGTCAGAGAGGAACCACCCCACATGTGTCACCTTGACCAACCTCAGAGGTTCCACCCAGCAACCAGAAGATTGTCCAGACAGCTATAGGTATTATGAATTGGGTAATGAAAGGTATACTCCCGGTCCCCCAGATGTAGCACATGCCAGCCATCATGGAACCCAAGTTGTGCATGATTGCGGCGAGAGGTGGTCATCAGGGGTTTGGTTCCTTGGTTAGGCGATAGTGGTCCCCGTCACCATCTAAGACGCAAATGTAGTTCCCTGCCCAAATCACTAGGAATCCCACACTGTCCTCCAAGGGATTCTGGATTAGCTACTAAAAGTGCCTGTCATCTACATTGGCCGCATAAGTGTTCAGGATTGTAATTTCCTTACCATCCAGTGTACCCTGGAGCAGGAGATAACAGCCCTCTATATCCGCCTCGCCATCAGTGTGCCAAAATGAGACCCAAGGTGCAATCCAGATAGCCCCCCCCTACCATAGGAGGAGTATGTAGCTGAAAACAACGGACCCCTCCATTTCTTCCCCATCTTCTGAGGCTCCACACTTATTAGATTTGTTTCTTGCAAGCAGGCTATTAGCACCTTGTGGCGCTGAAGGAACAAGCCCACCCTATACCTCTTAGAATAGCCCTTCAGAACCCTGACATTCCATGTCAAGACATTCATACAGTCAGCCATGTGCGTTACAACCCCAGTCTCCAAGGGACTTGTTTTACTAACCCCCCCCCCCTCCCCCCAGCCGGCATCTTAAAAATCCCAGCTGCAGAGAAGTAAGTACTTGGTAGCACATACGCACTGCAACCAAAAACATGCACTCCACAACCAGGAGTATGGGACATTTCAACACCCCATCTCCCCCAACCACAGATAAACAGTAAAACAACAACAAAGCATACTGCATATCCATCAAGATCCATGCTGTCAGGACCCTCAGCCTATACTCCTGACCCTCAACATGGCTTACCACTAACTGGAAAAAGCACCTCAAAACCCATACACAATGTGATACTGTACCAAAACATAACGTTTACCAGCTCGACATATGGTCAATATAACTAGTGTGCATAGTTCCAGCTGCGCCACGGGTGCATCGCCCTCCACCCCCTGGAAGAGAATGAGGGGAGAAACAATGGAGAGAGAGCAGGGCAGACAATGGCAGAACACAAGACATGATTATATGTCAGGCAGTGGAGTCCCTTTAGTCCAAAGTAGTCTATGGAGCAGGCAAGGCCTCTCCAGAATCCGACACAGTGACACGGGGAACAAACTCCATGGTGCTGCTAACCTCCTGGATCATAACCCTCGTTGGGCTCTCTTCTCTGGGCACCAAAGACTTTCCAGTCGCAGACTCCTATCGTGACCTCCAATTCAGGCTGTGTTCTCCGCGGGCACTCCCGACCCTGGCCCACCACAAGCCCACCCCCTCTCTGGGTACCTTGTTCCACACCTCCAAACAACTTCTGGGTTAGCAAAGTGGGACTTGCCCCCAGACAAAACCCTCAATCAAGCCAGATACAGAAGCATGTGGCAGAGGCCCATCGTTCACAATTTGGCTTTAACCTCCAAGGAAGCCCTTCCAGGACCCCTGGACCTTGTTGGTGTAGTTTGGGTAAATGGAAATCCTATGGTTTTCAAAGTGGGCAGCATTGAGGATGCAGTCTCTGTCTTTATAGTTCAAGACTCGGGCTATCATAGCCCGTGGCAGTGCCCCAGATCTGGGGGAGCCACCAACGCCCAATCTCAATTGCAAACATTGGAGCTATCCCAGTTGGCTTCAACACGTCCCGGATCCATTGTTACACAAAATTCTCAGTTGCACCCCCTTCGGCTCTTTCCGGGAATCCGAGAAAACAAACGTTGTGGCGGGACCTCCCCTCCGCATTCTCCACTCAAGCCTCCAGGGTCCCAGTCTTGGAAGTCACTGTGGCTACCTGTTTCCGTAACGCAACCACCTCGGATTTAAGTTCAGTGATAGACCCTTCGGAGATCCGTACCTTGTCCAACACCTTTCTGAGTTCCACTCGAAGGAGGTTCACCTTAAGCGCCACAATTTCCATCTTCCCCTTGAGGGCCACCCCGGAGTCCTGTATAGCAACAAGCAGTTCCACCTAGGAGGGCTCCTCAGAAGATGGCCCCAGTACCCGATTCTCCTTGTGGCCAGCCTGTCGGGTTTGCCATTATGAGGTGGGTGCCGGCATGGTATACTGCTCCATGGTGTTCCCCTGTGAGGGGGCCAGTGGTTTGTTTCTCCCCATGAAGAGAAGTCCGAGAAATCTGACAGCTCAACTGCACAGACACAAGGGCCGACAGTGCAACCACCTCCAGAAATCCGGAGAGTCACCTACTCCCCACTAGTCCCCCACATCAGTGTCGGGTCAGGCCACAGCCGGCCACCCAACTCCTGCGAGGGCGCAAGTCCATCCATGGGGCAACAAGGATGCACAGGTGTCTGCCCACCCCCCCCCAACCCTGGGCAAAGGCACCCCCACTGCCTTTTAGTTCACATCACTCCAGAAGTCACCAGAGGATAAGTGGGGGGCAAGTGCATCCACACCAGGCCAACGGCAAGTGGTCTCCCACCGGAGAGTCGAGGTTTCCCCCCAGGGCCAAATAATATATTTCAATATTCCACCATCAGGTATAGGCAAAAGTTAATCAATCTGTGTGCCCAGGAGGCCAAATATATAGTAAGGTAGACACCCCCAGAGCCAGACAAGAACAGCAATGTCGAAAGTACCAGGCCCCCAGGCCATCCACCAGGCCCGCAGAGTCACAGTGAGAGGCCCAGTGACACAGCAGTACAGGCAATGCAGTGCATGTAAGCTCCCAAGCATGCATCCATGACTAAGATAGTGAGTGGCTCCCAAGGAAGGCCCAAGAGGCGCAGCGACTGTTGCAATCAGCCCAGTGGCCCAGGATGGCTGCACACAAGGTCACTCACCGGGGGGGGGAGGGGGGGAGGCTTCTCCATAAGGCTGCAAGAGGCGGCAGCACCGGCCAATGCACAGCCATAGTCTTGCTGCGGGCCAACATCCTGGATCTGCACCCAGCAGGCCGTGCAGGTAGCATACTGCCAACAAATGCTCTCATCAACAGCAGCCAGCATGATCGAGGCCACCAACAGATCCATTCCCGCAGGCCGCAACGAGTTTTGGGGATTATTCAGGCCCCAGTCGCAATTCCCAGAGCTGCAGCTGGCCTCATCCGCTGGCGCTGCACAAATGGCTTCTTCCTGCTTCAATTTGCCTTAAATCTGCATACCCAGTGTGCTGTGGGGTGGGCTGTACAGGTGGTTTGAAGCAAAAGAGCGCCAGGTACAGCAGGATTTTGCAGGATGTAGCCTGGGCTGATGAGGAGACTCTCGGGAGCGCGTCCGGTCAACCATCTTGCATAGCCACGCCCCTAAGTGCTGCCTAAATAATTTACACATTGCCTCTAAGTTACGCCGGACTGCTTTTGTGTCAAGCTACTAGAAGATAAAGCATATGTTAATTTAGTTACTTTTGTGGGTCACTCCGATACACATTTTGGCTGTTGCTTAAGTAAGGTTTCACCCCCTACAACCAACAACTTCAGAGACCTTCTATGGATGCTTGTTTTTCTAAATACACCTAGGCTATACGGACTTTCTCCCCTCTTCTCTTACCCAGTAGTTTTGCTCTGGGCCAGGATGCCAAGTGGGATCACTGTTGAACTGTCTAAGTATAGTCAATAAATAAATTCATTAATACCACCGAGGTTCCCAATAGATGTTTTGGCATTTTCATCAAGAATTAGTGTCTCATGATCCCCTTACATAATTTTTTTTTTTTTGTTGATTTATTCATATATGCTTTTATTTTTATTAAAACAGTTTGGGATCATTATTGTTGTATGCTCTTCAATGTTCTTTTGGTGCATTTCTCTGTCAAAACACCTGTTACTTTATGGCATTGCTATATAGGATAGGCACAGGTTTTCTGAATTTTTTACAACAAAGCACAGTTTTCTAACTTTGTGGCAGTGAATCCATGTGTTTTTCTCGCCTCAGTTAATGATCCAGAATCTCACAATTAGTTTGACATCACTTTAGAGTTTGGTGACCACACTTTGTAGACAATTTGGATAGAGGTTTCTGGTTCTCATTTTTCACCTTTTTGAGATAAATCTAAGAGCAGATTTTATCATCAAAGGCAATCAGAGTGTATTTTTCCTGTTATATGGATTACTGTTAATAGCCACACTTACATCTCCCTTTTTGTGATGAGGCCGGTTAGTGTACATAATCAAATTCACTGAAGAGAGGCAATGGCTTGCTTCTGCTTTCATCTGCATGTGTATATGCATGAGTGTGTGCCCACATGTGAATGCATTTGTTTCCACATGTGTATGTCTATCTGAGCTGATGAATGTAGATATATTTGTCTGTGTGTGGTTGTGCTTTGGGTGGGTGTAGGAATTTAGGGACATCAGAGACACCACAAATGACATGGCATTTTTATTTGCCCTCTGGTGTGTCAGTCTTGGCCAGTAGCCTGGTTCTTTGTGATGGCACTGAGCTGATCTTTGAGTGGTTAATCTTGAAATAGGATAACTAGTTGTATATTTCCAAATGTATATGCTAAGGTGTGGAATACAAAAGTTTGGGAAATTCCATGCACACAAGTGGAATGGGGCTGCCACAAACTGCATTTTTGACTATCAGGCAATAATACATTTTAATTCATGTTGGACAGAGTGTAGAATCGTACTTGTTAAGCACACCCCTGTTGTGATCGCCACATCGATGATGAGGTACTGGAACCTTCCAAGGAGTCCAAAGTGCTGCAATAGTGGAAGTAAAACAGTACAGAAAATAAATAGTTTATTATTCTGAATATCAATGTTAGTTAGTTCATTGTGCATTAGGAGAAAAGATCATGTACATTTCAAGTCAAATTCTGATATTCTGTTTCAATATGTATATCTGAGCAGCCCCCAAAATGACATCACTCTAATAATTAATTCTAAAGATTAAACCATACAGTTATGCACGGGTGTGCTAAATTAAAAAAAATATATATTTTATGTGCATTTGTGCACCTGTGTAGAAGGACAAGACCATGGTGGAAAATGAGAAGATAATTGAAGGCGCACATTAAAAGCTGCACAATGAGCGATGGGGACTCCTGATCATATACACTATTGGTCAATTTTAAAACATGCACATGATGGATGAGCAGAATATTACAAGCAAATGGATTCATAGGAGGGCACAGCCATGCAACAAATATGGGAGTAACACTCTACAGATGGGATCCCTGACTGTCTTAAATGCCGACCTTCATCTCCCCGGCTTCCAAATTTGCTCCTACAGAAAACAGCACTCTTTTTGCTGTGGAATTTGTGGGTGGGGTTGTTGTTGTTTATATCATGTTTATATATTTATATAACGATGGCTTTCCTAAGTGAGAACACCAATGCTAACTAAAATCCAAATGTTCTTGACTTCTTCCAATGCACACTCTGTGAGCTGCAGAAGAGCTACCACCACCATGGTCTACAGATATGCACCACAGCAACAGACCCAGGTTAAGACCAACGGGAAGCTGCTCCTGATCTCAAACAGTTGTGCTTATCTTCCACTAAACTCTGGTGTTTAGGGGGAACCTGAGGGATCCAGTCCACCTCTGATCTCAGTAGCGTGCCTTTTTTCAAGCAATTCATCCATTATACCGTAGATGATGCAACATTAAAAGCGGACAAAGTGCTTAGAGAGGTAGAAAGAAGCAAAGCACGCCCACTTGGACCACTTCTTTGGCAAGTTGGAGTTGGTATGCTGCATCTTAGCTTCTTGGCTTTAGAAATATTCCATCTGAATGGAGTAAATCAAAGGAGTTTGGTTTCTGGGGTATAGCTAGGCTCGCTAGTATTCTCATAGTACTGGAAGCAATGTGCAGTGTTAACATAAGGCTTGTTTGAATTACACCTTCCTTGCTATACAAGGATGTTTATAAGGATCAGCTTGTTGGTCCTGTTGAGCCTGCCTTCCATAGCTGTGATGGTAAACTACTCTAGGGTTCTATAGCTGCATCATAGATATTAGACTATCTCCTAGGCTGTGCTCACAATGCCAGCTCCAATGCATCCAATGCTTGCCTTCGGAGGTTCTTCCTCAGGTCCTTAAGCTTCCGAAATGTCCAACTCTCCTTTTCTCCAGGCTCACCTGTCTCAAAGGCTCTCATTGCCAACTCAGGTTCTCCTCTATGCCCATGTCTTATGAGACTTCATTTTCCAGGTTTTACATCAGGTCCTCTTTTCTCCAGGTTTTTTATTCCCATATCCACAAGGCTTCTATACTTATGTTCCTACAACCTTTAAGACCTCAATGCCCAGATACTTCTCCAAGTCATGCTGTCACCAAAGCCTCCATCTGCATGCTTTCACTGGGTTCTCTAGTCTTCAAGGCTTCTGTTCCCAAGCTCTTTCAATGTTCAATTGTCTCCAAGGTTACATAAGCCCTTGGACTATACCCTGCATTTCTCAGTTTCAAACTTAATGGTTAACTCTTACCTGGGGATATAGAGTACATTTAATGAGTGCTACATTTGAACTTTCAGCTTTCAAAAAGATCCTTCCTTCTCAGGTAAATGTAAACATTATACTGGGTTGGTCCCATACATCAGTTTACCATTCATAGCCAGTTGAATATGTAATCTAAAAGCAATTTTTGGCTCGCTCTCCATGTCTACTTATGAACACTCTTCTCTCGTTCTTTTACTTGTTGCCAGTTTCATTGTGAACCCCAAAGTTGGTCTTACAGATTGGTGAGGCAACCACTCATTGTAGAACTTTCTGTATAAACTCTAGGTGATAGCTTTGAATCTTGGCAGAGTTCACTGAGCCCTTCATTCATCTGAGAGCAATATAGTGTGTGTTGAGTAAGATGACATTTACCATGTAAGTTCTATGAGAAAATTCTGTTTATTATGATTACTGTGAACCGGAAGGAGCAATGGTTTCAGAAAACGAACAGGGTGACTTGTGGCCTTTTCTAGATTGTCAAATGTATTCCGTGGTCCCACATTGAGCGGACTCACAGCTTTCTTTACCTGGAGTATAGTGACAGCTGATGTAAATCTGTACATGAATGGGTGTATATTAACCAACTAAGACAAGCCATGTGTCCCATCCTCATTTATGAGCAACAAATCTGTTTAATCATCTTTTTCTGACAACACAATTTCCAAAGCTGTTTTCTTTGTGACAAAAAAGGTGTCAGAAGTGTCCCAATTTTATATGGTGAATTTTCATGAAAATTTCAGCAAATTGTTATAAATTAGGCAGAATTACATAAGATGTGGTTTGCTGGTTTATGTAATCTGTGACTATGGTCATCAGCAAATATCTGCCAGATAAAACGGAAGTGCAGTGTGTAGGATGTCCTTAAATGTTGCCAGTGTGGGGTCTGGGATACCATGGGGCAGTCCATCACCACCAGCCAGATGCAAGAGTAGGAGCGTTTGAACAGCAGTTTTGACGTTGCTTTAGAAGAAAGGGTTTCACGTTCTTAGAATAGAGAGCTGGTTCTAAGCGGTCCTTGCTTTTTAGCAGTGTGTTCCTTTATAAGAAGGTTAGTGTCCAGGGTAAAATCAATTGACTCTGCATTCAGTGAAAGTTGGTGTTTGAAGCTTTCAAGGTTCATGTCACTGAGGCAAGTTTGTACTGTTGCTTGTTTGTTGTTCTTGGCAAATAACAGGAATTCTGTCTTAGTATAGTTGAGCTTCAGGTAGCTGCTGGACAGCCAGGTCTGGATGGTGTGAAGGCCTCCTTTGAAGCATTCGCTGTCTGAAGCAGAGGAGACTTTTCAAGAACAGTTGTGCACAATTTGCAGTGTATGTAAAGCACTATCTGAGTGCGTTTCTCACAATCCAACTATAATATTCCATCACTCAGCCTTCAAGTGATTCATTCCATCTGCAAATATTCTCTTGCACCAATTTGAAGCAATGTACATCACTTCTATGAGAACATATCCATCTCAATAAATTAAAAAAATAAAATACTAATAAATACCATCCTTTTGCATCACAATAAGGGAAGAACCATAGTTTCTGTAATCTAAACTGTTCCAAGTTTGTGCACTGGAGACCCTCTCTATCCTGTCCTAACAAACGATGAGGTAATACCTTGTGGACAAAACAGGAGTTTAAGGATACAGACAGGTTTGGTTTCTTCATAGATTCCTAGCTGATAATATTTCATATATTCCATAATCACAAGGATTTAGGGCAATGAATAATCAAGCTTTTCATTACATTTTCCTGGGTTATTCCACCCCACAATATTGATTGGTCCCATGTGGAACATATCAGAAGCCACCGTGAGTTCAAAACATACCCAGTAGAGGAGAACCTGGTTGATCAGGGTTGTAGCAGCGTACATGGTCATGTATTTAAACACCGCAAATGAGGTCACAAGAGCACAGCGCCCCTCCCTGGTGGGAAAACACAAAAATCACTTGTTAATTTGTCAATCAAAGACAACTTCAAAGCTTCTGTTCCCACTACCAGTCACAAAAGCAAAAAACACGTGCACAGCAAGCACAGTCCACCACTTATTTATTTTGTGGCTGTAAGTGATACATACTGCACCTAGGGGTGTCAATGCACTATACATGTATACACATACTCGTCCTCGGCGTCCCTCGACAATAACACATCACCCAACACCTATGAGACCTCCACTGGCTCCCCGTCGAGAAGAGAGTTACCTTCAAGATACTCACCGACACCTTCAAATGCCTCCACAACACTGGACCGCAATACCTCAATGAGAGAATCTCCTTCCACAAACCCTGCGCATCTGCAGAGCCAGAACGGGCAGAAGGGCCTTCTCCTACATCGTGGCCAAGACCTGGAATGAGCTCCCGATCAACATCAGATGCGCCCCCTCTCTGAACATCTTCAGGAAGACACTCAAGACCTGGCTCTTCGACTGAACGGAGCTGCTTACCCCCCACCCCCCCCAGTGCCTTGAGACCCTCACAGGTGAGTAGAGCGCTTTACAATTCCCTGATTGATTGATACATGTGGAGAAAACCATTCATGATATGTAGTCTGCATGAATGAACATTTTCATAAATGATTTGTCTTTACCCAGCACATCTCCTACCACAGATTTAGGACCAAGCACCATAGTGTAGGCACACTACTTAGCTGTGAAATTGACAGAATTGTAAGGAGTCTGCTTACCAGCTGCCAATTATTTGTTAAAGACAATAGCCAACTTTTTCTCACCTCCACACTGCAATATCCCTTGTCCAGATAAGAACTCTGGTCTCACCTCATTCAGGTTTAACGGTGTGTAAAGTTGCAAAGACGTTTGGGTAGGTGGATCATTCACGTTCGCAAAGTAGGGATGTCAATTTTTCACATTGACTGGTTTATGAGTGGGAATGCAATTTAATATGCGAGCTACGTACTTGCATAGGTAAAGGAGGATGAGTCCAATAAAGGCGCAAGTGCCTGCTCACCCCGTGGACGCTGGACATTATTCATGAAGATGCCCCAAGGGGGAACTTACCCCGTTGTGAATCAGTTACCACCCCGTTTTGGGGTTCAGTAACTCATCAATGGTTTACAACCACAATTGTCTGTGACAAACCATTGAAATATTATTTTCTGAAAGAGGGGAGGAAAGAATTTTACAACTCATAAAATCTCAAGTTTTGCAAAAAGGCATTTTAAAAATGACCCATCATCTGTGGTAGTCGTTATTCAAAATAACCTTTTATCTTCAAAAGGTTGACCCCTCTTCTATCAAGACGGCAGAGAAATTGGTACATTATTTAATATAAAATATCCAGGCGCGTGCTATGGGTAATGGTATGAAATTCAATTGGAAAACACTATAACTCGCCCTTTCTTCATGCACTGGTTATGCCCTTTTATATTATATAATTTATAGCATGTAAAATGACAGCAGTCACAATAAGACTTATGACATCTGAAAGTACATAAATTCTCAGAACACAGTGAGTGGCAAGTTATAGTTAAGGTAGTGTGGAGAATGATGCAAGAAGAATGATGCGTCAATTATAAATGTAAGTGTTAACTAGTGGTGTGTAAATCAGAAATGTAAGTTTTTGCTATAAATTTATAATTTCTCCAGTTAGTATAATTTAAGATGGCTTTGTAGATAGATAAAGATTAAATAACTTTTTCCTACCTAAAACTTAGCTTTACCCTTTGTTTTTTTCCTTAAATCTAAATAGTTTTTATTTTTTAATACAAACAGATCATAGTGTAAAGAATACGTTAATTGTTAAGTGGAGTGTCAGAGTATAGTAAACAACAGCGTAGTACAGTATAGTGTCAAAGTCTAGTGTTATGGAGTGGAATACAGTGGAGTAGAGTCGAGTTTAGGTATGTTGCTTATAGTGGAGTAAAGTATTATATAGTGGAGGGGAGTGGTATGTCATAGTAGGGTGGAGTTTTTTTTAGAGTGGTATAGAGTTGAGTGGCATATCACACAGTACATTTGAGTGTCATACAGTGAACTCTTATTGACAGTTCTGGAGTGGCAGAGTTGAGGAGAGTGTCATAGAATGGCATTGAGTGAAGTTGGGTGTTGCAAAGTCCTTGTGAGGCAATACAGTGTTGTACGGTGTTGAACAGTGCCACAGAGCATAGTTTAGTGTTGTAGAGTGGAGCAGCAGTCATTGGAGTGTCTCACAGGGGCATACAGTGGGATAAACTGTTGGACAGTGTAGTAGAGTGGAGTGACAGCATAGAATAGACTAACGTGTCATAATGGAGTGGCATCTCATACAGTGCTGTGGAGTGAAGTACACTGTAGTGGCGTAGCATACAGTGGAGTAAAGTATTAATGAGTGAAGTGGCATGTCAACAATGGAGTTGTATGCCATGGTGTGAAGTGTGTGAAACTGTTGTAGAGTACTGTGTAGTGGCATAGAGTGGAGTACAGAGTAGTACAGTGGGGTGAGGTAAAGTAGACTGTACTGTGGTACAGTGAGCAAAAATGAAGTGGCATAGAGTGTTCAGTGGAGTGGCATACAGTGGAATAGTATAGGGTGACGTCCAATGGAATAGCATACAGTGCAGTGGTGTAGAGGAGAGTGGAGTACACGCGAGTGGCGTACATTGGAGTTGTATATAATGGACTGTGATTGACTGAAATGGCATACAGTTGAGCGGGGTAGGGTGGAATAGTATACAGTAGAGTGGTATGCAGTGGAGTGCCATAAACTGGAATAGTGTATAGTGGAGTGGCATACAGTTGAATAGCATAGATTGGAGAGGTGTACAGTACACAGTCAGAGTGGAAGAGTACAGTGGAGTAGTATACAGTTGAGTGACGTACACTGCAGTGGCATGCACTGGGGTGGCGAACATTAGAGTAGGATAGAGTGAACTAGCATAAAGTGGAGTGGCGTAGAGGGGAGTGGCATACAGCAGAATAGAGTAGATTGGGGTAGAGTTGAGTAGTGTACAGTGGTGTGTCGTAGACTGGGGTGGTCTACAGTAGAATAGCATAAAGTGGAGTGGCATACATGGGAGTGGGCTGGAGTGGGGTAAAGTAGAGTAGTGGACAGTGGAATAGCGTACACTGGATTGGCATACAGTGGAGTGGCGTGGAGTGACATACACTGGAATAGTGTACAGTAGACTAGCATACATTGATCTAGTATACAGTGGAGTGGCATACAGAGGAGCGGCATACATGAGTGGGGCAAATTGGAATAACATGCAGTGGAGTGGTGTACAGTGAAATGGCATAGAGTGGAATAGCTGAGTTCAGGGGCATAGAGTGTAGTTGTGTACAGTGGAATACTGTATAGTGGAGTGACTGAGTGGACTGGTATACAGTGAAGTGGTGTAGATTGGAATAGCACACAGTTGAGTGTTGTAGAGTGCAGTGTCACGGAGGGGAATACAGTAGAATAGCTTACAGTGGAGTGGCATAGAGTGGAGTGGCAGAATGGGGAGTGGTAGAGTGTAATAGCGTACAGTTGAGTAGCGTAAAGTGCAGTGGCTTACAGTGGAGTGAGGTACATTGTAGTGTCATACAGTAGAGTGGAGCAGCGTAGAGTGGAGTAGTGTACATTGGAGTGGCAGAGTGGCCTGGGGTAGAGTGGCCTGGGGTACTAAGTAACATCGTATAGTAGAGAGGCATACAGTGGAATGGCATAGAGTGGAATGGCTTAGAGGGGAGCGTCGTACAGTGGCGATGTGTATAGTGGAATAGTGTAGAGGGGATTGTCATACAGTGTAGTGGTGTAGACTGGAGTGCCATACAGTGGAGAGGCACACAGTGGAATTACATACAATTGAGTGGTGGACAGTGCAGTGGCAGAGTGGAGTGTGGCAGAATGGATTGAAGTACAGTGGAATAGTGTAGAGTGGAGTTGAGTGGCATACGGTGGGGTACAGCGGAACATCATACACTAGTGGGGGTAGGGAGGAGTCATATAGAGTAGAGTGGCATAAAGTGAAATAGCGTAGAGTGGAATGACGTAGAGTGGAGTGAGGTGCAGTGGAACAGTGCAGACCGAAGTGGCGTACATTGGAGTGGCATAGAGTGGAGAGTTGTAGAGTGGAATATTGTAGAGTGTAGTGTTGTAGGGTGGAGTGAGGTAGAGTGCAGTGGGGCAGAGTGTAGTGGTGTACAGTGTAATAGCACACTGTGGAGTGGCATACAATGGAATAGTGTAGAGTGCAGTGACATAGATAGGAGTGACATGAAGTGTTATACAGTGGAGTAGCATACAGTAGAGTGGTGTTAAGAGAAGGGGCATACAGTGGAGTGGCGTAGACTGGAGTGGCATTGAATGGAGTGGCTTAAAGTGTAATAGCATACAGCCGAGTGGTGTAGAGTGGAGGGACATACAGAGGAGTGGCGTAGACAGGAGGGCCATAGAATTAAGTGGTGTTAATCGTAATAGTGAACAGTGCAGTGGTGAAGAGTGGAATGGCATTCAGTGGATTAACGTAGAGTGGCATATAGTGGAGTGGAGTGGAGTGGTGCAGTGTAATGGTGTACAGTAGATTGTTAGAGTGGAGTGAGGTACACTGGCATAGCATGCAGTGCAGTGGTGTTCACTGAAGTGGCATACAGTGGAGAGGCATAGAGTAAAATAATGTAGAGTGCAGAGTCGTAGAGTGGAGTTGCATACAGTGGAATAGCATAAGGTGGAGTAGCATAAGGTGGAGTAGCATAGAGTGGAGTAGTGAAGAGTGGAAGGATGTGAGTGGCATGGAGTGGAGTGGCCTACAGTGGATTAACGTAGAGTGGAGGGGCGCATAGTGGACTTGTGTATAGTGGAGTGACGTGGAGTGGCATGGCAGAGAATGCAAAAGTGTAGAGTGTATACATTGGAGTGGTATAGAGTGGAGTGGCAGAGTGGAGTGGGGTAATTGAAACAGACATAGCTTGAAAGTGAGTCAATGGATGTAGATGTAATGTGTAAACAATCTACATTATGAGATGTAAATGGTAATTTTTGTTTGTGTAAATAGTATACGTAGTGTTAAAGTTAGATTTTTTAAGAAACTTAGGGCCCGATTTAGATCTTGGCAGATGGGTTACTCCATCACAACGGGGACAGATATCCTTACAATAAAAATATAAATCCTATAGGATATAATGGGATTTATATTTAACCCAATAATAATAACCCAGTATTTGTAAAGCGCGAACTAATCACCCCAAAGGGTCTCTTCGGCGGACAGTAACCCATCTGCCAAGATCTAAATCAGGCCCTTAGTTATCTATTGTTCCTCTGTATACTGCGGTATGTTTGTGGTATACCGTGGTACATGTGAATGAGAAGTCAGTATGTGATTAGCTAATGGCTGTGTTTACCAAAGGTAAATCGCAGCCATGTAGTTTTTAGTAAACTATGGCTGCATTCTGGATTTTGCTGCATTCTGGGTTACTGTCTTAGATATAGGTAAATAGTAGGTTTTATTGCTAGTCACTACCTATTACCACTTTATTAAAGGAGAATTCGGCATTTAAAAAAAATTAAGTAGCACGGTTATTTGTAGGTATTATTGTGGTACTGAGTAGACTTACTTATGCATATTTGCATATTTAAATAGGAGATGCACTGTAGTACACTAAATTTGTAAAATATAATGTATTACAGTGTATTTAATATTTTAACATTAGTTTTAATTTATTTTAAGTACCTCAGTACTCAATTTAAAAAAAAAATATATACAAACTTATAAATAATGTTTTTTTCCCTATGACTATTTTAACAACTTAAGTGCTGACAATGAGCTGGAGCCGTCCAGAGGTTCAGTACTCAGTGCCCTGGCAGCAGTATTGATTTCACTTCAGGCTGCTTGGAAAGAGCTTCCCAAGCTATTTGAGGCATTTGTTTCTCATTTTGTAATGATCGGCACGCATGGTGCGCTGGCATCATTACAATTGAAAATGGAAGTGAAATGAGCCAATCGGCTCATTTCACTTTCACTGCTTTGGTGCTCGGGGTCCTATCTCAGGCCCAGAGCACCAATTCACATGGGAGAGGTATCATTGGAAAGGAGAGAATCTCCTCTTTCCAATGACACCTTTTTCTAGTGGATCCTCAAATAGGGATCTACCCACTAGACACCAGGGACTACTTGTTGAGGGGGAAGCAGCACCCTCGCAATGGGCTAGTGCTCCCCCAGCCCCAAAAGTCTTAGTTACCTCCAATATGCTGCGGGGGGGCAGAAAGCCCAAAAGCACCAAGGATTGTGTGGTTTTTTTAAAATAAATAAATGGGTGGGAGCAGCCCACCCAGGTATTAGGACCTAGTCTCAACCACCTAAAATTAACCCCAACTAGTTTTTTGCCCTCGTTGGGAGCAAATATGTGTTTTTCTCCAATATGCCCACCGACAGCGAGTACATTTGGAGGGGAGGGGGGAGTGGTCCCCCTAGTAATGAGCTGGTTCTTCCCACCTGTCCCCCAGCCACAAAAGTCTTTATTCCCACTGGGGCAGACAGGAGGTAGTTGCCTCAAATCTGCCCCCCGGGGGAGGCAGAAAGTGCACTAGACACCAGGGAGTATTTATTTATTTTGTAATGCAAAGGGGTGGGTGTGCCCTCCCGGCATCTGGCCAAAACCCCCACCCTGAAAAATAAGGCAACAGTCTATCTGCCCCTCCGGGGGGCATTTAGAAGGCCATTACCTCCAATCTGCCCAGGGGCAGAAAGCCCAATAAACACCAGGGAGCTGTTTTTTTTTTAATAATGAAAAGGGGTGGGGGGGGCACCCAGGCACTGAGCCATAGACCCACGCAAACAAGTATGCCAATGATCTTTCTGACCCCCAGGGGGGTAAGATAGGAGACCCTTACCTCGAATCTGCCCCACCCCCGGGGTGGCAGAATGCTCACTAAAAACCAGGGAGTGTTTTTTTTTTTTTATTGCTGTCAGGTGTGAGGGTGGCCTGCCCAGACATCTAGCCAAGCCCCTACCCCCCAAAATGACCCCGACAGTCTTTCTAACCCTTCCCATCCCCAAGGACAGATAGGAGGTCTTTACATCCAATCTGCCCGGAGAGGCCAGTAAGCCTATTAGATACAAGGTTTTCTTTTTATTAGTAAAAGGGGTGGGGGTGGCCTGCCCAGACATTGTGGTGATCTACCACCCCCAACATAGCCCCAACAGTCTTTCTTCCCTATGGGTGGCAGATGGGAGGTCTTTACTTCTAAAATGCCACCCGGGGAAAGGGAAAAAGTCTATTTGACACCTGGGAGTATTTCTGTGCCTTATAATAAAATGGTTGGCGGTGTTTACCCACAATCTGCCCTAGGGATCGGAAAAACTGTTGAGCGGATTCTGGAACTAGGGGCAAGGCATGATGCATGGTGGAGCTGCCCCAACCCCTTTTCAATTTTTTAGACTATTTTTACCCCTCCTGTCTAGTGGTCTTTTTGTCCCCTGGGGTCTGATTTAGAGTCCGGGCCCTCAATCAACCCCCAGGAAAGCAGAAAGACTGATAAACCTATTCTGAGGTGGGAGCATGGTGTGATGCCTAGGTGAGCCGCCCCACTCCCTTTTTTTTATTTTTGGGTCTATTTTTCCTTGGAGACCAGTGGGATGTGTGTCCCCGGGTGGCAGATTTTGGGTAAAAGCGCTCAATCCACCACCACCACCAGGTGCGCAGAAAGACTATTGCACCTATTCTGGGGTGGAAGCACATCATGATGCCTTGGTGATACACCCCCTTTTTTATTTTTTATTTTATTTTTGGGCCTATTTTGCCCTGGTGCAAGACTGTGAAACTATGGGAAGAAAAAATTACAGAAGATGGCCCCAATGCAAGAGAATGTCTACCTATGGCATGCCCTCAATGTTTTAATAATAATGGGCTGCCACGGGAGACTGCGATACCCGAGCAGGTAAGTGAGGTACCGTCAGCTGAATCACAGACCGTGGCAGTATGGAGGCAGAAGACTGCACAGGATGTTGTGCGGCCCACGGTGGTGTGTCAGAGGACGCCGCAGGCTGTTGTGCGTCCTGCGACGGTATGGCATAGAACGCCGTGGGCTGTTGTGCTGCCTGCAGCGTAACAGTAGGTCCCCCTCCCAAAGTCCAGGGTTTGAAGGGAAAAATCCTAAAAAAAAAATAAAAAAAAATGTACAAAAATGTCACTAAACCTGGACTGGGACATGTACAGAGTCAGCATTCTCCCAAAATCTGTTGCTGGGAGGATAGCCTTTCCAATGGATCAAGAACTGTAAACATTTCTTTAAAAACCAAGATTCACAGGTTTCCTGAACTTCATACTTCGGAATATTGTTAACCAAAACTGGAGGAGGTCTAGAAAAGATCCTCTTATAGGGGTCGGTGACATAGGGTTTCAGCTGTGAAGCATGGAATACAGTATGTACTTTCCAGGAATGAGGCAGTTGTAGTTGACAAGACAGAGGATTCACTACTTGGGAAACCCTAAAAGGACAATAAAATCGTGGTTTAAATTTGTTAAGGGACACGTGATGTGGCAAATATTTAGAGGAGAGCCAAACTTTATCATTCACCTGATATGAGGGAGATTGACGTCGAAGGGAATCAGCAGACTGTTTCATTTTCTTTTTGGCATCTTGTAAATTAGCATGTATTTGTTGCCTGATGCTAGGAGATGGGGGGTAAAAGAGGCAATGGCTGGAACAGAGGTGGATTCTTGTAAGGCTGAAGGAAAGGCTCTTGGATGGTAGCCATATAGACAGAAAAAGGGGTAGACTTGGATGCACTATGAACCTCATCATTATAAGAGAACTCTACGAATGGCAAGCAAGTAACCAGTCACTTTGAGTAGCGTTGCAAAAGCAACAGCCTTGGTTGAGATATTCAGTTTGACCATTGCTCTGGGGGTGATATCCTGAGAGCCACATAAATGTGCAGAGATTTGCAGAAGTGCTTCCAGAACTGGGAAACATATTGAGACCCTCGGTCAGATAAAATGACTTGTGGAAGCCAGTGTAAACGTAAGCTCTTCTGTGTGAAGATTTTTCCCAACTCCTTTGCGGAGAGTAGTTTCTTCAGGACTGTAAAATGTGCCATTTCAGAAAAGGAGTCTACCTTTACCATAACGACTTGGTGTCCTGCAGATGGAGGCAAAGAAGAGATCAAATCAGTGGACACTGCGTGCCAGGGTGTAGGAGGAACAGGTAGAGGTTGAAGTAACCTCATAGGTCTAGTGCATGGATTTTTAGATTGGGCACATGTTGGACAAGAGGACACATACATTTCGGTATCCTCCTGTACGGACGGCCACCAACAAGACTGAAGTATTATTTCAAGGGTATTCTTGAGACCACGGTAACCCGCAATGGGAGAGTCCTGGCAAATTTGCAAGGCTTCTAATTACACCTTAATCGGAATAAATAATGCTTTTTCCTTATAGTAAAGTTTGTAGAGTTTGTGGACTTGATTGGTCACCTTCTTCCATTCTTATCTAGTCAAAGTTGCATAGCCAGACTGGACCCCATCTAAAAATGAGTGAAAAGTCCCAATAATGCGATGTGGCTCTATAATGTGTTGTTGTGGAACACTTGGACTTTCAGGATATATGTGTGATAGATTATTTATCTGCTAGATTGTTTTGAGACCAAAATATATAAGTAATGGTAAAGTTGCATTGGCTAAAAAGGTAGGCCGATTGAGCTTGGCAGCTGTTCTGGCATTCAATACTGCAAAGACATTGTAGATTTCTATATTCTGTCCTGATTTCAAATGATTGCCTGGTACCCATTAGGAACTGTCTCCATTTGCGACAACGTCATTTCATTGCTAGTAGTTCTCATTCAAGAACTGAGTAATTTCTCTCAGATTCAGACAGGACATGGGACAGATAAAATACTTTGTGTTCCAGCTCATCGTCTTCTTGTCTTTGAAGTAGAACTGCACCCACTGTCCTATCAGAGGCATCTGTTTCTACAAAAAATATTTTGGTCGTATCTGGATGGGGCAGAATAGGGTCTGCAGTGAAAGCCTTTTAAGGGTCTGAAAAGTTTTTTCCGCAGCTTCAGTGCATTTAAACCCTTGCTGAAGATTTTCCTTTTTAAGAGTTTGAGAAATATAGCTTGTTTGATGGGCAAAATGAACTGGTGATAAAAATGTGTTTACCCCAGAAAGCATTGGGTTTCTTTAGTAGTTAATGGAGAGGGCCAATCCAATTTAGCCTGTACCTTCTGTGGTTCCTTGGCAATTCCCTTCTGGTTGATTCGATACCATAAATATTCAACTTCGGATTGGTCAAATTCACAATTTTCTGGTTTGCACAACAAATTAATTTGACAATCTTTTTATAACTTGAATGACGTGGGTGTGATGATGATCTGGATTGGTAGAATAAACAAGAATGTCGTCTAGGCATATTACGACAATTTGATTTAAAAGATCTGCAAATACACTGTTCATGAATCTCTGAAAGATGGAGATGGCATTTGTCAGTCCAAAAGGCTTGACCCAATATTCAAAATGACCTAAGGGGGTTCGAAAAGCGGTCTTCCACCATCTACTTCCTTGACTCGAAGGAGATAATACGCTCCCTGAAGATCTAGTTTGGTGAATAGCTGGGCCCCTCTCACGGATTCTAAGATGCCTTTGAGTAAAGGAAAATGTGTAATGATCCTTAATTTTTAATTTTTTAAATCCTTAAAGTCTATACATGGATGGAGATCCTTGGTCTTTTTTGGTATAAGAGTGGTGCCCCGGCAGGCGATGAGCATTGCATAATTAGGCAGCTTTGTAGATTTTCTTTAAGATACTGCTTCAGTGTCTCTTTTTCAGACTCAGTAAGAGTCGCCACCCACAGCCAGTGAAAAGCAACTATTAAGAAATGAACAGAGATGGATCTATAGACTATCAAGCTCACAACACTTGGGCTGAACGAGGAGATCCCGTGGACACCATTGTCATGACAAGGGGTGGACCATCTGTGAAACACATCAGATACACCCAAAAAGAAAAAAAGAATATCCAGTCTCTTCTCCCCTGACCTAGCATGACCCCCATTTGTTATAACTAGGACATAAAGTGATAAACACTACGAGTACACATCAGTAGCAAGTCATCAACTTCTTCTACAAAACCTCAGAATTATAATTTTGTATAAAAAGGAAAATAGAAAATATATATGAAGGTAGCTCGCCCTATTTCGTTTTGAAAAGACTTGATATGTCCTTTATCAAACAAACAAAGAAAATGGAATTTTGTTTCCCAAACATCAGATGTGTAAAGAATGAATCTACGTCGCCTACGCTCCACAATAGGGTCCAAAATGAATCAGGAAAGAAGCTTTGGACCGTTAGAGATATAAAAAACGCCACATAGATTGGGCCCCTGGAATTAGGCGATGCCCACAGTCAATGGTCAACATATATTTTTTTTACTAGAATCCAGAAAGACAAAAAAAGGAAAGACTACAAATCCCAGGTCTCCCATGATGTCGTGGGTATAACATCACTATGAGCACGCAGAGACACCCCGCTGCCCCTACTTATACTGTCTCCAGATTTCAGTCCAGCACTCTGCTGAGGACAAGGAGACGTTTGGGTACACAGGTGGTGCTCGATCTTTGACGAAGTAAGTGTGTGCATGAAAACCTGGATGAATGATAGGGAAAAAGAAGCTTGCAGGAGAGGGCAGGTAGGAAAAAGTATGCTGTAATAACGGCGGCACAGAGTTATAACAATTTACTTATCCTGAATTATAAGCTTGGTTTAGCCAATCGTGCCTAATACAAAATAAACCATCTTCCGCTCCTAAAAACGCATTCCTTGTATCTGATGTATTTAGACTACCACGACTAGCAAAATAAAAAAAACAGAAATGAGTTCAGTCGATACACTTTAGTCACATAATATACAAGGCGGGTGAACATCAACACCAGACCCACATATACGGCCCGCAAACAATACTTTATAATATTAAGTCTATACTTCCCAAGGAGCTATACGATAAAAGAAAAAACAGAACCACATGAGATCCCCATTCACACGGTTCTCAAAACTAGTGACAACAACCCACTGTTGTGGGAACACCTTTGGCATAGTAAAAGAATGTGTATGGTAAAAGCACTGACATTTGGCTGACTTTTTTCAGAATAAAAAATTGATACCTTAGAGTCCTGATAGAATCGAAACATCAGCACATTGAATAGGGATTGGTTGAGTGATATGAACGGAGTATGTTACCTCACCCTAATGAGTGTCTTTCACTTATAAAGAGTGTGGGAATAAGATGGCACCTCTCTCCAGGAACCCCATGATTTGTGAAAACCCCAAAACGAGAGTAAGCATAACTTGAGAGAATAGTTTTTTGCATGTTTCTATCTCACTCTTGTCACCTACCTTTCATTCACAAGGGTTGTTTGTTATTAATTGCATCAGAAATATAGGATACATCCTGGATAAATACATCCTGGATAACTAATCGTTGGTCTTTAGAACAAAAAATGGTTCCCAATCAATGAGAACAGGGAACGAATTCCTCTGTAGATATAGCAACAACACAAACGTATCTACATTGAGAATAGTTGACAGCACGATTCTCCCATTTGTATTACCAGGGAGGTGTCCCCGCCCTCTCCCCTCTCCCCTCACCACTTCCTTTCCCCTCCCTTTCCTGCTTTACTAGTATGGCAAGAAAAGCATGGACCATCATAATTCATGGAAATGTTTATAGATAGGGACCAAGCAAATGATTTGGCGTTTGAATTCCCACAGGGAATTACAATCCTACTTCAACCTCATTAACCCTTTTGTCTTGTAGGAAATTCCCAAGAACAGAAGACCGAGACAGGTGAGAGCCTTAGGCCTCACTTATGTGCATGGTGTGCATGCATAGTCAAGCAGGGATACACACAGCCTGCCCTGACGAAGGCCTCAGACTCGAACGGGCTCTGAGCGGGGCCGAAACATGTTGGCAAATACACAGCAGGTTTAGTTGAACAGTTACTTTAAAGAAAAATTCAAAATGTCCTTTTAACCATATTCCAGGTACCTTAAGAATAAAAGAAACTGATGGGTATACATGTAGATGTTTTTAATAATATACTTCCCACCTCGATCCCTGCTTATCCAGTTTTGATTCATCGAAGAACTCCCATTCCATCTCTGTTTGAGTCCGCCCTGGTGGTATCATCCTACCAGGGTGTGGTAGGGTCTGATGATGAAGCATGTCGCAATCAAGTGAATGAGGCGTCTAATCCAATCTCTTTGGATATCCGAGATGTTCAATGAAAAAGGACCTATTTTTGCATCCATGACCGATTAAATTTATGGAAATATTCTAGTTGTTTCTTGTGTTTGACAGATCAGTAAGAGTATACTCTTCGGAAAGGTACTGTGGCCCGAGGTTCCAGAGGAATGGCGCAGTCAAACTCTATCAGGGAGTTGTCAACGTTTTCAGTTTCTGAAACACATCAGCAAACTCTTGGTAATGCTCAGGGACTCCTTGTACCGTATTTATAGAGATGCACTCATGTTTTATTCCTATTGGCATCTCCTTAGGTGACCAATATTCCTCAGTTGCATAACAGAACTGTTGACAAAAGTGTGAGGACAAGAAAATCGTCCTGGTTTCCCAATTGATATAAGGATTATGCCTAATCAACTAAGGAATTCCCAATATAATTACATGATCAGGAGAAGCTACAAGATCAAAGGACAAATATTCCTGACGTCTTCCAAAGGTTAGCCACAATGATGGTGTCATTTCATTGACGGGACCAGAGACAAGTGGGGTACCATCCAGGGTGTGCACTTGTTCATGTGTTCCTTTAGGGAGGCAGAGTATTTGTTTTTCTGAAGCCCAGTTCTCATCTAGATATAGTCCACTGGCACCTCAGTCTAACAGAGCCAAAATTCTTTCCTCTATACCATTAAGCAATTCTGAGAGCATAGATAAGAAAAAAATAGAATGAGATGTTTCTCTTCGATAACAGATTGAAGGTATTCCAGACCATACCGCCCTCTCCCTTCCTACAGAGGGTGGGATCTGGCGTCTCCTGATGGCTGTGGTGGATGAACAGGACAGCTTTGAATCAGAAGACTGGAAGACCCACAATATAAACATAATCCTTGTTTCCTTCTATGTGCTCATTCTGCTTCAGACAAGGGCTCTCGAGCTAACCCTATTTGCATGGTTTCAAGCAAAGATGAGTCTGTCTTGCGAGAAGTGGAAACTGTAGTTCTGGAGTACTGCTGGACCTGAGACTTCTTTTCCAACCAACGTTGGTTGAGACGGTGTTCAACAGATTGGGCCAAGTCCATCAGACTGCCCATGGTGTCAGCTCGAGGTGAGTGTACCAGTTGGTCTTTGATTTCCTCACAAAGACCTCAGTGGAAGAGGGTAACTAAGGTACGTATCACCCATGCGGTCTCTGCTGCTAGCTGTCTGAATTGAGTTATATATTGTAAAACATCTTAGTTTCCTTGGTCGATATCGCACAGAGCTTCTTCTGCCGAGGATTCCAGACCAGGTCTTTCAAACATATGTTTGAAAGCAGAGTCAAAGGTTGTATAATTTCACAAACGTGGATCTTCTGTGGCTACCAAAGGTGTCGCCCAGGCCAATGCTGGACCTGATAAAGAACTGATCAAATATCCGACCTGCTTTTATAATAATAAAGAACTACTGCAGGGGACTCTGACATGCCCGACCAGGTAAGTGAGGCGCTGCGGGCTGAATCACAGCCTACAGCAGTATGGAGGCAGAGGATGCCACGGGCTGTTGTGAGGCCCACAGCAGTGTGGCAGAGGACGCCTTGGGCTGTTGTGTGGCCCACTGCATAACACACACACACCATTACAACCACTCACACATCCACTCACCCACCTAGAAAACCACTCACGGACCCATACTGCCACTCACACACCCACTTACACGCATATTAAGCCACTCACCCACCCACAAAACCACTCACATTCAGACACCCACTCACTGACCTATACAGCCAGTCACACACCCACTCTCAAATGTTACAGTTAGGAAATAAAAGTAAGGAATCCTTTAAAATTCACTAAAAAAAATTAAAGATTAGAGGGTTGTTTTAGTTAGGAAATAGTAGTAAAAAAACCTTAGAAATTCACTGAAAAAAAACAAAGGTTACTAGGACATTGCTGTTGGGTTCAGATTTCACTCATACAAAACCATAGAGATTCAGCTGCTATAGTTACCTGAGCTAACTATAACTTACATCCCAGTAATGCACTGCTTATGACCTCCCATATTACATCACTCACGACATGGTCAGTGACATCATTGATAACATCTCAAATGACATCACTGCTGATATCATCCATACAACCACTCACATTCCCACACACCCATACAACCACTAACACACACTCACAGAACCACTAACACACACTCACAGACCCAAACAACCACTCACAGACCCACGCACCCACTTACAGACCCATACACCCACTCACACCCACCCACAAAACCACTCATGCACACACCCACAAAACCACTCATGCACACACCCCATCAACCACTCGCACACACCCCATCAACCACTCGCACACACCCCATCAACCACTCGCACACACCCCATCAACCACTCGCGCACACCCCAACCACTCGCGCACACCCCAACCACTCGCGCACACCCCAACCACTCGCGCACACCCCAACCACTCGCACACACCCCAACCACTCGCACACACCCCAACCACTCGCACACCCCAACACACACCCCAACCACTCGCAAACCCGCACCACCTCTCACACACCCACTCATACTCATAAAAGCACTAACACACCCATACAATGACACACCCACACACACCCATGCAATCACTCACACACAACCACTCACATACTCACACAACCACTAACATACTCACACAACCACACTCACCCCCCAGAAAACCAGCCACACCCCACAGAAAACCAGCCACACCAAACAGAAAACCAGCCACACCAAACAGAAAACCAGCCACACACCCAGAAAACCAGTCACAAACACATTCACAGACCCATATCGCCACTCACATACCCACAGAGCTACACAACTACTTAAACACCCACTGACAGACCTACTCACACACTAATGCAGACAGCCACACAGCCACTCAGATGGCACATATTATAAATAGTATAACTCATCAGCAGTACCGAAAGAATAGTAATTTAACTTATGCTGTAGCTTAGTATCCAAGTCTCAGAAACATTTACAAAACACACTCACTGTACATGCCATCAGTGATGTAATATGGGAGGTCATAAGCAGTGCATTGCTGGGTCATAAGTTATAGTTAGCTCAGGTTAACTGCTGAATTTCTATGAGTTTTGTGCGTGTAAAATCTGAGCCCAACTATAACGTCCCTGTAACCTTCGTTTTTTCAGTCAATTTCTAAGGTTATAGTTAGGAAATAGAATTAAAAAAAACCTTAGAAATTCACTGGAAAAAAACCCAATGGTTACAGGGATAATATAGTTAGGCACTGCGGGCAAGTTGGACATGAGAAAAGTCACAGGGGGAGCCGGCATGAGGAACAGGTTGTGTGAATGTCTGAGTGAGTCTCTGAGTCGGTGCCTGAGTAGATATGTGACTGGGTGTTTGAGTGAGTGGGTCTGAGATTGGGTGTGTTAGTCTCTATGGGGGTGTATGAGTGAATATATATATTTTTTAATTTACAGCCGAATTCACTGATCTGCCACGATTTTATACAGAGGGCCGCTCTGAGTATCGCAGCGGATCCACGTATTCGTGCATGTAGTAAAAAAAAAGGTTGTTTGGGGGCATTTTCTTCCCATCAGGGGTTTATTACAGACCCTTACATTACCCTTACATTACACCCTTACATTTCTGTCTAAATTTCACGCACCAGAACCATTACCCGATATATAAAACGGTGGCCGCATGTTAAGGTGCATCCACAAAGTCGTGCATGTTTTACCAGATCCGAGAAGTTGCAGATGTGGAAAATAAATTGTTTGGGGGCATTTTCATCCCATCAGGGATCCCTCACAGACCCCCAAATTGCATCTATGGGGTCAGGAAACCTCTACCCTTCCCCTTCTACAACATTGTGTGGATTTTTGCAGCCGGGGAACGTTCTTCGATTTCTAAAATGGCAGCCGCATCTTTCTACTCATGTTGCGACCAGCGAATCATGGCATTACTGTTGTTGCGTGGATTCTTGAAGCGCCACAAAGGATTTGCAAAGGGTTTGCATCCCTAGATATACAAATTTGGTTTTTCCTTTAATATCTCAAACCACTGAAAGGATTTTCACCAAATCAAAAAAAAAAAAGCACGCTTTCTGGACAAAGCTTTTCCCGAATTTGGTGTAATTCTGTTCAGCACTTTGGGCTGTAGCCTCGTCTACAATCTCTATGGAAATTAACATAGGGAATGCATTTGACCCCTGCCTTCCTTTTTCACGGTCCCCGCTTGACGGATCACCCCACAACTTTCCATGCATACCTAGAAATAGTAGGGCACTTTAAAAAAAAAAAAATCTATTCATCAAATGGCACCAAAGTTATGAGCAAGTCAAAAAACACTTTTCCTATGGAAACTAGGTCCTAACTATAACTACCTACTGGCAACCACCAGTATGTATATATATATGTGTATATATATATATATATATTATCTACTGGCGGTCGCCAGTAGATAGTTATAGTTACAACCTATTATCCATAGGAAATCCGCGACATTCTATTTGAAATAACTCTCTTGCCGGTTGACGTATCTTCGCAAAATTTTCAAACTTTGTGGCCCGCTCCGGTCCGCTCCTACCCTGAAAGTCTCGGGGGATTCGTCAAGCGGGGGCCGAGAAAAAAGGGGTCCCAAAACGCGTTTTCCCCATGCAATTTTCCATAGGAAACTTTAGACACGGCTACAGCCCGAACTGCTGAACGGAATTACACCAAATTTGGCAAAGAGGTAGTTCTTGGTTCAGAAAGAACCCTTTTTGTTAAATGGTGTAAATCCGTTCAGTAGTTGCTGAGAAAATCAAAAGTAAAAAGATAGTGATATCTATGGCCGAGTAGGGTCCGCGTACCCTCCCGATCACGAGCTGCATGTTAATTGGCTGTCAGCTGGCTGTCAACATTCCGATTCAGGAAATGTTGGCAGCCATTTTGTCCTCGGTAGAACCGAGGGACAGAAACAAGTGCGCAAAGCGCACAAAGGGGGCAGGGTAGAAACACCCTGACCCCTAGGTTTGCTCAGGGGTCCCACAAGGACCCCCTGGGCAAAAAAAAATAAAAAAATTTTTTTTTAAAAATCGGCAGGATGCGCTCAGGGTGCGCGAATCCTGCCGAAAAAAAAAAAAATCGAAGCGCGGTCTCTCGCGCTTCGATTGTATTTTGCCCCCGGGTGGCCCAAGTCCCGGGGGCATGGTGGGGGGGGGTTAATTTTATGTGTGGGGGGCCTCAAAGGGCCCCCCAAGCCCCGGGGACCGCCACCCCCCGGGGCTTTTTTTTTTTAAATGGTGCGGGAGGGCTCTGAGCCCTCCCGCAGCCCCGGGGACCACCACCTCCCCGGGGCTTTTTTTTTTAAAATTGAAAAACCTGTGTGGGGGGCTCCAGCCCCCCACACGCCCGAGGACCGCCACCTCCCCGGGGCACTAAACATTTAAATATGGGGGTCCGTTACGGACCCCCAGAGCCCCGGGGACCACCACCTCCCCGGGGCTGTGCAATTTAAGGGAGGGGGGCCGCGCGGCCCCCCTCCTGGAGCCCTTGATGGCCCTGGGGACCGCCACCCCCCAGGGCCGGCTCCTGCAGTGTCCCGGGGTGCCTACCTCCGGGACACTGTAGTTTGCTATGGCAGGACGGGAGCCTCGCGGCTCCCGTCCTGCCATAGCAAACTGCTTTGGATATTGGAAGAGAGAGCAGGGAAACCTGCTCTCTCTTCCAATATCCAAAGCCGATTGCTTTCCACATGGGGAGCTGCATCTTAGCAGCTCCCCATGTGTAAGCAATGCCGGCTCCCAAGGGACGCGGGAGCCGGCGGGACTGTGGGGGCTTGGGGACCCCCCACAGTCCCCAACGGAGAGGAGCCAGCCCCGGGGGATGGGGTCCCCGGGGCAAGTAGTGGCCCGGGAGGGGGCCACGCGGCCCCCTCCCCAAAGTTTAAATAATTTATTAAAAAAAAAAAGGGTATGGCCGGCCCCGGGGGATGGGGTCCCCGGGGCCTTAAATGGCCAGAGGAGGGGGGCCACGCAGCCCCCCTCCAAAGAATAAAAATAAAAATAGAGGCCATGCCCCGGGGGATGGGGTCCCCGGGGCCAATACAGGCCCAGGGAAGGGGGGCCACGCGGCCCCCTTCCCGTTTTAAAAAAAAAAATTTAATTAAAAAAAAGGGGTAAGGCCCTGGGGGATGGGGTCCCCAGGGCCCAAAAACAGGAAAAAGTAAGGGGGGCCACACAGCCCCCCTTCAGGGGACAAAAAAAAAAAAAACGATCGGGCCCGCAGGCCCCGCCCCCTTCCTTCACCACTCTGCAAACGCGCCCCTGGCGCGTTTGCAGAGGTGGAACGAATTCCCCTTGAATACTGGGGTCCTGAGGGCCAACTAGCCCACCAGGAACCTCCAGTATGCGCCAGGGGCTGCGTTGCAGAGAGGTGTACAGAGGCCACGCCCCTTTTACACCTCTCTGCAACGCAGCTCTGTGGCGCTTTTTGGATATACCTGTTGGGCTAGTTGGCCCCCAGGGACCCTCAGGATTCAAGGGGAGTTAATCCCCTGACTTAAAACGCGCCACGGGGCGCGTTTGCACAGTGGTGAAGGGAGGGGCGGGGCTTCAGGTGACATCTGTGCAAACGCGCCCCGTGGCGCGTTTTAAGTTGGGGATTAAATCCCCTTCAATCCTGAGGGTCCCTGGGGGCCAACTAGCCCAACAGGTACGTCCAGAAAGCGCCACAGAGCTGCGTTGCAGAGAGGTGTAAAAGGGGTGTGGCCTCTCTACACGTCTCTGCAACGCAGCCCCTGGCGCATATTGGAGGTTCCTGGTGGGCTAGTTGGCCCCTAGGGACCCTCAGGATTCAAGGGGACTTAATCCCCCAACTTAAAACGCGCCACAGTGGCGCGTTTGCACAGATGTCACCTCAGGCCCCGCCCTCCCTTCACCATTGTGCAAATATTCTTCTAAAATCATCCGAAATACGAATTCCGATTTACTCACCTGTTATCAGGAGAGACCTCAGTGCTGCATCTTTCAGCCCACTACTAATCCTGAAAAGTAATTTTAACCGTACTTACCAGTAACTTGAATTTCCTTCCATAGGATATCATTGCCTGCTTTTTGCTGAAAAAGTTTCTAAGTGTTGATTTTTGAAACATACAAATATTCCTCTAAAATCAGCCGAAATCCGAATTCTGATTTACTCAGCTGTTATCAGGAGAGACCTCAGTGCTGCATCTTTCAGCCCAGTACTGATCCTCAAAAGTAATTTTAACCATACTTACCAGTAACTTGAATTTCCTTACATAGGATATCATTGCCTGCTTTTTGCTGAAAAAGTTTCTAAGTGTTGATTTTTGAAACATACAAATATTCCTCTAAAATCAGCCGAAATCCGAATTCTGATTTACTCACCTGTTATCAGGAGAGACCTCAGTGCTGCATCTTTCAGCCCAGTACTGGTCCTGAAAAGTAATTTTAACCGTACTTACCAGTAACTTGAATTTCCTTCCATAGGCTAACATTGACTGGTTTCACTTGGAAATTCTTCTAAGTGTGGAGTTTTGGAACTTTATAATATTCCTCTAAAATCAACCAAAGTACGAATTCCAATTTACTCACCTGTTATCAGGAGAGAACCCAGTGCTGCATCTTTTAGCCCAGCACTGACCCTGAAAAGTAATTTTAACCGTACTTACCAGTAACTTATATTTTCTTCCATAGGAATCCATTGTCTGGTTTTTAGCAGAAAAGTTTCAAAGTGTCGATTTTCACAAACTACAAATATTCCTAAAAAATCGCCTGTATGACTTAAACGCATTCTTTCAACTGTTTACAGGAGATGCACCAGTGCTGGATCCAGGATCCAACACTGAGTAAGAAAAAGAAACGATAACAGTTTTTACCTTCTAAGTGAATTTCCTTCCATAGGATAACATTGGTGATTCTATGAGAAAAAGTTTCTAAGTGTCAACTTTTAAAGTACAATAATATTCCTTAAAAATCACGACTGTAACCAAAACGCTTTTACTCAAATGTTTACAGGAGATGTCCCAGGACTGAATCTAGGATCCAGTCCTGTGGTTAGAAAAGTAATCCATAAAGTAACTAATTGCATTTAACTAGAAATTCACATTGAGCTGAATGTTGCATTGTGTTTGAAAATGTGTTGCCCATTGCAACAACTGTAACTACTGTACTTAAAAGTCTATTGCCTATGTGCAAAGTATTTAAACTAAAGTAATTCATTCTGAGAAAGTATTTTTTGTAATGTAATGTATAATGTAATTACAATGTAATTTAAAAAATAAAATATGTAAAAAAAAGTTGTTTCTAAAAATGTAGTAAATCAGTATGAAAAAAATTTATATAACAATTAATACATTTAAAAATTGTCATTTACAAAACCTTTGAAATTCACTGAAAAAACCGTAGGTTTCAGACATGTTATAGTTACAAATTAGCATTTAAAAAACCTTTGAAATTCACTGAAAAAACCATAGGTTTCAGGGACGTTATAGTTACAAATTAGCATTTAAAAAACCTTTGAAATTCACTGAAAAAACCATAGGTTTTAGGGACAGTTATAGTTAGTTGGACATTGCACTCGTACAAAACCCGTGAAATTTCCCCGTTATAGTTAGTCCAGCTAACTATAACTCGCGCCACCGCAATGCACTGCTGATGACGTCACATATTACATCACTCATGACATGGTCAGTGACATCACTGATGACATCACTGATGACATCTCAAATGACATCACTGATGACATCATCCATGTGATAATTTCATGCATCTTCTCACACCCTAATATAACCTTTGATACACCCACTCTAAATTACAGACTGCCATTCGCAAAACCATAGACACTCCAACACCAATAACTACATACCCACTCACTGATTCTTAGGTCTACACACACACATCCACTCACTCACCCGTACAGTCACTCATACTTATGGTCACTCAGTACAGGACTATCATATGCACTCATACTCCTATATAGACACTCAAACACCGCCACTCATCCATAGAGGTACTCACACACCTAGTCAGTCATGCAAATAATTAAACACACTACCATTTACTCACCTATACAGTTATACACACACCAGCTCACTTACTCATACAAATACTAGCACATTCTTACGCTCTTATACAATCACTGATACAAGCACACACTCATCCATACAGCCACTATCACAATCACTCACTCTCGCTTATAGCTATTTATATACTCCAACACACATATATACTGCCTTTCACATATGTAGTTACTCACACATGTACCACTGGGACATACATTCACTCACTAACACACTCTTACACACACTTACCCACCCATACAGTCTATCACAGATGCACTCTTGAAACCATCCACCCAGTGAATCACCCACTCACACATCTATGCACAGAGTCGCACACACCCCTCCCACACAAACACTCAGGCACCCATACAGATACTCACACAAGCATTCAATAACTCATATAGACACTCATGTAGCTATTCACAAACACATGCAGCCACTTACACAGCAACAGACAGACGGATACAGACATTCACCCAGTTTAGTCACTAACCCATGCATTCAGTAAGATACGTTAAATCACTCACTTATACAGTCAGTCATGCACCTACTAAATCATCCATACAGACACTTACACACCCACTCATTCTTCAATACGTCTTTTCCTATATATATTAAAAATATTTAAACTTTACAGAAACACACAGTCACTGGATGATGTCATCAGTGATGTCATTTGAGATGTCATCAGTGATGTCACTGAGTCATACCATGTCATGAGTGATGTAATATGTGACGTCATCAGCAGTGCATTGCGGGGCGCGAGTTATAGTTAGCTGGACTAACTATAATGGGGGAATTTCACGGGTTTTGTACGAGTGCAATGTCCAACTAACTATAACTGTCCCTAAAACCTATGGTTTTTTCAGTGAATTTCAAAGGTTTTTTAAATGCTAATTTGTAACTATAACGTCCCTGAAACCTATGGTTTTTTCAGTGAATTTCAAAGGTTTTTTAAATGCTAATTTGTAACTATAACATGTCTGAAACCTACGGTTTTTTCAGTGAATATATATATATATATATATATATATATATATATATATATTCACTGAAAAAACCATAGGTTTTAGGGACAGTTATAGTTAGTTGGACATTGCACTCGTACAAAACCTGTGAAATTCCCCCGTTATAGTTAGTTCAGGTAACTATAACTCGCGCCCCCGCAATGCACTGCTGATGACGTCACATATTACATCACTCATGACATGGTCAGTGACATCACTGATGACATCACTGTTGACATCTCAAATGACATCACTGATGACATCATACAGTGACTGTGTGTTTCTGTAAAGTTTAAATATGTTTAATATATATAGGGAAAGGCGTATTGACGAATGAGTGGGTGTATAAGTGTCTGAATGGATGATTTAGTAGGTGCGTGACTAACTCTATAAGTGAGTGATTAAACGTATCTTACTGAATGCATGGGTTAGTGACTAAACTGGGTGAATGTCTGTATCCGTCTGTCTGTTGCTGTGTAAGTGGCTGCATGGGTTTGTGAATAGCTACATGAGTGTCTATATGAGTTATTGATTGGTTGTCTGAGTATCTGTATGGGTGCCTGAGTGTTTGTGTGGGTGGGGTGTGTGCGACTCTGTGCATAGATGTGTGAGTGGGTGATTCACTGGGTGGATGATTTCAAGAGTGCATCTGTGATAGACTGTATGGGTGGGTAAGTGTGTGTAAGAGTGTGTTAGTGAGTGAATGTATGTCCCAGTGGTACATGTGTGAGTAACTACATATGTGAAAGGCAGTATATATGTGTGTTGGAGTATATAAATAGCTATAAGCGAGAGTGTGTGATTGTGAGAGTGACTGTATGGATGAGTGTGTGCTTGTATCAGAGATTGTATAAGAGCGTAAGAATGTGCTAGTATTTGTATGAGTAAGTGAGCTGGTGTGTGTATAACTGTATAGGTGAGTAAATGGGTGTGTGCTTAATTTTTTGCATGACTGACTAGGTGTGTGAGTACCTCTATGGATGAGTGGCGGTGTGTGAGTGTTTATATAGGTGTATGAGTGCATATAATAGTCCTGTACTGAGTGACTATAAGTATGAGTGACTGTACGGGTGAGTGAGTAGATGATGTGTGTGTAGACCTAAGAATCAGTGAGTGTGTATATAGTAATTGGTGTTGGAGTGTCTATGGTTTTGACAATGGAAGTCTGTAATTTACAGTGGGTGTATCAAAAGTTATATTAGGGTGTGAGAAGATGCATCAAATTATCACATGGATGATGTCATCAGTGATGTCATCAGTGATGTCATTTGAGATGTCATCAGTGATGTCACTGACCATGTCATGAGTGATGTAATATATGACGTCATCAGCAGTGCATTGCGGGGCGCGAGTTATAGTTACCTGAACTAACTATAACGGGGGAATTTCACGGGTTTTGTACGAGTGCAATGTCCAACTAACTATAACTGTCCCTAAAACCTATGGTTTTTTCAGTGAATTTGTAAGGTTTTTTAAATGCTAATTTCCAACTAGAACGTGCCTGAAACCTATGGTTTTTTCAGTGAATTTCAAAGGTTTTTTAAATGCTAATTCCTAACTATAACATGTCTGAAACCTATGGTTTTTTTCAGTGAATTTCAAAGGTTTTGTAAATGACAATTTTTAAATGTATTAATTGTTATATTTATTTTTTTGATACTGATTTACTACATTTTTTTAAACTATTTATTTTTAGATATTTTATTTTTTAAATTACATTGTAATTACATTATACATACATTACAAAATATACTTTCTCAGAATGAATTACTTTAGTTGAAATACTTTGCAAATAGGCAATAGACTTTTAAGTACAGTAGTTACAGTTGTTGCAATGGGCAACACAATTTCAAACACAATGCAACATTGAGCTCAATGTGAATTTCTAGTTAAATGCAATTAGTTACTTTATGGATTACTTTTCTAACCACAGGACTGGATCCTAGATTCAGTCCTGCGACATCTCCTGTAAACAGTTGAGTAAAAGCGTTTTGGTTACAGTAGTGATTTTTAAGGAATATTATTGTATTTTAAAAGTTGACACTTAGAAACTTTTTCACATAGAATCACCAATGTTATACTATGGGAGGAAATTCACTTAGCAGGTAAGTAGTGTTATCGTTACTTTTTCTTACTCAGTGGTGGATCCTGGATCCAGCACTGGTGCATCTCCTGTAAACAGTTGAAAGAATGCGTTTAAGTCATACAGGCGATTTGTAAGGAATATTTGTAGCTTGTGAAAATCGACACTTGAAACTTTTCTGCTGAAAACCAGACAATGGATTCCTATGGAAGGAAATACAAGTTACTGGTAAATACGGTTAGAATTACTTTTCAGGGTCAGTGCTGGGCTAAAAGATGCAGCACTGGGTTCTCTCCTGATAACAGGTGAGTAAATCGGAATTCGTAGTTCGGCTGATTTTAGAGGAATATTATAAAGTTCCAAAACTCCACACTTAGAAGAATTTCCAAGTGAAACCAGTCAATGTTAGCCTATGGAAGGAAATTCAAGTTACTGGTAAGTACGGTTAGAATTACTTTTCAAGGTCAGTGCTGGGCTCAAAGATGCAGCACTGAGGTTCTCTCCTGATAACAGGTGAGTAAATCGGAATTCGTAGTTCGGCTGATTTTAGAGGAATATTATGTATGTTACAAAAATCCACACTTAGAAACTTTTTCAAGTAAAAACCAGTCAATGATATCCTATGGAAGGAAATTCAAGTTACTGGTAAGTACGGTTAAAATTACTTTTCAGGATCAGTACTGGGCTCAAAGATGCAGCACTGTGGTCTCTCCTGATAACAGGTGAGTAAATCAGAATTCAGTAGTTCGGCTGATTTTAGAGGAATATTATATAAGTTTCAAAACTCCACACTTAGAAGACATTTTCAGCAAAAACCAGTCAATGATATCCTATGGAAGGAAATTCAAGTTACTGGTAAGTACGGTTAAAATTACTTTTCAGGATCAGTACTGGGCTCAAAGATGCAGCACTGAGGTCTCTCCTGATAACAGGTGAGTAAATCGGAATTCGTAGTTCGGCTGATTTTAGAGGAATATTTGCACAGTGGTGAAGGGAGGGGCGGGGCTTCAGGTGACATGTCTGCAAACAGGCCCCGTGGCGCATTTTAAGATGGGGAATTAAATCCTCCTCAATCCCGAGGGTCCCTAGGGGCCAAGTAGCCCACCAGATACCTCCAGTATGCGCCAGAGAGCTGCGTTGCAGAGAGGTGTTCAGAGGCCACGCCCCTTTTTGCAGCTCTCTGCAATGCAGCTCTGTGGCGCTTTCTGGACGTACCTGGTGGGCTAGTTGGCCCCCAGGGACCCTCAGGATTGAAGGGGATTTAATTCCCCATCTTAAAACGTGCAATGGGGCCTGTTTGCACACATGTCACCTGAAGCCCCGCCCCTCCCTTCACTACTGTGTAAACGCGCCCCGTGGCGCGTTTTAAGTTGGGGAATTAAGTCCCCTTGAATCCTGAGGGTCCCTGGAGTCCAACTAGCCCACCATGTACCTCCAAAAAGCGCCACAGAGCTGCGTTGCAGAGAGGTGTAAAAGGGGCGTGGCCTCTGTACACCTCTCTACAACACAGCCCCCTGGCGCATACTGGAAGTTCCTGGTGGGCTAGTTGGCCCCCAGGGACCCTCAGAATTGAAGGGGATTTAATTCCCCATCTTAAAACGCGCAATGGGGCCTGTTTGCACACATGTCACCTGAAGCCCCGCCCCCTCCCTTCACTACTGTGCAAACGCGCCCCGTGGCACGTTTTAAGTTGGGGAATTAAGTCCCCTTGAATCCTGAGGGTCCCTGGAGTCCAACTAGCCCACCATGTACCTCCAAAAAGCGCCAAAGAGCTGCGTTGCAGAGAGGTGTAAAAAGGGGCGTGGCCTCTGTACACCTCTCTGCAACACAGCCCCCTGGCGCATACTGGAAGTTCCTGGTGGGCTAGTTGGCCCCCAGGGACCCCCAGTATTCAAGGGGAATTCGTTCCCCCTCTGCAAATGCGCCAGGGGGCGCGTTTGCAGAGTGGTAAAGGAAGGGGGCGGGGCCTGCGGCACGATCGTTTTTAATTTTTTTTTATTTTTTTTTTTATGCTTTTTTCTGCCCAGGGGGTCCTTGTGGGACCCCCTGAGCAGACCTAGGGGGTCAGGGTGTTTCTACCCTGCCCCCTTTGTGCTTTTTGCGCACTTGTTTCTGTGCCTCGGTTCTACCGAGGGACAAAATGGCTGCCAACACTTCCTGATTTGGAGTGTTGACAGCCAATTAGCATGCAGCTCGTGATCGGGAGAGTGCAGCGGACCCTACTCGGCCCTAGATATATATGTGACTTTATTTTTGATTTTCTCAGGAACTACTGAACGGATTTACACCATTTAACAAAAAGGGTTCTTTCTGAATTAAGAACTACCTCTTTGCCAAATTTGGTGTAATTCCGTTCAGCAGTTCGGGCTGTAGCCGTGGCTAAAGTTTCCTATGGGAAAATGAATGGGGAAAACACGTTTTGGGTCCCCCCTTTTTTCTCGGCCCCGGCTGGACAAATCACCCCGAAACTTTCTGGGTAGGAGCGGACCGGAGCGGGCCATAACGTTTGAAAATTTTGCGAAGATTCGTCAACCGACGCAAGAGTTATTTCAAATAGAATGTTGCGGATTTCCTATGGAAAATAGGTCCTAACTATAACCTGGCGACCGCCAGTAGATTATATATATATATATATATATATATATATATATATATATATATATATATATATATACCCCCAGGGACCCTCAGGACTCCAGGTGATTTAATCCCCCAATTTAAAACGCACCAGGGGGCGCGTTTGCACAGTGGTGCAGGGAGGGGGCATGGCCTGATGTGACAAGTGAGCAAACGCGCCCTGTGGTGCGTTTTAAGTTGGGGGATTAAGTCCCCTTGAATCCTGAGGGTCCCTGGGGGCCAACTAGCCCACCAGCTACCTCCAGTAAGCGCCACAGAGCTGCTTTGCTTAGTGGTGTAAAAAGGGTGCGTGGCCTTGGACCACCTCTCTGCAATGCAGCTCCCTGGCGCTTACTGGAGGTACCTGGTGGGCTAGTTGGCCCCCGGGGACCCTCAGGACTCAAGGGGACTTAATCCCCCAATTTACAACACACCAGGGGGTGCGTTTGCACAGTGGTGCAGGGAGGGGGCTTGGCCTGATGTGACATGTGTGTACTTATCCAATCACTCCGCCAAAACCCAAGCACTTATAAATTCACCATGCACTCTCCTTGCAGTACTGTAATCATCCAGTCACTAAACATGTGTTTATGCAATGACCCAGGCACTAACAGATGTAGTGCTACAATCCCCTGAGGACTACCCATGCAGTCCAGTAATGGGCCAGTCACTACCAATGCACTCCTCCAATCACCCAGCCAGCACAATGTACCTATCCAATCAGTCCGCCAAAACCCAAGCACTTATAAATTCACCATGTACTCTCCTTACAGTACTGTAATCATCCAGTCACTACCCATGTACTGATGCAATGGCCAAGGCACTAACACATGCACTGCTACAATCCCCAGAGCACTACCCATGCTGTCCAGCAATCCCTCTGTCACTCCCTGTGCACTCTTCCAATCACTGCCAGCACCATCTACTTATCTAATCGCTCTGCCAAAACCCCAGCACTTATAAATTCACCATGCAGTCTCCTTGCAGTACTCTAATCATCCAGTCACTACCCATGTAGTCATGCAATGACCCAGGCACTTGAGGACTACCTATGCAGTCCAGTAATCTCCCTGGTACTACCTATGCAGTCCTCCAATCACCGAGCCAGTCCTATGTCCTTATCCAATCACTGCGCCAAAACCCAAGCACTTATAAATTCACCATGCACTCTCCTCGCAGTAGTCTAATCATCCAGTCACTACCCATGTAGTCATGCAATGATCCAGGCACTAACATATGCACTGCTACAATCCCTGTGTACTACCCATGCAGTCCTCTAACCACCTACACACTTCTCATTCGCTCCTTCAATTCCCCTGGTAGAACCCATGCAGTCCAGCAATCACCCTGTCACTCCCCGTGCACTCCTCCAGTCACTCAGCCACTACTATGTACTAATCCAAACACACTGCCAATACCCAAGCACTTATAAATTCACTCAGGCACTCTCCTTGCAGTATTCTAATGTTTCAGTCAGTAGCTATGTACTCATGCAATGATCCAGGCACTAATTGATCACTGCTACAATCCCCTATGCACTACCCATACAGTCCTCTAACCACTTACTTCTTATTTGCTCCTTCAATTCCCCAGGTAGTACCCATGCAGTCCCGCAATCACACTGTCACTCCCTGTGCACTCCTCCAGTCACCCAGCCACTACCATGTACTAATCCAAACAACTATAACACCTATATTGGTCAAAGACTGACAGGGGGATTGCTGGAGTGCAAAGGTAGTCCTCAGGGGATTGTAGCACTACATCTGTTAGTGCCTGGGTCATTCCATAAGTACATGGTTAGTGACTGGATTATTAGAGTACTGCAAAGAGAGTACATGGTGAATTTATAAGTGCTAGGGTATTGGAGCAGTGATAGGAAAAGTACACGGTGCTGACAAGGTGATTGGAAGAGTGCTCAAGGAGTGACAGGGGGAATGCTGGAGTGCATAGGTACTGCTCTGGCGATTGTTGCAGTGAATGTATTAGTGCCTGGGACATTGCATGAGTACATGTGTACTTACAAATTCACCATGCACGCTCCTTGCAGCACTCTAATCATCCAGTTACTACCCATGTACTCATGCAATGGCCCAGGCACTCACTCATGCAGTGCTACAATCCCAAGAGCACTACCCATGCAGTCCAGCAATCCCCCTGTCACTCCCTGTGCACTCTTCATGCAATGGCCTAGGCACTAATACATTCACTGCTACAATCCCCAGAGCAGTACCTATGCACTCCAGCATTCCCCTTGTCACTCCCTGAGCACTCTTGCAATCACCCTGCCAACCATGTCCTTATCCAATCACTCCGCCAAAACCCAAGCACTTATAAATTCACCATGCACTCTCCTTGCAGTACTCTAATCATCCAGTCAGTACCCATGTACTCATGGAATGGCCCAGGCACTAACACATGCACTGCTACAATCCCCCGAGCACTTCCTATGCAGACCTCCAACCACCTACACACTACTGATTCACTCCTCCAATTACCCAGGTAGTACCCATGCACTCCAGAAATCCCTCTGTCACTACCCATGCACTCCTCCAATCACCCAGCCAGCACTATGTACTTATCCAATCACTCCGCCAAAACCCAAGCAGTCATAAAATCACCATGCACTGTCCTGGCAGCACTCTAATCATCCAGTCACTACCCATGTACTCATACAATGACCCAGGCACTAACACATGCACTGCTACAATCCCCTGAGCACTACCCATGCAGTCCAGACATCGCCCTGTCAGTACCCATGCACTCCTTCAATCACCCAGCCAGCACCATGTACTTATCCAATCACTCCACCAAAACCCAAGCACTTATAAATTCACCATGCACCCTCCTTGCAGTACTCTAATCTTCCAGTCAGTACCCATGTACTCATGGAATGGCCCAGGCACTAACACATGCACGGCTACAATCCCCTGAGCACTTCCTATGCAGACCTCTAACCACCTACACACTACTGATTCACTCCTCCAATTACCCAGGTAGTACCCATTGTGAGAAGTTGGCCTGGCATATGCTGTCCACTAGTTATAGTGGGCACCTTGCACCAGTCCAAACGACCTTTATTGATGATAGGTTTAAAGACAACCTTTATTGAAAGCTATCCTAGTGGTAGCTATGGAGAGCAGCCTTCAGGCTAAGTCTTGAATGAGTGTTAAGCGGTTTGTTTTACCAGTTATAATCTCATGAATGACCAAATGAAAGGAGAACCACACCAGGTATATATATAAAATATATGTATTTATTACTAAACACTATCCAATAGTCTCTTTATGAGGCTAGAGGTCAAAGTACACAAGTTACAAGTCAAATAGCACAGTAAAGTAGCACAATATACGATTAGCCCTAGGGACGTACCAAACCATATATTAAGAAAGTGGTATAAGAACCACGACTTAAGTACACATATGGCCTAGAGCCTGTAGAATCGCTGGTACCCCAAGGAACCACCCAAGGTAGTGACACAGGGGATATTAGAAGAAGAAGGTTATGCTGTACCTCAAGAGTGTCCGGGCAAGGGAAATTGACACCAACCTGAACGTTTGGGTTCAGAGTTGGGAGTCCATTTATTGGATTGTAATGCCCTCACACACCCAATCGGGTGTCATGCTTCATCATCTGGGCTGCTCCTCGTCGGGTCGGCGGTGCAATACCCAACGGGCTCCCTGTAGTAGGGGCACTTTGGCGGAGATCTTTTTCCAATAGCCGTATGGTGAAGTGGGGGTGAGGGGCCAGAACTGTGTAGATGTATGTGTGTGATTTAAAATAAGGTTCGGAGTATCCGTGAAGACAATTTTTAATCAGTGGGTCTCCTACCCTAGTTAAAAATATAAACAATGCGGTGCTTGGCTAAGTATTATGTCTTAGGTCTAAGCGTCGCTATTGGTGCAAATGAGGTCAACATGTTTCTCGCTCACTGTAATAGTCTACATGCGATTCTCAGGACCTAAATTGTGGAAACTATCTACACTTAAAATTGGCGACGTGGCAACATACTCACATCAACCAGGTAGCTACCTAAATCGTGTACCTGTCAGACCTGGTCCTACCTGTGTGGGGAGAGAAGGGTGACATTGGTATTAATGGTACACATTCAAATATATATACAGTATCATTTCCCTTGTGACTCAAATTTAGTTGTCTGTCAGTGAATTGTGAAAGCCAAAGTTCAGAGAATTAAAAACATTGTAAAAACAACTGTGCTACACGGTGAGTGCCCACAGTGAGCTAGTGTGAACTACAACCTTAGTGGCACAAGTGTACTGCAGCAGGTGAATATCGTTTGGACTGACCCATTGTTGTAAGCTAACCAGGCGGCATCAGTACCCGGTAGGTCAAACTAGAGGAGTTCCTCACGAGCTACACGTGGTCAAATAGGAGATAGCATGGATGGTGCAAAGGTCAGTCATACTGCTTATAAAAATCTAGTTGCCTTGAACACCTCAATTCATAGTCTACATACTCATTCTTAGCGGGTTCATGACTTATGCAATTATATTTCAGGGGAGCTTGTTGTATTGAGAACATCTTCATATTCACTCTCATCGGGCTCGTGGTTCACAGAATGTATATCTAAATCACCATCAAGGGGGACAGCCAATAGCTCAGGGTGGTGGTATAGGTGAAAACTAGAGGGATTATCTATTTATAACTATTTATAACTACCATCCTCAGTGTCTGTATGGCAAAGAAACAGCGCGCTCATTGGCAGTACTCACTTTTGTGCTGTTGTCACGTATCGAGTCGACCTACCCACATCTACCGGGTCCGGGAGGTGAGGTAGTCAGTCGGTGATCTATTTTTATAGTCCGTCGCTGCTCTATAAAGTGGGACGTCTCTAACCAAAAAGGCGGGAGTATGTTCCTAGTTGGAATGGGGGCCATCTTAGAGTGGTGTTACCACGTCGGGTACTCCCATGGTTTTTTGTACTATAGTGTGGCGGCCATTTTAAAGTGGTAAATGTTGGCTGGTTTGTTTACTGCATTTATAGTAATTGTGTGCCCCTGATAGTGTATTGTCGTCTCTGTGCACAGGAACCCATTCTCATGTGGTTAGTCTGTTCATGTTAAATCCTCAGAGAATTCCAAGGAATTTTCTCATTGAGTCCTGTAATATGGGAGGATAATCTGTATACCCACCTCTGTTCTTTGACAAGTAGGGCATTCTTTGAGATTTTGGGGAAAGCCTCCAAGATGACCCACTGTAATGATTCTGGTGTATGATGCTTTTCCAAATAGTGGATGCACATTTTGGTGTTGCTTTTGTGGCAACGGAAACTGCTACGATGTTCTAAGATGCGTAGTTTTATGGGACGTGTGGTCATCCCTACGTAGTACAGCCCGCATTGGCATGTGATCAGGTATACGCAATTGTGTGCATTACAGTTAGTATGCGACCTTATTTCCCACGTGAAACCGTTATTAAAGGTGATGGTTTTCTGTATTTTTGTAAAGGCACAGGCCGTGCATGAGCCGCATGGATAATGGCCCATTACAGGCGGTAGTTGCCACAGTGTTCTTTGTTGTCCCCCCGAGGGTGACTTAGGTCTTGTATGAATCAACATATCTTTGAGATTCCTGGAGCGTCTGAACGCAAAGCGCGGTTGTGCCAGAGTCATCCCGCCAGTGTTAAGTATGTTCCAATGCTTCTTTATAACCTTAGTCAGTTGGTTAGAAGCTGATGTAAACGTGGTAACACAGGTTAGGGTTTCAGTAGGGGTCTTCTCTCTAGGTTCTAACAGGCCCTCGCGGTTGTTATTTCTAGCTCTCTTCCTAGAGAGAGCTATACTGCATGGTGGGTAGTCGCGTGCTACCAGATTTTTTGCGAGGATTTCAGATTCAGATTTGAATGCCTCTAATGTGCTGCAATTTCTCCTCACCCGTAGAAATTGACCGAAGGGGAGGTTTTCTTTCAGGGCCCGTGGGTGGTGGCTGCTATACAGCAATAGGCTATTGCGGTCAGTGCTTTTCCTGTGCATAGTTGTTGACAAAGTACTTTGCTCAAGTTTGATAGTTAAGTCCAGGAATGCAATTTGGTTGGAAGACACCGTGCTGGTAAATCTGAGATATGGATTCTGGTTGTTGATCCATTCAAAGAATTCAGTGTAGGACTGTGAGTCACCTGTCCAGAAGATGAGGATATCATCTATGAACCTTTTCCACAACCGTATGTTTGACTGGTATGGGTTGGATTCATGGAAAATCAGCTTACCCTCAAAGGCCGCCATGTATAAACAGGCTAAGCTGGGAGCGAAGGTACTTCCCATGGAAGTACCTTGAGTTTGATGATAAAGCTGGCCTTTAAACTCAAAAAAGTTTTTGGTGAGAGTTAGGGTAGCGCATTCCATAATGAAACTGCGAGGTGTAGGAGATTCCCATGTTACTGAACTCAATTCCTCCTCTATCACGTGTAGAGTGGCTCTCTGAGGGATGTTGGTATAGAGCGCTTCCACATCTAGCGTGATGAGGAAGTCGATGTCATTAGTGGGTTGAAACTCGTCTAATAGACGGAGTACGTCCGTGGTGTCCTGGATATAGGAAGGAATCAGCTTTACCAGGGGTTGCAGGAAGTGGTCACAGAATTGTGACAGCGGTTCCAGTATGGAATCGATGCCTGAAACAATTGGTCTACCCGGTACCGGGGTGGTCCCCTTATGGATCTTAGGTAGTACATAGAAATAAGGGGTCTGAGGTTCTTGTTTAATTAGGAAGGAGGCTTCCTTTTTACTAACCCTCCCTTGGGTCTCTGCAGAGAAGACTAGAGCCGAGATAGTCTTGGTCAACCTTTCCAGTGGACTGCTGGCAATTGGTGTGTAGTATTTTCTATTGCTCAGCTGGCTTAGGCATTCAGTCTCGTAATCCAGGGTAGCCATGATGACAGTGGCACCCCCTTTGTCCGCTTGTTTTATAGTTAATGTGGGGTCGTTAGCCAGCGTCTCAACGGCCATCAGTTCACCCCTAGGGATATTGCAAAAATGTCCCAGGTTGGTGGTTGCCTGTATGTCCTTCAGGACTGCCTGTTCAAAGGTCGCCACCTCATGTGGTATCATGCCGCTGGTGGGGGTGAAAGTGGAGGGATTGTGTAGTCCTGAGTCATTTACTTGTGGGTGGGGTTTATTGTCAAAGAAGGCCCTGAGGCGTACTTTGCGGAAGAATTGTTGTAATTCACATAATTTTTGGAATTGGTCCACCTTGGGAGTAGGGACGAAGCCTAGACCCTTTTGTAAGACTCTCTCTTCCAACTCAGTCAATGTCCTGGTGGACAGATTCACTACTAAATTCTCCTTTTTGTGTAACTCCTGGTTTCCATTGTCCGTTGCTGGGGTTCTTCCCACTGTACCCTCTTTTCTTGTGGGTTTCCTCTTTTTCGCCCGCACCCTCTGCCCCAACCTCTGCCTAAAAAAGGTTGGCTCATGCCTGGGGGTCTGAATTGCGGTGGGCCCTGGGGGTACATGAGGTATTGCCAGTAAGATGGTCCCTGGTACTGTGGTGGCTGGTACCCGAAGTATCCCTGCCTACCGCCCCTTCTCGTTTGATTAGTGTTCCAGTTCTCTCCGCTGGAGTCACTATTGCTGGATGTGCCCCGTCTGGTGAAATTTGAGCTGGCGTCAGAGGGATTATTCGAGTCAGGGGGTGTGAAATCCTGCTTGAGGTATGGATTTACCTTCTCTTTGTCAAAACGTCGAATATCTCTCTGAAGTTTGACCACCTTTTGCTTCATAAGGTATTCCTTATGTTCAGCAATCTCGTTATTCAGTTCTGTGAGTTTCGATTTGAAGCTGGTGCCTGGTAGTGCACTTTTAAGGGTACTCTCAGCTATTTGTATCCGTGCCAGTAATTCATCGGCTAGTCTCTTTGCCGTGTTGATTACCAGTATTAGTAGGTCCCTCGTGCATTTCCACGAGATCTGGGACCACTCCGTCTTAAACAGGATGTCCTCCAAGAAAATTCTTGGGAAGTTCTTGACAACTAGACGATTGGGGGATATATTAGCCCTCAAATATTCCGTCATTAGTGCTCCGTGCAGGGTTATCCTAACCCATTCTCTTGTCATGGTTGAAAGGGACTGCCAATCTTCCGACTGGCTTCCTGTGGCGCCACCACTCTCTGCTCCCAGAATAGATGGGGCCCTCAATATCTCTGCTGCTAGTTCTTCTCCGTAACTTAGGCCCTGACCTTCTATTTTGAGGTTATCAGTAAATCGTAGAAAGGAATATACCTAGTAATATAAGGAACTACCACTCAAATGTAGTGGTGTTGGTAGTGACACAGGGGACCCATGGGGGCTGTGTGCAGCGTGAGAACACAGCCGCGAGCTCCGTTAAAGTCTATGGGAAAGTCGCGGTTAGAGTTTTAGAGTTTAAGGACACTTAGAAATGGATTAGGACCAAACCCTCTTGGACTTAGACAGTTCTAGGGTCAACACCCACGGGAGCACCGGAGTACTCGAGTTACCTCACGCAGGGAAGCTGGGTGCATAGGTGTCGAATGGTGTCGGGTCGCGTCGTCGATTTCAATGGCAGCCTGCAAGGAAGTGCTGCTGCCGGGAAGATGCGAAGTGTCCGAAGAGATCCAAGCCTTGATCGGAGATGAGAAGAACCTGAAAGCAGAGGGGACAGAGTCTGGATCACTTGCCAGTGACCAGGGGCACGATAGTCGAATGCCCACCGATGTCGGGTGCTTCAGGTGAAAGAGGTGAAGCTCGACTCTTCAGCCACGAGGACCAGGAGGCGTTGACAATGACCAGGAGATGGTTTTGAGCTGTCCCACAAAGGGTGTCGAGTGCTACAGCGTTGGTGTCCGGATTGAACACAACAAGCCTTGGCAACAGCAACCCACGCAGAAAGGAGAAAGATGCTTCTGTACAGACCAGCAAGGTCTGAGGGACTCACCACTTGGTGGGGAGTCAGGGCACGTCTGGAGCAACCAGGGAAGCCCAAAGAAAATCAGAGTTGCCTTCAAAGAGACCCACCAGTCGAGGGACCAGGGATCGCAAAGGAGCCTCGAGCGGAAATGCAAGGAGCGGGCCCACGGAACACTCGTGGAGTGTAGGCTCACAATCTTCGGTGCAAATGGTGCTCGGGACCTGGGCTACAAGTAACCCAAAGCAGGACTTCAAGAGTCGTCGAGAAGTCGATGCACTAGCAAATGTGCACGGTGTCCAGGGGTTCTGGTTCCACGTCACTCGTGAGGGCTGCGGGTCTCAGCTTTGCTGGCGACTCGGGTCGGCCTCTGCGAAGTCTGGAAATCCTCTTCCTGGGCTGCAAGTACTTCGGAGTCCGGCGGGAGCTTCGGAGATGCAGACCGGAAAATGCTTTGTTGGTGCCTGCCAAGCAGGGGAGTCACTCCTTGACCCCAAGGGAGATTTCTTCAGTCCTCTAGTCTTGAGTAGAACGTCGAAGTTCCAGGATTCAGTTGCAGAGTTTCGTCCAGGGATATCTAAAGTCCTGTTGCCAGGGGTTCCTTACTTATACCTAAGAAAGGGGTTGGACTAACTCTGTGGACCCACCTATGGGAGGGTTTGGAAAGAGGGGTGGCTACACCCATTTCCTTTGTCCAGTTTCGCGCCAGAGCAGGGGCTGGCAGCCCCTGCAACCGGTTTGAACTGGGGTATGCACGAGGACACCAAATGTGCCCCCAGTGCAGGACTTCAAAGCACTATTGGAGTGCACCCACCCAGCCCCAATCCACTAAGGCCTGTCTGGGAGGTGGTAACACCTCCCTGTGACAGGAAACCTATTGTCCAGGCCTCCCCTGCCGGAGTTTTGGTCAGCAGCAGGAGGCCAGACTCGTGTCTGTGGCTGCAGCATCTATTTTGTGATGCCAGGCTCTGTTTAGTTGGTACCGGGTATACCGGTGCTGTCATGTCTCTCCCTCTAGAAGGGTGGGATCATACTCCCACGCCAGTTACTGGTGTGGGGGTATGATTCCAAGGTGTTTGACACCAAACACGACATGTTTCCGTGCAGCCATCCCAAAGTTAGCATTTATCACGAGGATATAATGCACTTAAGAGTATATGGTCAGGCTGCACCACAGACAACCCCGGAGAGGAGATTCCGAAGGCTGAAGAGGGGCTCTGCCCATGCATGGGCTCCCTCTCACATAAAACCAAGCACCCTGCCTTCAGGATTGATAAGGCCTGCCATAGGGGTGACTGATAGGTTTCTATGTGCAGTGATAGGTGAGATATAGTGAACCTATATCTCTGTAAGGGGTGCATGCACCACCTCACTCAGGCTGCAGTAGCAGTCCTGTGGTGTCATTTTGGATGGCTTTCCAGGGGTGGCACAATACATGCTTCAGCCCCTGGTAGGCCTCTGGGGTACCTATGCCCTGGGTACATAGTATACCACATACTAGGGACTTATAAGGGCACTCCAGAATCCAATCTGTGGTGTACCTAAAGTACATGGAATCAATTTAGAGAGGAAGCAGCTAGGCTGGGGTCCTGGATAGCAGGGCCCCAGCCAGACTAAAGTCGAAAAACAGTGATACACCAGGAAAAAGTGGGGGTAACCATAAGAGGCAGATCCTACTCTCCTACACAACCCCCCCCCCCCCAAACGCAGGGACATTAAACTAACCTTGACCAGTTAAGTCTTCATGTTCTAAGTGGAAATATCTGGAGAGTCCATCTGCATTGGCATGGTTACTCCCAGGTCTATGTTCCACTGTATAGTCCATCCCCTGTAGGGAAATGGACCACCTCAAAAGTTTGGGGTTTTCACCCTTCATCTGTTTTAGCCATAAGAGGGACTTATGGTCTGTCTGAACAAGGAAGGGAGTGCCAAACAAGTATGGCCTCAGCTTCTTCAGAGCCCAAACCACAGCAAAGGCCTCCCTTTCAATGGCTGACCAACGTTTCTCTCTGGGAGTCAGGCTTCTGCAAATAAAAGTTACTGGCTGATCCTGACCTTCATCATTCAACTGTGACAGTACAGCCCCTACCCCCAACTCAGATGCATCTGTTTGCACAATGAACTTTTTAGAGTAATCAGGACTTTGCAGAATGGGAGCAGTGCACATGGCCTGCTTCAGGTCATCAAATGCCTTTTGACAGATAACTGTCCACTGAACCTTTTTTGGCATTTTCTTTGAGGTCAAGTCATTCAGGGGTGTCACTGTTGATCCATACCCCTTGACAAATCTTCTGTAGTACCCAGTCAGGCCTAAAAAGGCTCTCGCCCGAGTCTGGGTAGTTGGAGCAACCCAGTCCATGATGGTCTGTATTTTGCTCTGCAATGGTTGAACCTGGCCTCCACCCACAAGGTGGCCCAGGTACACAACCTGACTCTGCCCTATCTGGCACTTGGTGGCCTTGATAGTTAGGCCTGCCTTCTGCAGGGCCTCCAAAACATTTCTGAGGTGGACCAGGTGATCCTCCCAGGTGGAGCTAAAGACAGCAATATCATCTAGATATGCTGCACTATAGGCATCCAGACCTGTAAGGACTGTGTTCACCAACCTCTGAAAAGTGGCAGGTGCATTCTTCAAACCAAAGGGCATCACCACAAATTGGTAAAGCCCACCAGGGGTAGAAAATGCAGTTTTTGACTTTGCATCATCAGCTAGTCTGATCTGCCAGTAGCCAGCTGTCAGGTCAAATGTGCTTAGATACTTGGCTGAGGCCAAAGTGTCTATTAGCTCATCTGCCCTGGGGATTGGATGGGCATCAGTCCTAGTGACTGCATTGAGGCCTCTGTAGTCCACACAAAACCTAATCTATCTCTTACCATCTTTGGTGTGAGGCTTTGGCACCAGGACCACTGGACTAGCCCAAGGGCTATCTGAAGGCTCAATGACACCCAGTTCCAACATTTTCTGGACTTCTGTCCTGATACAGTCCCTGACCTGGTCAGGTTGCCTGTAAATCTTACTTTTAACAGGCAGACTGTCCCCAGTGTCCACTTCATGAGTGCACCAGGTGGTCTGACTTGGTGTCAGAGAGAACATATGTCTGAACTGATTGAGCACCTGTCTACAATCAGTTTGCTGCTGGGCAGTGAGGCTGCCTGCCAAGGCTACACCATCCACTGACCCATCATCAGGGTTCTGTGAGAGCAGGTCAGGGAGAGGGTCACTCTCCTCCTCCTGTCCCTCATCCGTTGCCATGAGCAAGCCCATGTCAGCCTTGTCCACATATGGCTTCAGCCTGTTGACATGGAGCACCCTGTGGGGGCTCCTGGGAGTTCCCAGGTCTACCAGATAGGTAACCTCTCCCTTCTGTTCAACAATGGTATGGGGGCCACTCCACTTGTCTTGGAGGGCTGCTGGGGCCACTGGCTCCAACACCCACACCTTCTGTCCTGGCTGGTAAACAGTCAGCACAGCCTTTTGGTCATGCCAGGCTTTCTGTAATTCCTGGCTAGCCTCAAGGTTTTTGGTTGCCTTTTTCATATACTCAGCCATCCTGGAGCGGAGACCAAGTACATAGTCCACTATGTCCTGTTTAGGGGGTTTGAGAGGTAACTCCAAACCTTCCTTCACCAGACACAATGGACCCCTGACAGGATGGCCAAACAAAAGTTCAAAAGGGCTGTAGCCAACCCCCTTTTGAGGCACCTCCCTGTATGCAAATAAAAGGCAGGGCAAGAGTATGTCCCATCTTCGCCTAAGCTTTTCTGGGAGCCCTTTAATCATGCCCTTCAAGGTTTTGTTGAACCCCTCAACTAAACCATTGCATTGTGGGTGATAGGGTGTGGTGAACTTATAAGTCACTCCACACTCCTTCCACATTGCAGTCAAGTAACTGGACATAAAGTTTGCATCTCTGTCAGATACTACCTCCTTAGGAAAGCCCACTCTTGAGAAAATTCCCAGGAGGGCCCTTGCCACCACAGGTGCTGTAGTGGTCCTAAGGGGAATGGCTTCTGGGTATCTGGTGGCATGGTCCACCACCACCAGGATAAACCTGTGCCCAGATGCTGTTTGGGGATCCATGGGACCAACTATGTCAATCCCCACCCTCTCAAAGGGAACCCCCACCACAGGTAGTGGTATCAGGGGGCCTTTGTGGTGCCACCTGCCTTCCCACTGGCTTGGCAGGTTACACAGGAGAGACAAAACTCCTTGGTGTCTTCAGACATGTGGGGCCAGTGAAAGTGAGGGACAATTCTGTCCCAAGTCTTGTTCTGGCCCAGGTGACCTGCTAAGGGAATATCATGGGCTAGTGTCAATAGGAAGCCCCTGAACTTCAGAGGTATAACCAACCTCCTGGCTGCGCCAGGTTTGGGGTCTCTACTCTCTGAGTACAGGAGTCCATCATCCCAATATATCTTATGGGTGCCACTAGCATTCCCAGCAGCCTCAGCAGCAGCTTGCTGTCTGAGGGGTTCAAGAGCGGGGCAGTTCAGCTGCTCCTGGCTCAGATCTGCCCTGGAAGGGCCCCCTGTCCCCAAGAACTCAACCTGATCAGGTTCAAGCTATTCTGGGACAGTTCCTTCTTCAGGGCTGAGATCATCTTCCTCAAAAGACTGATCTGCTTCCTGAGCCAAGGGGGAAGGCACTGCCTTAACCCTACTGCTCCTTCTCTTGGGAGGCATCTGGTCCATTGTTCCAGAATCCAGGGCCTGTTCAGCTTTTGACATTTTGGCCTGTAACCTAGTCACAGCAAAGACATGTGCAGGGATCCCCAGCATTTCTGGATGGGTCCTGAGCTCCACTTCTGCCCAAGCTGAAGTTTCAAGATCATTGCCAAGCAAGCATTCCACTGGTAGGTTTGCACTCACCACAACCTTCTTAAGGCCAGTTACCCCTCCCCAGGAGAAGTTAACAACTGCCAGAGAATGGTCTGTTCTGACATTGCTAGCATTGGTCACTTGGTACATTTCACCAAGTATAATCTGCCCAGGATCCACAAGATCTTTTGTCACCATGGTGACACTTGCTCCTGTGTCCCTGAATGCCAAAGCCTCTCTTCCATTAATTAAAGGCTGCTGTCTGTATTTGCCCAAATTACTGGGACTCACAAAGGGGGACATATCCATGCCCCCATCACAGACTAGGACAGCCTGAGTTGGCTCTGACTAGGCCAGATCCCATCTCAGTACCCAGGGTCAACCCTACTAATCCCTTATTCTGAGTGTTTCCACCACCATTTGTAGCTGGACTAGGGGGAACAGTTGCCCTAGGGGCAATGGTGGCTGGATTAGAGTCTTTGGACTTGGTGCAATCACTGGTCCAGTGAGTTTTCTGCTTACAGATTTTGCACCATTGTTTCTTTTGGCCTTTTCCTTTAGTAGATTGGGATTCCCCACCATATGCAGATTTTTGGGGACCTTGAGAAGACTTCTGGTCTTTACCCTTTTCCCCACCCTTGTCAGAGTTTTTGGAATCTTGCTTCTTCTGGTCACCACCTTGGTTCTGTACCTTTTGCTTCACCCTGGTTCTGACCCATTTGTCTGCCTTCTTTCCCAATTTTTGGGGAGAGGTCAGATCAGAGTCAACCAGGTACTGATGTAGCAACTGATTCTGACAGTTATTAAGAATCTGCTCCCTCATGATTAAATTATACAATCCTTTGAAGTCACACACCTTACTGCCAAGTAACCAGCCTTCCAGAGCCTTGGTAGCACAATCTACAAAGTCCACGCAGTCCTGTGTCTGTGCCTTTTGGGTATCTCTGAACTTTAACCTGTATTGCTCAGTGATTAGGCCAAACCCATCTATCAGGGCACTCTTCAGGACTTGGTAATCATCAGCATCCTCTTCTCTTACCGTGAGGAGCTTGTCTCTACCTTTGTCTGCAAAGGAGAGCCACAAGATTGCTGCCCACTGCTCCTGGGGGACCCTCTGAACTTTACAGGCCCTTTCCAGTGCAGTAATCCATTTGTGGATGTCATCCCCACTCTGGTAGGGAGGGACAATCTTGCTCAGGTTTCTATGGTCATAAGACCTTTCCCTACCACTAGGGAAGTTGCTGCCACCATGGGACTCTAGTCCCAACTTTCTTCTTTGTCTATGAAGCTCTAGGGACTCCCTGTCTATAGCCAACTGCTCTCTTCTGATCCTATATATATATGTAAAGAACAAGGGTACCCCAGTAGTGCGACCAGGGGTAATATATGTATTTGCAAAAGACAGCGGTCAAGGTTGAGGCCAATTGGGTCCTCGGGTAGCCAGAGCTACTATTAATTCAAAAGTAGTCTTAGTCTGGGTTTTATTAGTGAACAGAAAGTGCCAACAACATTTTTGAGAACAAAGTATGCAGGGACACAAGGTTGTATGAATGATATCACATTTATTAACATCATAAAGGGAGTATCATTCACATGGTTGGAGCTAGTCCTGGTGCTCACACAGAGGGTGAAAAGTGCGTGAAGTGATAAGTGCTGGTGACTTAAAATTTACATCGCATTGACAACACTGTACAAAACTCCATAGTTAATAAGGTATGTTTAAAGGAGTTTCGGTTGTGGAAGTCGACGGCGTTTTGATCTCCTTAGTTAGAGATCATCATCAGGACAAGAAAGCGTGTGAGCAGGTAGGATCTGGTAATGAAACGATGCGATTAAGGATCGTCAACGGGTCATGATGACCGTGGTGGTAAAACCGGATGTAGTAATAGGAGGTCTGGCCGCTCAGCGAAGTACGTACTGGTTGTAGGCAAGGGGGAATCAATCACGATGACTAATCCGCTCTACCAGACTCCGGCACCATTCATTGTATGCTGTCTGCATTGGAATTAGCAGGATCCAGTCCCCTTCCTTCGAACCTAATTGGCTCCTTGGATTCATCGTGATTGATTCCCCCTTGCCTACAACCAGTACGTACTTCGCTGAGCGGCCAGACCTCCTATTACTACATCCGGTTTTACCACCACGGTCATCATGACCCGTTGACGATCCTTAATCGCATCGTTTCATTACCAGATCCTACCTGCTCACACGCTTTCTTGTCCTGATGATGATCTCTAACTAAGGAGATCGAAACGCCGTCGACTTCCACAACCGAAACTCCTTTAAACATACCTTATTAACTATGGAGTTTTGTACAGTGTTGTCAATGCGATGTAAATTTTAAGTCACCAGCACTTATCACTTCACGCACTTTTCACCCTCTGTGTGAGCACCAGGACTAGCTCCTACCATGTGAATGATACTCCCTTTATGATGTTAATAAATGTGATATCATTCATACAACCTTGTGTCCCTGCATACTTTGTTCTCAAACATTTTGTTGGCACTTTCTGTTCACTAATAAAACCCAGACTAAGACTACTTTTGAATTAATAGTAGCTCTGGCTACCCGAGGACCCAATTGGCCTCAACCTTGACCGCTGTCTTTTGCAAATACTCTTCTGATCCTAAGCTGAGCTTCTCCATACTTGATCAGTCTCTCTTTCCTTTCATGAAATGATTCGCTCCTATGAGAGGAAACAGAGGTCCCTACTGAGGTGTCAGAATGGTTAGACTCCGGAGAAGGAGATCTTGACCTTCTAGGCACACTCACAACTCTTCCTGGTGGGACAAAGGGGAGGTCATTCTGATCCTCCGCCTCATCTTCAGGAGGAGCTAGATTTTCCAGGGCAACATCATTTTCATCTTCCTGGCCAGTTTCAGAGGTCAGGTCCTGGGTATTTTCACCCCTGGTCCCTTCCTCATCTTCTGCCCCACCCTGTCTGCCTACCCCTTCAGACCCTGGGGGTCTTCTGAGATCATCCAGCAGAAGCATCTCCATGAGACGTTGGGTGTTGGCACTTTTGCCTGTCTTCAGCTTCCTAGTCTTGCACAATTCTCTCAATTCCAAGAATGGGAGGTTGTCATACTTGGAGGGAAGAAGCCCACTGGCTTCTGGCAGGGACCTACTGGTTCCTGGCCCTGAAGACATCACTAGTGAGGTGTGGTGTATGCACTACCTACTCTAGTGTGGCCTACTAAACTCTCTTGAGTTGTAGAAAGGGTGTGCTAAGCCCTTGACACACAACTCTAAGTTCAGTTCAACTTACTGTATTTCTAAGCTTGAATTTATCTGTACCTGAGGTACCTTTAGTGGTTTTCAAGTAGTCACACACTTGAGATTATCTGGTAAAACAAAGGCAAGCTTGAATCCCACCGCTGCACACCAATGTGAGAAGTTAGCCTGGCATATGCTGTCCACTAGTTATAGTGGGCACCTTGCACCAGTCCAAACGACCTTTATTGATGATAGGTTTAAAGACAACCTTTTTTGAAAGCTATTCTAGTGGTAGCTATGGAGAGCAGCCTTCAGGCTAAATCTTGAAGGAGTGTTAAGCTGTTTGTTTTACCAGTTATAATCTCATGAATGACCAAATGAAAGGAGAACCACACCAGGTATATATATAAAATATATGTATTTATTACTAAACACTATCCAATAGTCTCTTTATGAGGCTAGAGGTCAAAGTACACAAGTTACAAGTCAAATAGCACAGTAAATTAGCACAATATACGATTAGCCCTAGGGGCGTACCAAACCATATATTAAGAAAGTGGTATAAGAACCACGACTTAAGTAGACACACGGCCTAGAGCCTGTAGAATCGCTGGGACCCCAAGGAACCACCCAAGGTAGTGACACAGGAGACCCACGGGGGCTGTGTGCAGTGTGAGAACACAGCCGCGAGCTCCGTTAAAGTCTATGGGAAAGTCGCGGTTAGAGTTTGAGAGTTTAAGGACACTAAGAAATGGATTCGGACCAAACCCTCTTGGACTTAGACAGTTCTAGAGTCAACACCCATAGGAGCACCGGAATACTCTAGTTACCTCACCCAGGGACGCCGGGTGCATAGGTGTCGAATGGTGTCGGGTCGCGTCGTCGATTTCAATGGCAGCCTGCAAGGAAGTGCTGCTGCCGGGAAGATGCGAAGTGTCCGAAAAGATCCAAGCCTGGATCGGAGATGAGAAGAACCTGAAAGCAGAGGGGACAGAGTCTGGGTCACTTGCCAGTGGCCAGGGGCACGATAGTCGAATGCCCACCGATGTCGGGTGCTTCAGGTGAAAGAGGTGAAGCTTGACTCTTCAGCCACGAGGACCAGGAGGCGTCGACGATGACCAGGAGCTGGATTCGAGCTGTCCCACGAAGGATGTCAAGTGCTGCAGCGTTGGTGTCCGGATTGAACATAACAAGCCTTGGCAACAGCAACCCACGCAGAAAGGAGAAAGATGCTTCTGTGCAGACCAGCAAGGTCTGAGGGACTCACCACTCGGTGGGGAGTCAGGGCACGTCTGGAGCAACCAGGGAAGCCCAAAGAAAATCAGAGTTGCTTTCACAGGGACCCACCAGTGAGACGGACCAGGGATCGCGAAGGAGCAAGGAGGGGGCCCACGGAACACTCGTGGAGTGTAGGCTCACAATCTGCGGTGCAAATGGTGCTCGGGCCTGGGCTACAAGTAACCCAAAGCAGGACTTCAAGAGTCATCAAGAAGTCGATGCACTAGCAAATGTGCACGGTGTCCAGGGGTTCCGGTTGCACGTCACTCGTAAGGGCTGCGGGTCTCAGCTTTGCTGGGGAATCGGGTCGGCCTCTGAGAAGTCTGGAAATCCTCTTCCTGGGCTGCAAGTACTTCGGAGTCTGGCGGGAGCTTCAGAGATGCAGACCGGCAAATGCTTCGTTGGTGCCTGCCAAGCAGGGGAGTCACTCCTTGACCCCAAGGGAGATTTCTTCAGTCCTCTAGTCTTGAGTAGAGCGTCGAAGTTCCAGGATTCAGTTGCAGAGTTTCGTCCAGGGATATCTAAAGTCCTGTTGCCAGGGGTTCCTTACTTATACCTAAGAAAGGGGTTGGACTAACTCTGTGCACCCACCTATGGGAGGGTTTGGAAAGAGGGGGTGGCTACACCCATTTCCTTTGTCCAGTTTCATGCCAGAGCAGGGGCTGGCAGCCCCTGCAACCGGTTTGAACTGGGGTATGCACGAGGACACCAAATGTGCCCCCAGTGCAGGACTTCAAAGCACTCTTGGAGTGCACCCACCCAGCCCCAATCCACTAAGGCCTGTCTGGGAGGTGGTAACACCTCCCTGTGACAGGAAACCTATTGTTCAGGCCTCCCCTGCCGGAGTTTCGGTCAGCAGCAGGAGGCCAGACTCGTGTCTGTGGCTGCAGCGTCCATTTTGTGATGCCAGGCTCTGTTTAGTTGGTACCGGGTATACCGGTGCGGTCATGTCTCTCCCTCTAGAAGGATGGGATCATACTCCCACACCAGTTACTGGTGTGGGGGTATGATTCCAAGGTGTTTGACACCAAACACAACATGTTTCCGTGCAGCCATCCCAAAGTTAGCATTTACCGCGAGGATATAATGCACTTAAGAGTATATGGTCAGGCTGCACCACAGACAACCCCAGAGAGGAGATTCCGAAGGCTGCAGAGGGGCTCTGCTCATGCATGGGCACCCTCTCACATAAAACGAAGCACCCTGCCTTCAGGATTGATAAGGCCTGCCATAGGGGTGACTGATAGGTTTCTATGTGCAGTGATAGGTGAGATATAGTGAACCTATATCTCTGTAAGGGGTTCATGCACCACCTCACTCAGGCTGCAGTAGCAGTCCTGTGGTGTCATTTTGGATGGCTTTCCAGGGCTGGCACAATACATGCTTCAGCCCCTGGTAGGCCTCTGGGGTACCTATGCCCTGGGTACATAGTATACCATATACTATGGACTTATAAGGGCACTCCAGAATCCAATCTGTGGTGTACCTAAAGTACATGGAATCAATTTAGAGAGGAAGCAGCTAGGCTGGGGTCCTGGATAGCAGGGCCCCAGCCAGACTAAAGTCGAAAAACAGTGATACACCAGGAAAAAGTGGGGGTAACCATAAGAGGCAGATCCTACTCTCCTATACCCATGCACTCCAGAAATCCCTCTGTCACTACCCATGCACTCCTCCAATCACCCAGCCAGCACAATGTACTTATCCAATCAGTCCGCCAAAACCCAAGCACTTATATATTCACCATGTACTCTCCTTACAGTACTGTAATCATCCAGTCACTACCCATGTACTGATGCAATGGCCAAGGCACTAACACATGCACTGCTACAATCCCCAGAGCACTAACCATGCAGTCCAGCAATCCCTCTGTCACTCCCTGTGCACTCTTCCAATCACTCTGCCAGCACCATATACTTATCTAATCACTCTGCCAAAACCCCAGCACTTAGAAATTCACCATGCAGTCTCCTTGCAGTACTCTAATCATCCAGTCACTACCCATGTAGTCATGCAATGACCCAGGCACTAACACATGCACTGCTGCAATCCCCTGAGCACTTCCCATGCAGACCTCCAACCACCTACACACTACTGATTCACTCCTCCAATTACCCAGGTAGTACCCATGCACTCCAGAAATCCCTCTGTCACTACCCATGCACTCCTCCAGTCACCCAGCCAGCACTATGTACTTATCCAATCACTCCGCCAAAACCCAAGCAGTTCTAAAATCACCATGCACTGTCCTTGCAGCACTCTAATCATCCAGTCACTACCCATGTACTCATGCAATGACCCAGTCACTAACACATGCACTGCTGCAATCCCTTGAGGACTACCTATGCAGTCCAGTAATCTCCCTGGTACTACCTATGCAGTCCTCCAATCACCGAGCCAGCCCTATGTCCTTATCCAATCACTGCGCCAAAACCCAAGCAGTTCTAAAATCACCATGCAGTCTCCTCGCAGTACTCTAATTATCCAGTCACTACCCATGTAGTCATGCAATGATCCAGGCACTAACACATGCACTGCTACAATCCCTGTGTACTACCCATGCAGTCCTCTAACCGCCTACACACTTCTCATTCGCTCCTTCAATTCCCCTGGTAGTACCCATACAGTCCAGCAATCACCCTGTCACTCCCCGTGCACTCCTCCAGTCACTCAGTCACTAGTATGTACTAATCCAAACACTCTGCCAATACCCAAGCACTTATAAATTCACTCGGGCACTCTCCTTGCAGTATTCTAATGTTTCAGTCAGTAGCTATGTACTCATGCAATGATCCAGGCACTAACTGATAACTGCTACAATCCCCTATGCACTACCCATACAGTCCTCTAACCACTTACACACTTCTTATTTGCTCCTTCAATTCCCCAGGTAGTACCCATGCACTCCAGAAATCCCTCTGTCACTACCCATGCACTCCTCCAATCACCCAGCCAGCACTATGTACTTATCCAATCACTCCGCCAAAACCCAAGCAGTTATAAAATCACCATGCACTGTCCTTGCAGCACTCTAATCATCCAGTCACTACCCATGTACTGATGCAATGACCCAGGCACTAACGCATGCAGTGGTACAATCACCTGTGCACTGCCCATGCAGTCTTCCAATCAACAAGCCAGCACCATGTACTTATCCAATCACACCGCCAAAACCCAAGCACTTCTAAATTCACCATGCACTCTCCTTGCAGTACTCTAATCATCTAGTCAGTACCCATGTACTTATGCAATGACCCATGCACTAACGTATGCACTGCTACAATCCCCTGGGCACTACCCATGCAGACCTCTAACCACCTACACAGTACTGATTCACTCCTGCAATTACCCAGGTAGTACCCATGCAGTACAGACGTCGCCCTGTCACTACCCATGCACTCCTCCAATCACCCAGCCAGCACCATGTACTTATCCAATCACTCTGCCAAAATCCAAGCACTTATAAAATCACCATGCACTCTCCTTGTAGCACTCTAATCATCCAGTCACTACTCATGTACTCATGCAATGACCCAGGCATTAACTCACGGCAAATACAGAGGAGGTCATGCTAATCACAGGTGTACCCCAACGCATAGTGTTCCCTAGTGTATGTAGGTGTTTTCACTGTATTCTAAGTTTCTTTTAGCATAGCACTGGCTCTAGGCCTGGTTAGTCGGAGTCAGTTACCACCAGTACCCGTCAGCAAAACGTTGGGGGCACAGGAGGACTTTCTGCTCCTCTGTTGGTTCTTTCTGCACAGCTCTTGCTTCTTCCTGCACTTTCCTTCGTCTTTCTGGACTTCTGTTGCCTCTTTCTGCATTTGTCTTGCTTCTTTCTGTGCTTTTCTTCCTCTTTCTTCACATGTCCTACCTTTGTAGGCATAGTTAGAAATTAGCATTTAAAAAACCTTTGAAATTCACTGAAAAAACCATAGGTTTCAGGGACGTTATAGTTAGTTGGACATTTCACTCGTACAAAACCAGAAAAATTAGGCCGTTATAGTTAGTTCAGCTAACTATAACTCGCGCCCCTGCAATGCACTGCTGATGACGTCACATATTACATCATTCATGACATGGTCAGTGACATCACTGATGACATCATTGATGACATCATCCACGTGATAATATGATGCACCTCCTCATACCCTAATATAACATTTGATACACCCACTCTAAAATACAGACTACCATTTTTGAAACCATAGACACACCAATACCAGTTAGTACATACCCACTCACTAATTCCTAGGTCTACACACACATCCACTCATTCACCCATACAGTCACTCATACATGCAGTCAATCAATACGGCATTATCATATGCACTCACATATCTATACAGACACTCACACACTGCCACTCATCCAGAGTTACTCACACACCTAGTCAGTCATGCAAACAATCAATCACACTCCCATTTACTCAACTATAGTTATACACACACCACCTCACTTATTCAAACATATACTAACACTCTTATACAACTAATACAAGCACACACTGATCCATACAGCCACTCTCACAATCACTCTCTCTCACATATAGTCATTTATGCACTCCAACACTCACATATACTGCCTTTCACATATGCAGTTACTCACACATGTACCACTGAGGCATCCATTCACTCACCAACACACCCATACACACACTCACCCACCCATACAGCCCTTCACAGATGCACTCTTGAACCCATACACCCAGTGAATCATCCACTCACATCTATGCACAGAGTCACCCCCCCCACAACTCACACAGACACTCAGGCACCCATATAGATCCTCAGACAACCAATCAATAACCCATATAGATCCTCATTTAGCTACTCACCAACCCATGCAACCGCTTACACACCAACTGACAAACTAAACTGTGTGAATGTCTGTATCAGTCACTAACCCATGCATTCAGTAAGACACATTTAATCACTCACTTATACAGTCAGTCACGCACCTACTAAATCATCCATCCAGACACTTATACACCCACTCATTCTTCAATACACCTTGGCATATATATAAAACATATTTAAACTTTATAGAAACACACAGTCACTGGATGATGTCATCAGTGATGTCATTTGAGATGTCATCAGTGATGTCACTGACCATGTCATGAATGATGTAATATGTGACGTCATCAGCAGTGCATTGCGGGGTGCGAGTTATAGTTAGCTGAACTAACTATAACGGCCGAATTTCTCTGGTTTTGTACGAGTGAAATGTCCAACTAACTATAACGTTGCTGAAACCTGTGGTTTTTTCAGTGAATTTCTAAGGTTTTTTAAATGCTAATTTCTAACTATAACGTCCCTGAAACCTATGGTTTTTTTAGTGAATATATATATATATATATATATATGTATATACATATACACATATACACACACACACACACACACACACACACACACACACATATATATATATACATACATATATAAACCTTAGAAATTCACTGAAAACAGCAAAAGTTAAAGTAACGTTCTAGTTAGGTGAAATTCTAAAATTCACTGGTATTCACCAGTTGTAGTTCTCAGGAAAATATAACTCTGCCCATAAGGCTATAACTCATGCCCCTGCCATGCAGTTCTCTCATCAATTTCTCTAAAAATGTTACAGTGATATTATCAATGATATCATAGAAGATGTCATGAGTGATGTAATATGTGGGTTAATTAGCAATGCATGGGGAGGGCGCAAGTTATGGTTACCTTTGAGCACGAGTTATAGTTACTTGAGATAACTATAACTGGTGAATTTCAGTGATTTAGAGTTTCAAACGTTACATTGTTACTTAACATTTCACCTATCTTTAATGTTTTTCAGTGAATTTCTAGCTTTTTTTAATGTAAAGTAACATTGAAATTCCCATATGTAAATCCAACCCTCCACCACGCAGTTGAGGGGAGGTTGGCTGCAGGGCCTGGCCTGTGAACAGGCTGTGTGGCCAACCCCTCTTGTGCACAGCCTGTGGCCAGGCCGGGGGCAAACCCCGTAAAGGTAACCAACCACCACGCTGTGCATGGCATGGTGGGGAGTTGGCCACAAGGGGGACTGTGTGCCCCCCAAACCTATTATGGCCCTGGTGGCCCTTCCCCTCCCCCCAGGGAGATATACATTTTAACGGGGAGGGGCCTCCCTCCCCATGCCTCATTAGACCACTGGGGCGGCACCCCCCACGGCCTTATTTGTTTCAAAGGGGGGGGGGGCTATTCAGGGTCTTATTTATTTAAAAAGAGGGGGAGCTATTGTACACTTTACATTGTGGCCACAAGAGAGGGGATCTGAACCACAACAGCTTAACACATGGCTGTAGACGTGTGAGATTTTGTTGCCAATGTGAGGCTAAATGCTGAAGGGCAGGATTATCTGTAGTAACGACTTGTGACTGTCCTCCATACTGCCATGATGGTGCATTCAAAAGAGTGAAAAGGCAAGCAGTTTAAAACCAGAGTGATCCTGATGACACCTTGGAGGTGGAGTGCACATTGAAATCTACAGACATTTCATAGGTAGGGTACAGATAGAAATTTGCGCCATATTGAAAGCTATTCTGGATACCAAGGCATCCATCAAGAACAAGACTGATGCTTTGGCGATTGATGTGAACCTACTGCAAGCTGACCATAAACACATAGGCTGATCCAAAACATGTCTATGAGGACCACAGTGCAGGTGCTTCAGAACAGGGCCAATGAAGTTCCTGTGCAGCAGGGCAGAAGGTGAGGAGAGGACTAAAGGAGAAACTACACCTTGGTGGGCATCCCAGAGAAAGATGATCTTTTTCTACAAGAATGGCTTCTCGCAAATATCTTTGATGACAATGCACACAGTTCTTCCTTGTGTTCCTGGGGGCCCGCTGAGGGTGCCACCCAGACAAAAAGTGTCCTGGCTTCTGAACTTTCATAACTAAGACTTTAACCTGCAAAGGGCAGGGAAAAAAGGCCCATGGATTCAAATATTTATATTCTTGGAACACACCATACAGATTTTGAGAGCAAACAGCATGACTTTTCTGGAAGTTAAACAGGTTAAGGCAACATAATATGACATACGAGTTGCTTTTTCAAGCTGAATTAAAAAGGGTGATCGTTGTCTGAAAGACATACTTTTGCACACATCCCTTAGAGGCCTGGCTGGCATCAATAGGTGCTCCTGGAATAGGTGTAAGGAGAAGACGGTGTAGGAACAAATGACGATGTACTAGAGGCCACGGACTGAAAGAACTATCAGAAGGGCGCCCCATGATACAACAGGCGGCACATGAGAGAGCAAAGGTGGTGCAGGAAATCACAAACTACAGAAATGAACACTCGCTGAACTCAGACACAGACTTAGGCTCACAAGATGAGGCAGATGACTCAGAGGGCCCTCAACCTCATACATATTGGAACATGGCCCAGGGGTCACCCCATGAAGACATACTCTGTGATTGGTCTGCCATGTCACAACTCACTTCTAACTTGCAGTGAGCACATTTCAGTGCACTTCATAGTAAGCTTCACTGTCACTATACCCGACCTGGATTGGCAAATCTTTTGCAGTCAGTGATATTCCGGGGTGGCCACAGAGTGTTAAGTAAACTCTATTCTTGCTCCACAAGCACCACACAATTTCCATATAGACATGCGGTTTATAGTTTATATTGTTTGGGCTTGGGGTGATGAGGTAGTTAGCCAATTCTCTGCCAAAAGGGGGGTTTCTATATGCTGAGAGCAGTGTTCTGTTGAGGTGAACTTCGGTAGGTATCCAAGTAGTCGGTTGCATGCCAGAGGGTCCGTATTGCTGGGCCAAGCACTGCAACATTCATATGTGCACTGCATCTACTTGTGTAGGGAAGAGTCCCTGAGGTGGGGACTTCCAGAGCAGCAGACAACCATGTACACACAACATGCACTGGCAATATAGCTTCCCAATCTGGAATGTTCATGGGCTGGGGACCCCGCCCAACCTCTTGGAATGATATCCTACTTGAGGTCAGAGTGATACATTTCACATGCTTACAAGAGACCCATCTTGTCGCAGCAAAGCTCCCAAAGTTAAGTAAGAAGTGGTGCGGTCAAATAATAGGCGCAGCATATCCACCTATTCATGAGGGGTTCTTGTCTGAATAGCACCATGGTTGCCCTACCGGATATAGCCCAGGCTCTCATAGATGAGAAAGGAAGGTATGCAATCATTGAGGGGCCACTTGGTGGGATAGGACTGACACTGGCATGTATTTATCCTCCCAATGTTAATCAAACCCACTTCCTGATGGCCTTAGATAGCAGGCTGGTGAAGATGCTTGATGAAGCAAGCACGTTGTTTGGAAATTTTAACATGGTAATGGATGTGACAAAGTACAGATCGCTACTCCCTTTACATGGGGCTCTGTGTACATGAACGATGTCCTATTATATCTAAAGGGATCCCGTCACAGTCTGCAGAGTATAATAAGGATCCTAGAGGTGTCTAGATGGCACTCAGGTTTGAAGGTAAATTGGGGGAAATCTTGCTGATTTCAATGACTGACGTGTCAATTCTAGAGTATGTCCACTCCTACTTAAGTGGGCAACTGATAACTTCAGATTCCTGGGTGTGCAGGTTTATCACACTGATGAAAACTCAATATTGGGAAATTTCGGCATGGCAATCAATGGAATCAAGGCACCTCTTCTTTTTCAGTCCAAGCTTGCCCCTCGCACCAACTGGGTATGTGTCAATAGTCAAGATGATTATCCTATTGAGATTTCTGTACCACTTCATGGTCCTCCCAGTGATGTTGCCTAAACCATTCTTCACAGAATTGAAGACTATTCTCACAGACCTTATATGAGCATTCCAGAGGACATGGTTGAAGCTAGCAAATCTGATGAGACCCTAAGTGAGGGAGGCATGAGAGTTCCCAATATGGAAGTATGCTATTGTACAGCCCACTTGTCATGGCCAATGAGATGGATAGAGACATGGGCAGACCCAGAGACCACGCAGATCCATCATCACTGTGGAGATGTAGGAATGTTGATGGGAATGAAGAAGGTACTGTTGAGATACATAAGGGTGGTCAGGGTTGCATTGTATTGCCGGCACAAATATATTGGTGGGCAAAGTACCATTGTATGCACTTGAAATACCACTATGGAGTCAGCAGAGTTTTAAAAAACTCACTCATACTTGTGTTCTGGTTCACGGAGAACCTGGCCTGACAATTTGGGCTAGATTGTTCTTATTAGAGCAGGGTAAAGACTTATTTGCACTATGGCAACATCAAAACTGAGGTGGCATAGTGTGCATAATAATAATGGACTAGGATTCTGCCAGAGTAAATACCAGTGGCTGAGATTATTCCCAACATTCCATCCATCTATTTTTCTATACTGCAGGAGGACTCCGAGCTAGCTTGCTCCGAAGCCTCGAATGGCATACTTACTGGGAGGGTCTATAAGCACGTGGCGACTCTTTTGTATGAATCCATGTCCCCCGCGTCCTACACTGCCGTGACTGCATTGAATCGGCAATGGGAGTTGCGCCTGGGGACATAAATCACAGACGTAGATCGACCTAAAGTTTTGGGATACTCTAAAATTGTAAAAAATAACCCTAAGTTCAAGTGTATACCCAAATAAATTACTTACATCAAACATATTTAGCCTCTAAGAGAGTGACCAGAATGTCCCTGGGCTCAACAGATCTATATCTGCCCAAGTGGTCAATTGATATAAGCTGACTATCACACAGGGTGGGAGTGCCCACAAATCCAGCCCTACTGGGCTTTTGTCACCAAAATAACAGGAATATCCAGGAAGGTGGTACCCACGGACCCCTTAGTTTGTCTATTATGACTGAGGCAATGAACCAAAAAGACAGTAAACACCTGTGTCCATTCATAAGTTTGCCTTTGGTCTCAGCTAAGATATATAGCTATGGGATGGAAGGCAGGAGTAGCTCCTGGATGTGCATCCTGGCTCCACAAGGTGAAGAAATGTTGATGGCCGAATTAAGTGCAGTACGAGGGGCTCCGAGACGGGGAGCTAGGGGTGAATTGGTGAACAGCTGGGAAGGGTTTTGACCGCTATTGAAGCCAAGACTGTCTGTGGGGTGATTAAGTGCATTGATGACACCCATATTGACTAGATGTTGTGTGGCTGGCAGAAGGCTGTGCTAAATGATATTATGGATGCACTTTGCAAACCAAATATGTGTACATGGGTCCCCTAACGAAAGACTCTGCATTGTAAATGTTGGTGGGCGCCACTACATGGGCTGGTATAAGCTGCCTTGCGATGGAGACACTATGAATGAGTTGGAGCGCGACACACTGCTGCCCTGGGCATGTGATCTGGGAAGTGATTAAAGTTTTTTTTTAATTACTGTTGTTGTACTTGTTACACCGCTTTAGAAGTTCAACAGAAAGTTACGTTATCTAGTAGATGTTATAATGTTGTGGTTTACGTAACATACAGACAAAATGTAACATTGGAAACATTTTGAAAACAGATAAAGAGAAATTAAAAAATATTGTGAAGAGTAAATATGATCTAACATTTTATTTTATTTTTTTAGTTATGTTAAAAATAAATATTGTAATCCATTTAAAAATTTTAACATTACAATAAAATAATTCGTCATTTTTTTTTACTAATTTATAAAATTTATTAATTTTCCCAATAGTTTCTGATAAGCTGATCTCCATCAGTGTTTCAGAGATCTTCATTTTCATGTAAAATTATACTAGTATTAGGCTTTACACATGTAAATTCAGTCTTAGCTGTCTCCACCCCATGAGCTGAGGGGGTGGAGACATGCAAGTCTACACTTAGGTGTAAATATACACTCACAAATGGTGACTAGAAAAAGTTTAGACTTACACCCTGGTCCAGAAGTAGATTTACACTTGAGTAAATCTACATGTGTAAATTTACCCTTGATAATATGGCACTTGTGTTTACAGAGTGTCTTTTCCTATGACCAATGCATGAATTGTTTTTTCATTTAATACAAACAATATGCAGTATTTGGCTTACTTGATGACTTCAGAAACGCATTCAATGTTTGGGGTTCGCGACGTGAAGGGCGAAGCCATTGACGCTTCTTGCTCCGAAAGCGAGATACCAACATGAGCCGTTCTAAGTGCCTGTCAAACAAAAATATGTGTAAAGATTATGTGTCCTTGAGGAAGCTTTTGAAATGTCATATAAGGGCATATTTATGGGAAATTTGGCACAGTACAGCAAGTCACCTTGCTGTGCTGCCATGTGTCACAGTGAAATGGCAGGAATACACCGTATTTATCCAATATGGTAAACTCCTCTCCTTTCCCCCTGCATTGGCGCCATTTCAGTAGCCCTGCACCAACACAGGCACCCTGGTGCAAGGGTGCCTGTGTGGTCGTCAGGATTGTTTTTGTGCAGGAAGGGGCACCTTCCTGCACAAAAACAATCCTGTGAGGCTTTTTCCTCTGTTTCGCAGAATGCAGCACACATAGAAAGAGGAAAACACGAGGTGAAATAAAAATATTTCTCCTCGTTACACCTCACCTGGGGAGGCGTATCTTTTTGGTGTATTCGCAGGTCTGCCAGGTTTGGTAAATCTAGGAATGCATCAAAACCATAGGATTTACATGGGAACACCCACCTCAACGCCCATTGAACGCCTCCCTTGTGCAGAGTAATGCAACATAGCGATTTGTGTTGTGTTGCATTACTGATATTTATTTCTAACTGAGAACCCCAAAGCACGACTGGCAAAAAATAATGAATGCACTACACTGCCTGAAAGAGAACCATCTTCATATCTGAAGGCGTGAAAAGATTCTTACTTACAGAAGGTCAGCCGTGTCCATGTGATAAATAAATGAACTGATTTTGTTTGACACATGCTGGTTATACTTCTCGTGACACCATTTGTAGCAACACAAGGACTTTATAGAGCATTGGCTCCAACCAAACAAGAGTGAGAGGCATTAGAGCCTAACCGGAGAACGGTACGAGGTGGAATCAGTTAAACACTAGAAAATTAATCAATAATGTAATCCTGGATAATAGTGAAGGGACTATGTTAATGACCCAGATGCATCCAGGACATGCAGACTCACCAGTAAACTTCACTTGTCACTTAGGAGCATGGAAAGGTGCAGTGCTTCTTATACTCACCCCACAGTCGTTAGCACCATCTCCACACATTCCCACAACGTAACTGGAAAACAAAAGTTAGAGCAAGTGAGGGATAAGGTTGAACTCTTGATATTTTCACCAAAACACTCATTGTGAGCAACAAATCATTTTGCTTCACTCTCATGCCCATGCTCCTAATTGTCCACATGAAGTGTTGCTCAGTGATAGGCTGGAATGAGCAACCATGATCTTTGTAACTCTACTTTATCAAAAGGATATTACAAAGTAAAGGCGGCCTCACAAGTATCCTTGTCAGCCCATAGCAAACCTGGCATTCAGAAAATCATGCTTTAAGACCAGCGATGGGGCATCTGCATATCAATCTATAAGTGGTTTATCTCCTTTAAACAGTACACTAGCAGGCCTGCGTCTTCTAACCTCAGAGACCTCATTGGCAAAGCTGTAATACATGTTCTTTATGAACTTCAGTCCTTTCCTGAGCCTGTAAAATGCACAAGATTCTGCACCTAAGCTGCAAATAAAATAAGATGTGGCTGATAATCATCCTCATAATTGTTAGAAATGGGGGTCTCTAGTTTGCAATGGTTTGCACTTTTGTCCAAGTAGGGACCCTTCTTCCTAGTCAGGGTAAGGGGGATACGCTTCTAAAATAACCCCCGATCAACCCCTTGGTAGCTTGGCACTAGCAGGCAGGCTTATCTCAGAGGCAATGTGTAAAGCATTTGTGCATGCATACAGTAACAGTGAAAACACTGCAAATGGACACCACACCACTTTAGAAAAATTAGCAAATCTTTAAACCACACAAGACCAAAAATGACAAACATCCACAATACAGTTCTGAAAAATATGCAGTGTTGCAAGAAAACATTAAAATTGTAAAAATATCCACAAAACACAGTTCTTCGGAGTCGGTAGCTCCGTCTGGGGCTACTGCGATGCTGAAAACAACAGAGTAACAATTCCAGTCAACCGTGTCGGAACGGGTCAGCTAAAGAGTCGATAGACTTGTGCACAGTACCTTTTGTTATGTTCCTTATAGGTACCCCAATATAGGCTCAGGTAGCAACTTAACCTTTCACCTATATTCTCCCCTACCATTACACTACATAATGGTACTTGGGACTGACCTTTTACCTAGTTACGGTACTGCTAACAGGACGTGGGGTTTTCCCTGAAAACTATAGCCTCAATCATTATGCATGAGGATTCTTGGAAACTCAGCAGGTCTACCATCTCCTGCATATTAACTATGTTGAAGGATCATTCCTTCCGTCATCCTAAGTCCGGCATGACACAGCAAGGTAGAACCGCTGAGGGTACCACTTTGGGTATATAAACACCATATCTTGCAGAGGTAGGCAGAGGATAAAAGGTCTTCCATGCTGACACACTGACGCGAAGATGCTGAGGTTCCTGCACGCAGACACTCCAGCTCGCAGTGATCTGACATCCCTCGCGGGGTGTCCATCTCGAGAACAAGACGGGGTCCCACAGTCTCTCACTTCAGGTAATGGGGTTGACTTTATTCTTGAGGGATTCTTGGCCCTACATCTACATACATTCTAGGTACACTTCGGTACATCTAGTTAGGGTCGCATCGTAGGAGTACGCATTATTACTGTCATGTAATTTATATACCTGCCTGTATTAATTGTTTTAGCACTATGGTAGAAATCCACCATCATTTTACTCTGTTGGTGCTTATAATCATTTATATCTGTTTTTGTCTAATGGTTGTTTCAGCACATCTAGTTTACACTAGAAGGACGCTGGTTCAATAAATGCTTATTGAAATCGTCCGCACCATTTATTCGGTGTATCTCTCGGAGTCAAAGTGAGCACGAGTGACTGAGCGAAAAGTAATGCACTGTTTCCACGATCCCTGATGGGACAGAGTTGTCATGTTCGATAGTAGCCAAGAACTATTCTCTCCTTGGTAAGAGGGGTTTTTAGTGGCACTGTGAGCTAGCTGGTATTCAGGCAAACATACCCGGTGGGGGTGTCTAGAATCAGTCTGGACACCAATCCTACAGTCTATGTAATGCTCTTTTTATGGGCATTGACAAGTCTCAGATGAGGAAATTACAATCATTGCAAAATGCAGCGGCTCGATTAATATTAAACATCCCTTAAGGCCACCCCACCTCGGCAGGTATAAGGTCACTACACTGGCTTCCAGTCCAGAAACGAGTGGATTTTAATGCCCTCTGTCTGGTGCACAAGGCTTTACATGGTGGGGGCGCGTTGGAGATCCAGAAGGTGTTCACGGTATTCCCCCGTCAGAACCCTTAGATCCACAAACATGGGCTTTCTCCTTACCCCCAAAATATGTAGAGAAAGGTGGGGGGGCGGACCCTATCCTTCTGTGCAGCCAAGCTATGGAACCAACTACCGGCTACCCTGCGACTTCAATCGAATCGGCTGATTTTCAGGAAAAAGCTGAAAACTTGGCTGTTTTCCTTTGATTGAGGTCCCTGACCTTAGAGCCTAGTTCCTTACATACACACCCAGCGCCAAGACGCCGCGGCATTCGAGCGCTTTAGAAATATTTATCCCATCCTATCCTATCCTTGTCTAAACACGCAGATCCTATATAGGTTTATAGGAACTACATGACATGGCGCCGCCAACATTGGTTTGGTACTTATTTAACGGTCAAATCTGAGTAGTTCAGTCGTGCTATTGTCAGAGACCCCCTACTCACATTTCCCCAGAGACGTCTGGAGTGGGAAGGGAACTATCCGCCACAGTGGAGTAGGCATATCCTATGTATTGGCTGTAGGTTTATCAAGCTTGAAGGACAAATCATATTGTGCATAAAACCTCATCTCAGTTTCCTTGAAATTTCTTCTTTTTCAAAATAATGGCCGACGAAGACGCCGATGCGCCAGCTAGGGAGGAAGAGCAGATATAGTGAAACGGCATACAAAAGGGATGGAATAAAAAAAAATATATAATAAGCAGTGACTGGCTAGTCTTGCTTCCTTCTGTATTGTGCTGAAGTTATTGCTTGTTACGTTTGGATTGTTGTTGCCTCTCATTCTATGTTCTAAAATATTTTATATATGGCCAATTGGTAGCTGGTCATTTTGAGGTGGGCAACTTGGTTTGAAGAACTGATAATTGCTTCAGGTGGTGCGGTGATAGATTCCCTGGCTGCTAATATTTGTATCCATTCGATTATGCTGTTGACATTGTCCAGAACACTGAATATTCACAAGAGGATGCTAAACAACTAGAATCTCATCATTCTGTCATACAAGTAGCTGCTAACAACAAACCACAACCATCTAATTTGAATGCCAGTGGAAATAGAAGTAGATGCACTGTATGGGTTTCATCCAAAACACAGTTCCAGGTCTAGAGCTCTTTCTCATTTGCAGGGGTGGTTTCTCCACTAGGCCACTGGGGCTGCACCCCTCTGAAAATTCCTACACGTTCATCTAAAAAATATTGAATAGACCAGTTTATTTAGAAATGCAATTGTATCTCTAAACAAATCAATGTATTTAAGTCTAGGCTGTCTGTCCCAGGCTGCCTGCCCTGCCTCGCTTGGAAGCAGGAGACGAAAGCAAGGCAGTAAATCAACTGTCTGCAATGTGACACAATGCAGGGCTTAACTTCCTAACCGCCTTCATTGACATGGACATCTGTCATTCACAGGCATAGACCCCACCCTTCCCCATTTATCACACAGTAGGACTGGATGCAAGCACGTGTGATTTGGTGCCTTCTAACCATATGTTATGTATAACGTGCTGAGACCATTGGTCATGCTAACCTCCCCCACTGACATCCTAGGCACTGGCTGCAGGTCGCTGGCCCCTTTATAAGTGGAGATGCTGTATTTGTTCCCCCGCGAAATGAATCCAAAAGTCAAGCAGGGTTTTTGTTCCCTTGTGAAGTGGATTCAAATACTGGAGTCAGGTTTATAGGGAGAAATATGTGCTTATAGTAAAGTTAGATGCTGTAAGGTGTTAAAACTGGTCCCATCTTCATGCCCTCAACATTAATGCCAAAAACATGGACCGATATAAGAACAATGAATATAAAAAACATTAAGGTAATGTAGGTCAGCCATTTATTTCCTCTTTAGTTCACATTTTACTTTAATCTTGCATTCACCATGAGTGTTAGCTATTTCATCATGTTGTGTTTCTATGTTTTTATGTGCATCTTATTACTGTTGTATAGTGCATGCTTTGATTTCTGCCAAGTGTTTATGAGGGCTTTGATTGAGAGACTGGCGCTGATGCTGAAGCCAAAGTAAAGTGCCTGTCAGTGGGTTGGCCACCTCTGCACAGCACACAGAACAATGGTCATGTATTCCAGTTGCAATTGAAATTGTGTATGTTTGTGTGAAGGGGGTACACATGTCAAAATAGTTACAGGGTAAAAGTTAAAAAAAATGAAGTGCTTAAATGTGAGTGAGTGCAGTGTATGTGTAAGGTAGATTTGATAAAGTGCATTCGTGGGAGAGTGAAAAGAGTGTGCTGAAAAAGAGAGATGAGGTTGAAGATGTGCAGATGGATAAGATGTGCAGGGAGAAAGGACATTCATATCTAACATAAAACACACAACTGAGTGCAGGGAAAAAGGACATTCATTTCTAACATAAAACACACAACTGAGTGCAGGGAAAAAGGACATTCATATCTAACATAAAACACACAACTGGATGCCAGTACTCCTTCCGCAGGCCTCCATAATATTTAATTCAGTCTCCCAATTTCAGAATTTAAAGATTTCCAATGCTAATTATTTTTTAACAAACCATTGTTGTTACTCAATGATCTTAAACAGCTAACAACCATTGGCAAAGCCAATACTTCTGGTATGTTTTTAAATTTCAGTCATTTTTATTAAGACTTTATAAGAGCAGAAGAGTACACATAAAGAGGGACCAAATTCTTGGTGGGGTATCAGATGCAATTGAATACAATAGTGTACATCTTGATGGGGGAGTCTCATAGAAATGCAATGGTTGGATATAGCTGTTTATGTGTGAGGTTAATGAAGCAGGGTCTCCTAATGCTTATGTGGAGGAGAACGAAGAAACATGTAGTGGAGAACTAGTATGGGATGTCCCAGCAAGTAGTACAAGATAGGTGGAAAAAGAGAGCAAAAGATGCGAAAGGATAGGAGTAGGAAGAGAAAAAGCAGAAATGGGGAGGGGGTTGAGGAATAGGTAGGTAGGGGTGGGGGGCGTGGAAGGGGGAAGGGGAGGAAGGAAGTGGTAACTACTGTGGAGACATGTTTGAAATGAAAGTGTTCAATTTGGACCAGATTTTATATTTCTTCCTTCAAGTATGTGTAAAGAGAGTTATCGGCACCCCTGTTGAATTGTACCCTTTCCCACCAAGTGTGGGATGAGGGTTTAGATAGGTCTATTTAAAAAGAATGGCTTTACAGCCAGCTGAGATAAGGATATCCCATAAAAGGTGGATCTCTTTGTTTAGCGTAGAGTTTGTGTCAAGGGGGAGGAGTCCCAAGGTGATGGAAGCTAGGTTAGGTGTCCAGTTTATGTGCAGAATTTGTGAGATGGTTTGGCTAAATTCTATCCAGAATTTCTTGGAGAAGGTACAATCCAGTAACGTGTCTCAGGAAGCCTGGCTCTCTGTGGCAGCTCCAGCAAGTGTCAGAGTTCCAAAGACAGAGTTTAAACATATAAGCCACCCAATATCTCGCAGAGCTAATGAATGTGTAATTTGGTTTACGGTAAGGTTCGCCAAGATGGATGGCCAGTTCAAAGGTTCCACCTGAGCGCTGCTTGAATTAAGTAAGAGTAATTCCCATTAGTTTTGTATTGAATTGGTAAATGTGGAATTTGTAGGGGAGAGGAGAGAATAGGGTTTGGCTGCTATATGTCCTTCTTTGGTGTATGAGTGTAATGTGATGTGTAGGTCAGCATGTTGGGGGAATTATGTCTGGAAATAATTGCTTTCATTTTTAAGAAGTGCTAAACGTCTAAGATTGGATATCCCGTCCATCAAAATATAAATCCCATAGGATATAATGGGATTTATATTTCAGCGGACGGGATATAAGTCACCATTGTGAAGGAGTAACCTGTCCGCCAAAATCTGAATTAGGCCCGAAGTCATTTAGTTCTGGAAGTGGTAACGAGATCTCGTACTAGTAAGATGCCTTTTTGTGCCCATTTCTCTAAAAAGAGTGTCTTGCCATCTAATTTCAGGTTTTCATTGTGCCATAATGAGGCAAGGGGTAAATGTTGCATTTTGTTAGGGAGTTTGTTGTCAGTTTTATGAAGGGCCGGCACAGTGCTTGAAATGTTAATTGCAGAATGTTCCGTTATTTTCTTAGTGGTAATAAGAGAAGTGAGGTTGAGTCGTCTTGCAAGCACCTTTTCAATATCAAGCCATGATGGGGAAGTGGTGTTAAAAAGGGAGAGCCAGAGACATCCCTGTCTAGCTAGGAAAGCGTGCTGGTATCTCCTACAGTCTGGTACGTTTAGGCCACCAAGTCTTTTCAGAAGCCTTAGTCTTTTCAGAAGCCTTAATTCTAGGTTTTTGGGAATTCCGTAAGCATTACATCTATTTTGGCAAAGAAGGTGTCTGAGAGGTATATAGGTGAGATCCTGAATAATAAATGAATAGGAGAAGTAATCATCATTTTGATGGATTCTATTTTTCCCTACCATGTGAAGAATCTGGAGGACCGTTTATCCAAGAGGTCTTTAATTTTGTTCAATGTCATTTTTTCGTTCAATGGAATCTGTGATTTTGGGTGAACCAGAACCCCAGGTACTTTATTTTGTCAGGGACCCATTTAAGACCATGATCACCGATAATAGATCTGTTACAGTGGACATAAAGAGGGAGGACATCTGTTTTGTCTTTCTTCAAAGAGTAGCCTGATACTTGGGCATAATCATTGAAGGTGGACATGATATAGGGCAGAGCTAAATCTGCTTCAGAAGAAAATAGGAGGATGTTGTCTGCATAGGCGGCCACTTTCTGCGGTTCTACGCTGAAGGGGATGCCAGAAATAAATGTGTTCTCTCTAATTTGTATAGGAAAAGGTTCTAGTGTTAAAAATAGTAGGGGGCAGAGAGGGCACCCTTTTCTGGTACCATGTTGGTGGTTAAAGGTGCTGGATAAGGTCCATTGATGTTTATTCTAGATCTGGGTTCATTGTATACAGCAAGAATTAGTTTAGTTAAGGAAGGGCCTAGGTTGAAAGTGGTGAGAGTGGCATGAAGAAAAGACAACAAGACCTTATTGAAGGCCTTCTCCAGGACTAGTGTGGAGGGCTTTCTCAATAGTGTGGCTGAGTAGTCTGGTGTTATCTGTGCTGAACCTGCCTTTGATGATTACAGATTGTCATGGATGTATTATTTTATTAAGGAAGGTTCTAGTGTGAGTGAAAGGATTTTTGTGTTGATTTTACAATCTATATTTATTAGAGAGATGGGGCAGTCATTTCTGGGGTTAGATGGGTCTTTCCCTTCTTTGGGGATAACTATTATCATTGCTTCAGTAACAGTTCCCTTGATGGTGACTTTACAGGAGAAATGAGGAAAAAAGATTCTCTAAAGGGGTGATCAGGGACGATCTCCACGCTTGGTAGAAGGACCTGGGAAGCTGCCTGGGCCTCGTGCCTTCCTAGTTTTGAGTTTTTTTAATTGCATTTGCGATTTCATTTCAAGTGATAGGATTTTCTACTGAGAGTTCGGTTGCCTCATCGAACTTGGTGATGTTAATATTGTTGAGGTATTCAAGGCAAGTTTCATAGGGACTGTTATTGCTTTTTGAATAAAAGGTGCAATAGGAGAATTTAAAGGTGGATAAAATGCCTCTCTATAGTGGAGGGTATGCCGTGTTCATTAGTGATGGAGTTTATCCCTGGTCTATGGTAGCTTGTTTTAGCTAGGAAGCTAGTATTTTTCACACTATGTTTCATCCACAGTGTATGATACCTTTATATCTGAGCCATTAAGTAGGCTTAGTTACTTAAAATCACGTATTTGCATTTTAATTCAGTTAAGTGGTTTAGCTGTGACATCTCTGGAGAGCTTAAGGTCTTTTTCTATCGATTTTATTCGGTGTTCCAGTTGGTCAAGGGTGAGCTTCTTGCTTATTCTTCCTTGATATTAGTTTAATCATGTGTCCTCCAAATGGTGGTTTTGAGAACATCCCACACAATTTGGGGGTTAGGGTCCAAGTTCCTGTTAAATTCTTTGTATTGATCTATCTTTTTCCTAATTATTTCTTCAAATGTGGGGTCTTCAATGAGGAGGTCATTCTTTCTCCATGATTTGGATTTAGGTGCGGTGCATGAGAGGTTGCATAGCAGGGAAATGCAGGTGTGATTGGAAACTAGGATTGGTTCAATGATAGGGGTGAAGGTGCCTGGGACGTGTGATTCATCAACTAAGATTTAGTCTATTTGAAAAAAGTGTTATGAGGGTGGGAGAAGGAGTAGTCCTTGCCTGTGGAGTTGAACAGTCTCCAAAAGTCTTTCAGTTTGTGTGTTTTGCAAAGATTTAGCATTTGTTTGTGGGACTCGTTGGGTTTAAAACAGCATGCACAGTCTCTATCGAGGTTAATGTCCCCACCCATAATGATTCTGCTGTGAGGGGTCAAGAGAGACTTTTTTGGGGGGGCATAAATGTTCGCAACTGTAATTTCGGTACTATCTTTCTGGAGTTTGGTGATGACCCAACTGCCTTCAGGGTCGGCGTCTGTAGAGTAAATTGTGGGACCAGAGGAACTGGAAATAAGGGTGATTAGGCCATTCTTCTTTCTGACGACTGGGGCCCAGGATAGGTCACCAACCCAAGCTTTCTCTAGGATAAATCTACTTTCAAAGTGGCTTTTGTTTCTTGTAGGAGTAGGAGGTCTCCCTTGAGCTTATGAGTGTAGTCTTAGTTTTTGCTTTTCATTGGATGGTTTAATCCATTAATGCTAAGAGAAAGTATCTTTATGTCAGAAGTGTCCCAGTTACCTTGCCGGAGAGTGTTGAGTGAAGGGTGGAGAGGGGGGTGAGGAAGAGGGGAGGAAGAGGGGAGGAGAAAGGGGTGAGTAAGAGGGAAGGGGGAAGGGTGGTGTAGGGGAGTGGAGACATGAGAACAGGGGCAGGGGTGATGGGTAGGGAGATTATAGAGGCTAGGGTAGAGAAGGAGAGAGAGAGTGCGCCGAGGGAGAAGAGTACCTAGCATAGAATTAGCATAGGGAGTATGAACATGTGTCTGGGTACCCTGAGGGGGTACATAGGGAAACCTAATGGGAGGATGGGTGATGAAGACCACGATTGGTCGAGCCTAGGTCTAAAGGACTGGGGGCTGCACTCTTACAGTAGTCTATATGAGATTATAAAGGAGTTTGGATGTACCTAAATGCAAGAGGGAGACTGTTCGAGATTTTGCCCTACCACAGTGAGATGTTAATGGGATAAAGAAGGCCAGGGGTGCCGGTATAATGAAGGTGACGGGTTGCTCATCAATGAGTGAGCGTTTAGTAAAAGTGGATCTGAACATAAGTGATAACTGGAATAACAATGAAACATCCAAGATGATACGTAGTATAACCCATTATGCAAACTAAGAATGTAAGTTTGCTATGCACACAAACAATTTGCATATAAAAGCAGTAGTGAAACTATAGAGAGGCAGATCTAAGGTTTTGGGGGTGTTAGTTGTTAGGAAGGGGATGGTTAGTAACCAGCAGTAGCTGCTATCCATAGCAGGGTTCTCCACTGTCTCTCCCGGAGGGCCGCATCCAGGCTAGATTTTTCGAATATCCACATTTAGATAAATGTAGTTATTATAAAAATCTGGCATGGACCCGGCCCTCCAAGACTGACATTTGAGAACCCTGATGTACAGGCTAGCGTACCGTGCAGAACTGGTGGTGTGCAGTCTCAGTGTTAGATAGCATATAAGTGTCTAGTACACTGAGATATGAGTGTGTTAGTGGCAGACTAGAAAGTGTGCGACCAAGTATATTAACTGGGGTTAGGTATAACAACAGACATGGATAGGTTGGACTTTCTGGTCGCCCTTCTGGGTTTAGCTCATTACAGAGATTGAGATATGTTTGGATGGAATGCCGGTTTGTGTTGATTAGTAGTGGCTTACAGAGTGAGTAAGTTGTAGAACACTCCGACGTAACTTTAGGAGCTCATCTTCAGGTCCTGAATGTTGACAATGAAGGAGTTCAAGTCCTTGGGATACTCAAAAAGGGTAATCTTTCAGTTGTGGATTGTCTTCAATCACCCTTGTCCTATGAAGAGGACTGTATTGTTAAGTCTTTAAGAGACTGATGCTGGGACAGGAACGCTTTCTTTTTTTGCCAGTGTTTTTAGAATAGTCTTAGGAGATCCCTATGGAGGATCCTTGCCATTTAATCCTTTGCATCTTCTTTATCCGTGTGAGAATTGCCTCGGTGTGCGAGTATCGGTGGGGTCTGAAAATAAGGGCTGTTTTAACATCACTGTTTTTGGTAATGTAGGTGGGCACTCGGTTTCCTTGTGTTATTTCAAAGTCTTTTGTGAAGTTTATTCCTTAAACTTGAGGGGTCCATTTTCCTATGAGTGCAGCACAGGATGGAGTTTGTCCCTCCGCTCTTTCTGGGAGCCCAAAAATTCACCGATTATCCCTTCAATTTCTATCTTCTAACGCCATAATGTTAGTCTCCAACCGGGCCAGCCTCGCACTATTGGTTGTTAGCGTCTTTGCAGAGCTATGCTTGTGGTCTTCCAGGAGGTTTATATGCAACTCCACTTTGGTGACTCTGACCTCTCATCCTTAAAACAAGAGATGCGGTCACTAGGAGGCAATATACATGGATTCCATGGTGGTCTTTGTAGATTGTGCAAGGATGTGCAGCGTGTCCAGCTTTTACATAATTAAGTCTAAAGCTGTGCTGTTGTCAGCTTTTGATTTGATAGGGGAGTCTGTGATGGGGAGCTCCTATTTAGACCTCTTTTGCACCGGTTAAGGTTCCTTAGATCCCCCCTTGCGCCATGTGTTCTTGGATCAGCCATGGTGATGGAGTATGTCACTCCTTATGAGATTTTCGAGTCCGGTTCAAGGCATTTGGTGAGGTTGGCTGGATGTATAAATTGACAGGAGCAATCTGTGGTGTCTGGCAAGGGAGAGGAGACAGTTGATTCTGGGGCCCAAATTTGCCACTATAATTTGCCTCACAACTGGTTAATTGTCCTCAATAATGCCTGCAATACTGCTTGAAGGAAGACTGTAGCTGTAAATGCAAGGATTATTCTAGAAAGAGCAATGTGTTTCAGAAGTGGCCATCTTAGGATCATGAAAAGTTCCAAAGATCCCCTGTGTTATGGAGCATGAGATGAGCATAACATAGTAGGTTGAAAGCACTTAACATGCAAATGGCATGCAGCAGGTGTTGAGGAGATCACTTGTGCTGAGTTTTGGTCGCAGTTGGATGGGTCCGTGCAAACAGAGGATCCCCATGTCAGTCATTTTGAGGTCAGGAGAGGTCCTACAGCAGTCCTTGTGGAGCGAGATCGCCTCAGGAGCTCAGCTAAAATAAAAAGTACTTCTTTGCAATGGTCATCGTGAAGATCAGATTCTAGGAGACACCGCATGCCAGCTGAACCTGGAACCGTCCCTCAGGATCTTTGAAGTCTCTCTGGCGGTAGGTGTGAGCAGTTGGCCTGGTATATGCTGTCCACTAATTATAGTGGGCACCTTGCACCAGTCCAAACAACCCCTTATTGGAGATAGGTTAAAGACAACCTTATTGAAAGCTATCCTAGTGGTAGCTATGGAGAGCAGCCTTCAGGCTAAGTCTTGAAGGAATGTAAAGCAGCTTGTTTTACCAGTCTATAATCTCTTGAGTGACCAAATGAAAGAGCACCACACCAGGTATATATTCAAAATATATGTATTTATTGCTAAACACACCCCTCTAGTCTCTTTATGAGGCTAGAGTTCGAAATACATAAGTTATAAGGTATTAAATCACAGTAATAGCACAAATACACGTTTGGGCCCTAGGGGCGTACCAAACCATATACCAATAAAGTGGTATGCGAACCACGACTGAACTAGACACTAGGCCTAGAGCCTCTAGAAGTGCTTGGACCACAAGGAACCACCCAAGGTAGTGACACAGGGGACCTACGGGAGACGCGTGCAGTGTAAATACACAACCGCGTTACGCCGTTGACTTCTATGGAGAAAGTCGGGATCGGGAAAATAGAGAAAGGGACACTTAAAAGAGGACTAGGACAAAACCCTTTGAGATCTAGGACTTTGAAGAGTCTCTACCCACGGGAGCACCGGAGTACTCGTGTTACCTCACCCAGGGAAGCCGGGTGCATAGGTGCCTTTCGGGGTCGGGTTTCGTCGTCGATTCGAATGGCGATCTGCTGCAAAGTGCTGCTGGCGGCCAAGAGAAAAGTGTCCGGGTGGATCCAAGAGTGGATCGGAGTTCTGAAGAACCTGAAAGCAGAGGGGACAGAGTCTGGGTCACTAGCCAGTGACCAGGAAGGCGATGGACAGATGCCCACCGATGTCGAGTGCTTCAGGTGCGTTGACTGTCGTCTTGACTCTTCAGCCACGAGGTCCAGGAGGCGTTGTCGGCGACCAGGAGCAGGATTCGGGCTGGTACACGAGGTCTGTCGAGTGCTGAGGTGTCGGCGACCGGATTGGACCCAACAAGCCTTGGCAACGGCAAGTCTCGGTGAAGATGTAGATCGTCGATGGTGCAGACCAGCAAGGTCTGTGGAACTCACCCAGCGAGGGTAAGTGAGGGCAGGCCTGGAGCAACCAGGATGCCAAGAAAGAAAAGGATTGGCCTTCGTTAAGGGCTACTAGCCAACGGGCTAGCGACCGCGAAGGAGCTTCGTGACGCCGCACGTGGATCTGGCTTACAGGACACTCGTGGAGTGGGGGCCAGTGATCTTCGGTGCAGGTGGTGCTGGAGGCTAGGGCTACTCGGAGCCCAAAGCACGACTTCTTGGGAGACCCAGAAGAGGATGCACTTGCAAATGTGCTCGGTGTCCAGGGGTCACGGTCTCAAGTCACCCACGATAGCCACGGGCCTCAGCTTTGCTGGGGACTCGTCTGAGAATCCACCTCTGGTGATGCGATGACTTCGGCGTCCGACGGGAGCTTCAGAAATGCGAACCGGACAGATGCTTCTTTGGTGCCTGCCAAGCAGGGGAGTCACTCCTTGACCCCAAGGGAGATTCTTCTGTCCTCTAATCGTGAGTAGAGCGTCGAAGGTCCAGGATTCAGTTTCAGAGTTTCGTCCAGGGATAATCTAAAGTCCTAAGGACTGGGTTCCTATCTTTATACTAAAGGTAGGGGTTGGACTACTCTGTGGCCCCACCTATGGGTGGGTCAGGGCAGATGGGTGGCTACACCCCTTTCCCTTTGTCCAGTTCGCGCCAAAGCAGGGGCTGCAAGCCCCTGATCCGGTTTGAACTGGGGTATGCACTAGGGACACCAAATGTGCCCCCAGTGCAGGACTTCAAAGCACCCGAAAGTGCTCCCGCCCAGCCCCAATACACATTATCCTGTCTGGGGAGGTGGTCACACCTCCCTGGGACAGGAAACCTATTGTCCAGGCCTCCCCTGCCGGAGTTTCGTCCAGCAGCAGGAGGCCAGACTCGTGTCTGTGGCAGCAGCATCCATTTTGTGATGCCAGGGCTCTGGAAAGAAGTTACCGGACTAGTCAGAGTTAACATGTCTTTCCCTCTAGAAGGGTGGAATGCTACCCCCGCCGCCAGGATTGGCGGGGGTAGTATTCCAAGATGTTTGACACCAAACACGACATGTTTAGGTGCAGCCATTCCAAAGTTAGCATTTTACCGCGAGGATATAATGCGCTTAAGAGTATATGGTCAGGCTGCACTACAAACAGCATCAGAGATGGTCTCCGAACGCTGCAGAGGGGCCCTGCTCATGCAGGGGCACCCTCTCACATAGGAACCACGCACTCTGCCTTTAGGATTGATAAGGCCTGCCTTAGGAGTGACTTATAGGTTTATATGTGTGTATGTATTTCGTGATATAGGTAACCTATATCACAGTAAGGGGTGCATGCACCACTTTACCCAGGCTGCAGTAGCAGACCTGTGGTGTCAGTTTGGATGGCCTTCCAGGGGTGGCATAATACATGCTGCAGCCCCTGGCAGGCCTCTGAGGTACCTATGCCCTTGGTACATAGTATACCATATACTAGGGACTTATAAGGGCACTCCAGATCCCAATCAGTGATGTGCCTAAGGCACATGGAAACCATTTTACAGAGAAAGCAGATAGACTGGGGCCCTGAATAGCAGGATCCCAGTCCAACTAAGTCATAAACCAGCAAAACACCATAAAAAAAGTGGGGGCAACCATATAGTCAGATTCCACCTTCCTACAGTAGGGTCGTCAGATTCATGGTCGGGCGTGGGGGAGCACACAGGGTAGGCGGCCATCTTCCTCAGGCAGTAGCCACGTTCCTCCTCCCCCTTCTGGCAGGTGTTAGGTGTATGTCAGTTGTTATGTTAAATATATATGGATACAATAACCTCTCAGAGAGAAACCAAAATACCGGTCAGGTGGCACACTACAGGAATCTCAGTAATTTATTTCACATATTCCCCTTTTACAGAGCTCCCACTTTCTTCATCCTACAAAAAGACCTGTCTGCACATATTTCTATAGGACTGATTGCAGCCAGCAGCAGTGGTCGCTTTCCGAAGCTTGGTTAGTGCATTTTCTTCCGAAGTCTATGCTGCATGCAGTGCAAGACAGTGGGCAAGTACACACTTTAAAGGGCCTGAAGTTAATGTGCTGTACAATTTACACATTACAGTAACTTTTGAACATATTAATGTAGGAAGCTATGGGGCAGTGTTTAATGTGTTTAAGACTATACCTTCCCACTTCTTAATAAACCTTGCTTTCTCGCTAAATTCATTTGTTTTAAAATGCACCATTTGACGACCTTTTTTCAAATATTTTTTTTCGGGAGAAATACCCCTCCCCACCCCCCCCCCCCGGAAAAAATGGTTGCCCATTAGGCTTGTTTGCTATATAAAAGTCATACCCAACTTTTATGCCCACCACTTTTAAATGTCACCAGCCGCCACAGCTCATAACAGTGTTTTTATCAGGGGTGTTCAACACCAAGTTATTTCTGAAGATGTTTATAGAGTAGACGAGTTGGTACTTTCCCTAGAGGTTGTGAAAGTAGGGTAGGCAGAGAAGAATAGATATTACATTGATTCTCGTGTACCCATAACTATTGAGGGTATAGACGTCCATCTAATTTTAGATACTAGTACAAGGATCACAGGTATTTCTATAGTTAAGAACAAAGATCGCTGGCCTAAAAGAAATGCTGCTACCCCGAGAGTTAACCACTGCGTTTAAAAGTAGTAAAATTGGTCTTCTAGGTTATGTTTGCTTAGAAATAATCTTTCAGGACAAAACTATAACAGGAAAAAAGGGTAGCGCTCAAGGGAATTCATGTGTTAGGATGGTGGCCCCTGGCTCATTTTGGCATGGTCATCTTGCCTGGTCAGAAGTGCACTGTTTTCCTGTTTCAGTAGTAAACACTGAAGTTATTCATAAGTGACGGAAAAGTTTAGCCACATTTTCCATAAAACAGTGTGAAAAATGAAGGCTTTACACGCCTCAATTAGTTAAAGGCAGGCTTAGGAATATACTATACAGTGTAGGGGGGGGAATTGTCCTGGAATCTCAACAAAACCCAAGAAGATGGCATTACTGACCAGTAGATACAACGCTCTGTCCTTCTCCAGTGCTTCAGGGGAGTTATGTTTATGAATTGATATTAGGTGCCTTAACAAATGCGATTTGGGTAGAAAAATGTCCCCACCTTCCAGAGAAGATTTGATCATGACTGTCAGTCATTCCAAATGGTTCACTAAACTAGACCTTTGAGCAGCCTACAATCAGGTGGGACTGGGTATGGTTTTCTAGGCTTACAACTTGTGAAACCTGATGGCACTTTTTTATTCTGGTGAATGCCATTGGGTCTGGCCTTAATGGCGTCTGTATTTCGGGAGGTTATGATCACAATGCTAGATGTGTCCAATGTGGTTGTGTTTCAGAATGACCTATTAGTATTTGATGAAACTGAAGGTAGAACGTGACGCAATTCGTATTAAAATGTGAGGATATTTCAAGATATTGGTGTCACTTTAGGGGAGACCGATAGATGTTTTTGTGTGAATGAAGTGGGATACTTGGGGCATGTTCTATAGTGTGGGGATAACAACTAAACCTGGTTTAGTTGATGGTATAGATAAGGCTCCTCACACGTGACAGACCAACCATGCTCATTGTTGGGCTTATGTGAATTTCATTTGAAGTTTATTAGAAATTTTGCAGATCATACAGAATATTTCTGAACGTTATTGAAACGAAACACTGAATTTGTAAGGTCTCCATTAGGTCAGAATAGTTTGGAGTTATTCAAGAAGAGCATTGTGATGGCTCCGGCTCCTGTTGTCATACACTGAAGGTTGGGAAGGTTTTGTGACTGTGGATGGAGGTGCTTATGGGATGGGGCTGGATTGTCGCAGGTGGATGAGCTCAAAGAGCCAATGATTGCATTCACAGTAAGAAGAAGGAAAGATGCGGAAAGCGTTACTATGTCTGTGAGAAAGAGGTGTTCGCCTGTGTATGAGGTAGTTCATCGATCAATTAGTGGGGAAGAATGTTCTGCTCGAGGACAGATCTTCCTCAATTAGTGAATATTCGGTCAGAGGGAAAAATTAAACCTGGCAAGATCAGCCACAAAACTACTCGAGTTCAACTTCAAATGAGTGTACATTTCAGTTGGTAAGAATGCAAAGGCAGATGTTGTTGTCTAGGCTGCCTGCAAGTGGAGATGAGCAAACAGAGCAATTGCATAAGTGCCAAGGTATCCAACGGTGTAATTTGTCTGGATAGAGGAGAAACTGGTATTGGATGCAGAACGGAGTAAGGTCATAGATTTTGTTACAATAGGATGGACTAAGGAAGAGTCTGAGTGGACATATGTGGTCTTTCTGCAAAGTGGAGGATGATATATCTATGGGAAACGGTTTACTTGTAAAAGGTGATAAGTTGGTTCTGCCCTCCTTCCTAATACCCAGAATGGTACCCGCTGGTCATTTGGACACAAGTGCTAGCACAGAGAAATCAAAGTGTGTTATGGCTAGCACTTGGTTAGCGTTTAATCTGTGCACAGTGACTGGGAGCTACCCGGACCTTTTGCAGCCACTCCTTATCTTACGTTTACCAATGAAATGTTACTTTGGAAAACATCTGGAGTGGACCAGTCACTGCAGCTCATTGCATAACTGCTGAGCGGACACATCTTGGCCAAGTGTTGGCCAAACGTTTATAGATTCATAATGTAACATTAACGGGTGTTATGAGGTACTGAGAGTCCTGCTTTTCTGCCACTTCTGTGAGTTTTCCGTGCACATCACAGCGCTCCTGTTCTAGCGAATGTAAGAAAAAATGTCCGTTTGCGATAATGTTACTGAAAGATTCGATCAAATGGGGTCATGAGGTGAGTTCAAAGCATTAAATATAGGCAACTCTTCCAACATGCACACCATACAGGCATCCATACACACACACAGCACATAACCACACATGCACAAAGACACACACCATACAGGCATCCATACACACACACAGCACATAACCACACATGCACAAAGACACACACCATACAGGCATCCATACACACACACAGCACATAACCACACATGCACAAAGACACACACCATACAGGCATCCATACACACACACAGCACATAACCACACATGCACAAAGACACACACCATACAGGCATCCATACACACACACAGCACATAACCACACATGCACAAAGACACACACCATACAGGCATCCATACACACACACAGCACATAACCATACATGCACAAAGACACACACCATACAGGCATCCATACACACACACAGCACATAACCACACATGCACAAAGACACACCATACAGGCATCCATACACACACAGCACATAACCATGCATGCACAAAGACACACACCATACAGGCATCCATACACACACACAGCACATAACCACACATGCACAAAGACACACCATACAGGCATCCATACACACACACAGCACATAACCACACATGCACAAAGACACACACCATACAGGCATCCATACACACACACAGCACATAACCACACATGCACAAAGACACACACCATACAGGCATCCATACACACACACAGCACATAACCATACATGCACAAAGACACACACCATACAGGCATCCATACACACAGCACAGCACATAACCACACATGCACAAAGACACACCATACAGGCATCCATACACACACACAGCATATAACCATGCATGGACAAAGACACACACCATACAGGCATCCATACACACACACAGCACATAACCACACATGCACAAAGACACACCATACAGGCATCCATACACACACACAGCACATAACCATGCATGCACAAAGACACACACCATACAGGCATCCATACACACACACAGCACATAACCATGCATGCACAAAGACACACACCATACAGGCATCCATACACACAGCACAGCACATAACCATGCATGCACAAAGACACACACCATACAGGCATCCATACACACAGCACAGCACATAACCATGCATGCACAAAGACACACACCATACAGGCACCCATACACTATCTGCATATAACAATACGTGCACACAGATACACACCATACAGGCATCCATACACACAGCACATAACCATGCATGCACACAGACACACCATCCAGACACCCATACACACAGCACATAACCATACATGCACAAAGACACACACCATACAGGCATCCATACACACAGCACATAACCATGCATGCACAAAGACACACACCATACAGGCACCCATACACTATCTGCATATAACAATACGTGCACACAGATACACACCATACAGGCATCCATACACACAGCACATAACCATGCATGCACACAGACACACACCATCCAGACACCCATACACACAGCACATAACCATGCATGCACAAAGACACACACCATACAGGCACCCATACACTATCTGCATATAACAATACGTGCACACAGATACACACCATACAGGCATCCATACACACAGCACATAACCATGCATGCACAAAGACACACACCATACAGGCATCCATACACACACACAGCATATAACCATGCACGCACACAGATGCACACCATACAGGCACCCGTACACACACAGCATAGAACCATGCACGCACACAGATACACAACATACAGGCACCCGTACACACACAGCATATAACCATGCACGCACACAGATGCACACCATACAGGCACCCGTACACACAGCATAGAACCATGCATGCACACAGATCCACAGAGCCAGAGCAGGCAGAAGATCCTTCTCTCACATTGCAGCCAAGACCTGGAACGAGCTACCGGCAGACATCAGACGCTCCCCCTCCCTGAACACCTTCAGGAAGACCCTCAAGACCTGGCTCTTCGGCTAAACAGATCTGCGGACCCCCCCCCTCAGCGCCTTGAGACCCTCACGGGTGAGTAGCGCGCTTACAATTCCCTGATTGATTGATTGTATATCGCCACAAGATGGCGTTCTAGTAGACAGATACATTAAAAATGCAATAGTACCATCCTCAAAGTGTGTGTGCACGCACGTATAACGAGTTTTCAGAGAATTGGGATTACAATCCATGCGGACTAAAACAAAGTAAAAACAAAAAAGGTCTTAAGAGTGTGGAATGGACTCCTTCAGTTAAGTTGGAAAATAGTGGGCACAAAGCCGAGTTAAAGCGCCATGAAGCATACTCCCATACATTATTTGAGATTGTGTTATATTCATGCTTCGGTGAACATTACCATTCGCACTGATGTGGACTAAACACACAACGGTTTTAAAGTTTGGTAAATGTATGCATTAAGGTGTAAGGATGGCAGGCCAATGTGGACTCCAGGCGACTACTTAACATTTTAAAACCTCTACTTCGCACATAGCGAAATATTCCTGTAACTCCCCCTGTTGAAGATCTTTCATTTAAGCTCGCTTATCGTCAGAGACCCTTCTGTGCAATGTGTGTGCACTGTGTTTCTGCCACGTTAGTGCTTGCTGTATTCTAATGTCTCACATGTCCCTGGAGATTCCTTAGGAGTGGACAACGTGAGCGGTATTGGCTCTAGGTCTGGCTGTCACCATGGCTGAAGAGTTCCTGCTGCCCGGCTGCGTTGGAACCTTAGACATCGAAGGGCATATGGATTTATGACACTAAAGAGTGCACACAGAACTCTAATGCGCTATCCTGATGACGATGACGCAAAAACATTTGTAAACATGTAACTGATAAAATGATGCCTTCGGCTTCATATTTCGCTTTGAAATCGCCATGAAGCTTACATTATCGTAGTGAAAATAAACTGCTTAAATATGGTCGACACCGAAAGGTACAGAGCTGCATAGATTTGCATAAAGGGGCATTCGTACGAGGCACTGGCACTGCCCTACCCCGCATTGCTCTGGACATATGCCAAGCAGCTCCCCAGGGGGTGGCAGACTACTGCAGTCCACTCAACAACTTCTCATAAGTAACATCTCGTCTGACAAAAGATACAGGCTTACAGGGGGGGGGGGGGGGGGTGTCGAGAGTGGGCAGAAATGAGGAGGGCAGGTGCCCCCGAGCCTTCTGCGTCTCCCGCAGTGCCCCATGCACGCACACCAGGCCCCCAGGGAAAGCAAGGGATTGAGCTACGGGTGCTGGAGACCCTGCAGCTGCTGCAACATATGTCCTAAACTTTGACGGATAGCACTACTTATTCTAAATAATGCCACTAAAAAGTCTGCATGGAAATATTATAAATCCATGCATAGTGTAGCGAGATTCAAGAACTCCGTAGGGCCATCCCCTGGGATATATGGCATGGACGAGGGAGTGCAATGCGCCGCGATGGCGCTTCTGTTCTGCTTTCCTGAGGCACGGTGAGCACTTCTTTTGCCTGCTTCATCAGTTAAAGTACTTGGTCTTTGTAGGAATTCATTGATCTGTGATTATTCTCCTTGTCCTCAAGTTTATCGCGCGCCCCGTTATCTTTCTGCCGTCTGTCACTTGCTGCAAATGTTTTTAGCTGCGGTCTGTTCTTTTTACAGTACAATGCTGCCCCCATGTGGAAAAAGGTATTCTGGAATTGAAACTGGAAAGCTTTTTGATTTGCTTCTGTGCCTCCGCCCTTCGGATATGATGCTAATCCGTGATTTCATGGCATAGCTGCCAAGGTTTCAGATTGCCATGTGTGACATTTTCATAATTTCAGTGAAATTATGAGTGACATTTCAGCGACTATGAGTGACACTTTCTCGCGAGCAAAAATCATGCAATGTGTAGTCAGTCCTACATACCTGCACGTGTTTGATAATAGTTTCTCAAAGGCTGTGCGTTTGTGATAGATATCACTGTACTTTTTACACTGTCTAATGCGCACAAAGCCTGCATTTAACAACACACAGTTCTCATTTTCAGAAAGTGCTCGGGGGTCCAGTTCTTGTGTCACTGTCAGGGATTTTGAATTTGGTATTTTTGTTTTGCTCAGTGTATTAGTATTCAGACTTCACTGCACGACTGCCGACCTGCCATTCACTCTCATTATCTTATATCATTACCCGTGGCGCGGCGCGACAAAAGGTGGTTTTACCTAACCCGGCCGCGGCCCGCCGACGACATACAGTCACACACACGACTCACAGTCTCACACACACTGCCTGGCAGCTGAGCGACGACGTGATGACCACCACACCAGAATGTGAGCAGGCTGACTGTCACTGTGCCTCTCAGTCTGGAAATTAAAGTCAAGACACACAGTCTCCAGTCGACGAGCGTAGAACTAGTACTTAAGTACTTACTCAGAGTTGTGAGTTGTTTGTTCTGCGTGCGCCTCGGCCTCCTGCCTCTCGTCGGCCGCCGGCACCCGCCACCGCACGACATGATGCCTGTGCTGCAGCACTGGTGTGCAGCGCCACTACTGTCCCCGCACACACGCTGCCGCGCAGCTGCGCGCCCGATGAATTATGCAGCCACCACAGGAGTCTCGAATGCGGCGCTGCTATCATAGTGATCTGGATGAGTGACACTCTGCGAGGAGTCGCGAGTCAGAGAGAGTCGAGACTCGTCCACCGCCCCAGGCAGCCCGCTCCGCTCGGCTTCTCACTCCGGCCGCGGCGGGAGCCTCACTTCCTGCTTCCTTGTTCCGGCCTGAGGTAATCATGGGGGCGCCAGAGGCGAGCCAGTAATAACGCACAACTTCACTAGGGCAGCGCCCCCCACACAGATCAGAGCCGCACCACCACAGCCGCAACGCGCGCTAGAAGCTCTGCACCCTGGTTTATTAGCCAACTTTCAGCGCATCAGGCAGAGTGCGCAAATGCGTGACAAATGCATTTCAGTGCGGTGATGCGGAACACCACACTGAAATGCGTTAGCGTCACGCCTGGTGCGTGACACTTGGCAGGACTGTCATGGGTCTTCAATTGCCTACTTCGTGGCACTAGAGCTTTAGCTGTAAACATCGCAAGCTAAGCGCGGGGCCCGCTATTGCTTAATAAGTAAAAAAATTAGTTTTTTTTTTTCTTCTATTTCTTTACTTTTTAAGCAATTGCGGCGCCCGGGCTTTAGCTTACAATGTATACAGCTAAAGCTCGAGTGCCGCGATGGTGACAGTCAGCAAATAGAAAATACTTAATTGCTGGCATTCCAAGCCAGCCTGGGAGCGGACTTCGGGAAGAGTACAAAAGAATGCCAGCCACACGGAAGGAACTACCTCTGAGAAGCCACAGTGTAACACGAGGTTGAAACATAATAAAATAGTCCCCCCCATGAGCAGATCAACAGAACAAAGCGTAATGATATTGTACTAAGTCCCTGCTCCTTGGAGGAAAAAGGAGGGACAAAGAGGCAGGACTGGCCACTAGTAAGCAAGGATTTTTAAAGGACATTGAAACAAACAAATGAGAAGCAAGGAATGGCATTTGGGCCACAGAGATATTTATACTAAAGTATACAAGAGGTCGTACCTTTTAAATGTCCTTGCATTCTGTCCAACATGGGTGGGACCATGAAGATACCACGCCATGGGTAACCGCATTAAATCGGGTAAAAACAAATCGCTCATCTAATGACCACTGCACCTTATTTGCATCTTTCGAACATCTTTAACTTCCCGATCCTTTCTTTACATCCTTTGTTTCCTCATTTTGCAATTCTCTTAGCTCTTCAAGTGACTGAGTCGACATAGACAAGCAATTACTTACATTTTCGAATTCACGTTCTGGGGTTTCATTTATTCATAATATACCAGACGTGCGAGCGCAGTATTTCACAACCTTATCTGCAAAACTATTTCCTGCTGAAACCAACTCTTCACTCTTGTTTTTGAAATCCTGATCGAGGCGATGGAGCGATGCAAGAGAAGAACGTGAGGGGACGCATTATATAAGAACCCCACGCACTATCAAGGCAAGAACAGTTTGAAATGTCAAGGGAGGTCCCCTAAACACAAGAACAAAACGGGGACTCTTCCTCCATTGTACCCCAATATGAACCAACCTGGAGGATTGCCCCGACAAAAAGCGGGTAGAAGAAAGAGCAATGTCCCCTTAAAACTTACTGGGATTGCAATTTAATAAAGACATACAGGAATACACACTGATGAGTTCCATAATAGGAAGATAATACTGACAAGATTCCTACATAATGTGAACAAGAATCCTAGTGAAGGGAAAGAGATATATGATAAGCCCCTTGGCTGTAACATATACATACTTTTAAAAAAAATACATTATGTTCTGAAGAAGGTGGGGTGAACTAATCTTTTACCACCAAAACACAGTGTGGACAACTTGTGGACAACTAGTGACGAAATGAGTTATTTTGGAATAAATATATTTATAGTCAGTTCTGTGAAATAAAAGAACAGAGTAATTCTCTTTTTAAGAAATCCGTGGGATGTAATATTGTGATATTTTGGGTGATGATATTTTTCACATAATATGAATATTGTTTTTAAAAAACCGTTTTAGAAAAATATTTTATTATATTAATGAAATATTGTATACAATGTGTTTTAATTACTAAAGGATTCGAATATACCAGGCATTTTAACATTAAACAACGTTTAGTGTGAAGACAGTGCAGTGTATGAATGTGAAGGGTGTAGAACCTTGAGGAAGTGACATTTATTCCAAGTATATTGTATGGACAGTGAGTGTGAGGAACAAAGGCTCCTGTCTTGTTTTAATTTGTATCCTGATCAATGCACATCTTACATCAGTCACTGATTCTTACACGAATCCATACAAACGTAGTTGGTTTCTTTTCTGTTGTTTTTAGGTGAGGTTCCATTCACGTCAACTTTGCATAGATCTTTAGTGAAGTTATTGAACATTTATTGCAGAATTTAATGAGTGACGCTATAAAGCGTGCACGCTGTGGGCGAGAGTTAAGGTTATGTTTACTAAACAGGTGAATTACACATATTTAGGTTTTTTAGTGTAATCACAATTCCCTCTTATCAATCAGAAGTACATTTTTGCTAAGGTTTTATCGGAGATTACTCAGGGCTAATTCTGATAAAATTATGCGGTAATACCGCATGTGGAGTTACCAATAATGCAGTATTAGGTGTGTGTTATTGTAACATGACAAGTTCCATCAGTTAGTTAACAATATAAAGCCTCATGGTTCACCCTTCAGGATCGGCAAAACATTCACAGTATTTTCCCAGTACAAATGTCTACAGGCTTTACCTGGGGTGACTCGTGCGGGAGAATGTGTCGAATTTGCATATAAACTGAAATCGAGTATCAGGTGCAAACTCCCATATGTGCCCAAACTGGGATTATTGGAGCACTCTCATGGAGTCCTTTAGTATGGAATTCTGTACATCTAGCACTCCCACTCTCCCCCCCAGAATGCTGCTGACGTGATGGTGCTGATGGTGAGGATACTGAAGGTTGTACCTTGTGCTCAGGCTTCATGATGGCTCGGTTGATGATGGCGTTCTCGTCAGCCGCAATGACATAGTCTCCCTTCCCGCTCGATGGGCTCAGGAGAGCAGACAGGTAGATCCATCTCACCTTCTTCCTGGAGTAGGTTTGAAAGTTGTCCTAAAGAGAGGTCACAGGAGAGTCAGTCCACAGTCAATGTACAGCAGAGGCAGAAGTAAACTCATAGCTGTTGAGCAATGCTCTACTGTTTGTCTGCAGTGGCAGCCGGCACAGATCGGGAGTGGCGAGGCAGAGGGAAGAAGGGGAATGTAAAAAAAAAAGCAAACCAAAAAAAAAAAAACCACCACTTACTTTATCGCCACGTCTCTGCTCCATCTCTCTTCCGTCGGACTAGGACGAAACAGCAACCAGGAAGCACACCCAGGCTCTCCTGACCAATCGCAACACTGCAATGCAGCGTTGTGATTGGTCTGAGTGCCATGGTTCAGCGCTCAGCCAGGGAATGGGGGCCTGGGCATGTTCTCCATGCAGGCTGTAATCAGCCTGCGTAGAGAACATGCAAAGTGCGCATGAATGTTTGGCCGGCTCGAGGGTGCCGGCCAAGCATTCATGCGCACTTGGAGCGAGCAAACTACTCCCCTCCCCCCCCCCTGCCCTGAAAGCAGAGAAGCCCCAGCCCCCACCCGAAAAGTAGCTGGAAATAAATAAAATGATAAAACAACCAGTTATTGTCATTTTATTTTTCCTTACGTTACACTGCTTAAAAGCAGTGGGGCAACGCTCGCTCACCCTAGCGGAGGAGCCGCCACTGTTTGTCTCCAGCTCACAAGATGGAAGAGAAACTTATCATGGAAACACATTTCAGATCCCAGAGACATGGAGTGTAATAGTAAACTCATAGCTATTGAGCAATGCTCTCCTGTTTCTGTCTCCAGACCTCAAGATGGAAGAGAACCTCAACATAGAAACACAGATCCCGAGACCTTGACTAGCTGTGGAGTGTCATGGAAAACTGTTCTCATCTCCTACCTAGAATTTCTTCCCTGAAAGTCTGTTCACTGGAATAAGGAGCACTACCTCTCTCTAGGACAAAAAAAGACAAAACTGAAATAGTGATGTAGAACAGTTGTAGAATGTATGAACATTGGAAATTGATTTGCAATATTTTTGGCGCCCAAAGACCAGCCTAATTCTAGGTGTAGAATAAATCTCAATTGGGCAAATTGTGTTTCCACAGATTTTTCATTCGGAGTCGGGTCAAATTTCCTTTGACCATGCACTGTCCTCCAAGCGTTGTCTGCAGGAATCTGCGTGTTCAACACACTTTGGAGAGTCGAGCATCACAATGTACTACTGATTGCAAAGGCTGTTAGTGCAAATTACTCACCATATGACCCAGAGAATCCCTAAATCAGATGCAAACCCCCGTGTGAACAATGTAATCATCTTTGCCGCTCTCCTGTGCCCTGCCCCCCTTGGTTATTTTGGGGATGTGGATGGGGAGGGTTTATCTTACTGGAAGTTTAATGTACTTCCTCGCTGCTGCTGCTTGCTTTTCTTTAGTGCATCATTTACAGTTCAATTGTGTTAACATGCAATGTTGATTTCCTGTGATTGGGTAATGAACACTGTGCATGCCTTGGTGGTTTCGTGCTATAGTTGGATGATCCTCTGCAGAATATCGTCTAGAATAAATATTGTCCTAAATATTATTAACATAATAGCCCCACAGAAAAGGTTCACTACAGACAGAAGCAGTGCAAGCTTCCCTCACTCAAAAGAGATTTACTACAGACAGAAGCAGTGCAAGCTTCCCTCACCCAGAAGAGACTCACTACAGGCAGAAGCAGTGCAAGCTTCCCTCACTCAAAAGAGATTTACTACAGACAGAAGCAGTGCAAGCTTCCCTCACCCAGAAGAGACTCACTACAGGCAGAAGCAGTGCAAGCTTCCCTCACTCAAAAGAGATTTACTACAGACAGAAGCAGTGCAAGCTTCCCTCACCCAGAAGAGACTCACTACAGACAGAAGCAGTGCAAGCTTCCCTCACTCAAAAAAGATTTACTACAGACAGAAGCAGTGCAAGCTTCCCTCACCCAGAAGAGACTCACTACAGACAGAAGCAGTGCAAGCTTCCCTTGCCCAGAAGAGACTCACTACAGGCAGAAGCAGTGCAAGCTTCCCTTGCCCAGAAGAGACTCACTACAGACAGAAGCAGTGCAAGCTTCCCTTGCCCAGAAGAGACTCACTACAGACAGAAGCAGTGCAAGCTTCCCTCGCGCAGAAGAGGTTCACTACAGACAGAAACAGTGCAAGCTTCCGTCACCCAGAAGAGGCTCACAACAGACAGAAACAGTGCAAGCTTCCCTCACCCAGAAAAGGCTCACTACAGACAGAAGCAGTGCAGGCTTTCCTCCCCCAGAAGAGACTCACTACAGACAGAGGCGGAGTAAGCTTTCCTCACTCAAAAGAGATTTACTGCAGACAGAAGCAGTGGAAGCTTCCCTCACCCCGAAGAGACGCAGTGATAGCTACCCTCACCCAGAAGAGATGCAGTGATCGCATCCCTCACTCAGAAAAAATAGTGATGGCTTCCCTCACCCAGAACTGGTGCATTACAGACAGCAGTGCGAACTTCCCTCACCCAGAAGAGATGCAGTGATAGCTTCTCTGGCCGAAAAGAGATGCATTAATATCTTCCCTCACCCAGAAGAGTTGCAGTGACAGCTTCCCTCACCCAAAAGAGATGCAGTGATCGCTTCCCTCACCCAAAAGAGATGCAGTGATCACTTCCCTCACCCAGAAGAGATGCAGTTATTGCTTCACTCGCCCAAAAGAGATGCAGTGAGAGCTTCCCTCACCCAAAAGAGATGCAGTGATAGCTTGCCTCACACAAAGGAGATGCAGTGATAGCTTGCCTCACACAAAGGAGATGCAGTGATAGCTTCCCTCACCCAGAAGAGATGCAGTGCTAGCTTCCCTCACCCAGAAGAGATGCAGTGATAGCTTGCCTCACACAAAGGAGATGCAGTGATAGCTTCCCTCACCCAGAAGAGATGCAGTGATAGCTTGCCTCACACAAAGGAGATGCAGTGATAGCTTCTGGAGCAGCATACGTTTGACTCCACCCTTTTAAGTTTAATTTGGCCACCTATATATTTACATTTGGCCTTATGTATTCATGTGGAGAACTAATACAAATGGGAGATGATGCACCAACGTATATCAAGTGCATCCATTATGCGTTTATGGGTATATATGTGTGTGCATATTAATGTTTTCCTATTCAGAAACATCTGGATTGTGGGCGTTAATCTTCTATAGGTGTAGATTGTAAGGGGGTGCACTAAAATGCATGAGATGCAGTGCATTCACAAGGGTCTAGTGGGAATGAATTGTACGTGTTTAATGTTTTCTTTATAAAATGACTAGCTATTGTTTTTGGGTAATAAAATGTATATTAGTTTGTGCCACATACATATGAGCACAGTACAATGACCTGATTTTCCTTATTAAGGATTTAATTTATTGGATTATATGCATGTTGATAAATTTAAAGAAATGTTTGAGTCAGCATGACTGTGGGTCTCAAGCTTACAGTTCAGACATTTAATAATAATGTTACTTTCTTTTTATGCTTGTTTTCTCCCTTTACAGGTGCAGATTAAAGGCATCCCTTAGCTAGTGAAAAGCACATTGCATTCTTAAGATAGTGAGGCGAGGAAGACCTGGCAAGGTTAAATAACGTTTATGAAGAACAAAGGGAGTGCTACCAGTTGGCGCTATCAGACGAAGGGAGGAACCCAGCAACTCTTTTGAAGCAGAGACAGGAATATGGGAGCTGGATGCGAAGTGGCAAGCATTTCTGTTATGCTCATGAGGTCATGTATTTCTCGAACGTTCTTTGTGTTTTAATTAGAGAGCCCACCCTGGGGTTAGTCAGATTCCCGTTAGACTTGGAGAGGCACAGACCTCTCTTGGCACCTCAGAGTGTGTGGCTTTATGCTATGCATGACTCTTCACCTATAGAACTTCTACGGAGGTTCTAATGCGGACACTCTTGTTTCCTTAATCGGGTTTCCTGAATCCCTAGCTTAGGGTAGGGTATAGAAGGTGATGCAAAGTTCTTATGTGTATAGGGAGAAGGATCGCGCTTATTCTTCTAACCATCAAGTGTTATTCTTGATTCTTTGCATTGCAGGAACAGATCCTCATACGCTCCCTGTTGTTGAGGACTAATATTGTCCGCTGTTTGTCTTCCATTGATAATTCTATAGGATTACAGTATGTTCTTGAGATTGCTATACATCAGTTTGGATTTGAGCTTGTAATAAACCTTTTAAATTTAAAGGTTACGACTCAGACTTTCATTGTGTGGTCCTAATTATTGGAGGAATGGTCCCTATGAATTGGGAAATCGCGTGCTTGTATGAGAGTAACTTCTTTTTAAAATCTGACTTGAGATCTGCAGAATATGAGGAAAGTCATTTAAGTTCTGCTTGTTTGGTTTCAGGTTTAAGAGTACCAAGGGAGGGGTGAACCAGGGAGCATTCTTTGCACTTCCTTTAGTTGGGCACCTTGGTTCTAATGCAATGGTAGTAGCGGTGGCAGACAGCGTGTTGCAGTCTGTGTAACTGAAGTGGGCATTCAAGCTTGGGGAGGTTAGACAAGGCTTCACCAAGAGCAGGGAACCTAACCTATCCCAGTGTCTGCTAATGATTAGGGTCTTATGGATAGTGAATATTTTCTGAGAAGCAGATAAAGGGGCCCCTGGTCTATCAGGGGACACTTTAACCAGAACGTAGCGCAATGCAGGGAAGTAATGAAAGAAGCTTCGCTGCATTGCGCCAAGAGGAGAGAGCCATATCTACTATGATACAGTGGTGCTACTATGCTCCTAGTATAAAAATGGGCTGCATAGTGTTGTGCATACACCTTTGCACCATTATGCAAGGGTTTAGCTGTGATGGGTAGTATAGGTTTTGTGATGGAAGGTTACTCTAAGTAAAAAGTACTCCCCCTAGAGATACTTATAAACTTTTCACACATTGATGTGTGCTGTACAGAGCAGCATACATGCAATGTTTAAATGGTTTTAAAAACATACATACATATTTATCCTCGTTAGCGCCCGCTTCAAGGAGTTATTATTTTGGGGTGTTAAGCCTGGTCTACCAATTTTAAAAGCCATGGTTTTGCATAAAAACAGAGTAGGAATGTCCATGTACCACCCATGGGACGCCCTCTTGATGCGAAGTAGTGCAAAGCACAATCTGTATCACTTTAAGGCTACTTTCCAGTGCAAATAAAGTTTTATGCTAGAAAGTAAACACTTTATCCAATCTTTGCACTGTTTTCCTTCACTTTGCATGACTCTGTGCCAGTAGAGAATGTCTACTTGATGAGGGGGAATCAGCCACCTGGGAGAGGTTTCAACCCTCTAATGAGTGGTGAACACAGAGAATGTGGCTTATCGTTTTGTATCCAGGTGAAAAATGTCACCTAATATTATTGGAATTTTCTTCTCAGTGGTAAATGCAGAGATGTATTCAGTGAGTAGTTGAAGAAAAACAAAAGGAGTAAAAGTGGCAGCAAATAACCACCAGCAGCAAATGTGATCAAGGGAGAGAAATTTAAGGTTGAGGTTAGAATCTCTTTTTGGGCTGAAATTAAAAGAAGACCTCATTTTTCATTTTCCTTGTGTTTCCTAGTTATGTTAATTGATGTTAAAAGATAATTAGTTTCGAGGGCGTGGCTTGAGAGCCAACCATGGTGGACGCGTGAGCTGAGAGCTCCGCGCCGGCCAGGCCATTTATCCTGCCTATTGCTGAATCGCCCCGAGCCCGGGGGCGCGCTGGGGGTCCCCCGGACACTGGAGGTGTACCGGAGCATATCCTGATTTCTTTGAAGCCGAGGAGTGCTGGGACGGCTGAAATAGCACAGAGCGGTGCGACATCATGAACGAGGCAAGATGGTGCCCTGAAACCTTGAGGCCTTGCGGAGGAGAGAGGGGAGAACGGACTGAGAGTGCCCATGTGTCCTTCAGTGGAGCGGACGGTGAGACGCGCTGCACCGGACGTCTGGATTTCTGTGCAATGCTGTGCTGCGACCTGGAGTGTGGTGGTTTTACCCGCGAAGCAGTCCTGTGAGCAGGAGCCTTGCGCCCAGGTGAGCCCGGTCGTATCTGGGGACATTAAATTGCAGACTGCCCGTGAGGCAATCACCAGCACTGGTGCATTTTGTGGCCCTTTACTTGGGGGAGGACTGAAGCGCTGCCCCCCCGCCGGATGCCCACACTTTAAAGGACGTTAGCCTATACCTTGGCCTTGATTAAGTGGAGACGACCTATTGGCTGGGATTCCCCCCTATCGATAGTGTCCTTACGCCGATTCCAGCCGGAGGAGACGTTGGAGTAGGCGTTATCGGCCGGAGAGCCTCTGCAGCGCACCTCCTCTTCTCTGGCGTAGGAGGGGGAGCGAGATTATGCGAGCGAGTGGAGTGCCGCGTCCTGGGCAGGATGGCGGCTTGAGCCCCTGGCGGCGAAAGAGGTGCCCCGGCCCGGAGCATAGAAAGTTTGGAGGTGGGGAGAGAAACTGCTGTGCCCTGTGGTATTGCTGGACACAGTGCTGGGCCTAGAGTGGCGAGGGAACTGACTTTGACCTGAGGCCCTGATCATTGCAATGCCGCGCAGCTCTCCAAACACCATGCGGCTTTATTGACACTGAGGATGCTGCTTTGGGGGCCTGCTACCTGGGTACAACGCGGTATTGGAACTGCCATTAGCCGCCAATTGCCGGGAGCTTAGACCAGAAATTCCGGCAAACCCCAACATGCAGGAGGACATAGTGATATCCAGCGGCCTCGGGGAGACGAGAGCGGCCTGCGTGTGGCTATCCCCTGGACTGGTGCTCCGTAGCCTGACCAAGTGGCTCATACGAGATTACCCTGGGTAGGTGCGAGCAGTGTTGGAAGAGTGCGATGCCCTACTTGTACTTCACTGGGAAAGTTAGAGACAAGAGGAGCTGAAATCCTACCAATCGATCCCCGGTGGTCTGGAGCGGGGAGTCCCTGACCCTAAGGAAAATATTGGTATCACCCGATGATGGGGAAACCCAGAGGCAAACAGGCGGGGGTCCCCCCCGAGCAAGACGAAACTGCACCAGAACAGGTACAGAAGGAACCTACTCATGGAGGCCTTGGAAAACCCAGTTCGACAGGAGCTGGCTCAAATTCTGGAGGCCATTGCTGATACCAAGGAGACGCTTCATCAGGACATCAGTAACGTGGCGGTGGGCCTGGGTCTCCTAAGGGCAGAACACACTAAGCTTGCAGAGAGAGTGAGACAGACTGAGTCCTCACTAGCTGAGATTATGCCGGCGCAATTGACCCGGTCTAAACAAATGGGGGAAATATCCCAGAGTCCATGTCTTAGAAAAAAGAGCCGAAGATGCCGAAGGGCGCAACCGGAGGAACAATATTAGGGTCTTGGGATTGCCGGAAGGAGTGGAGGGCTCCAACATGATTGAATACCTGGAGAGTTGGCTCCGTGATGTGGTGGCGCCAGAGGGATTATCCCAGTTCTATACCTTGGAGAGGGCACACCGAGTTCCTGCTAGGCCTCCGGCTCCGGGGAGGCCCTCGCGCCCCGTGGTGGCTCGACTGCTCCATTTTAAAGACAGGGATAAACTGTTACAAAAGGCGCGCACGGATGGGCCCTCCATGGTAGAAAACAGTAAAGTCTCGCTGTTCCCTGACTATACTTTGGAGGTTCAGTGGCGTCGCACCTCCTTCCTTGAGGTTAAGAGGGCTTTGCGGGAGGAAGGGATCCAATACTCTATGTTCCCGGCTACGGATAATTCTTGAAGGGCGGACACACTTCTGTGATGATCCCAAAGCAGCATGGAATTGGATCGAAAGCTATAAAACGAACAGTCTACCGGCAACGCAAAATCCAAAGACTCCTCCCGGAGGACAGAGATCGGAGAAGAGAGATCGAAGGCGACCGAGACGGGAGCATCCAAAGAGGCTGACTCCCTCCCAAACGGAAAAAGAGAGAGCAGAGGGACTACAGGCAGCGGCGGCCATGTTGCAGGGACACGGATCACCAATGGAGCGAGGCTCTGGATCGGAGAGGGGATCCGGCGGTTCGGACTCAGACATCTCACAGCGGTAGTGTTAAGATGCTGCATGTGACTCCGGGCACCGCTGATGAGATTGCATAATCCGACTCTTCCCAGTATCTCATTTTGCTTTACCCCTTCTCTTCCTACCCTATCTCTCCTCCCTTATTTGCATTCCCCCCCACTTTTCCATTTCCTTTCTCCCCACTTTGTTAGGAGGGCGCCGAGGAAAGTGAACGGGGTGGCTGGGTGCTCCCCTGGGTGAGGGTGGGATCGACCATTCAGGGCCGATTCGCTTTGGGCTACTACCAGATCCATTGTAGGGGTACCTTTGGTGGCAGCTGCGCTCCCTTACACCTCTGTAACTAGCAGAGGACTTTATGTATCTCGATACAGTTTGGATGGGGACTAGTTTTGCAGTACCTGTCCTGAGGAGGGGGACTTGGGGGTTTAATTTATTTGATGGGTTGTTAGTTGAGAACAGGCGTGTCACAAGGGAAGCAATGACAGGAAGAATGCTTAGATTGATGGGATGGGTACCCCATTTGACTTAAAATGTATTTCATGGAATGTGCGGGGGATGCATTCAATGTTGCGGCGCCATAAAATACACGCATATTTAGTCTGCAGGGGGGTTCAAATCACATTGCTCCAGGAGACTCACATACAGGCGCAGGAAGGAGCGGCTTTACAGCGCCGTTGGCGGGGCCAAGCGTTTTACAGCAATTACTTGGCATTCGCCAGAGGGGTGCTGATTTGGGTGCGGGCGGGGGTGCCCTTTCAATTCACCAATCAAATTACAGACCCGGAAGGCAGGTATGTTGTAGTTTCTGGGAAATTAGATGGTAGAGATATAGTCTTGGGAAATGTTTACGCTCCCAACACGGAGCAACCTACCTTTTTGTCACAGCTCTCATCCATAAAATAGCGAAAGCCAGGTGAGATTGACAAGGGCGCTGGGAACTGGTGGAGTCTTGGAGGGCACAGCACCCAGGGGTTCGAGACTACTCCTTTTTCTCGGCTTTACATGACCTCCATGTTAGATTGGATGCTTTTTTGTGCTCACCTGATGTGCATGAAGGGGTACAGAGTAGTGAATCTCTCACTAGAACAATATCGGATCAGAACCCGATCCTACTACGGGTGCAGTGGTCTCGCACATGGCTCAAAATACCTACGTGGCGCTTACGCCCTGACTCCTTGGAGGATCAGGTTTTCCATGAAGCAGTGAGCACTAGCATTACCCAATATTTCCAAGAGAATGCTGATACAGCGACGTCTTCCTCAGTAGAATGGGATGCCTTTAAAGTGGTTATTAGGGGACGCTGCATTTCGGAGATGGTGGGAGTGCGTAAAGTGCTCTTGCGGGATATACAGGAGGCAGACCAGCACCTATGGGAGATAGAGCAGGCACGCCCTGGGAGGCCTGATAAACAGGGGGAACTTATAGAGGCAAAGGAGGCACTAGCAGCACAAGTAGAAAGATTATGCTGCTTTGATTACAAAACATATATCACTCGCGCCCACACAGAGAGACAAGTCTGGGACCCTCTTGGCTTGGCTAGCTAACCCGGCTAGGAGGGGAACGGTAATTGTAGAGCTTAAAGACCACAATGGTGAGCTCTGTTATACCCAACAAGGTATTAATGGTCTGTTCCTGGACTATTATGCGGACTTGTACAAGAGTAAATTGACCCCGATAGATGATGACAAACATAGGTTTGTAAACGCAGTGGAGTTACCGCACCTGGGCGAGGAACAGGCGGCTATGTTGGGTCGGGATATTGAACTCTGAGAAGTGAGGGGAGCTATTAAACTTATGGCTAGGAACAAGACGCCAGGTACAGATGGTCTATCGATTGAATTTTACCTAACGTACACTGAGCTGCTGGCCCCTAGATTGGTAAAACTATATAACAATGCAAAACAGGCGGGACAACTACCCGCAACAACTTGGGAGGCAATCATTATTCCACTACTAAAACCCGGGAAACCATCCTGCGACAGATCAGCATACCGCCCGCTTTCTATGCTCAACATAGATTACAAGATCTTGAGTCGTATCTTAGCCTCCCTGCTCCTTCCCCATATTACAACACTAGTACACAAGGATCACTCCGGGTTCATCCCAACCAGGAATACGGCTATTAATATACAGCGTCTCCTGCGGATTTTGGAGGCCGACTCCTATCAGAAAGATGTAGCAACTGTCTTGGCAGTGGACATAGAGAAAGCATTCGATAGCCTTGAATGGCCTTGTTTCAGGTGATGCACACATTTGGATTAGGGGATAACTTTGTAGCCTGGACAGCCCTATTATATAAAAATGCCACTGCAAGGGTTAAAACGGGGGGGCTGATATCCGACACCTGTAAAGTAGGCCGGGGAATGAGACAGGGATGCCCGCTCTCCCCCCTCCTGTTTGCCTTGGCCATGGAACCACTCGCGGCTAAGGAAAGGACAGGTCAACTTTATCAAGGCCTGGATGTGTATGGGCAGGTCCATCACATTGCGCTCTATGCAGACGACTTACTAATGTTTTTGGCGAACTCGGGAGATGCGCTCTGTGGAGCAAAGGATCTACTTCGCGACCTTGGCAGAGTGGCAGGGCTCAAAGTAAATTGGGCAAAGTCCTGCCTATTCCCAACAGCCGAAGATAGCATTGGCTCGCAAGAAACAGACGGAGTGCAATGGGAGTATAGGTGTTTGACATATTTAGGGACGCAAATATACCATACACAGGGAGATCTACTGGAGGGCAATATAAGTAGAGCCATCAGGGGACTGAAAGGCAATTTTGATTTTTGGGGGGGCATTGCCTCAGTCGGTAGCGAGACGAGTGGCCTTACTTAAAATGGTGACCCTCCCGAGGCTGCTGTACTATTTTGTGACATTGCCGATTTGGATACCGGCAAAATTCTTTGCCCAACTTAAGACAATGATCACAGGATTCTTATGGGGAACTGGTAGAAGGAGGGTAGCACTGTGGGTCCTTATGAGATCAAGGTCGGAGGGGGGTCTGGCAGAGCCCGATTTTGAGGCCTACTATTTGGCAGCTCAGTTACAATGGTTCACACAGGAGGTGGCATCTAGACTTCGACGGACGGGAGAGCTAAGGGACAGAGCCCCACCGCTGCGAGTATTGTCCCAAATTGTTCTGAAATTACCCATCCGAATGCATACTATCCAGAGGGACTTAAGAATAGCAAGGCAATGCTGGAATAGGAGTCTAAAATGGGCACGGATTAAAATTCCCTAAGCACCTGAAATCCCTCTGTCCATATGTGAGGCGTTGCCACATGGGGGTACCTGGAAGGGACTGATGATCTGGAGTGAGCAGGGATTGACCACTATAGGAGACTTATATGAGGACAATACCATGATTCCCTTTAATGACTTGCAGGAACGATATGACCTCCCCAGAGGGGACTTTTTATTACACTCTGCGCTCACTGCGGCTATCCGAAAGCATTGGGGGGAGGGTCTCAATGAACCGCAGACATCGATGGAGTGTCAATACATAGTGACGGCGGCAGCAGGAAACTTTAAAGCAGTCACATATCTATATAGGCGCATGACAAAGGAAATGCTAGTACCCTTGACTGCATTGCAACTAAAATGGGAGGGGGATCTGGGGGAGGAGATCCCGGAGAAGGTCTGGGCTGATCTTGTGGAACGAGCATGGAAGAGTACCAGGAATGTTCGATTCCAACTGGTGCACTTTTATATTTTACACAGAGCATACCTCACTCCGGCGAAGATTAATAAGTATTTCGGAACCCACACAGCCGCATGCCCGCGCTGCAATAGGGAGGGAGCGGATTTCCGACATATGTTTTGGGATTGCCCGCAATTGGATAGCTATTGGGTCGAAGTGGTGGCATTATTAACCGAGATCACGGACAGGGAATTGGAGCCAAATATGGGACCCTGCTTCTTACATTGGTTTCCCCACACGGCCAAAAATAAGATCACAAGCAAATTTCTAGATATGGGTCTTTTATTGGCTAAGCGGGACATCACTATGCATTGGAAAGCAAAGAGGGGCCCAAATGTAAAGAGGTGGAAGAAAGAGCTAATTAAGTGGGCGGAGTGTGAAGGAACAATTAGGCTGCAATTAGCAAAATGAACGGGAAGTGAGAGGGTGTTGGAGGCAGCGAAGGCATAGGAAACATTAGTGGCGTTACTGAAGATTCCGGATACGGATCATGACGAGGATCCCGTGGGTGCAACTCCTGGAGAGACAAATTAGGTAGTGTATCCCTGTGCACAGTAGGATGTGGAGGACCCAGACATTGCGCACATTGTGCCCCCGCCCTAATTGAGGGTTAGATCCCAAAGCACTATTGTAGTTCCATTTGAGTAGCTAAATTGTCCGCAGATCAAAGAACCGATTGTACATGACACGCCTGGTGGGAGGGATGGGTGGGGGCAGCTTTAGAAGAGTAGAATTGTTTAGGGATAAGAGGTACTTCTGAAATGTGAGTCAAATGATTGTTGCAATGTACATGAATCGTAGGTCATGGGTAGAGAGGTGGGAATCCTATACATAACCATTGATTCTGCTTATATTACGCTTAGTAGCGATTTAGCTTATTAAAATGTATGTACTTTGACATAGTTTACTTCGTAGACTGTACCTGTCCCGATATGTAAAACTCAATAAATTTTGCTTAAAAAAAAAAAAAATTACTATTTCATTAGCTATAATGCCAACAATTGGAATAAAAAATATGCTAGCATAAAAATGCTCTACAACATATAGCTTCCTATTTTGACCTGAATTTTAGTACAGATTACTGGTTCTTGAGACACATTGGTAGCAATTTGCACATTTTATTTTAAAGGAATCCCTGCATGAAGGTGAAGGAACAGAGGCCACCTCTAGTTTACCCTCACAGGTGACACTACCCGGTTGTGCTTGGTGAGTTTACTAAGGACACAGCACGCCTGACAGATAGTAAGAAGGTTTGGATCCAAGCAATGAAGTGTGAATGTGATTCTACTGATCAAAGTGATTCCCATTCATGGAATGGAATAGAAGAAAGATGCATATTTTAAAACACAAACATAACTTAGGGATGCACCACCCTGGTCCTCTCACATATGTGGCATATGAAGGGGCCTCTTTCCACTAACAAGTAACTCACGGTCATATAGAAACCTGAATGGAAATAAGATTGGGTTCCTGTGCTATTAAAGGAACCCATTGGTCAAAAACTGGAGATGACGGAAGCCAACTCTTTTAATCTTGCAACCACTGTGGTGCAAGAGCCTCACTGAAAGCCAGGACATTGCCAAAACAAGCACCAGCAAAGCCAATAGGTCTGGCCTTTCACAAAGCTACATTTACTGGTACTAGATGCCCTTTCCGAGTCAGAAAACAACATGTAACATTTTTAACAAGACTGCAGCCCTTCAGAACTTTACTAGATGTACCTCTCAAGTTAAAAGCAACTGCTTAACAAGGCTGTCACAGTGTTACAATAACTCAAGTTGTTAGTAAATCTCCCCCTTTGTAACAAGTAATACAACGCAGCAAAAATCTTGCTGCGTTGCGTGACAGGGAAGGAATGTGCCATATCTACTAAGAGTGCAGTTAACCGCCAACACAGGCACACTTGTGCCTTGGCGCAACGGTGCCTGTGTTACAGCCAGGATTGTTTTTGTGTAGGAATGGGCACCTTCCCTCACAAACACAATCCTCTGAGACTTTTTCCCAAGAGGAAACGATGAGGCAAAATAAACATATTGCTCCTTGTTATACCTAACCCAGGAAGGTGTAGCTGCCTAGGTTTACTAGTCTTAGTGAATCTTGGAGTGTGCTAAAATCCATGGGTGGAACACCCATGCTCTACCCATGGAATGCCTTCCCAGGGCAAAGTAATGCAGAACTGAGCCTTGCATTGCCTTACTCCGGATTTAGTAACCCACAGAGAGCCACGTAAGGTGGCTTTACATTGCTTAGTAAATCTCACTGAAGCCCTTGTGCCGCCTTGCGTGACGTAGTGGTAACACATGGGCTTCATGAATCTGGGCCTAAATGTCCCTCGAGTAGGATGCAACTGCTTAAAATGTCATTCACAAAGTTGAGGGTGTGTGGTTTCAACATAAATCCACTTTTGCTACTCTAATAGATCTTTGATATTCCTTCATTAAGGTGCAGTTCCTGCAAGTTGTTACTTGGTGTCACCGCATAAGTCAAATGGATAAGTATTTATATTCTTTCATGAAGGTGCAGTTCCGCAAGTCGTTACTAGTTGTCCCCTTCTAATCAGATGCAAAAGCATGTGTCCCTCACAAATCAAATACAAAAGCTTCAATATTCATGCACAAACCTGCAGTTCCTTTAGTCATTATTAGATGTTCCTCACAAATAAAATGGACTGAAATTCCTATATAAACATGCAGTTCCACGGGCTGTCAATAGGTGTCCCTCAAAAGTGGAATGGAGATGCATTGAAATCCTTTCATGAAGCTGCAGTTCTGCCAGCCCCATAGATGTCCCTCTTAGTCAAATGCAAAAGTATTAAAATATTTTCATGAAGCTGCAGTTCCACCTGTTATTAGAGGTCCAGCTCAAGTCAGAGGCACCTGCTTCAAATGGCCTGCACCAAGCTGAAGGGGGGGGGGGTAGTACATTAAATCTGCACACTCACTTCTGGTATTTTAACGAGTTGTGCTTGTTTTCCATAAAATTAATTTGCCAAAGTGGGTTCATAATAAAGAGTCCAAATTTCATATTTCAATACATTTCATGATTTTTGTTTTAAGTTTGTTATCACACCCAACTATTTCTAAGAAATGTTTTCACTGGTACATACAGCACAGTTACAGTTTATTTTGGTTGTTTGTTTTAGTGACAGGAATGTCTCATACACTATGTAAGAGCATATAAGAGTTGGTCATTGTCTTGGAACTCTCTCTCTAGGAGAACATCATGTTAGTGCAGCCTTGAAGCTTCCTCTGGGTGTGAGTGGTGTTAGTGTCAATAACAGTGCTGTGGGGATGCGACTTCAACAAAGATCTGCACATACACTCTAGCTACTCCATTGCCTTGCGCTAATTTTCAGTAGGATGAATAAATTTACCAAAGCTGGTTTATAGTGCGGAATGAACATTGTAATTTATAATAAATGTCGACAGTTATGAAAATAATTGATGTAACCCTACTGCACACAGGGACTATCAGTCATTGGGAAGTTCAAATGTTGAACAATTTCAATTCAATTTTTGGGGAACTATTTTTTTTAGGGGTATGTGTAAATGTTAAAGTGAAAAATGCAATTACTCAAAGTGAAAGTATCCAGTGGCTGAAGTGGGCTGGTCTTTTGCAGGGGTGAGACGGAGTATAATTTGAATGACATGTCAACAGACCAATAGTATTAAAGTGTTTTTTGGGAGACCCTATATATGTATGTATTTTATCTATTACATTTGTTTGCAAAACATAAAGATGGCAAGACAGATAAAGCCGTTATAGGCAAGACCCAATAAAACACAAAACTGCAAAAAAGAGAAAACTGAAATACAGGCCGCCTCCATCTATTTTCCCAAGATCTGGAACGGTGTTGTGTAAACAGCAGAACTGCCTTAACTCTTGCAGTTCTGGAAGGACCAGAAAATTCACCTCTTCAAAGCAAATGATATCTGGTAGCATTAGAAATCACCACCCATATACATGCTGCCTTCTTGTAAAGGATTTCTACCACGTCCCAGGGTCCTGACCCCAGCTCAGCCCTCCCTTTACACTCTGCAAAGTCTCAAACATCTATGAGATACAAACTATTGCCCAAGAATGCCTTTTTGTGTTGTGCACTTGTGTCATCCAACCCATCTCAACAGCCGAGACACCTTACCGTGGTCCTTAGTAACATGACATCAGCATCTTTCAAGGTGGACGGCTTACAGTTCGCCCACACCTCCCACTCTGGCTTCCAGTAGAACAGAAAGAGAAGGAGACCAAGGGACAGGATGTGACCAATGATGCACAACCCCCTTCGCCATGGATGTGTCTTGTATCCAAACATTTCCTGCGAAGAAAAAGCACAGACATGAAGCATGAAAGTAACTGACTTTAATGGAGCACCTTCCTTCACTTCATCGATATTGAATTTCAAACGATTTTTATCTCTGTGCAGTTGCACATTTCATGGTATTGCAAATACTTGCAATGGTGCACTTTTTACCTTCAGTTACGAACTGTGCAGCAGGAGTTACCCAACACCTGCATCTTTTGATCCACATATACAGTACATGGGTAGCTTATTTAGCTGAAGTGCAACCTTCACATTAGCAATTCATTATTTTAACAAACGTGTTATTTGTAGGCTGAAATGTGACAAATGAAAATTCAGAGCTCCGAACTAGAGTTTATTTCTTAAGATTCTGCTGACTGTACTATAATATGAAAGGCAGAACTGTGTTTTAGAGAAATCATCAGAAGGAACCCAAGTAACTATTCTCAACTAGTGGGGGTCAATGATTGTTTGACAACAGGACAAGGATATCATTAATATATGTGTATTGGCTGCCCGATACAAACATCACGTGTCAGACAGCGACCAGCCAGAACAAATCCGCTTTGTTCTTAACCAATTACATATTGAAATGGAGAGAGAGAGAAAGTGAAAGTGTCTGGCAATCAACAGTGTAGACAAACTTCTGCACGTGAAGTGGCGGTTGATGGCTGCAGCAGTGGTGACAACTTGATTTTTCTTATTCTATTTATCGCTTGCTTCCCTCTCACAGTGCCAGCAGTACCCTGAATTTCAATCCCTGTATTCCTTGATGCTCGGGCCCATGATCTGTGATGGGGCACAGGTTGGATACACCAGCCAGGTTTGTTATTGTCAGAGATTTTACATTTTAAATTAGTCCTTTAAGTCCCAATCTACCACAGGAGTAAATTTCTAAAGCAAACAGGACCTCAAGGGAGGCACTTATAGTTTCACAGGGTGTTAGGCAGAGGCCAACAGCAAGGTCCAGTCCAAGGACAATTGCCACTGGTCAGCTGGGCGGTAGCAGGAAAAGTCTGTGGTAGATGGTTGTGTTCCTGAGGCTTTAATGGAAGGTCAGTCTTATGACTCTTGCAGTCCACTTCTTTGTGTGGGATAAAGTGTGAGCAAGTCAAGTACTTCTGTTCACCTTCATGTCCCGAAAGTGTTCTGAAGTGAGTGCCTGGAGAGGTCACATTTAGGCCTGACAAGCTAGCAGATGGGAATGACTTCTGGCCCTAGCCAATGGAGTAAATGTTCCCAAGACCAACAATACCCACTAGGGAAATTCTTTCAAGAAGGTGACAGTCTTTGGCCACTCTAAAATTGGGCTCTGAGGCCTGGGGATGTGTATAGGAAGTATACTATGGTACTCCTAGAGTCTTCCTACATCCAGTACTAAAATCCAAATAGGAGCAGTCACTGTACCCTGCGGGCTACAGCAGCAGCAGGACACGCTCTGCTTTCATCTCCAGGCTTTCATTAAGTGCCCTGGATTCTCCTTAAAAAAACACTTGGCACTGAACGATGCCTTACAGAGGCCAGCTGCTCCTCTTGAATTGATTCTTCACAACTGTCTCCCACGCTCAAAATACAGAGGAGCGCAGCGTTTCATAGGCGCTTGCCACCCCGGATGCTATATTAATAGCATTCAAGCCCAATTCAGCTTGCTCACCCTTATATGTCCTGAAGATGAACTCAAATAATTGAGTTCGAAACGCCGTCGACCCCCTACAACATGAACTCCTTTTACTCTGTTAAAATGTTCTAAAGGAGTTCAGACTATTGTTGTCAATGAGATGTCTTTATTTTAATATCACCCTCACTTTGCACGTCACGCTTGTCACTTATTGTGTGAGCACCTGAATACTATTGTTTTGGAATAAACATCTGTCATATACTGACCTACATGTCCCTCTTTATATTATTTACCGCTCCCTTTAAGAATTAATTTCCTACACTCAGCCATAGTGCCCCCTGCAGGGTCACTTCTGAATGGACCTTTAGGCCACACCAGAACCACTGTTAACCCTCTAGTAGCATGGCATAAAAACAGTCATGCTTAACTTGGAGGCAATGTGTTTTAAGAACCCTCTTTCATGTTCCTGCGTGTCTTTAAAGCGAACTTTCCACAAATCTAGAAATGTTCTCACTAAGAAATATCCGCACTGGAAAAGTATAAGCCCCTGTTGGAAATCCTCATTTAGATCCATTTTGCAGAAGTTGAAGTCTCCAGGTGGTGGAAATTTAGAGATGACCGTCACTCTATTTAAATCAGGTTCTCGGTCTAGTTGTTCAGACGAGAGATCAAAGAGCAGTGTAATTGCGCCTGAGCGAGTATCGAGCGGCACACTTCAACTGTAGTTTTCCTGAGGAGAACAAGTGTCTCTCCTTCGCACCTCCTCAGCTTTCTTCTCAGAGTGTTGGCGCCGGTCTTTGCTAAACGCATGCTCATATAAACTGTATTTGTAGAATTTAGGAGAGCGGTGTCATAGAAAGAAACCCTTTTGGTAATTTGACTTCAGTTCTTCAGAGTCAGTCAGCTGCATCGTCGAGGGAGACCAGTGCTCTAGTCTGCAGTTCTTCGGATGTTTGACAGCTCCACTGAATCCATCGTCATGGGAGAGCAGTGTCAGTATTGGAGGGAATGCTTCAGCGAAGAGAAGTATTTTCCTCAAATTCAAGTAAGCGTATTTATTCTGGGAAAAACACTAACTTGGAAGCGCTCTAGTCAGTCAGCGCAAGGTAGTTCATCAGAATGTATTTGAAATGACTTTACAAAATTAATAGTCTTCAACTGAGAGAAATTTATTCATTTAAAAAGAGACCAAGAAGAATCAAGAATTTCATCTATCGATATAAATTCACATATAAACTAATTTGTCATGCTGTATTCAGCCTATCGCATTCAATTAGCATCAGCCAACAGACTATAACTGGGTCATCTATAATTAAGGCTGCTTCTATTAATATTCTACATCATTCCACAGCGATAAGAAATACAGGAAAAATCCTACAGTAAATATACATAAACAGATTATAAGATCGATAAGTAGAGAGAGGCAATTCCTCAGTGTTAAACAGGTAAAGAGGATTCATGTAGAGAATAGATAGAATTAGAGAGTGTGAGCATCGGAGAGTAATTGTTTGTGCTTAATTTTCAGGTCCATTTAGAAGATACGAGTAGAAGGACCAGACGACTGAGGCAGTCTCTCTTTCTCTTTCCACTTCCCCTTCCCCTTTCCCCCGGGCTGAAGTTTGTGACAGATTTGGGGTTTATTTACCTGCTCCAGAGGAGATCGAAAACTCAGGTGTTTGACAGATTGAAATGCCTATACCCCCCTTCATTGGGGAATAGATCTCCACCTGAGTAGAATGGCAGAGGGAATAGATTTGAAGACTTTGGCAACCATTTTGGATGGTATGTAAAAACAATTAAATAGTGCTGTAGAAGAGAATAAGGCCCTGAGGGAGGAAGTCAGAAGGTCTAGTCAAGAATCAATTCAGATTAAAAATAATTTGGATGAGTTTGTTGCGGGAGTAGCTTCAGGTTCAGGTATTAAGGAGACTCAAAATATGTCTAGCAATCCATCCACTTCAGAAATTTCTACCCAAGTAATTCATGCAATCTCCCCAATAATTCTGTAGGAACCCCTAGAAAGATTTAGTGGACATCCACAAAAGGCTCAGGTATTTTTGACTCAAACCTCTTTGCATTTTGTGTGTTGACCAGTAATTTTTTCTGAGGATCAATAAAAAGTGGCCTTCATACTGTCCGATCTGAATGGAGATGCTGCTGCATGGTCATTGACCCTAGTTACCCGAAACAATCAAGTATTATATAATTTTGATAATTTCAAAATAGAATTTTTACAAATTTTTGATTGGCGCTCAGCCTCCCAGGCCACCGACAATGAATTATTAGAATTGAAACAAGGAAATAGAGATTTGGTGGATTATTTAGCCCAGTTTAACAAATTAATTGTGGAGACTAATTGGCTGGAATCGAAACGAGCCGCAATCTTCTACAGAGGGCTTAAGGACGAGCTAAAAGATGCCCTAGCTCAAATTCCAAAGAGGCCTACAGAAGTCTCAGAATTGATCGACTTAGTTTTGCAGTTAGATCGGTTAAGTGAACGTCGGAATGAAAAAAGGAGAGTTTTGTCCGCTTCCTCCTCAGTTTGATCGAATTAAAGTAGAAGGTTAAAAGTCCTCAGATGGTACCATAGTCAAAGTACCAATGCAAATAGGATCGATTCGTGGCCCTGTGACCAAAGAAGAAAAAGAAAGGCGTAGGTCTGGGCATTTGTGCTTATATTGTGGATTAGCTGGCCATTTTGTGAAAGATTGCCCCAAGAAGCCCAAAGCTACTCAACAGGGAAAAGGTTGGCTTCACCTGTAGGAGGGGTTGCACAGGTGGAAGCGAATCTTAAGTCAACTCCAGTTTCTCAGCAAGTGGCGAGCACCTTACAGTCCTCTGTGCCCCATTTAGTGATATCCTTCACTGCAAGTTTTCGAGAAATCGAAATAAAAGGAGTGTCGGTAATGATAGACTCATGGGCAACTGGGAATTTTTGCGACATCAAATATGCACAATGAGTTGGAATAAAGTTTGTAAAGAAAATCAATCTGGAGGCAGTCCGAGCCATAGATGGAACTAACCTATCATCAGGTCCAATCACACATGAAAGAATTAATACAGCTGACTGGATTAAATAATCATACAGAATTAATCACATTCAACTTGATTGATGCTCCAGAATTCCACATAATTCTTGGCCTACCTTGGCTCACGGAACAGAATCCTCGAATAAATTGGAGTAAGAGAACGGTTTTGATGGACTCACCATTTTGTAAGGAGAATTGTTACTGTGAAAGGTCAGAACGTTTGGAAGAATCCCCTGCCAGAAGACTTGCCTCACATAAGGCCATAATTTGCCCGTTGGAGACAAAGGAAATTCCATCAGAATACGAGGAATTATCAGTGTTTGACAAAAAGGAGGCAGAGAAATTACCACCCCATCGACCCTACAATTGCAAAATTGAGATTGAACCCAGAGCCATATTACCTTGCAGTCGAATATATGCTTTAACTGAAGCAGAGAATCAATATCTTAAGCAATATTTGGATCAATACTTAGCCAATGGTTTTATCCGTCGTTCCCAGTCTCCAGTTTCATCACCTTTATTTCTCATCCCTTAGAAAGATGGTGAGCTCAGAACTTGTATAGATTATCTAGCCTTAAATCAAGTAACCATCAAGAATCGGTACCCCTTACTATTAATTTCGGTTTAGCCAGATCAAGTAAAAGATGCCAAGATATATACAAAATTTGATCTTCGAGGAGCCTATCATTTGATATGAATAGCTCCTGGCAATGAATGGCAGACCGCCTTCCGGACTCAATACGGTCTTTTTGAATATCAAGTGATGCCGTATGGGCTTTGCAATGCACCAGCGGCATTTCAGCATTTTGTAAATGATGTGCTGACGGAATTCTTAGATCGAATTGCCGTGGTCTACATAGACGATATCTTGATATTCTCCAACAGTGTAAAAGAACATGTTCAACATGTAAAATCCATCTTGACAAGATTGCTTGAGAATCATCTTTATGTAAAATTGGAGAAGTGTGCTTTTCATGTTGAGAAGGTCGAATATTTAGGTTTTGTATTGTCTCCAGATGGCGTAAGCATGGATCCAGCGAAGGTGAAGGCAGTTCAAAATTGTCCTTCCCCCAAGAGTGTTAAGGAAGTTCAAAGCTTCATTGGATTTTCAAATTTTTATAGAAGATTCATTTCAGACTTCTCTTACAAGGTCAGTCCCATCACTTGTTTACTGAAAAAGGGAGTCAAGTTTGTTTGGACTACAGACGCAGAAGAAGCTTTCCAATATTTGAAGGATTTGTTCACTCAGGCTCCCATCTTGTTGCATCCACGTACAGATGAACCTTTTTTCGTTGAAGCAGACACTTCGGGAATACTATCTCAGCGCCATAAAGATACAGGTCAATTACATCCAGTGTCTCAACATCTACATGGCCCCGCTCGCACGCATCGCCAGACAGCACGACCTCAACATTATCTCCTACGCCGACGACACTCAACTGATCCTCTCCCTCACCAAGGACCCCCTCGCCGCCAAAGCCAATCTCCATGAAGGAATGAAGGCTGTCGCCGATTGGATGAAGATCAGCCGACTAAAGCTGAACACGGACAAGACGGAGGTCCTCATCCTCGGCTCCAACCCCTCAGCCTGGGATGACTCCTGGTGGCCAACGACGCTGGGAGCAGCCCCGACACCCACCGACCATGCACGCAACCTGGGAGTCATCCTCGACTCAACGCTCTCCATGGCCAAGCAAGTCAACGCAGTCTCCTCCTCCTGCTTCAACACCCTCCGCATGCTTCGCAAGATCTACAGGTGGATCCCGACAGACACAAGAAGAACAGTCACCCAGGCCCTCGTCAGTAGCAGACTTGACTATGGAAACGCCCTCTACGCGGGAGCCCCGGCCAAGCTCATCAAGCGACTGCAACGCATACAAAACGCCTCCGCACGCCTGATCCTCGACGTACCCCGCCACAGCCACATCACCCCCCACCTGAGGAACCTGCACTGGCTCCCCGTCGACAGGAGGATCACCTTCAAACTCCTCATCCACGCACACAAGGCACTCCACAAAACTGGCCCACCCTACCTCAACAGACGACTCTTCTTCTACGTCCCCAACTGCCAGCTCCGCTCCGCCGACCTCTCCCTCGCCACCGTCCCTCACATTCGAAGAACAACCACCGGCGGCAGATCCTTCTCACACCTCGCCGACAAGACCTGGAACACCCTTCCACTAAGCCTACGACAGACCCAAGACCTGCTGACCTTCAGGAGGCTACTCAAGACCTGGCTGTTCGACCAGTAGCAGCACCCCCCCCCTTCCCTCTCCCCAGCGCCTTGAGACCCTCGCGGGTAAGTAGTGCGCTCTACAAATTCTGTGATTGATTGATTGAGTGGCCTATTACTCCAGAAAATTGACCCCTCCGGAAATCAACTACTCCATCGCAGACAAGGAATTGTTAGCGGTCGAAAATGCCTTCTTGGAGTGGAGACATTATTTGTTAGGAGCCCAGCATAAGGTCACAGTGTATACCGACCATCGGCATTTACAATTTCTTAAATCAGCTCATACCTTAACAGCAAGACAATTACGATGGTCTTTGTTTTTTGCAGACTTTGATTTTGTGATCACATTTAGGCCTGGAGTGAATAATGCAAAAGCTGATGCACTTTCTAGAATACAGACTTTTCAGAGTTAAATACAGAAAAGCAGACAATAATTCCTAAAGAAACTTTTGACAATACAAAGCACCGATTTCAAAACAAGGATCAAAAAGGCGTTGTCAGATAAAGAGATATTGCTTTGGTCAAAAGAAAATCCAGAGAGAGAAATTAAGAGTGGACTTCCTTATCAAAAAAAAAAAAAAAGAAGATTGTTCTTACCCACCAAAGAGCTTCAGGAAAGAGCACTTAAGGCCTGTCACGATGAATTACTGGCCGGGGATAAAGGAATTCAGAAAACCATGGAACTGGTGAAGAGAAATTTTTGGTGGCCTAAGATGAAGTCTCAGATAAGACAATATGTTACCACTTGCGAGAGATGCTTGGAGGGAAAACCAAATCGATTAGCCCCTCAGGGTCTGTTAATGCCATTGCGTACCCCACCCCTGGCAGACAGTTTCCATGGATCTAATTGTAGACCTTCCTCCTAGTCAAGGTTTTAACACAATACGGGTGATGGTTGACACATTTTCTAAAATGGTACATTTTGTTCCTTTAAAGAACATACCACGAGCCTCACAGCTAGCGCAGTTGTTTACCCATCACATAGTGAGGTTACATGGAATTCCTAAGGTTCTAGTTTCAGATCAGGGGTCTCACTTTCTCTCTCATTTTTGGAAGGCTTTCACCAAGATTGGGAATTGACACTCTGTATTCTACTAGCTATCACACGGAAACCGATGGTCAGACTGAGCAAGTCAATCAAGATCTAGAGCAATACTTGCGACTCTACCGATAGGATCAGAAAATGGGGTGGTCGGAGCTGGTCTGGGCATCCGAGTTTGCCTATAACAATGCCGAACACTCATCTACTGGCTTCACTCCTTTTTATCAGAATTATGGAAAACACCCAAGTTTAATATTTGAAAAGGATGATAAGTCAGTTCCAGCAGTAGAAGATTTTGTAAATGAAGTACAGGAAACCTTACAAAGAGCAGAGAAAAATATAGTTAAGGCAAAGAACTCTTATAAAACTCAAGCAGATAAGAGAAGAAGAGAGTCCAATTTTTAAAACAGGATATAAGGTTTGGTTGTCAACAAAAAATTTGAGGTTATAAGAAAACTAAGTTTCAACCTAGGTTTGTAGGCCCTTTTAAAGTAGATTGGATGATAAACCCAGTGACAGTCAGGCTTCAGTTACCTTCACACCTTAGAGTACATCCCGTTTTTCATGTCTCGTTAGTTAAGTGAAGTCCAACTAATTTGCGATTAAATTTACCACCAAATCCAGTACTTGTTGAATCAGTAGAAAAGTTTGAAGTAAATAAAATTCTAGATTCAACACTGAGAAGAGGCAAATTGTATTATCTGATCGACTGGAAGGATTTTGGTCCAGAGGAAAGATCTGGGAGCCACACTTCAATGTCCACACTCCCAGACTCATACAAGCCTTTCATAAAGAAAATCCAAACAAACCAAAATTGAAGGGACTTTTTTGGATGGGGGTACAGTTAAGAACCCTCCTTCGTGTTCCTGTGTGTCTTTAAAACGAACTTTCCACAAATCTAGAAAGGTTCTCACTAAGAAATATCCGCATTGGAAAAGGATAAGCCCCTGTTGGACATCCTCATTAAGATCCATTTTGCAGAAGTTGAAGTCTCCAGGTGGTGGAAATTTAGAGATGACCGTCACTCTATTTAAATCAGGTTCTCAGTCTAGTTGTTCAGACGCGAGACCAAAGAGCAGTGTAATTGCGCCTGCGCGAGTATCGCACGCCGCACTTCAACTGTAGTTTTCCTGACGAGAAGAAGTGTCTCTCCTTCACGCCTCCTCAGCTTTCTTCTCAGAGAGTTGGCGCCGGTCTTTGGTAAACGCATGCTCATATAAACTGTATTTGTAGAATTTAGGAGAGCGGTGTCATAGAAAGAAACCCTTTTGGTAATTTGACTTCAGAGTCAGTCAGCTGCATCGTCGAGGGAGACCAGTGTTCTAGTCTGCAGTTCTTCGGATGTTTGACAGCTCCACTGAATCCATCGTCGTGGGAGAGCAGTGTCTCAGTATTGGACGGAATGCTTCAGTGAAGAGAAGTATTTTCCTCAAATTCAAGTAAGCGTATTTATTTTCGGAAAAACACTAACTTGGAAGCGCTCTAGTCAGTCAGCGCAAGGTAATTCATCAGTATGTATTTGAAATGACTTTTCAAAATTAATAGTTTTCAACTGAGAGAAATGTATTCATTTAAAAAGACAAGAAAAATCAAGAGTTTCATCTATCAATATAAATTCACATATGAATAAACTCATTTATCAAGCTGTATTCAGCCTATCTATTGCATGCAATTAGCATCAACCAACAGACTGTGTCATCTATAATTAAGGCTGCTTCTATTAATATTCTACACCATTCCACAATGATAAATACAGGAAAAATCCTACAGTGAATAAACATAAATAAACAGATAAGATCGATAAGTAGAGAGAGGCAATTCCTCAGTGTTATACAGGTAAAGAGGATTCATGTAGAGAATAGGTAGAATTAGAGAGTGTGAGCATCAGAGAGTAATTGTTTGTGCTTAATTTTCGGGTCCATTTAGAAGATCCGAGGAGAAGGACCAGACGACTGTGGCAGTCTCTCCTTCTCTTTCCACTTCCCCTTTCCCCCCGGCTGAAGTTTGTGACAGATCAAATTTGTCACGGGCAGCAGTTTGAGGGATTTGGGGTTTAGTCACCTGCTCCCGAGGAGATCGAAAACTCAGGTGTTTGACAATGTGTGAAGTATTTATGCTGCACCCATGGAGCAATAAAGTAACACAAGAAAAATCCGACACCAATTTAGAACAATAGAGCAACTTTTAATAAATAATGTGAGACGAAGACGACAAATCTAATAGGTAGAACTGGAGATATGAAATTTTAAAGATTGAGGTAAAAATAGTGCTTAGGAGCGCAAAGTGCCAACTGTGTTAATCTGATCATGCCAGACCGTGACAAGTTTAGGCTGACCACGATGGAGCACGGGCCGGAAATAGGGACCAAGTTGGTCCTATGGAAAAATGTACCTTCAATCCTGGTTGCGGAGCATTGGGCCAGGCAGCGATGTTTCCAGGTAGTGATGTGAGGTCCAGCATTGGCAATGCATCACGCAGTGGTGGTTCCAAGATGGCGGGTCTGCGATGCAATGTTCTGAGCAAGAGATGTGCCACATAGTGGCAGTTCCAATGAGCTGTGGGGCTGAAATGTGAGGTCATGCGTCGGAGATTTGTCACGCAGAGGCGGTCCCGATGATGTGCGTATCTGTGATGCAAGGTCCTGCATTGTGCAGCAGTGGTTCTTATGAGCTGCAGGCTGAGATATGAGGTCCTGCGTTGGAGATGCATCGGACAGGGGCAGTTTCGATGCAGGGCTGCACGGAGATACTTCGCGCTGTGTCAGTTCTGCTGAAGATCACAGCTGGGTTTGTAGAGCACCTTTAGCCCCACTTTCCAAGGGGTCAAGGACTGGAAAGGCACCATTTCGGGGGCTAAGACTCAAAGCAGGCAGAACCAAGGTAAAGGGTTAAAGATGGTTGGAGCCTTTTCTGTCCCTGAGCCGGAGATCCGGAAGCCTGCCAACTAGCCCTTGGAGTCACCCTGGGGGTCCTGAGCTCAAGATGCAAGTCAGTTCCTTTCCCCCCAGGCAACAGGGCAGCAGAGTGGCAGGACAGAAGAGTGGCAGGATAGTGTGGCAGTCCTCCTTGCAGCAGAGCAGCACAGCAGTCTTTCTTCCAAGTCTTCCACAGGTCCAGAAGTGTGCTGAAGAGTTGGGTACGAGGGTCCAGTATTTAAACCTGGTGCCCACTTTGAAGTGGGAGAAGCTTTTAGAGCCCCTCCCATCCCAGGGGTGTCTGAAACGTCCTTCTTTCCTACCCCGGCTCCAGCTTGGCTTAGGGCACAAACGACTAGTGTGAAATAGGCCTGGGGAGAGTTTGTAGAGTTCTTCTTTGTGGAACTCTGCGAAGTGCAGGAAAAACTCTGCCACGTTCCACAGATTTCCACCAGCGGCAGAGTCTGTTAAGTCGCACTGCTCACACTGAATTTAGTACCAGAAGTCTGTCCTCTGCAGTAAAATCGTGCTACAGCTTTATGCCGCTCGAGGGGATATTCTACTGAAGAGACAGCTTCCTCAGCATGAGCGGCAGATTTCTCAACCCGAGCGGTCGCAACAGCCCACATTGAGAAAGCTCACCGGGAGGAGGTTTAGTACATTATTTTTTTTCTCATGAGCTCTCGCCAACTTAACGTCACTTCAGAGGTATTCAGAACTCCAGGCTTCTTAGAGGAAGACACAGATGCGCTACTAGTGCAGAAAGAGGCATCTGGATTGCAGCCTGGGGCTGAAAGGCTTCTCATTGGAAGTGCTGGACTCTCGGTTGCCTCAAACACGGTGCAGCCAGTGTTCCCTTCCTTTAGTGGTGTTGCAGGGTGTAGAGTGAACACTGAAAACTTTTTACCTATATACTTCTTTCAGGTGTTTATGGACAATGTATTTTTGGAAGAGATTGTTGAGCAGAGTAATTTGTATGCTGAACAGTATTTGACAGACAACAATGCCAGACTTAAACCCCACTCTCTAGCTACCCGGTGGACTCCCACAAATTGAGATAAGTTGAAGATGATCATGGGTTTAACTTTTTTGATGGGCCTGATAAGGAAGTCGTTGCGGTCTTCATATTGGTCTGCTAGTCCCTTGATAGCTATGGCTACGTTTCCTGCAAACTTGAGTCTTAATTGGTATTTGCTTTTTCTTTGGATGCTGCATTTTGTTGATAATGCTTTAGCATTAATAATACAACAAGAGGGGGATGGGAGAGCGAGGAAAAATCAAGAGACGTCCCTTTCCCCAAATTCAATAAATAAACAATGTGGACGTACCCACTGAAGGAACAAAGAATCGGGACTCACTGTGCAAATGGCAGTGTCGCACAACCCTTAGGTTTTATTAAAAGACCCCTCACACACCAACCTAGGTGGTGTCATGCTTCATCATAGGGGTCCCAACCGGGTGGCCTAATGCCGCCCGGTTGTGCTACAACGCCTGATTACAGCGGAGCTGGTGTGGTGTAATAATGTGATGTGAGATGTGAGAGTTTATAAAAATATCTCTGGGAATCCTTGCCAATTGTATTTAATTGTGGCGGCCCAGGATATATTAAAATCCGAAGGCGCAACTAATAAAGTTACTTGAAACTTATAGTTGTCTGTGATGGGTCTACATGTTTCAGCCCCTCAAAGAGAATAGTGGGGGCTTTCATCAGGACCAGGTGAAAAAGTGAGTGAGTGGCAAAATATAGCCACGTGAATGGTAAAAATCACAACGCACACGCTAAGGTGAGTTGGAAATGATTGGAGGGAGTCGATACTTACAACCCCACTAGAAACAACCTGTAAGGGAAAAGAAAACAACACAACAACACAAAGAAAAGCAACATAAAATGCAATCTTTTGAATGACATTGTACTTGTGTAGGACTATATAGTGGGCAACGCAGTGAGTCCTTATGGTCTAGTAGCCTGCTGAAGAGTTTGAACGGTGCAGGGCTAGACCAGGAGAGAGAGTGGCATGCTGAACACTAATGATTTTGTGATGTCACAACAAAGTACTGTGAAGTACATGCAGCATGCTGAAAGTGACATCATGTGGGGCGTATATAACCCTACCAAGGGAACTAAGCTCAGCATATGTATGCAGTGTTAACCAAGCCGATATGCTGACCATATCATGAATAACCGGCAATGTTTAACAACGTGCAACATGTTATTTAAAAAAGACCATAATAAGGAAAAGGTTAAAAAGAGAACATAATTACACTCGTTTTAAGTGTCTAGCAGGAAATCAGGGCCCGGGAGGGGAATCGTCTATAGTCACACTCTGTGGCAAAAAGAAAATGCGGGGAAAAGAGATGAATAGACAAATTGCATTAAGCGTATACATGACTAAACAGTTGTAACGAACAACGAGGGAGCGCAAGACTATACGCGCTCCCGATTTGAAAAGACCTTACTTCATCAAGACCGAATTAAAGATCTCCTCAGATATATTGACAATTTAACTTACAACCCAGACACCTGCTTTCTTGTCAGTCTAGATGTTATATACGCCCCACATGATGTCACTTTCAGCATGCTGCATGTACTTCACAGTACTTTGTTGTGACATCACAAAATCATTAGTGTTCAGCATGCCACTCTCTCTCCTGGTCTAGCCCTGCACCGTTCAAACTCTTCAGCAGGCTACTAGACCATAAGGACTCACTGCGTTGCCCACTAGATAGTCCTACACAAGTACAATGTCATTCAAAAGATTGCATTTTATGTTGCTTTTCTTTATGTGTTGTTGTGTTGTTTTTTTTTCCCCTTACAGGTTGTTTCTAGGGGGTCGTAAGTATCGACTCCTCCAATCATTTCCAACTTACCTTAGCGTGTGCGTTGTGATTTTTTACCATTCACGTGGCTATATTTTGCCACTCACTCACTTTTCACCTGGTCCTGATGAAAGCCCCCTATTCTCTTTGAGGGGCTGGAAACATATAGACCCATCACAGACAACTATAAGTTTCAAGTAACTTTATTAGTTGCGCCTTCGGATTTTAATATATCCTGGGCCGCCACAATTAAATACAATTGGCAAGGATTCCCAGAGATATTTTTATAAACTCTCACATCTCACATCACATTATTACACCACACCAGCTCCGCTGTAATCAGGCGTTGTAGCACAACCGGGCGGCATTAGGCCACCCGGTTGGGACCCCTATGATGAAGCATGACACCACCTAGGTTGGTGTGTGAGGGGTCTTTTAATAAAACCTAAGAGTTGTGCGACACTGCCATTTGCACAGTGAGTCCCGATTCTTTGTTCCTTCAGTGGGTACGTCCACATTGTTTATTTAATGCTTTAGCATTGCCACGAGATCACTCTGATAGTGACCATCTTTTTAAGTTTCGGCTTGTCCTTGATCACTTTGTAGACCAATTTTCAGAGGTCTCTGTTCCAGGGAACTGGCTGTGGATGAGTCTTTAGTCATGTTCAAGGGCCGTTTGGTTTTTAGGCAGTACATTCCTAGCAAGAGGGCATGTTATGGAATTAAGATGTATATGCTGTCTGAGAGTAGTACTGGATAGGTCTATAATTTCAGGGTGTTCACCGGTAGGGATTCCAGTATTGACCCCCTGGTTTTCCATACACTTTTGGAGTTAGTGAGAATATTGTGTGGGAACTTGGTAGAGGCCTTTTTAACAAAGGTCACCATTTATACATAGATAACTTTTACATTGGTTTGCAATTCTTCAGGGAATTGTTCAAAGTGGACACTGTTGCGTGTGGCACAATCCCCTCTAACCGTGAAGGTTACCAAAAAAAGCTTGTTTGTAAAAAACTTAAGGGACGGTGCAGTGCCTTGCACAGCAATGAACTTCTAGCTGTGAAATTTTCCAAAAGGAGAGATGTCTACATGCGGACTACCATCCATGACGAAAGTACTTTGCCTTTAACTGTTTGGGGTCAGGTTGCTGAAGTGCGCAAACCTGTGTGTATTTTAGACAACAATAAGCACTTGGGTGTTGTAGATAATAGGTTGGAACCTTACTCTGCTGTTAGTAAGGTGTATGTTTGGTATAAGAAGTTGGCCATCCATTTATTCGATTTTGCAACCTTCAATGCTTTTTGTTGTAATCAAAGATTGTTCTCCAGAGTCAAATATGACATTTGTTCAGTTTCAGCAGTCTCAGATAGGCAGCCTTGTTGTAGTGGCACAGGAGCAGTAGGGGAGGATGTGGCTAGATTGAAAGATCACCACTTTCCTAATCACATTCCTCCCACGGTAAAAAAAACCCCAACTTTCCCGCTAAGAAATGTAGAGTCCATGCCCGAATAGGTATGCGGAAGGAAAGTCGTATGTACTGCCCCGACTCCTAATCCTGGGCTGTGTGTACCCACACATTTTAAAAATTGTACTACACCCAATAGAGAATTTGGGTGCAACCGTGAGCGTAAAAGTAAACTGACTGGTCCGTATCGCTTTATATTTGTTGTTCAGATTTCACAGTTGTGTTTGTAGTTATAGTTTTGTATCTACTTCCAATTGGTTTGTGCTTTCTTTTTGTTTAAAAAATGTAATGGCGGACTGCGTGGACTGGCATTTGGCTGGCAGTGTGTGTGGACTGGTGCTTGGCTGGCAGTGCGCATGGACTGGCGCTTGGCTGGCAGTGCGCATGGACTGGCGGTGTACATGGACTGGCGGTGTATGAGTAGTGACTTGCTGCTGGTCACTATACACACTGCTAGCCAAACGCCAGTGCACACACTCCATCAACCACCAGCCGATGTGATTGCGGCGTCAGTCAAGTAGGCGTATTAAAGTGAAGGGCCCCTCATTAGTACTGTCTGTTGATGTGAGTGTTGTAATGTGCTGGGACCGTGGCTGGCAGTGCGAATGGTCTTGTGTGTGTAATGTTTGAAAGGTGTGTGAAATGCCTGTGAAGCGGTAGGTGCTTTGACGCTGCTTTACATCTCACGAGCTGTGTCAAACTTTCATTTATTAACAGTGTATTTCATTTTTGTAGATTCTCTAATCATTAAAATATACATTTTGAACCTTTCACTCACCCTCGTGCCAAATCCAACCAGTAGGTGTGTGTACTTGAGGAATAGATGGATGGGCAGTAATATTTGTCTTTTTGTCCTTCCTCTGCCAAGGTGTACATGGTCTCTGGGGAAAATCTAACAACTCTAGATATTTTCATAAACTAAAAACCCAGGGCAGTACAGGATGGTGTGCCTCACGTGGATCCCAACAAATTTTCTTACCCACAATGCCTTGCAAAACTCAAAATGTGACTAAAGTAACACATTTTCCTTGAATTACTGTGTCATATTCTTTCAGAATCAGAGAGAAACCACACATTTCCTACCACCCAGTGTTCCCCCAGGTTTCCCAATAAAAATGATACCTCAATTGTGTGGGTAGGCCAAGTGACCGCAACAGGAAAGGGCCCAAAACGTATTGTGGAGACATTAAAATGATCTATAAATAAACAACCTGGTTTTGCAAGGGGGGGGGGCACCTGCGTTTTAGGTCCCAAGATCAGCAGCCATCTAGGGAAACCAACCAAACTAAGACAATTCTGAAAACTAGACACTAGGAGTCCAGGGAAATTTGGCTTATGTGGATTAATCCTGGGCGGAGTACGCGGAGTTCCGCTAGGCAGAAGTCTGCAAAGTGCAAAAAAAACTCTGCCGCGCTACACGGAGCTCCTCAAGCGGTGGAGTGTGTTAGAAAAATTCTGCTTGTTCATTTTCAGCGCTGGGTGATTGTCTGCACTGTGAAATTATCGCAAACGGCAGCATACACAGCACAAGTGGGCGCAAGCAGGTGCCGCTTCCTTTCTGCCGCTCGGGTAGATTTTCAACTCGAGCGGTAACTTTCGCAACGCGAATGGACGGTTCTCAACGAGAGCGGTCGTGAGCATAGGCGACCACTACTATTGAGAAATCTGACCACCCACGTTGAGAAATCTCGTTGGTAGGTTGATTACCCTCACTCGCCAACTTGATGCTGACGAGCACGAATGAGGAAAAATCCCACCGGGAGGTGCATTTTCCTCGCTCGCCAACTTGATGTTGACCAGCACGAGCGAGGAAAAAAAACTTTCCAGAACACCGTGAGCTCCACGTAACGCGGATAGCAGAAAACTCCACAAACTCCGTGAGCGGAGTTAACTGCCCAGGCTTAGTGTGGATCCCCCAACGTTTTCTTACCCAGAATCCCCTGCAAACCTCAAATTTAGCTAAAACAATAATTTCTCACATTTCTGTGTGGGATCACCATGCCAGCACAAATTTCCTACCACCCAGCATTCCCCTCGGTCTCCAGAGTAAAATGATACCTCGCTTGTGTGGGTGGGCCAAGTGCCTGAGACAGGAAAGGGCCAAAAACGTGAAGAGAATGAGGAATTTCACAATGTGTTGATAAGCGCAATTTTTCTTTATACTTTTTTAGGCTGACTCTGCTTTGAGCACCCACCATTTTGTATCAGGAGACTTGGGAAAATGCTGTGTGGAAGGAAGTTTGTGGCTCCCCTCAGATTATAGAGCTTTTCATCACAGAAATCGGTGGGAAGCGTGTTTTTTGGACACATGGAGGGTTGCAAAAGTATTCTGGCTAACAGAACCTGGGGAGAGCCACACAAGTCACCCCATCCTGGATTTCCCTGGGTGTCTACTTTTCAGCTCGCGCTCGCTAAGTGTACGCTCACCGTAGGAATTTTTTTGTCCCAAATTAAGCAAGGACAAGTAATCGCAGAACTATTGCTAATCCCACAACAAGGAATAATGTGGAATTACCATAATTACTTCAATTACTTCGCCGTAATTGGAATTCTGCCCAGGATTTATATACACTCATATGACTATACATGGAGCAATATCTACATCACATGTGAGTTCTGCAAAACTATATATATAGACCTTTAAATAATGGATTTAGTTTTCTTCTATATTTATGTAACTCCTTATAAAATGGAAACTTAATCCCATTTACATAGAGGCACGCAAATAGAGGTCACCTATATACCCAGACATACATATGTTGTCATGTTTGACTATACAAGCACTGACCATGTTTTTTAGATATCTAAATAAATTGTTGTACCCTTACGTGTACCTTTGCTATAATCTTATTTACATACTGTGACATATGATTTAGCTTACAAAGAAGCATTAAGTCACACACACTTGTCTATTTACATGTAATCTATCCACTATGACACTTATAATGCATAAATATACATTTATAGAATACATTTTTAAAATAGGTTTTTAATAACTAAAAACTAATGTATACTTGTAGACATACATCCAAATATAAACATTTAACAATGAGCACATATATACATACATTAATTTGTAAAAGTCCTGTACAATAAATAGACCACTATATATCTACACTAAGATATTCGCCTTCTATCGATTTATTCCCCCATACTGCAGTGCACCTACTAATAATTAGACCATTCATATCGGAGACCACTTTTGAGGCTCCTTAACACCAAGGACTTGAAGCTGAGAAGAACAAACGAAAAGAGAATAATCAGCATCTGGCACATGTCTACATAGTAAAGACCAGGTAGTAAAGAGAAAAAAAAGAAAACCCTCAGGACCCATCTTAGAAGCATTCGCATTGGAGAATAGTCTGCAATTGATCATTTACATTAGGAGTATAGCAATATCTTGAATCAGCATATAAAGATTAATCAGTTTCTTCATTTACAACTATCAGTAGCCAGTAAGTAGGATTGCAGAGGTATAGCTCTAGGTCGTGAAGTACAAGGTAACATGGGAGACTATATATCCATAATGTTGTGTAGTTCCTATAAATCTATATAGGGTCTGTGCATTTAGACAACAAACTGTGGGATTGGTGTCCAGACACCCCCACCAGGTATGTTCGCCTGTATACCAGCTAGCTGACAGTGCCAATGTAATCTCCTCTTACCAAGGAGAGAATAGTTTCTGGCAACTATCTAGCATGACAACTCTGTCCCATCAGGGATCGTGGAAACAGTGCAGTACTTTTCGCTCAGTCACTCGTGCTCACTTTGTCTCAGAGAAATACACAGAATAAACGGTGGGGATGTTTTCAATAAGCATTTATTGAACCAGCGTCATTCTAGTGTACAATAAGTGTGCTGAAACAACCATAAGACAGAAACAGATATAAATGATTATAAGCACCAACAGAGTAAATGGATGGTAGATTTTTACCATAGTGCTAAAACAATGGTTGTATGATGTTACAACGCATGCTTTTACCCTGCATGCCGTTACAACGCAATTTTTTACTCCGACTTGCTGTCGGGGGCGCGCTGGAGTTTGGAATAGTATAATTTACTATTCCAACTCCTGTCTGTGCAATAGTAGGGAAGAGGTTGGAGTTAAATCCAACACTTTATACCCCCTACAGCAAGCCATTTTCGTTGTAATGGCATGCGGGGTAAAAGCATGCGTTGTAATGCATGCAGTGTAATGGTGGTTTCCCAAAACAACGAATACAGGCAGGTATATAAATACATGACAATAATAATGCATACTCCTACGATGCAGCCCTAACTATATGTACCCAAGTGTACCTAGCATGTATGTAGGAGTAGAACCAAGAATCCACCTAGGAAGAGCCAACCCCATTACCTGGTGTGTGAGAATGAAGGACCCAGTCTTGGTCTCGAGATGGACACCCTGCGAGGGTTCTCAGACCACTGCATGCTGGAGTGTCTGCGTTCAGGAACCTCACCATCTCGCGTCAGTGTTTCAGCATGGAAGTCTTTCTCCTCTGCCTGCCCCAGATATGGGGTGTATATATGCCCGAAAAGTACCCTTGCTGTGTCATGTCGGCCGAGGATGACAGAAGGGATGACCCTTATACATAGTTATTATGCAGAAGAAGGTAATCCTCTTGCATAAGAAATGAGGCTAGTTTTCTGGGAAAAACAACATTTATGCAGCACCTTAACTAGGTAAAAGGTCAATTCCAAAAACCGTTATGTAGTACAATAGCAGGGAAAATGTAGGTTAATTGTTAGGCGACTACCCAGGCCTATATTGGGGTACATTACAAAACATAACATTACTGTTACAGTACATGAGGTCTTTGATCCAATCCTCGACAGTAGGGATGAAATCCCAGCCCGATCGCATGGCCACTCTTTGTTTTGCCAATAGAAGTGCCAATGCTGCATATCTTCTAACAGGTTTAGCAGCTCTTTGACTTCGATACTAATCCAACTCCTTCTCCACTTCAGACAATATTAGGCTATCATTTTAGAGAGAGTTTCAAAGATCAATTTCCAATATGCAAAGAGCGGGGAAAGAAGCATGCAACATGAAAATAATCAGCAATCGGGCAGTAGCATCTCTGGCCTTTAGAATTATTAGTGAGACCCATGGCCTTTAACCGGACAGGAGTGTAATGTATTCTTTGAATAGATTTAAAATGTAATAGTCTATGCCTGCTAGAGAGACTGAGGATCTACAAGCAAGGAAAATCCAGATGGGGTCTGTGATTTGATAGTTGGTTTTCCATTTAGCTCCATCTGGGGAAATTGAGGACTGCTACAACCTCTCATAATGGAATATAGTCTTCTAATATAGTCACATGGTGAGAGGGTAACAAATGCTACCACCAGAGCTGCAAGGACTGGTTGGGCGGCGAGGAATAGAGGAATGCATGCTCGTCATGTATTTCTTCTACGCAAATATAAGAATATTGCCAAAGGTGAAGTCCTTCCCATTTGCGTAAATTTTTTGATCTATATAAATTCTGCCTCAGGGAATAAGTCTCCCATTGTGCAAATGCCCAAAGACGTCAGTTGCAGCCCTACTTTCTGTTCATAAGTGGAGGCAGCATTGGTTTATTACAAATTAGAAGCCACAGGGAATATACCACCTCAGTGCTGGCATGTTCTGCAACGGAAGTGCCAAGCATACACAGTGCAGGCCATGGTGTTTGCATGAATTTCTGGGTGGGGCCCCTCCGAGTAATGACAGTATTTAACGGGGTGTTGTCAGCAAGGTCTTTCAATGCAGAAAGAAGCTAGGCAGAAATTGGGAGGTACCCAGTAAAAGAGATACTTGGCCTGTATGAAATAATAGTATTCCAAGTTTGGGGGAGAAAGTCCGCATTTGGAGTAGGGTAGAGTTAGTGTAGTCCAATGAATCCTAGGCTGTGTGTTGGCCCATAGAAAAGCAATCAAGCTGGTGGGCATCATTTCAAAGAACGAAATTAGAGTGGGAGTAGAACGTTAATGAACATGTAGAGCAAGAGAGGAAGAAAACACATTTTCCATATAGCAATCTTTCCTGCAAGGAAAAGAGGAAGGTGTGTCCAGGTCTGCGCTTGGCTTTTGGTCTTCAGTATTACTGGGTCATCATAATATGTCTGAATGACCAAGGTGGGGTCTCAGTGCACCTAAATAGCCTGGTAACATGTAGGGGCATCGCTCCAGAGAAGGGGATAATCTGACACCGGCTTAAAGGCAGAGATTTTCAGCAAAATCATAGGAGGTGTATCCCAGTTTATTTGAGTCCCCGAGAATTGACCAAGTCTAATTATTTATTTAAGTGCGTCAAGGTTGGAATTTTGGTGCTTAATATACAGGATAATGTCATCAACTTAAAGTGAAGCGAGATAGCTCTTTCTCGGCAATCATGGTCCCCGTTGGTGATAGTGCTCCTTCAGGATGCTCATCATTGGGTCTGCCACAATGGCGAATAGGGGATGGAATAGCAGGCATCCCTGCTGGTTGCCCCTGGCTGTAGCAATCAGAGGGGATAGGAGCCCATTTATTCTCAGTCTCACCATTTTACAGCTATAAAGAAATTTGATCCACCCCAGAGACAGTTCCACTGCTCACCTTTGAAAACGTGGCAAACAAAGTCCCATGACAAAGTGTGAAATGCTTTTTGAGCATCCAACACAGCAAGCACGGGGAGATCAGGATCCACCAGTTGTGCAAGTGCAAAGAAGGTGCGCACACTGTCAGAAGTGGATCACCCGGGTATAAATCCAGATTGTTTCAGTGAGACTATGCCCCTCATCAAGGGATGAAGTCATCAAGCAATGATGTTGGGAAGAATGTGTTAAAATTAAGTAATGACAAAGGGTGGAAGGTGGAAAGTCCACTGGGGCTTTCCCTGGTTTGGGCAGCACAACAATCATTGCCTTACTAAGGGTGTGGGGTGGTATATAGCACCCATACTCAAAACTCCTGACTTCTCCAATGAGGTCATAGTACAGAAAGACACTTCAGCGCATGGCATAGAGGTGGTCTTAGCACAGTTAAAAGAGGAGGGCCTAGACCAACCAGTAGCTATCATTAGCAGGAGGTTATTTCCACAGAAATCGAGATAGAGTATCATTGAGAGAAAGGCCTTTGCTGTGGTCTGGGCACTAAAAAAGCTGAGACCATACCTGTTTGGGACTCACTTCCGGGTTTAGACAGACCACAGACCCCTCTGGTGGCTCATGCAAATTAGAGGTGAAAATCCCAAACTGTTGAGGTGGTCGATCTGCCTACATGGAATGGACTTTATGGTGGAACACCGCCATGGTCAGACCACGCCAATCCGGATGGTCAATCCAGGTTCTTCTGCCTTAGTGCATAGAACTCCCAAGGGGTTGGGTAGTACTCACCACTTTCAGCTGGCGAGGACACTTATTAGACCCGTCAGTCTTGGGGTGGTCTTCCCCCCTGAATTTTTGTGACCTTTTTGCTGGAGTTAGGACTTTGAGCACTTTACCACAGCTACTCAGTGCTAAAGTGCATGTGCTCTCTCCTCTAAACAGGATAATATTGGCTTATACCCAAATGACCTATTTAATTAACTTATAAGTCCCTCATAAAGTGCACTACATGTGCCCCGGGCTTGTAAATTAAAGGCTACTAGTGGGCCTGTAGCACGGATTGTGCCACCCAATTAAGTAGCCCTTTAAACATGGCTCAGGCCTTGCATTGCAGAGCCTGTATGTCCAGTTTAAACTACCATTTTGACTTGGGAAAATAAACTTTTTCCCCCCAAGCCAAAACCATTCATTTTAGTACATGCGAGTTACCCCTAGGAAAGGACCTGGACACCCACTCCCTGAGCCACTCAGAAACTAACACACCTACTAAAACACCTACTCTGACTGTTGTACCCACTTACAGACCCACTAACTCATGCACCCATTTACAAACCCACTCAGACTCCTGCATCCACTCACCGACCCATTCAGACACTGACACATCCACTCACAGATGTACAGAGACACTCACATACCCATTGATAGACCCAATAAGACACTCAAGGATCCACTCACAGACCCATTCAGACACTCTTGCACCCACTCACAAACCCACATACTCACACACTCACACAGTCTCACAGACTGATTGACACACATCCACACACACACCACCACTCACAGACCTACACAACCACTAAAACACCCACTCACACAGCCACTCACACATCCACACAGCTACTCACTTAGCCATACAGCCACTCACCAATACAGCTACTTGCGCAGACACTCACTCACCCATACAAGCACTGACACACACACACCTGCTCTCACACCCATACAGCCACTCACACACTCTACAACTCACACACCCACATAAACCTACCTCTATGGGTTTACCCACAAGTGTCCAATTAAAATGAAAAGTTTGTATTTTTCCTCTAAAGGGTACAACTTTTGTTTTGCGAATATTTGGCACTAAGAAGTTTTCGTCTGTGTAGCAAGTTAGCGCATTTAAATTTCTTTGTAGGCCGATTGGTTTAAGATCTGATATAACAACCATCGGCATACATCAAAATATGGATATTACTGGATAGTATGTTTAGAGGAAAATTGTTAATTTTTAAAAGACAATCGGGGAGATCGCTTATATAAAGGGAAAATAAAAGAGGGGCCAAAAGACAGCCTTGTTTTAATCCGTTCGGCGTAGCTATTGATCGGGTTAATCCCTTTTCTCCCCATTTGTACTCTGCACCGTGTTGCTGTATGTAGTGATATAATTATTGTAAGAAGGTTGTCAGGTATTCCTAACTTCGATAGCTTCTTCCAGAGTGTAGGTCTATCTACTCTGTTGAAAGCAGCTGTAAAGTAAACAAAATACGTAGTAGACAACCTGTGATTTTGACACTACATATTTGTCTATAATCGTCTGTAAAGCCGCAATATTATCTGTTACAGAGTGTTTTGGGTAGAAACCAACTTGAGTCCTAGGAATCACTCCTCTAGAAAAGGCTCAATCCTTTAAGTGGTCCAGGACACCTGCCTAGAAGATCTTCCCGGTGGCATCCAGCAAGGCGATTTGACAGTAGTTGCTGGGAATTGTTGTATAGACATTTTTTAAGAGAAGAATCACGATGTTCCACCCCCTCCCCCCAGGATTTTGGAATTTTTCCGAAGGCATAACAATAGGAGTATAGGGGGGGCTAAAAATTTACTCCACTCTTCTGGATTGCTTTGAAGGACTTTAATCAGAATTTTGTCAGGTCTTTTTGCAGCGGAAGTTCTAGCGGCCTTTATGTGATGGGCTATTTGTCGAACTGTCGGAGCTAAAGTATCTTGATTCTTTTTTTATCTTCCTATGAATATATTTACTCAAGTTTTCAGAGCTCATATTTGGTTTATACAACTCAAATGATGGAACTGGAGAAGCTTGTAGAGGATTCCTTGTTCCTGTTTCTTTAGCAATTATACTCCAATATGTCTTGCTATTTTTCCGTTTTACTGCTGTTTGGATGTCAACCCAGTTTTTGTCCTTTTGATCTTGACGTTTTTTCTATTTTGTACGCTTACTGACTTTTTTAACTTTATAATTTCTTTCTGTCTGCTCCCCGAAAAGTGCTGAAATTGCAATTTGATCAGTCTGTTTAACTTAGTTGTTTCGTAGTCTGGACTCTTTCTTTTTGGATGCCTAGGGCTCTTTTCCTGGCCGTTTCATATTTTCGGAAGGGTAGCCACAACAGTAGAAATGGTGTCTTCATATCTTGTTATGGGATCAGATGGGTTTTATACTGGTCTAAATGAGGAGATCATTGCATAATCCATTTTATTAATACTGTTGGAATTCCATATTAACCGCCCTTTTTTGTGTTCTACTTCGGCGGTGATGTTCTCCTGCGTTAAGAACCATGGGGGAATAGACTGCATTAAAACTTCAATTTTCAAATACAGAGTTGCATGATCAATTTCTTGTGTAAAATTTGATATTTAATGATTAGACGTTTTCTGAATAAGTCCTGACTAAAAAATTATGTAGTCTAGAATTTAGGAGCTAGAGATACCTTTTCTCGTAAAAGCAGCAGGGACGTCTCCTTCTACTCTTCCATTTAGAATGACTCCATTCATTACGGTCACTGAAGTGAGAGGTATTTTCCCACGTTTGTCTGCTTTGATCTTTGTTGGAAATAAGGGTAGTGGAATAGACAATGCTTCCTCATGTTCATAAATCCCCCATTTTTCCTCAAGTGCAATTGAGATTTTCCCATTGAAATCTCCTGTTGAAATTACAGGAGGATATCCTTTTAATTCTATTACTGATTCTATTTTCTCAAATGTTTTTATACTTAAAGAATCGAATATGGGTCCTGGGGGATATACGCATTAAAGATTAGCAGGTCTTGAGTGGCAGCCAAACTTTCTTTCCAGTGCTTGATCTTGATGCATTAGGCATACATGAGAAACATGTTAATTACTTCCAAATCCCACTGTATTTCTTCCCTTAAGAGAACTGCGAGTCCACCTTTTGCATGGCCGCTTCTCACGGCCTCCGCCGGAACATCATACACAAAGTAGTCTTTTTGGTCAAAAGTTTTTAGAGCCCATGTTTCTTGAAGAGTCACTACCGCAGTGGTGTTTCCCAGGATTAGTACTAACTTTTCCGAGTCTTTCCCAGCAATGTTCCACAATGCGATTTTTAGACTTCTGCTAAAAAGGGAGTTTATTTGCCTTTCCCAGTGCCTTTGTTGCTTTTCAGGTTCATGTAAATCCAGGACCAAGTATTTTTCTTTGTTGGTGTCTCTGCTTTTATTGGATTGTTGTTCCAGATTCGCCTCTCTCTATCTTTGATAAAGATGGTTCAATTTCCTTCAGGAGCGTTTATTGGGACCCTTGGGACCAAATGTTATTTGATGATGATGAAAATTCTTGTTCTCCTTCCTCTCCATTGGATTTTTTTGGTGTATTGCATTTTCTTTTTGATTAACTCCTACTACATTGAATCCATTTTTGTGAAGAATTTCGCTCTCTTTTAGAATTATGGAGGGAATCACGTTGGACCAGAACTCAACAGTTGCTACCGTAGGTTGAGATTTATTCGGGAAAGCCACTAGTTTTATTTCTGATGTGGTTAGTGAGTGAAGTGAAGGTATCTTGTGGAGTAGATTTACTATTTTTCTACGGTTCAGTGGATCATTTACCAAAGGGAATAAGTCTGTTATTTCCAGAGTACGGTAGTGAATCTGCAGCCTCTGTCCTCTTAAATTCCCTGAGGTCGATTGGATTTCTCCATCTGAATTGATTGTAAACTGTTGATCTTTTATTGGATTTATGGAAAAATTTGGTGCCAAGGGATTTAGTTGTTTCTGGTCTTCTTTTACTGTTTTAATTGTAATTGATGATTATCTTTATTTTGTATAGACTCTGGAAACAGAAATGTGTACATCTGCTGAGACTTTCCGTTTGGGAGACAGACTGCGGAAATTTTAAATTTCGTGCCTTTTGTTTCGGTAATCTTCATTTTGCTCTTTTCTTGTTACTTTTCCCCTTAGTTCTTTAATTTCTAATTTCCTTTCTCTTTGGCGTAGACTAACGTCTTTGTAGCTAAATGTCCCAGTGTCGTCGTTTCTTCATTATTTATTGGTTGGTTTGGTGACCTTCGAAATCTTCTCAGATTGAAGATTGGGAAAAATGAGATGACGTCGTGTGTGTTATTTTCAATTACGGGGTCCTTAAATAATTTACGAAGGGAGTAAATATTATCATCCTTAGTATTCTTACTTTTCTCTTTTTTGGAGTGGTTCTACACATTTGGGTTGCCTTTTGTATCTTGGCTGGTGAATGATCTTCAGATGACGATTATACTTTATGACCTTGCTCTTTTCCTCCTCGATTTTATCTTTTTTTCTTATTGGAGTTTGAGGATTTTGCTTAAGTTGTTTTTTCCTCTTCTGGTCCACTAGGTATTGAAGTATTCCCATTTGCATTTCCAGGATCTGGTCAGAGTTTTCCATATAATTTTCTAAAAGAGCCAGTACTGATTCCAGGATCCTCTGTAATGTAAATAGGGAACTGGATACGGGATCTTGCCTGTTGCGAGATTGCAAAATGTTGAACAGTGGGAATTCCGGAGACTGTGAAAGATTTTACACTATATCAGAGATGTTGCTTGGAGTGCTATTAAATAGTTGAAGTGTCTCCTTTGTTGTTTGGGCTGCTTTGCACATGCTCTCTCTTGTGGATTGTTCCGTACCCAGTCTTTTCATATGAATGGTTAGAATTCTTAATTTCTTATAGGCCATGATGTACAAGGAGAGGGAGCCGGGATTCACCAGGCTTAACTGCAGATCACTAAGGCTTATATACTTAGCCCTCCAATCTCCCTCCTATTTTAAAGGAAATTACTGCTTCGAATCCAAGAGAGCTACTGCAAAATAACCCTGTTCTTCTACAGGTTAGTTTCAGTCTTACAATGAGTAACGTAAAGAGTGTTTATCCTGTAGACCAACAGTATTTCCTTGTGCCTTAAAGCTGGTTAAGTCAATTGATGGGGCTGGCTTGCCCTGTTCTACTGCTAGGGCTGCTATTGCTGGCTTGCCCCTCCATGCCTGCCAGGTGAGTACAGTGGGAGGCGAGATAAATAATGCAACACTCTTGGGATATAATTCCTCCCCCGGCCCTGAATATCCAAGTTATGCTTCTTTCTTTGGCTGCTGGTCAGTGGGGCACGGCAGGTGATCTGCAGGCCACACCTGGCTCTAGCCTGGTCGCCTCCATGGACCGCCTGGGGCTCCTACTGCGTGGCTGCCAGCCATGGCGACCGCACTCACACCTCACCATACTCTTCCCACTCTTACCAGTATGCCTAGGCTGGCTGGGCTGGCTAGGGTAAACAAAGGGGCCAGCCTGACGTCCTTCTGTGTTCCTTCAGGATCTTTCGATGGACTAGAGGGATCAGGTCAGGGGGATCTGGCTGGTCAGATCGGTTGTGAGCGAGCTCCCAGCTTGCTTAGACTCTTGGTTCAACTTGTTCCAGCTCCTTTTGGCCCTGCTCTGCCCCTGGAACACTGACGCGAGCGGGGGTATGGCAGGTGCTGTTGAAGAGGAGCAAAACGGGAGCAGAACGGTAGCGGCCCTCACAGGTGTGCAAGCCGTACCAGCCTATTGCCAGCTGCCTCCGCACAGCCGGAAGGTGCCACAGGTCTAACCTCACCCGTCCAATCCCACTGTTCTATACTGACTCGCAGGTATGAGGCATAGGAGGCTTCCAACCTCAGCATGTAGTCCCTCTGCTTTCTGTTGACTGTGGACAGACTCCCCATATAAACAAATATCGGCACCTGAGGTGGGCCCCCCAAAGCCTCTTGAGAATTGAGGAGGGGGCCTCATTGCCCCATCACTATATAAGAAAGTTTTTGCTTTGGGGGTGGGCTCCTCGGAGTCTCTGCAGGCTCGGAAAGGAGGGTTACGCAAACCCCTCCCCTTTAGGAATACAGCCTGGGGGTGGTTTGAGCCTTCAATTTGCCATTTATTTTCCTTTTTTTGGCCCCGGGGTCCCCCCCATGTGAACTAAGGAGGAGGGGGGGGGTCAGGGAACTATACTATTTTTCTTTTATTTCAGGACAGGGGAAAAGTCTCTGAGTCCTGTAATGGCTACCAGCAACATTTTTCTCATGTTTCTGGCAGCCAATCAAAGCACTCGCTCCCGCTGGAGTCTGACTCCCACAGCAGCAAGATGCCCGAGGGAAATAAAGCTGCCTGGGCCAATCAGAACGCTAGATGTTTTAATTGCGCTCAGACCCAACCGTCCAGATATACAATTATTTTTGACCCTTGAGATCTCAAAAACTACTGAACAGATTACACGTAAATCACAACACGCACAATCAGTGGACCAACATCTAGCTTTGTGCCGAATTTGGTGTAATTCCATTCAGCAGTTCTTGCTGTAGCCCTGCCTCAAGAAGTCTTTGGAAAATGCATGGGGATATTGTGCTTTGGAGCCGTTTTTTCTTGGCCCCCGCTTGACTGATCACCCCAAAACTTTCCAGGAAGGAGCTGAGGTGGATGATATTTTTAAAGTTTTGTGAGGATTCGTCTATTGGGGTGAAAAGTTATTATCAAACCAAAAAATCATTTTTATGAGGGAAAAGCAGACCTAACTACCTAGTGGATATATACATACATATACACACATTTTTTTTCACTGAAAAAACCATGGGTTTCAGGGACATCATAGTTAGAAATTCGCATTTAAAAAACCTTGAAATTCACTCGTACAAAACCAGAGAAATTCGGCCATTATAGTTAATTGAGCTAACTATAACTCGCACCCACTGCAATGCACTGCTGATGACGTCACATATTACATCATTCACGACATGGTCAGTGACATCACTGATGACATCATCCAGTGACTGTTTCTGTAAAGTTTAAATATTATATATATATATATATATATATATATATATATATATATATATATATATATATATATATATATGATACCATAAGTGAGTGGATTGAAGAACGAGTGGGTGTAGAAGTGTCTGAATGGATGATTTAGTAGGTGCATGACTGACTGTATAAGTGAGTGATTAAACGTGTCTTACTGAATGCATGGGTTAGTGACTAAACTGTGTGAATGTCTGTATCAGTCTGTCAGTTGGTGTGGAAGCGGCTGCATGGGTTGGTGAGTAGCTACATGACTGTCTACATGGGTTATTGATTGGTTGTCTGAGTATCTGTATGGGTGCCTGAGTGTCTGTGTGGGTGGGGGGGTGTGACTGTGCGTAGATGTGTGAGGGGGTGATTCACTGGGTGTATGGGTTCGAGTGCATCTGTGAAGGGCTGTATGGGTGGGTGAGTGTGTGTGTGTGTGTGTGTGTGTGTGTGTATGGGTGTGTGTGTGTGTATGGGTGTGTTGGTGAGTGAATGGATGTCTCAGTGGTACATGTGTGAGTAACTACATATGTGAAAGGCAGTATATGTGAGTGTTGGAGTATATAAATGACTATGTGAGAGAGTGATTGTGAGAGTGGCTGTATGGAGGAGTGTGTGCTTGTATCAGTGATTGTATAAGAGAGTAAGTATGTGTTAGTATATGTATGAATAAGTGAGGTGGTGTGTGTATAACTGTATAGGTGAGTAAAAGGGAGTGTGATTGATTCTTTGCATGACTGACTAGGTGTGTGAGTAACTATGGATGAGTAGCGGTGTGCGAGTGTCTGTATAGGTGTATGAGTGCATATGATAGTGCTATATTGATGAGTGACTGCTTGTATGAGTGACTGTATGGGTGAATGAGTGGATGTGTGTGTAGACCTAGGAATCAGTGAGTGGGTATGTAGTAACTGGTATTGATGTGTCTATGGTTTCGAAAATGGTAGTCTGTATTTTAGAGTGGGTGTATCAAAGGTTATATTAGGGTGTGAGGAGGTGCATCAGATTATCCATCAGTGAGGTCATCAGTGAGGTCATCAGCAGTGAATTGCGGGGGCGTGAGTTATAGTTAGCTCGACTAACTAGAACGGCTGAATTTCTCTGGTTTTGTACGAGTGAAATGTCCAACTAACCATAAAGTCCCTGAAACCGGTGGTTTTTTTCAGTGAATTTCTAAGGTTTTTTTTAAATGCTAGTTTCTAACTATAACGTCCCTGAAATCTATGGTTTTTTCAGTGAGTTGCAAAGGTTTTTTAAATGCTAATTTCTAACTATATCGTCCCTGAAACCTATGGTTTTTTCAGTGAATTTCTAAGGTTTTTTAAATGAAAATAACTATAACGTCCCTGAAACCTATGGCTTTTTCAGTGAATTGCTAAGGCTTTTTAAATGCTAATTTCTAACTATGCCTGCATAGGTAGGACATGTGCAGAAAGAGGAAGAAAGGCGCAGACAGAAGCAAGAGAAATGCAGAAAGAACCAACAGAGGTGCAGAAAGAGGCCTTGTTGCAAAGTCATCCTGTGCCCTTGGCACCCCCCAACTTTTTCCTGACTGGTACTGGTGGTAACGGACTCTGACTGGTACTGGTGGTAACGGACTCTGACTGACCCTGGGCTCTGCCTAACCAGGCCCGGAGCCAGTGCTATGCTGCAAGACACTTAGAATACAGTGAAAACACCTACATACACTAGGGTACACTATGGGTTGGGGTACCCCTGTGATTGGCATGACATCCCCTGTAAGGCCCTAGTACATAATAGGGCAGGAGGATTAAAACTACCTCTAAGTCCCTAGCATATAATAGGGCATGGCAGTTTAGAGGCCAGAAGCCCTTTTCTGAAGTTGCATGTGTGCACTGCTGAGCCTGAGGTCAGTTTAAAAGTAGCCCTGTGTGTGCAGAAAGGGGCAAGAAGGGTACAGAAAGAGGCAAGAAGGGTACAGAAAGAGGCAAGAGAGGTGCAGAAAGAGGGAAGAAGGGTGCGGAAAGAAGCAACAGAGGTGCAGAAAGAGGCACGAGAAGTTCAGAAACAGGCAGAAGAGGTGCAGAAAGAGGGAACAGGGGTGCAGTAAGAGATAAGAGAAGTGCAGAAAGAAGCAACAGAGATGCAAAAAGGGGGAACAGAGGTGCAGAAATAAGCAAGAGCAGTGCAGTAAGAAACAGGTGCAGAAGGAGGCAAGAGGGGTACAGAAAGAGGCAAAAGAAGAGCAGAAACAAGCAAGAGGGGCGCAGACAGAGGCAAGATGGGCGCAGACAGAGGCAAGAGGGGCACAGAAATTTGCAAGACAGGTGCAGAAAGGAACCAGAGCAGTACAGAAACTACCAAGAGAGGTGCAGAAACTACCAAGAGAGGTGCAGAAACAGGCAAAAGAAGTGCAGAAACAGGCAAAAGAAGTGCAGAAAGGGGGAACAGTGATGCAGAAAGGGGGAACAGTGATGCAGAAAGGGGGAACAGTGATGCAGAAAGGGGGAACAGTGATGCAGAAAGGGGGAACAGTGATGCAGAAAGGGGAAACAGTGATGCAGAAAGGGGAAACAGTGATGCAGAAAGGGGAAAGTGGGGTGGAGAAAGAAGAGGGGTGGAGAAAGAAGAGGGGTGGAGAAAGAAGAGGGGTGCAGAAAGAAGCAACAGAGGTGCAGAAAGAGGCAAGAGCAGTGCAGAAAGAACCAAGAGACATGCAGGAAAAGGTAAGAAGGGTGCAGAAAGAGGCACGAGGGGTCTAGAAAGATGCAAGAGCAGTGCAGAAAGTAGCAAGAGAAGTCCAGAAAGAGGCAAGAAGGGTGCAAAAAGAGGCAAGAGGGGTGACGAAAGAGGCAAGAGGGGTGACGAAAGAGGCAAGAGGGGTGACGAAAGAGGCAAGAGGGGTGACGAAAGAGGCAAGAGGGGTGACGAAAGAGGCAAGAGGGGTGACGAAAGAGGCAAGAGGGGTGACGAAAGAGGCAAGAGGGGTGACGAAAGAGGCAAGAGGGGTGAGCGAGAAAGAGGCAAGAGGGGTGACGAAAGAGGCAAGAGGGGTGACGAAAGAGGCAAGAGGGTGACGAAAGAGGCAAGAGGGGTGACGAAAGAGTCAACAGAGGTGCAGAAACAGGCAAGAAAGGTTCAGGAAGAGGGAACAGGGGTACATAAATTTGCAAGAGGGTTGCAGAAATTTGCAAGAGGGATGCAGAAATTTGCAAGAGGGATGCAGAAATTTGCAAGGGAGGTACAGAAAGAAGAGCAGAGCAGAAAGAACCAATAGAGGTGTACAAAGAGGCAAGAGAGGTGTACAAAGAGGCAAGAGAGGTGTACAAAGAGGCAAGAGAGATGTACAAAGAGGCAAGAGAGGTGTACAAAGAGGCAAGAGGGGTGCAGAAAGAAGGAAGAGAACTTCAGAAAGAACAGAGGTGCTGAAAGAGGCGCGAAGGGTGCAGAAAGAGGCAAGAGAAGTGCAGAAAGAAGTAGCCGAGGTACAGAAACAGGCAGGAAAGGTGCAGAAACAGGTGAGCAGAAAGGGGTGCAGAAAGAGGCAAGAGGGGTGCAGAAAGAAGAGGGGTGCAGAAAGAAGAGGGGTGCAGAAAGAAGAGGGGTGCAGAAAGAAGAGGGGTGCAGAAAGAAGAGGGAAGAAGAGGGGTGCAGAAAGAAGAGGGGTGCAGAAAGAAGAGGGGTGCAGAAAGAAGAGGGGTGCAGAAAGAAGAGGGGTGCAGAAAGAAGCAACAGAGGTGCAGAAAGAGGGATGGAAAAAGAGGCAAGAGAATTGCAGAAAGAAGCAACAGATGCAAAAAAGGGCAAGAGGGGTGCAGAAAGAAGGAAGATGGGTACAGAAAGAAGCAACAGAGGTGCAGAAAGAAGCAACAGAGGTGCAGACAGAGGCAAGAGGTGCAGACAGAGGCAAGAGGTGCAGACAGAGGCAAGAGGTGCAGACAGAGGCAAGAGGTGCAGACAGAGGCAAGAGGTGCAGACAGAGGCAAGAGGTGCAGACAGAGGCAAGAGGTGCAGACAGAGGCAAGAGGTGCAGACAGAGGCAAGAGAGGCGCGCAGACAGAGGCAAGAGAGGCGCGCAGACAGAGGCAAGAGAGGCGCGCAGACAGAGGCAAGAGAGGCGCGCAGACAGAGGCAAGAGAGGCGCGCAGGCAGAGGCAAGAGAGGCGCGCAGGCAGAGGCAAGAGAGGCGCGCAGGCAGAGGCAAGAGAGGCGCGCAGGCAGAGGCAAGAGAGGCGCGCAGGCAGAGGCAAGAGAGGCGCAGACAGAGGCAAGAGAGGCGCAGACAGAGGCAAGAGAGGCGCAGACAGAGGCAAGAGAGGCGCAGACAGAGGCAAGAGAGGCGCAGACAGAGGCAAGAGAACTGCAGAAAAGGAAGAAGGGTGCAGAAAGAGGGAAGACAGGTACAGAAAGAGAGAACATGGGTACAGAAAGAAGCAAGAGAGGTGCAGAAAGAGGCAAGAGAACTGCAGAAAGAGGCAAGAGAACTGCAGAAAGAGGCAAGAGGGGTGCAGAAGAAGGCAAGAGGGGTGCAGAAACAGGCAGGAGAGGAGCATAGAGAGGGAAGAGGGGTACAGAAAGAAGCCAGTAAGGTATAGAAAGAGGCAACAGAGGTGCAGAAAGATGCAACAGAGGTGCAGAAAGAGGCAACAGAGGTGCAGAACGAGACAAAAGTGCAGAAAAAGAAAGAAAGGTGCAGAAAGAAGCAACAGAAATGCAGAAAGAGGCAAGAGAGGCGCAGAAAAGGAAGACAAGTGCAGAAAGAGAGAACATGGGTACAGAAAGAGGCAAGAGAGGCGCAGAAAGAAGCAAGACTGGTTTACACACTATTAGTACCAATTTAATACCCACATTTAGCAATAAGTAACAGGTGACCATTCTAGGTTTGCAAAGGGCCTTCCACCATGCCTTAACACTTGTCACTGCATTTTTGATAACGTTTGAGCTAGAAACAAGGTTTTTTTGGTTCAAATCTGTAGATTATGCAGCAGATGATGGATTATGTGGCAAATGCGGAAAATGTATAATTGTGCAAACATCAGGGCAGCCAAACAGTCACATAATTCCAGTGGCCCTGCTCATAACTCTGACTAGGTCCAGAAGTGCTCCTCAGTGGTTCCTTCTTTTTTTGTCTCATTGAGTTTATAGTTTAGTTTCTATGGAAACGAGGAAGACTAAACCGGAGGTTACAACTCCACAACACAGACTATCATACCACACAATTACTCTCCATAACACATAATCCCACTCTACATACTTTCTATCCACATAATTTCACTGCACAACATACCACATAATTCCACTACACACAACCTACATCCACTCCACTCCAAGAAACATTAATAAAACACTTTTACATTTACAACGCCAATAGCTCTAACTCTCGCAAATGCGAAACCTATTACATTGCAAATGCTTCTTCAACTGGTAGCCGCGTTTGCAGAGTGGTGGACAAAGGGGGCTGGGCCTCCAACCAGCGCTCAGTAATTCCGCTGCGTAGGACTTACAGGAGGTACCAGGAAGGCTTCTTGGCTCCCAAAGTCCCTCAGGAGTAAAGCGGACTTCATCCCCCAACCAGTAGTGTGCCAGGAGGTGCATTTGCAGAGTGGTGGAGAAAGGAGGGCGTGGCCTCCGAAGACTTCTTAGCAATCCCACTGTATGCGACTTACTGGAGGCAACAGGAGGGGTAGTTGGTCCCCAAGCACATCCTTGGGGGCCAACTACCCCTTCTATTACCTCCAGTAAGTCCCACAGAGCAGGATTGCTGAGTTCTTATACCAGGCCACGCCCCCTTTGTCCATCTCTCTGCAAACGCGCCTCCTGGTGCACTCTTAGTTGGGGGATAAAGTCCCCTTGCCTCCTGAGGGTCCCTGGGGTCCAACTAGCCCTCCTGTTATCTCTAGTAAGCCCCACACAGTGGGATTGCTGAGAGGTGGTCCAAGGCCACGCCCCCTTTTTACACCACTCTGCAAACGCAGCTCCTGGCGCACTGCTGCTCGGGGGATGAAGTCTACTTTACTCCTGAGGCCCTCAGGACACAAGGGGTCCTCATTGCCCCACCAGCAGTGCGCCAAGCGGCCCATTTGCAGAGTGGTGTAAAAAGGGGCGTGGCCTGGTACCACCTCTCAGCCATCCCACTGTGTAGGGCTTACTGGAGGTTAACAGGTGGACTAGTTGGCCCCCAAGGACCCTCACCATCAAAGGGGACTTCATCCCCCAACCCAGATCGCGCCAGGAGGCGAGTTTGGAGAGTCGTGCAGAGAGGGGGCGGGTCCTCCCGGGAGTTGCGGCCTCCTTTTCTTTCCCTATGTTAGGAAGGGGGGCTGTGTGTCCCCCATTCCCTTGATCCTTTTTGGACCATGGGGACCCCATCCCCCCGGGGCCTGTCTCATTTTTTCTTAATTTTAAATAAAACAGGAGGGTGACTGCTCGGCCCCCCTCCCAAGGCCGATCTCTGCCCCTGGGACCCCATCCCCTGGGGCTGGGCCATTTTTAAAATTATTTATTTATGGAAGGGGGCCACGTGGCCCCCCCTACCCTGGGCCATTTTCAGCCCCGGGGTCCCCATCCCCCGGGGCCCGTCCAATTTTTATATAATTAAAACATAGGGAGGGGGGGGCCGAGAAGCCCCCCCTTCCCCAGGCCATTTATTTATTATATTTATTTTCGGGGAGGGGGGCCAGGCCAATTTCGGCCCCGGGGACCCCATCTCCGGGGCCCGGCCATTTTTTATATAATTAAAACATAGGGAGGGGGGCCGAGCAGCCCCCCCTTCCCCAGGCCATTTATTTATTATATTTATTTTCGGGGAGGGGGGCCAGGCCAATTTCGGCCCCGGGGTCCCCATCCCCCGGGGCCCGGCCATTTTTTATATAATTAAAACATAGGGAGGGGGGCCGAGCAGCCCCCCCTTCCCCAGGCCATTTATTATATTTATTTTCGGGGAGGGGGGCCAGGCCAATTTCGGCCCCGGGGACCCCATCTCCGGGGCCCGGCCATTCCTAAAAAAAAAAAAAATTTAAAAAAAAAAAAGGGAGGGGGGCCGCGTGGCCCCCCTCCTGAGCCCAATTATGGGATCCCCAGGGCCTGGCCTTACGTTGGGGACCGCGGGGGGAGCCCCAATGCCCCCACGGTCCCAGCCGGCTCCCCACCTCCTGCGGGAGCCGGCATTGCTTTTGGACAAGGGGAGCTGCTGACATGCAGCTCCCCTTGTCCAAAAGCAATGTGCTTCTCTTCATGGAAGTGAGAGCACGTTTCCATGAAGAGAAGCATAGTTTGTAATGACAGGGCGGGAACCGTGCTCCCGCCCTGCCATTGCAAACTGCAATGTCCCGGGGGTGGGCACCCCAGGACATTGCCGGAGCCAGCCCTGGGGGGGTGGAGGTTCCCAGGGCCAAGGAGGGCTCCATGAGGGGGGCCACGTGGCCCCCCTCTAACATATTTAAAGCCCCTGGGAGGTGGTGGTCCCCGGGGCCAGGGGTCCGCCAAGGGCCCCCGTATTTATTTTAGTCAATGCCCCAGGGAGGTGGTGGTCCCCGGGGCAGTGTGGGGGAGGGCAGAAGCCCCCCCCACACTTATTTATTTAGAAGCCCCGGGGAGGTGGCGGTCACTGTGGCTTGGGGTGGGCCCACAAGGCCCCCGCACATAATTACACATATGCCCTGAGAGGTGGTGGTCCCGGGGTCAGCATGGGGGGCAGGAACCCCCCCATGCATAATTGATACAAGCCCTGGGGAGGTGGCGGTCCCCAGGGCTGCGGGGGCCCCGTGCCCCCACATAATATTATTCATGCCCCGAAGAGGTGGCGTCCCCGGGGGCCCCCGCGGGCCCCCACTACATATATTTTTTCATTGCCCCCGGGACCTGGCCCACCCGGGGGCTGATTAAAACGAAGCGCTGGAGACCGCGCTTTGTTTTTTTAATGCATTTTTTGGGCCTGGGGGTCTTTGTGGGACTCCCTGAGCAGGCCTTGGGGGTCGGGGGGGGTGTTTCTACCCTGCCCCCTTTTCTTGTTTTTTTATCCTTTTTTTAACTGATTTCTTGTGACTCGGTTTTACCGAGTCACAAGATGGCTGCCAACACTTCCGGGTTTGGAGTGTTGGCAGACAATCAGAATTAAACTCGTGCTCGGGAGGGTTCGCGAATCCTCCTCTGTGCTCAGATATCGATGTTTTTACTTTTTGAATTTCTCAGCAATTACTAAACGGATTTACACCATTTTAAAAAAAATCACGCTTTCTGAACCAAGACCTACCTTTTTGCCAAATTTGGTGTAATTCTGTTCAGCAGTTCGGTCTGTAGCTTTGTCTAAAGTTCTTATGGAAATTAACACGGGGAAAATACCTTTTCGGACCCCCCTTTTTTCTAGGCCCCGCTTGACGAATCACCCCGAAACTTTCAAGACAGGAGCTGACCTGAGCGAACCATTAGTTTTGAAAATTTCGCGAAGATTCGTCAAACGGCGCCAAAGATATTGGCAAAAGAAAAAACGCTTTTTGAATAGAAACAAGGTCCTAACTATAACTACCTACTGTTGACCGCCAGTAAGATTATATATATATATATTCACTGAAAAAACCATAAGTTTTAGGGACAGTTATAGTTAGTTGGACATTTTACTCGTACAAAACCCGTGAAATTCCCCCGTTATAGTTAGTTCAGCTAACTATAACTCGCGCCCCCGCAATGCACTGCTGATGACATCACATATTACATCACTCATGACATGGTCAGTGACATCACTGATGACATCATCCATGACATCTTCCAGCGAGATTGAGTGTTATCTAAAAGTCTATCAACGTTAAACGTAGATATACCTAGGTACTACAAAAGTTAAAATAGTATGCTTTCTGTACTTCTAAGTAATTCAATTTTTAACATAAATTGTGTGAGTGGCTGTGTGACTATCTGTGCGTGGGTGTCCGAGTGGCTATACAGATGTCTGAGTGGGTGTGCGTGTGGCTGTATGGGGTTATACGTGGTTGTGTCAGTGACTGTGTGGGTGACTTAGTGGCTGTGTGAGTGACTGTATTGGTGAGTGGGTGTGCGAGTGCTTGTATGGGTGAGTGAGTGGCTGTGTTGAGAGGCTGTATGGGTGATCATAGTACCTCAGGCCACTTTCCACGCACTAGACACTGTACTCATGGACCTCATTTGGGGAGCAGGTCGGCGAAGGGTGAGCCTGAAAAAACTGCAGCTGGAGACATGCAGAGGGGGATTGGGGTACCGGACTTTCGAGCATACTATTACGCGTGCCAATTGCAGTGGCTGTCTGTTGGAAAACGAGGCAGTATCTGTGAGGCCTGCACAGATAACATGACTACATTTGTCCTTCACTGGGAACCAAATACCCCATTGTAGCGCTCGACTCTCAGAGGGTAGCGTTGCAGAGCAGTCTAAGGCGTACTCAAGGGAGGTGGTGTGGGCTAGTAATCGCCATTTACCAGTACGCAGAAATAACACTCAATAATTGATTGTCCAGTCTGTACTTTGCTTTATAAAAGGAAGAGTACATTTATTTAACATGCACACTACTCAATACTATGCACCAATTTACAAATATACATAAGCTGTTGGAATTACTTTGTGACATTGCATAACATTCCCACCCCTCCCGAAGGGGGATGGGGTCTAGTACCACCACTCCCATGTATGCACATCATCTTGCCCCCTCATGCAATGGGTTGAACATAACCTGGAGCGAGGGCCTTGCCCACTGGCACCATCCCAGTGGTAACCCATCCCATTATCTCAATAAGCATTTAAAATGGGCAAACCTGCCATGGTGACACATAACCCTGACTGAGCATCTCATACTGACCATACAGTATACACCTCTACATCTTAGTGGCGAACAGTCTGGGTTGTTCTTCACCTAACGCAGTAGCAAGAATACATGTTTGGGCATCACTTAGAATGACAGTACTCATCATAGTGGATAACAGTTAAAATGCATTGCAATTAAAGCCCCTAGAAGGCCTCATAGATAAAAATCACAGGATTAAGCATATACAGCCAGGCACCCTAGCAGGACTGTCCAGCAACATAACCCCACTTTGCTTATGAATTCACATTACACATGTGACTTCCAGACCCTCAATAGAAATAACATGGATAAATGCACTTCTCGTGCCATTGCACCTCTTCACCTCCAGGGGATGCCCTTCTCCAGACATCCCCAGCACAGCCCTCCATACCTTGAGGCAGTCCCTAACGCACCCCCAGCTGTAGAACAAAAGTTCCAGCCCCGGGATGCTGATGACTGCTGGCTGAGCCCTTGAGGGGCTATCTCCACTGAGTCCCCAGAGACTCAGTCTCCCCCAGTCTCTTCATGCTGGGGGAGACTGCGTTGCTCCTGCAGCTCCCCTGGCACCTTTTCACTCCCTTGGCGGTGACCCCGTCCTCCTGGGGTCACCACAGGCAGAAAATGGGCATTTTCCTGCAGGCCTGTATAGGATCTGCAAAGCATTATGGGGCGCTCTTCCCCATCCCATGCGTCTTTTATGAGCAGCTCTCCCGCTGTGCCGGGGAGAGCTGTGCTGCCGGTGATGGCGGCCCTGCACTGCATTGGCCCATCGTGGCGGGCCTGGTCCCACCCGGACCCTGTACTGCCAGGTGAGTGCTTTCAGCTCCTGCAGCCTTGCTCTTCGGGGTCCCGTTCCCACCCAGGAACCCCGCACTGCAGGCTTGCTGGAGAGCCACTCTGGTAGCCCACCACCAGTGGCTCCCGCCGACTCCCCGTCTGGCCAGCACCCTCGCGTGCTGCCGCGGGAGCCGGCATCTCTGTTCTGGTCAGGCAGACACGGAGACTCCCGCTGGTCCGGCCGGACCTCTGTGGAGTGCAACGGCACTCCCCCCGCCTTCCTCCTGCCACAGGGGAGTGCAGCGGCACTCCCCCCACCTGCACGGGGCACCCGGAGTTGGGATCCCGGGCCCCTCCCCATTGGAGGTCTTCACGGGAGCGCGAGGGCGCTCCCCGGCTTCGGTCTTCAGGGCCCGGAGTTGGGATCCCGGGCCCCATGGGCAGTCTTCATGGGGAGCGCGACGGCGCTCCCCGACTTGTCTTCGGAGCAACAGGGCCCGGAGTTGGGATCCCGGGCCCCTGGGAATTCTTTGCGGGGAGCGCAACGGCGCTCCCTGGCTTCTTTTCTCTTGCGAGGGGGGAGCGACGGTGCTCCCCTCCCTCCGGTCTCATCGGGGGCCAGGGTGGGCTCCTGGCACCCCATTCGGGCAGTTTCACAGGGAGCTTGACGGCGCTCCCCGACTTGTCTTCGGAGCAACGGGGCCCGGAGTTGGGATCCCGGGCCCCTGGGAATTCTTTGCGGGGAGCGCGACGGCGCTCCCTGGCTTCTTTTCTCCTGCGAGGGGGGAGCGACGGTGCTCCCCTCCCTCCGGTCTCATCGGGGGCCAGGGTGGGCTCCTGGCACCCCATTCGGGCAGTTTCACAGGGAGCTCGACGGCGCTCCCCGACTTAACTTCTTGTGGGGGTAGCCCCCGGGACCCGACTCACCCCGGGGGCACATCTTTAACCGGCGGCGGAGCCCCATGCGCTTCGTCGTCGGTCCTCCCTGAGGTCAAAGGTCGCCTACCGTCTCGGGGGCGTATCTCGCCCCCAGGCGGCCGATCGGCTCCATTTTAGCCTCTTCTTGCTCCTGGTGATGCTCCCCAGCCCCTGGGAGCACTTTCCATTCCCCCTCCTGGTCTCAGGGAGGGTGAATTCATCAGGGCACGGTCTTCACTGGCTCCCTGCACCAGCCTTTTGCCTGGCTCTCCTCCTGGGCCGCTCTTCTCCTTGCGCAGAGGCCCAGGCATCTGCTCACTGGTCCTGGACTCCCCTTTTGGCGCAAGTCAGGGTCCTGGGACAGGCTGGAGGTTCTTCCTTCCAACTGCCCATGGCACCAGGCTCCAGCACCAGTCTTCCTCAGCCGACCACACCCCAGAGAGAGCTCCTCTTCCTGTGCAAGACCTTTTAAAAGAATTTGGAGGGGGCTGGCAGGAAGGCTCTGCTTGCCCTATCAGGCAGCGACACATCACCTCTCTGCCCCTGCTCCCTCCTTTCTGCCCAGGCCTCTGGGATAGTTCAAAATGGTGTCGTCCAGGGGGTCTCATGCCACATGGTCTCTGAAAAGCCCCTTCCCCCCCTTGCTGCATTCTCTCCAGAGCAGCTTGGTGCCTGGCACCAGGTGACAGCTGCTGATGGATAACTTCTAGCTCCACCCATCTTCTCTTCTTGGAGAGGAGACCTTCGCCCTTGGAATGCTTGCCGTGAAGGGCTAGGCCTCTGATGCTTCAGTTGGACGAGGAAGGTCAATAATCCAGCCTAGGAGGGTCACACCCAGCCAGGCTCTGGTTATGAGCTGACTCAGAGGAATATGACATTTCTGGACGACCCAAAAGCAGTACAGATATGACTTTGGACTCTGCAGAATAGTACTTCTCACCTAAGTTACAGTGGACTTTAGTGGGGGTCTGGAATTTGTAGGCCCTAGGGAAGTGAAACTATCCCATGTGATCCCCATCGGAGAATAATGGAGTGGTCGTTCAGTGAAAACAGTAAAGCACACTGACTTTCCATTACATGTTTCTTCCCATTATATAAAGCCTATTCCATGTCACCACCCAGCTCTGCATGATTCCTGCCACAACATTCTATCTGTACCTGCTCCTGGGCTGCGCACGCCAGGAATCTCCCCTGCGCAGCCCCAACACATGTGCACACGCATGTACACAAGTGTCTGTATGTAACCAGCCTGGTGCCCCTTACTTCGGCTGCAGCGCAGTGGCCTACTCTCACCAGGGGGACACCGGTAAAATCCACATGCAGTCTCTTTCATCATGAGTTCACTGTGGGTGAGTCCCAACTTATGAGGCTCTCCCACAGTAAAAGCTCAACAAATAGGTGTTCAAAAAGCGAAAAATCCGGGTGGCTCAGATGGTCAGAACCACCTTCTAACACTGTCCTACAGGACTGCAGGCCGCAACCTGCAGGAGATCGGATATACTGTGCAAAATATTGACCAGGGAACCCTGCACACCTTATTACTACCACGGTCTAAAATCCCCCGAATGTGCCGCCTCTGTTGGGTACAGCACTATTGTGCTGGAGGAAAGCGCTGTAATACACATCCCGCTGCCCCCCTCCCCTATGAAAGTAACATACCACTACTGGGGATTCCGTTACCCAATGGAAGGCTTACGAGGCGCAGGATTAGGGCATGGTCAGGCGAGGGAGTGGAAACGGTGAGGGCGCTATTCAATAGCGAGATTTTAATGGACCATAAGAATTTTGTACGGGAAACCGGGGTGCCAAATCATGTATACATGTTACATGCGGTGATTTCGCAATATGTGAAGAAATACTGGGCCCCCCAGAGAGAGGAACCCCAGACGCACGAATTAGTCAAATCCCTATATTACATGGGACAGGGACACCATCTCATCAGATGGCTATATGTGGGCGTCTTGACGCATGCTGCGGTGTCCCTCGCTGCCCTACGAGTTAAATGGGTGGAGGATGCGGGCGGGAGATATCAGACAGTGAATGGGCGAATATATTGGAACACCCTAAAAATGTGACCCGAAACGCAAAGTTCAAATTTATACAATGCATGGTCCTACATAGGGCTTACCTTACACCACGCCGCCTACAGCGGATGTACCCAAATTCGCAACAGCACTGCCCTAGACGCCAGTTGGCGGAGGCAGATTTAGCCCACATGTTATGGGCATTCCCGCGCCTGAGAGGGTTCTGGGGGGAGGTCCGACGCCACATAGAGGCAGCCACACACCAACATATCGAGGACTCTATGTTTGAGTGCCTGTTAGGTCTCCGGAAACACCCAGCCTCGCAAAAGGTCCAGCTTAGTTTCCTCGACCTCGCACTCATCATAGCCAAAAGGTCCATAACCATGAGATGGAAGTCAGCAAAACCTCCTGCAACCTACACCTGGCACAGCGAAATGCTACGTTGGGGCGGGGCTGAAAGTGCAGCCATACGCAGGGAGGAGGCCCGTGGGCTGCGGAAAAATCAGATATCCATGAAGTGGGATGTAATGTTAGCTGCCTTTAAAGGCATAGACCCTGATCTCATACCTAGCACCCCGAACACACAGTAGACCATTATGATGTATTGGCGTGCAAGATCACAGCCTACAGATGATTGGGCTAAGGGACACGATCATAATAGTTTGAAGTACCATGCAAATTGTATTAGGACGAAAACTATACTTTGATATGGAGAAGATGGCTAGAACTCAGACGGGAATGGGGTGAGGGGGGGGGGGTCGGATAGTTTGTATTAGTTAAAAGTTTGCATACATTTTAGATATCCGTGCAATTTCGGGAAAATCCTATGTACATGCATGCCAATTGTTACTTGCACTGACCCAATAACTAATCACAGAACATTGCCGATAGAAAACTGTACAACATCAAATTGGACAGAAAGTAATGTAAAGTTGTAATGGCATTATTGAAGCATCGGATATAACTGGAAAACCAATAAAGTATGTTATATAAAAAAAATTTTTTTAAAAGAGGCTGTATGGGTGTTCATGTGGCTGTGTAGGTGAATAAGCGGGTGTGTGAGTAGCTGTATGGGTTACTGTGTGGCTGTGAGTGAGTGGGTGTCTGAGTGGCTTTATGGATGACTGAGTAGTTGTGTGAGTACTTGTTTGGGTCTGTGAATGGGTAGGAGAGTGGTTGTATGAGAAGTACAGGGGTTTGAGTGAGTGTGTGAGTGCTTCCGTGGATGATGTCATCAGTGATGTCACTGACCATGTCATGAGTGATGTAATATGTGAGGTCACAAGCAGTGCATTATAGAGGCATATGTTATAGTTAGCTCCGGTAACTATAACTGCTGAATTTCTTTGGTTTTGTAGGAGTGAAATCTGAGCCTAACTATAAATGTCCATGTAACCTTTGTTTTTTCAGTTAGTTTTGTTTCTTAACTGCAACTTGTAAACTTTGAGAGTGGGTGTGAGAGTCTCTGAGTGGGTGTGTGAATGTCTAAGTGGGTGCATAAGTTTCTGAATGGATCTGTCAGTGGGTGCATGAGCCTCTGAGTGGAACTCTGAATGGTAACTAGGCCTCAGCGTAAAATTTAGTTCTGCTTGCAGAGTTTGCAAAATTCGGCAACTCCGCTTTTCTCGGAAAACGCAGAGGGATTGATAAACTACGCAACAGAGAAGAATGTAGGTGAGCGTGATCAAATGCAAGCGACTGTGGCTGCAACCTGTAGTGCACCAGGAGGCCTGGGCCCTTTGCAGAGTGGTTAAGAAAGGGGCATGGCCTCCGACAAAGTCTCAGAAATAGGGCTGGGGGAGAACTTACTTGTCGCAACAATAGGGGTTCTTGGCCCCCAACGACCCTCAGCAGCCAAGGGGACTTCATTCCCCAACCAGTAGTGCTCCAGGAGGCCCCTGCGCAGAGTGGTTGAAAAAGGGGGCGGGCCTCTGACAAGGTCTCAGCAAGCTTGTTTCAGGCCTTTATTTTGACTTTCTGCTCATTTCAGACCTTCTTGGTGGGAGCTGCAGCTCCCACCAAGAATTTGAAGAAAAAGAAAAACAGGGTCCCTCTGGGGACGCCCCCCCACCCTATATTCTAGTGATGGCTTTTTGTTAACAATCAGGTGCATTCTGGGAGATTTCACCTTGTTCATTTCAACAAACAATTGGACAAACCACGGCTGGCTTTAGAGCTGGTGGCACCTGGTGTGACAATCTGTTTTAGCGCCCCCCCAAAACCCCTTCCTCCTTACTCCCACTACCACCCTCCAGCAGTGTCCCTCATTACTCCATAGCCCCCCTTTTACAAATGTTAAATTTGTTTTATAGCGCTACTCATACCAGTGTAGCGTGTCAGAGCACTTTACATCTCACACACATTGTAAAGAGGCAATGACTCATACGTGTGTAATTCAGTCTGTAGGAAATTTTACATATGACAATGAGAATTACAAGGTATAGGAAACTTTTGTCATCCATACTGCAGGCATTATATTTTAAGATTGCTTGGCCTGAGAAGCACAAACATATTGCATGGATGGGGTTAGCTTTACTTATAAGAATGCATTTCTACCCAAACTAACCCTTTTTAGCAACATTGGGATAATGAAAGACTGGGGAAAAAACAATGCTCTACCCTATACCATGAAGTTTATATGCAGTAATACCAAGCTCCTACATAAGGAGACCTATGCTGCGGACGCGCAACGGGCTCCTGAGAATATCCGGCCTTTTTAAAACTGATTTTAGTTTTATGTTTTGAATTTGTGACCTGTTCTATAAACCTGTTGTATGATATATTGTAGCCAACAATACTGTTCCCTCTAGAAATGTTGGGAGGGAATAATAGTGAAACGCCGCTAGGTTAAGCGGTTAGTCAATTCTGAATCTGCTCTGTTCCTTAGCAATCTGCCCGTTATCAGGGCATCTGTCGCGCATTTAGACAGACAAAGCCGATTTTGCCATCTTTGAATCTTTTTGCACCGTGCATCTTCATGTGGGCATTATCAGTTCGATTTTGAGGGCTTACTAACCGTGCATTGACACGGAGCGGAGCGCCATTTTTACTCCGTCTCCCGGGGCCATTTTGACTGGAGAGCGGTGTAGTGTTTCTAGACCTGCTCCCAATCTCCAACATAATGAGACCCAAAGCAAGTACGCATGCAGGGGACGTGCCGCAGGTGCGCCAAAGGCAAGTTTGTCTGCGTCTGTCCGGACCACACCCAGCATCAGGCATGCTGCTGGTTTCCAGTCCACCCAAGTCTGTCCCTTCACTGGAATCCCTGCATTGTGGCCCGTGCACGCATGCCTTGCCTTATGACCTCTGTGCTGAGAGTACCTCGAACTTTATGTGCAAGCATTGCAGTTTCATCCTTATGGGTGTATGGGACGCTCTAGAAAGACACGAGGATGGTTTACCTCTGCCCATCGCGACACCTTATGGTGGGCTACAGAGCCGGTCTCATTAACTGCAGGTCTCTCCCTAAGCACTCCTCCGACATACATATCCCAGGGCCGGACTGGCCGTAGCGGGCACCGGGTGTTACCCCGGTGGGCCGCCAGGTTTGGGGCCGGTTTTGGGCCCCTGGGGGGCTGTTTTTGTTACTGGGGGCCGGCAATATCGGCCCCCTGTAACAAAATCGGCCAAAACCGGCCGTAGCAAACAGCTCAGCCGCACCCCCTCCTCCCCCCCAGGGGGGCCGGCCGAGCAGTTTGCCAGGGCCGGTTTCGGTTCCCAGTCCAGCCCTGACAGCTCCTACTATCTGACAACACATGGGATCTTATGTTTCGCACCGAAACTTGGCTCAAGGAAGGGTTGAACCCAGGCCTTGCCCTGGCCATCCCCCCTGGTTACCAGATCATATGTTGTAACCGGGGTGGAGGCAAGATAAGAGGTGGCCTAGCCATTATTTATTTTAGGGACACCTTGGAGATATCGTCCTCAATATTGGGCCGAATCAGGAATATTGAGGGTCTTATCTTCTGCATCAGACTTACCACATCTTTCTACTTCACTGGTACTCATAGGACCCCCCTGACTGCCCCAACAGCTGTTGTGGTCAGTTATCTTTACAATAAGCCAACTTCAGTGTCTTGGGAGACTTTAACATGCATGTGGATACCCCACATTGCTTCCAAGCTTCGCAATAGATCCAGACCTTGGAGGGCCTTCACCTAACACAACATGTTACTGCACCCATCCATAGCAGGCCACACACTGGACCCAATCATTTCCAATATCACTTGTCTCCAGGCTGGCGCCCCTATTCGTCTGGTGTGGATGGAGCATTTCCTTGTCCCATTTCCATTTCACGTCCACACAATCTGCTTGGAATCGAATCCGCACCAGAAAAGAAGAGAAACTGGCAGAAGGTTACGAAGGAGTCCTTTGTGCCATCTCTTCAATCCACTCTCGCTCCATTCACAGGCAATCCAGACAGCGACGCGATCCTATGTAATCAATGGATCTGTTTAGCATTGGATCCTATTGCACCCCTTAAATTGCACTCGGCAAAAAGAGCCAAAAATAATGAAGCCATCGGCACCTGGTTCTCTCCTGCTCTTGGAGCAGAGAAACGTCTCTGCAAAAAGCATGAGCGCAGCTGGAGGAAATCTTATGTCCCCGAGACTAAGCAGTCATATAAGGCAGCTCTTAAATGTTCGTAAACTTACGCCCCAGTGTATGAGGGAGCACTCCACACCGCGGATTGCTAATGTCACTAATTCCTCCAGAGAAGTCTTTAATATCGTTAAATCCTTCACTTCACCTGATGCAATTAAAAGCCCCTTCTTCCTTCGCATGATCTCTGCTCTAGGCTGTCAGACTTTTCTGATAAAAAGATTTAAAAACTGGACACTACCTTCTCAGGAACTGCTGGCACAAGTGACCCTCCGACGCCGCCTGCCAGTCAGTCACCCGTTCTTCCCGAGTTTTGTATTGTACAGGAGGAGGATTCGCTTGAGACCTGCTGAAATGCAAATCTGGTTCCCCAGAGGACCTCTGACCCCATGATATATTCAGACTGGCTGCACACTCATTAAATCCTTATCATAATATGCTTTGGAACGCCTCTTTGAAATCTGCCATCTTTCTGGTTATCTGGAAACGGGCGTGCTCAATAACTTTAGACCCATCTCACTTCTGCCAGCTCCCACAAAAATCTTGGAAAAATTGGTAAACCACCAACTTTCATCCTTTGTTGAGGCAAACGCCCGCTGCACGACACTCAATCCGGTTTCCGTGCTGGATACAGCATGGAGACCACCTTGTTGGGAGTGTTAGAATCGGTCAGAGAATCAGTGGACAGCAGCTCTGCTGCTATGGTGGTGTTGTTAGACCGGTCTGTTGTGTTCGACACGGTGGCTCACTCCACTCAGTTGAATAGTTTAAGCCCATCTGTCTTTCAAGGCACAGTTTTGTCCTGGATTCGATCATTCCTGGAAGAGTGCTGCCAGCAAGTTTTTCTCCACCCTTTTTCCTCCTCGCCCAAACCCCTGGTCTGTGGGGTGCCTCAGGGCTCTGCTCTGAGTCCCATGCTCTTCAACCTCTGCCTGGGCCCCCGGCCACCCTCGTTGAATCCTGGGGAATGAAGGTAGTCTCCTATGCAGACGACACACAACTGGTGTTCACAATTCGAGAACAATCGTAAGCGGCCTTTTTCAGGTTTAAAGACTGCTTAAAAGGAACAGTCAGATTGGTGGACTCAAACTCCTTAATGCTAAATACTGATAAAACCGAGGGTATTTTCTTCAACCAGGCGCCCCCCCCCTAACCTTTGGTGGCCTGCCAAATTGAATCCACTCCCAGAACAGACATGTTGGCCAGAAATGTGGTGTTCCCATTTGATTTCAAGCTCTCCTTTGCGGCTGAGATAGGACAGATCTCTTCGATCTGCTTCCTGAAACTCAGATAAGTCAGTTAATTGATACATCTGCTCCCGACAGACCCGAAAAACTGTAATCCACGCTTTAGTGGCATCACGTTTGGATTACGCAAACAGCCTCTATTTGGGTCTCCCCGACTTCCTGATCCATAGGCTTCAGTGCATTCAGAATGAGGCCGCGAGGCTGATCCAACGGGTTCCTTTGCACCATCATATCTCACTGCATTTGAAGCAGCTACACTGGCTTCCTCTGGCAAAAAGTATTAAATTCATGGCTCTGAACTTAGCGCTCAGAGCCCTTGCAGGAAAGGGCCCTCGCTATTAGAGAAAGAAACTGGGTCGGTACCAAGAGGCGAGATTAAAACCATCTCCGACTGATACGCATCCCCATCCCCGGGGTTGCATCCGACGGGGTGGCGGATCTTTCCCAGTACTGACCGCTAAACTTTGGAACACCCTTCCAACTAACCTCCGCATTAAAAACCTGGCTTTTTGACCAACCTAGATTTATTGTCTGGCATTACTCCCCGTCACCCGCTTTGAGCGCTGGGACGCTTCTCTGAAGCAGCCGCACACTGTACAAATGCTGATGATGGATTAATGAAGCATTTTTATGACAATTCTTGGGTCACTGAGCTGTATTAGGATCGAAATTTATTAAATGCAATTAAAACAAGCATTTGCAATGCAATAGGTCTCGCATTAACGCAGGTTTGAGTTATTGGTATTGTAAATGACATTGCCTTTTATTTATGTTTTGGTTTTTAAAACATAAATAAAAGCCAGTCATTTACAATGGCTATAGGTCAAACTCGCGTAAATGCGAGACCTATTGCATTGCAAATGCTTGTTGTTACCGAAAAGCCCTTTCCACAGCGCATACTGGCTCCTTTAACGTTACTCAAAAAACAAAAAAAGGAACGTTAATCTTCCTGCACAGCTTGAGTTTGAGCCCGGGAAGGACGTAGCTGAATCTTAGGAGTGGGAGGAGGAGGAAGAGCTTGGGAGGGCTGGTGTTGAAAAAGACTCGGACCCCGGATGGGAGAAAAGTTACAGAATTGAGCAGTTGCTGGTTTAGGGACTGATAGGAGGAAGAATTTATCGTAGTGCTCGGTGGGGGTTGGGAGTGTGGTAATTGTTTTTTTCTGTGCGAATTGCCTGTGAAAAGTGGTTAAATAAAGTGCAAAAGCAATTTCTCTATCAAGAGGCCGCGGTTTTCCTGGACCTTAAGATTAATTACTAACTACCACATTCCGGGTTAAAAATGATGTCACTTTCAACCATTTCTTGCCTGACTTGCACATTGATATGTGGGACCCATGTGCGTGAGTTATAAAAGTTAAAATTGACTTCAAAAGCTCTTTTTCTTGCATTTCTGTATGACTGCGCACATTTATTATTTTCCAAAAATACGAATGTTGCCAGTTGCCCTCTGCAGATGACAAACCACATGCACCATGTCACATGCTTTAATGCATCACAAATAACCAGTGCTTTAAATGGGCCGGTACTGAGTACCGGCACTTCTTTTTTTTCCCTCCAAGAGTACCGGCACTTTTTCCTTCCTAAGGAGAGTACCGGTACTCATGTAAGCAGGTCGGCGTTTCAGGTCTAGTGAGCACGCGTCACATTTTTACACTGTGACACATGCTCACATGACGGCCATTTCACACCGGTAGTGACTGGCACAGCCAAGCAACATCTGACGTCACCCACCAGGTAGTTGTACGGCGCGAAGGATCAGAAGCCCTTTAAAAGGGGCAGTTTTCCCGTCTTTATTTCCCAGCGCAGGACGGAAAGCAGAGCCACAGGATCACCACTTTCCATCACAGAAGAGCATTCGTGAAGGAATTTGCCATCGCCAGTCAGACCCAGCGAGGAACCCTCTTCATCAACTCCTCCGGTACATAGGTTAGTACCCTGCGCGCCTTTTGTATTGTTCCTGCCTCTGCTGGAACGCAGGATTAGATGGGGCCCATCCAATCCTGCGTTCCAGCAGAGGCAGGAACAAAACGAAAGAAATCTAATAAATTCCTTTCCTGCTGTTATGGTCAGGGACTACCGCTAATCCCCCTCCCTGTCCTGCGCATTACCACCGTTAAACAATTAAAGCAATTGGACATGAGAGGAGTTTTCTTTGGAAGGCGGGGGGTCTCGCGACCCCCCGGCCGTATTTATTAAAACATGAAAACAAATTAAAATTTGAAATAAACAATATTTACACAAGCATTTTTATGCAGAAAATTAGACATTAGGTACAATCAATGTAGACAGGTATCAATGGCTAACCTTAACAAATGTCTAATACAGCATGTTTCCTAACCGAATCTAACATCCTTATTACTTTTCTGCATATCCTAGTTTTGGCCCTACGGCAAGGTCGCTAACCGGTGTCAAATCCTTATTAACCAGCTACACCCTCACGTATGAGTGCGCATGCGCAGAGGGCCCGTTTACCGAGAGGGTACTTCCCCCCCCTCCCGGTTACCCCCGTACGCTCCATGAACTCCATTACCCAAAGGGGGGCCCTTGCACTCTGCGCCGTTTAATGACGTCATTGTGCACGTGCGGGGTGGCTAACCAGCCCAGAGAAAGCGTGACTCCCCCTCCCCGCACCCATCCAACCAAGCGGATGTACCGCCCCTGGAGTTCTGGGAGAGACCACTTGCCCCTTCCCCTGGGCGACCCCATTCCATAATGGTGACGCCCCCTAAGGACCTTAAATTGACTGCTCACCGATCATGACCTTACCGCCTGACCAAGGACTATCAATAAATACAACAATTATGTTACCTGCAACGGGAAAAAGGCCTAAGGACAAAGTTTACACAAAACCTTACTGTGCAACCATAGCTTGATACTTGAGCCTGTAAACGGGAAAAGGCCTAAGGAAAACCCACACCAACTCACCAACTAACAGTGAAAACGACCTGAAATGATACAATCAACATACAACGCAAGAATCTGCTTCAGGGGCTGGTGGGTGGGAAAGATTATTCGGCGCCTTGCGAGGCGCGGGTGCAAGCCTGGGGAGCGCCGGAACAAGAGGGCGCCTCCCGCGCTCCCCCGGCCTTTTAACCCCTCTGGGGCAGACCAGTTCCAACTGGTCCGCCCTCTGGCTCCACTCCCTTGCCCCGGAAGCAATTAAATTGCTTCCGGGTCAAAGCAGGAGCCAGCACCAATCGGCGGTGGGGCGCGCCCGCCGCGTCATCAAGACGCGGCGGAGGGGCACGCCCCACCACTGAGAGTGCAGGGGGAGGAGGGGGGCCGGCGCCCCGCCATACGTGCGGGGGGGCCGAGCGGCCCCCCCTTTCCTTTCTGCCTCTGCTGTTGTGTTTCGCTCCGGTCCTCGCTGCTGGCCCGGCTCCTCTCTCCAAGGGCGGATCTTCAGGGGGGTTTGTATGGGGTGACCCCCCCCAACCCAAATTATACTTTGTATTTGGTCCGGTTTCATGGCGTTTATTCAGGCCAGAAGTTGGTACAATTAAAACGTTCGGGCAGCAGCAACTGGTATCTGGGCTAGCAGGCCTTTAAAAAAATCACAGACATGGAATTTTCCTTTTTGATGTCCCCTGGAGTGCTATTCACTGTTTTGGTCTTCAGTATTTTGCCGTTTTTATGGTTATTGTCCTTTATACAACTCTCCAATTTACACCAGAAGTGGGGTTTAGATTTGTACCTAACAAGTGGATTAGTGAATATCATGGGTTCTCACTAACATTTTTGTTTGCCTAGGCTCACACAATTTGGTAAAGTGGGAAGCCAGGATTAATCCCAGGTTTTCTGGTTTCACATTGTGCAGTTGACCAGAAATCTGAAAATCTGGGATTAATCCTGGCTTCCCACTTAACCAAATTGTGTGATCTTACGCAATTGTTTATACTTTCCCTCCTTTTACTTCATTATCACATATAGGAGAACCTCTCAATATTACTTCAGGATATGCGCTTTACAAAATCCTCCCCTGTGTTTGATTGATAGATTATAGTGATCATGTATAATAGGAACCCAGGCTGTCAAGAGGATGACATAAGTTCAATATTGGCATTGTTGTCAGGGTGGAGGGAAGAATTCATGTTTTTAAATTCACGTTTGAAAACTATCACTTTAAACGAAAAAATGCTTATCAACGCACTGGTATAATCTGATGTAATAAGGATAAGCGGTTCTGCGTGTTAATAAAATAACACTTTAATTGGGAAGAGACTTTATATATTGTTTACACTCTTGCTGCAAGATGTGTTTAAAAATGAGTGTTGGTAATGTTAAGAGGTGCAGGACACCCTAGTTACTTTCTTTCTTTAACGTCACTTAACCTCTAAATAAATGCTTGCATGTTTATTTAACATCTTTTTGATGTCAGTTCTTAGTCGAGTAGGCTGCAGCCTAGTGTTGCTGTTGATCAGGGGCCGCACGTCAAGGTCAGTGCTGTATAGCATTCTGTTAGTCCATAACCAGAAAGATCAAGCATACTAAAGACGGTGATACTGATGGCCCTAAACATGGAATGTTTAGCCTACAGCAAACTCTTTTGTGGGCCAGTCATGTGCCGTAGGCCCTTGCCTCTCCCTCACTCTGTTAGAGCTGTGCAGGCAGCAGACTCTTTTCACAGTGGTGCTTCTCGTGTCGGAACTCTAGAAAGACACTGATGCAGGCAGAGATAGTCAGGGTCAAACCAGTTAGGTTAGTTGTGCTTCGTAGCTACACTTATTCTCCTCTACCCGCCCCCGCCACCCGAATGGGCAACTGTGGCTATTAGAGCAGCACTGTTAGAAGCAAGGCAGAGCAATGAAAGCAGGCCTGCCCCAGGTTTAGCTGGTACTTGCTAGATGTTCAAGAAGTAGGGTGGAGGTTGTGTTGTGGTTACTCAGTGGCCTAATGCATCCACTTAAAAAATGTGAGTTTGACCTCTTGGTCTCCGCTTTAAATCCTAGGAGGTTCACTCAGCCTTTCATCCTTCTGAGGTCGATAAAATGAGTAACATTGACTTGGGTAATATACATCTTTCAGAAAACACCAAAATACCTCAAGGGATAAATGTACACTTTACTAATTAGTTCTCATCCAACATTTTCTCTGTGTGTGTGTGGTTCTACTGCCAATTGCCACTGAGCATATTGAAACCCCTTTCTTTAATTCAGACCTCCTCCACTTGCTTTGCTACTACTTAAGGGTCCGTTTACTATAGTGCAAGGAATGGGGTTTCTTTGCTTGGGATTGGCATCTTCAACCATTTCGCCATGCCCCACCCCACCCTGGTTTCATCTGTATGCCCTTTAAATCAATACCTTTGTCCACCACCTCTCCTTTTTAGTTGGATACTCAATGGTGATTGTTGGGAAATCTCAGGCTCATACCCCCCTATTATTCACCAGGCTAGGCCCCTGCCTCTCCCCATCCGTCCAGCACAGGAGGGCAGCGAGACAGCTGTCTGCAGGGGGATTCAGTTGACTGAGCAGGTTAGACTGCTCTGGGAGGGAGCTGCGGTAATCTACACCAGATGGAGAGACTTGGAGAGAGAGAGATGGACAGATGAGAGGACAGGAACAGCGTTTACTAAATTATGTAAACTCAGGGCAGTCGAATGTGTAATTTCATTATTACAGCAATATCACGCTGATTAAACAATAAACACCTAAAGGTTGCTCTGTTCTGCAGACAGCTTCGCCCTGCTGACCTTGAATAATTGTTTAATCACATCGTTTGAAATAGCATTTTCATTTAATTAATTTTCATTGTGGGTGATGTGAGTTTAATACAGACATTTTGCAGATAAATTTTGTTTCATGCAACATCCATTTGTCAATATTTGCACCCCAAAAAATTATTGCGCCCTTTAAAGTGTCATTAGCCCCGCCCATTGTCCCGCCTCCTAGCCCCGCCTTCTTGTCACGCCCCCAGGTCACAGCTCAATTTGATGAGTACCTGCACTTTTTTTCCCCCATTTAAAGCACTGCAAATAACCGCCTCTAACTTTACATGTGTGTTTGAATGTCAAGTCAGAAGGAGGCAGGCGCTTGCTGCAGTCTTGAGTTGGTAGTAAGTACATACATGCCAACAGACCCGGTTCTGGCGGGGCTCCCGGTTTTTTAAGCAGAAAATTACTTTATTTCAGCTGTTTCCCGCCTGAAATTGCATTTGCTTCAATATAGGTCAGCGGGGAACTATATATATGTAAGTCCGTTTTTATATAGCGCAGCTACTCACCCTTATGGGTCTCAAGGCGCTGGGGGCCGTCGTGGAAATTAAGTGAGCTATTGCCCAGAGTCACATGGTGCTAAGCTGAGCTGCCGCAAAAGATCGAACCGTGAACCCTGTGCTCCGAAGTCAGCTGCCCTGGCCGCTGCACCACACCTCTCCACTGGTGACTATAGTACCCCGATTTATTTTTCGAAATCTCTCTTTTTCCACTATCAAATTGTTGACATGTATGGCAGCATGAGGCAGAAAGTGTTGGTTGTTAATATAAATACATGCAAAAATAGAAATTATTTTATCGCTCCAACAATGCTGAAACGAAAAACATGCAGAACCGCGTGCACTCGTCCTGTAGAGGAAGCAGATTTCTTGGCCCACAGGTTTATAAAGGTACTTTCATAGTGTAGTATGTTTTAATTAATTGTGTACTAGGTAATGGCGGTAATTATCCGTAATACAAGGCGGCACGAAAATGTACTGTTTTACACAATGTTCCAGAATTGTGTATGAGTTTTGTCACTCTTTCACTTCTTCTCGACTACCTCCCCCACACCCCATGCGGCGCTTTAAATGAGGTGGGCTCTACAACCTTTGGCGGAATTAACCTTCGGAGAGCCGCGCCGGGAAAGCATAACACGTCACTCAAAGTCCCTCTCAGAATGCGGAATTAACATAGACGACTTGAACGCACTGAATATTCTGCAACAGCGCCATCTACTGGCAAAGTCTCACCAGCCGCAAGTTACCTATAAGGCCATCATTAGGAGCTGTGTTAATTTCACCAAAGTAATGGCGTAAATCTTAATTATAACTGTTTCGGGGTGCGGAATTGGACTGATAATTCTGGCTGCAAGGGATGCGGCAAGGAGCATTGCACATAAGGGTGTGAGACTCGTAATGGCCGGACTGGAGTAAAAACATTAGGCGTGTGGTGGCCCGTGAAGCGGCCGTCATTGCAATAAGCAAGGAGTATCCCCAGAAGTGTATAACGCAGGGAGGGGCTGTGTAGAGAGATTATTAATGCCTATGAAGAAGGCAGCAGTGTCCCGGCTGCCGTTCCATCATCCCCTCATGTGGGCAACGGCCGAGACATCGATGCCTTATAGCCTTGCAGCGTCGGGCCTGGGTAGAGAGCGGTGGAGCAAGGCGTCGGGTGAGGGCAGGCACATCTAAAATGTCTCCAGCAGCCACCAGAGGGATCAGGTTTCACGATACCGCTGGAGCTTTCGGAAGGCGGGTTTGATGTTCAAGCCGATTCGAACGGCAAAGTGTTGTTTACTTATTGCGCTAATTTGTTATCAACCCTGTGGTGGTCTCATGCTGGGCCCTAGGCCCACATGCAGATCATAATGATGGACCCAGACACCAATGGTTACTGGGTAGCAATGGCCACGAGCACGTGCGCTCGGCTCCTTTTATTGTCAGGGTCACCTGACTGGTGACGCCTGTGAGGGGTGGGTGTACAGTGTGGTTGAGGCACAATGCAAACACTAGACCGGTGATCAGGCGATCACTACATCCCTCCCAAACTTTCTGAAAAGTCAAAACCAAGTCCAAACCTGTGGGAAGGAAACATACTTGAAATAAAATACAATCAATAACAAAACGTCCACAAAGCCTCTTTAACTGCTTGTCGTCCGCCGACAATGGAATCCTTGCAGGCGGGATCACTAGTTCTCTTTTGGCACGATTTCAGGGTGCCCTGTGGACCTAGTCTTTCTTGGACTCCATAGTGTGGACGGGTACTCCTCAGTCTCTCTCTTTCTGTTCCATGTACAGTGAAGGTACATGTGGAGTGATGGTGGACGAGGTATGTTCTGTGTTCCACCACACAGTCCTGGTTAAGGTATTCGCTCCATATGAGTAGTCGCAATTCTCTCTGCAGATAGGTATGCAGTTGCAGGACGTCTCTCTCACGGATGCCCCTCTCTCGTGGGTCTCCCCTCATGACCCTGAGGCCCTCTTTTTCCAGGCTTCCACTGAACGGGGTGGACTTCCGCCGTGTCACTCCAACCACGTCGGAGGAATCGCTACGGGCCACCTCTCGTTTCCCACGCTCCGCCTGAAAGGGTTGTTGTTGGCTCCTGCCCTCTCTCACGAGACCTTCGTCCCCCTGGACCCTGCAAACGAGCGGTTGTGGATCCATCTCTCTTGTCGGGACCCGCTGCCACCGGCGTCCCTGAGGCCCTTGCCCCTTGGATATCCACGGTCTCCCGTTCTATCCCAAAGGTAGGTGTTACCAATGGTCCATCCTGCTCGCCTCTGCCGTTACCAGGAGATCTGGGGACTCGTAGGTAGATGTCATAGATAGACGTTTACTCCCGGTGTCCCTGATGTTGGTTCCAGGCCTTGTGCTCCGATGTTCATATACTTTTCACCTTCCCTTCAGGTGTTTTCCTTCTGGTGTGTGATTTGACCGGTCACACCTCTTTCCTCTTCTCCTCTTATTTTCTTCTCCTTCATGGCGTCTTGCCACTTAACTTCTGTCTTCTCTTTCCTTCCTTCGCGACGCGGTCTGGTCCTCTCTTATACTTGTCTGCCCTAACCAGGCTTCTCCGTGTAGCGTGCACTCCACACGTATCTTCCCGGTCTTGTCCTAACACTCTAGGACACTGTCTTTACTTCGCTCTGTGACTGGACCTGTCGTCGCGACCTTCTTCCATTCCGTTACTTCCAATCAATATTGTCAGACTTCTCTTCTGACCTCTTCTTGGTCCTCTTCCTCGACCTTTTCTCGGTCGTCCTCTTCACGGACTCTTCCGTCATTCTTCTTGCCAGATCTCTTCTCTCCGACTTCTTTCTCGGTCACGGCTGTCTGACCTCTTCTGCGGTCACTGCTCTCGGACCTCTTCTGCGGTCACTACTCTCGGATCTCTTCTGCGGTCACTGCTCTCGGACCTCTTCTGCGGTCACTGCTCTCGGACCTCTTCTGCGGTCACTGCTCTCGGACCTCTTCTGCGGTCACTGCTCTCGGACCTCTTCTGCGGTCACTGCTCTCGGACCTCTTCTGCGGTCACTGCTCTCGGACCTCTTCTGCGGTCACTGCTCTCGGACCTCTTCTGCGGTCACTGCTCTCGGACCTCTTCTGCGGTCACTGCTCTCGGACCTCTTCTGCGGTCACTGCTCTCGGACCTCTTCTGCGGTCACTGCTCTCGGACCTCTTCTGCGGTCACTACTCTCGGACCTCTTCTGCGGTCACTACTCTCGGACCTCTTCTGAGGTCACTACTCTCGGACCTCTTCTGAGGTCACTACTCTCGGACCTCTTCTGCGGTCACTACTCTCGGACCTCTTCTGCGGTCACTACTCTCGGACCTCTTCTGCGGTCACTACTCTCGGACCTCTTCTGCGGTCACTACTCTCGGACCTCTTCTGCGGTCACTACTCTCGGACCTCTTCTGCGGTCACTACCTCGGACCTCTTCTGCGGTCACTACTCTCGGACCTCTTCTGCGGTCACTACTCTCGGACCTCTTCTGCGGTCACTACTCTCGGACCTCTTCTGCGGTCACTACTCTCGGACCTCTTCTGCGGTCACTACTCTCGGACCTCTTCTGCGGTCACTACTCTCGGACCTCTTCTGCGGTCACTACTCCCGGACCTCTTCTGCGGTCACTACTCCCGGACCTCTTTGTCGGGTACTGTTCTCTGACCTGTTCTGCGGTCACTGCTCCTCGCGCCGGCCTCCGCCCCGGTCGCTTCTCGAGCTTCTTCCGGTACTTTCCGCGTCCGGTGTACCTCTTCTGCGCAAGGTCGCTTCTTGCGCTCTTCTTCTGTTCGCGGTGGCGTCCTTTCACCACTTGGTGTGCCCACTGCGCACTTACTCCAGTCACTCAGAAACTGGCTGCCTGGATCGGCGTCTTCAAACTTTGCCATCCAAGTGCGTTGCTCACTGCTGTCAACACTCCTGCGGCGACTACCCCTGGCCAGTAGGTATCACCGCACTTCACGCACCCTTGGCAGTAAGTCCTTTTCGAATGTCCTTACAGTCGCACTTGTGGGGTCTGCCACCTCAGCATAGGCAGTTGCACATTTTGTCCCCTCTGGTTTACTGTGTAGCAGCTTTCCCAGAGCCGCTGTGCATTCCTCACTTGGCACCTTTACCTTCTTTCTTTTTCCTTCAATTACGCAGCCTGGATCTGCCTCTCTCTCTCTGCCTCACCTTTATGCTTTTAGGCCCTCTTCCTCGGGGTCCTTCAGACGGGTGCGACCTGCACACCAGCTGTCCTTCTGCGCCCCTTTGTAGTGTCTCTATGCCCGTGGTATTGCTTCTATGACCGGGCAGCCTTCCCTGATTTAGCCGGTGTAGTACTGCTTCTCCGCCACACGATGGCAGTGTTGCATTATATGAAAAGGGGGCCCAGGCTGTTTGCATCGATACCGAGGCCTCGCGCCTTTCTATTTTTCTCTGGCTGTGCCGGTGCCAGACTTCTCGTGACCTCAGCCACTCCTCGTCACTTTCACCCACAGGGCACAGGCACTCGCAGCCAGGTAGGCGCTTTACATACTTTGATTGGGCATATACGATCTGGGCACTTCTCTGCTGCGATTCTTTATAGGCCCTGCAGCGCTCCGATCGTCCAGAACAGCTTCACTCACGCTGCCGGCCTCACCTTACTGTCTCAGCCGCCCACTGTCTTTTCTTTGTGGCGGCGCTGGGCGCCCACTGTCCCTCGGTGCTCTGTCCCTCGCAGTAGGCTCCTCGCACTCCGCTGGTTGTGCGGGGACAAGCGTTGCTACCGGCAATCTGTTTACTTTGCTGTGGGGGGGGGGGCTCACCTCATTCTGACATTGTGCCAGCCCCCCTCCCTCTAACGCCGAAGGCCGTGTCTACTCTCCTCCACCCCGCCACCGCAGCCTCTCAGCTCACACGCTGCGCGGGAGCGAGGGAGGGTCGGCGCTGCTGCCGGAACCTGCTTGCTCCGTTCAAGGCAGTCTTCCTCTCTCGGGCCATGCGGGAGGGCGGCCAGCCATTCACTTTTAAATCTTCCCGCTCCTCGCAGCAGGCCTTTCCTCTCCACAGGCTGCGCAGGGCGGGTGCTGGCGCCACTCCGATCGGCCGTGGGCCGTACGCTTTCTTCTTTCTGCTCCTCTCCCACCCGCAGCAGCTTCATTCAGTCCGCACGCTGCGCGGGGTGGGGGTCGGAGCTACGGCCTGGGCACTACGTCGCATTACAGTTCACCTTTTGCCGCCGATGTGGGGTGGGCTTCCGCTGGCCTCATGTCGTCCGGGGCACTCCTCAGCGGCAGCCGGCATCTTGGCAGCCCGGCCCTGCCTGCCTTTTCTTCTGCCCTCCTAGGGCCTTACATCACAGGATCCAGGGGCAGCTGGCTCTTCTGATGCGGGGTGGGCTCCCGCTCGGCGTCTTGCACCCCCGGGGCTCTCACGCCCTAGGATTGTCAGGCGCGTTTGGCGCAGGGGGCACAGTCTATGAAGGATCGGGGTGGGCTCCCGACCTCCTCACCTTCACCCCGGGGCACTTCACACTCCCCCGCGGGTCTTCACTTCGGTGCGGGGGTGGGCTCCCGAGCACCTCTCACGCCCCGGGCTCTTCACACGCCCCGCGGGCGATCAGGCGCTTCTCTCGCCTGCTCCAGGGGGTGCCCTCGACACGGGCAATACTCTCCCCCTCACCACCTTCCACAAGGCGGCTGCACACGCGGGATTAGCCCGCTCGTCGCCAATGTGGTGGTCTCATGCTGGGCCCTAGGCCCACATGCAGATCATAATGATGGACCCAGACACCAATGGTTACTGGGTAGCAATGGCCACGAGCACGTGCGCTCGGCCCCTTTTATTGTCAGGGTCACCTGACTGGTGACGCCTGTGAGGGGTGGGTGTACAGTGTGGTTGAGGCACAATGCAAACACTAGACCGGTGATCAGGCGATCACTACAAACCCCACAACATACAAGCATTTGAGGCGGCTGTCCGGGAGTAGCGCGAGGAGTGGCAAAGAGTCGGTCCCGAGTACAGAGCGGTGGAGCAAGGCGTCGGGTGAGGGCAGGAAGCTGGCAGATGTGCCAGCGGCGGCAGTGTGCAAACTTCGGGAGCAGCAAAGAAAACAAGTAGTCCCTAAATGAATAGATAACAGCCAGCAGCGGAACTAAACTGTAGTTGGTCGGTGCTGCTTCCTGCAAAACGGAAGTGACGATTCGGATCAAAAGCCAACCATAAGCCAGATGAGAAAACCAATGGCAAGCGACAGGAGAAATTACCCTCCATATTTGTGTTTACTATAGGTCTTGCGACAGCGCATGCGCTGTCTAGGCGAGACCTAAAAAGGATCTCGGTCATAAAATGTTCCCTCTTGTTGGCGTACCAACTAGAGTCGTCATTTTGGTTTGGCGCTCTAGTGTTTTTCCTTTTTCCTGATGCCATGTGTAGGCCAGGCTAAATTAGGACAGCTGATTTATGTACATGCAGCTAGGCACTCTTCACCTTCCTGCTACTTTTATCAATTGCTATATTTTGTAAAGAGTTTTAAATTAATTGCATGAATTTGTATGTACTCGTGTCAATTGCATTTATTAGCGTTTTTGGACACTACTGTTTTTTTGCACATTTTAGGTTTGTATTTAGTTTATCGTTTGGATTAATCTGTGAAGGTGGGGGTTAGTGCTCAACTGCAACCCTGCATGTGAATATTGTTTTTTCTGCCAGTGCTCTGCTGTCAAGAGACCGCCATTTTTAGGTCTCGCCTACGCAGCGCGCAAGCGCTGCTTAGGAAAAAGACCTTTGTAATCGACAGAGCTTTGCAGGCAAAAACGTGCACGCGTTGCATTGCTTTCAATGGCAATGCATGCACGTTTGGCGATTCTCTTGCGGGAGCGAGCTTTGGCGCCATGTGTTAGCAATTATCGCTCCTGGCGCTGCTCGCTCCCGCAAGGGAAACGCTTTCACTTTTGCCGCCACTTGTGTTTTTTTACTTTTAGCGCGAGGCGCGCAAGCTTGTTTTTATATTTGTAGTGTGTGTTTAGGTGGCAAGTATTGTTATCTCTGACATCTGGCTACATGGCTGGACTGGTCGATCAGTACAGAAAAAGTCACGCTTTTTAGATGCTTATGAGCTAGCTTTTGTAAATGTATCAAAAGACAATTTATTCATACATTACCTGCTCCTTCACTTGAGGAACGAACATAGAAGCAAGAGCTGGATGGTGCCATCTGATGCTTCTAGAATTTAGATCACCGTTTCTAGGCATTAATCTTGTTGCTTCGTGGGTGTCGAGGGTATAGCCAGAGCCTCCAGCATTTCACAGTTTTGAAGTTCGCTAATCAACAGCAAAATCAGCGAACAAACATAATGCGTGCACAACTTAACCCGATGGCTGCAAAATGTTAAAAACGCAGGCTTGTGCCTATGAAAGAAAAGCAAGTCTCATGGTGCATGGATATTTGTCAAGTTTAGTTTCCATGCTGACTGGCTTTTGGGTCCGCTTCACCGGCAGCACATCTTACCATGCCTTTACATGTCACAGTATAGTCGCTTCCTGAGGAGCTGTAGCACAGTTTGGCCCAGGCAAAGACTGAGATGTGTGATCTTAGGCTCACTGGTGGTCTCTGGCTCAGAGGTCACCCTTGTTGAAAATGAAGCTCTGTTTTTTCTGGTAGGGGGGACTCTGGCAAAACTATCCACCGCTTGGCAGCAGAGCTATCCTTGACTCACTCAGCTCCACCCACTTTTGTGTCCCCAAACGCATTCCTTCCCCATGGTCCATACTAAATTCAGAGGTATGGCATCCCCACAAAGTGGAGCAGACCTCTGGTGCGTACAAAGCAAATACACTTCTCAGGTGAGGGGGTGCAAATTGACTACCTTTGTAGTGCAATGTAGTCTACAGCTGGCTTGACCTGTTATGCACACATCCGAACATCCCGCCTGATGCGAGTGAGATGTCAACCCAACTTTCAAACGCTTTAGTCTCATTCTGTTTTGTGGTTTATTCAACCTTTTAATGCCCATCTTCAGACATGGATGATAAAGCCCTTTCCTCTGAAAAGTAAATTCGAACCAGGTTCTATTAAGGTGTTATTTCTCGTGGTAGCTTAGCTTATTGTCATGGCACGGTCTGTACTTTATTGCAGCTTAATTGGTTTTCCAGAAGAGATGATCTTTGGGTCTTGGCACAGAGTACACTTGCATTAGCGAGTCTCAAAAATGCTAAAATAATCTAAGTAGCGTAGCATTAAAGCATTTGTAAGGAGGCTTTATAGTTTGTAAGGAGGCTTTATAGTTTGTAAGGAGGCTTTATAGTTTGTAAGGAGGCGTTCTACTGTCTACGGACTTCTATGACGGGCAATAGATATTTCCATTCACTCCTGGCGGGGGAGCATCAGGCCACCTTTCCCAGGAGAGCATCAGACCGTCTTTCCCTGTGTAAAATGTAGAGGGGCTGTGTGGAGTCTCCCAAGAAGAGGGCATTTAAAAGGAAGGGCATTTAAAAGGAGGGGCTTTCATTAAAAGCAGCCCATCACATCACATCTCAACTAATTCTACTGCCTTACTTTTAAGCCAATTAACTGTCGGCTTTGGCAATTCCTTTTAGCCTTGTTTTACAGCATCCTCTACATACAAAATGAAGAAAAAAGTGTGAAACCTCCTTTGTTTGTTTTTTGGGAAGCGGGTGGAGGGTGGAAGCGACAGGGACAAAACTGGAAGGGGGAAACACGGGCGAGGGACTGGAAGCAACACAGAGGGTGCAGCTGAGGGGTGGGGCAACATGGAGTGCGAGGCAGAAAAGCAAGCGGGCGAGAGGGAGTGTAATGGTGCTTTGGGGAGAGAAGCACACAGGTAAGAGCAACATGGGTCAGCAGCGAGCACATCACGGAGTAGGGCAGGGAGAAGCACATGGGAGAGAGCAGCACTCAGAGGGGAAGACAAACACTTGCTGCTGTTATTAGGAGGGCTGCTGAGGCCCTTGACCTTCACCACCTCCCTCCATATAATACCACTCAGTGCCACATAATTACACGTCACATAATTATACTCTATTCAATGCAACATAAATACACTCCACAAAATACCAGTCAGTGCGACAGTTACGCCACATAATTACACTCTACTCAATGAAACAAATACACTCCACATACCACTCAGTACCTCATAATTACACGCCACATAATTACACTACTCAATGCAACATAAATACACCACATAATACCACTCAGTGCCACATAATTATATGTTACATAATTACACTGCACTCAATGTAACATACACTCCAAATAATACCACTCAGTGCCACATAATTACACGCCACATAATTGCACTCTACTCCATGCAACATAAATACACTCCACATAAATGCACTCTATGCCACATACCACCAATCAACATAAATGCACTCCACACCATGACACAATTTCACTAAGCATAATTTCACTCAACACCACAGTTCCAGGCCACACAGTTCAACTCCACACATTTCCAATGCACATCACATAATTACACACCAAACATATTTCAACTCCACAATCCACAACGTACCTCCAATCCACACCATATAGTGGCACCACCTGAGCACCAAACATCATTCACCACCACCATTTTGCATCAGCGCACCAACTAAGCATCACCTAAGCATCACGTCAGTCTGACCTCGGAATCTGGCATCTGTTAATTCTCCCCTAGTGTCTGTCCGCTGCTCGTGTTCTAATTAAATTACGGTTTTCCAACCTCCACTCCCCGTTATTTATGTCCTTCTCCCCCAAAACAAAAAATATTATAACAAACAAGCATGAGAACAGGCAGGAAGAAGTTGCCAGCAGTGCAAGTACAAAAAAACTACAAGACATTTTTCATGTTAAAATCTTTTTTTTAATCAGGTTGTTCAGTTGTATATAATGTCGTCTTGGTTTGTATAAAAGGTAACAAAAATGCTTAACACTTTTTATTATAACTTTTCAACATGATGCGCAGCAGCCACAATGCTCTACAACATGTTCTGGCTAAACGCATAAGGTCCCAAAGGCGAGGCCTATTGGCTATGCCAATGCTTGTTCCTCTTGTTGGCATCCCACACTAGAACCTCCATTTTGGTTTGGCGCTCTAGTGTTTTTTCTTTTTCCTGACACCATGTGTAGGCCAGGCTACATTAGATTGGCTGATTTGCATCTGCACAGTGGATGCATGCAGTGGGCATGCCGCTGACACGCCAAAGGAAAACCCACCTGCACCCATCCGTGCCTGCTCCAGGCCCAGCATGCTAGCTAATGTGTATCACAGGACCGCTGAAAACATTGTACATGCGAGTGTCTCCTATCTGAAACGTTCTCTATAAGTAGTACTGTTTCTCCTGCGATCCTTTGAAACCTTAACCCCACCTTGAAGTGTTTCCATCCCTTTGTGGTAGGTGATGGTGTTAGTAAGTTACTGAGATAAGGAAACGATCAGCGATGTGCAGGACGGTCACTCCTGGTGCGCTTTGGAGCAAATTGAGATCCAGCCTATGTACAACAATAAATGCACTCTAATTAATACAAGGTCAAAGGCAATGCATGAGGAAGACGTTTGCATGATGCTAGACGGTAACAAATTAGACTTAATCACAGACATTTGGATTAGGGGGGACCCTGGCCCTGATGTAGGTTTTGCTGTGCTGGCTGGATGCGTTATTCATAATGTGAACCTGAAAGATAAGGTGGCGGGGTGGTCGCCTTGATTTGTAAAGAGATATTTGCACGCTTCCCATGTGAAAGCTTCTAGGTGTAGCTACTAACATAACAAAATTCTGTCAGCAGAGAATCCCACTAGAGAACTTTTTGCAATCTATAACTCTTTGGCAAAATGTACGAATCATTTACCTAAAGCCCAACCAATGCAAATGCTTTGCTCAGACCTGGCAGATTTCATTCAGAAGAAGATTTCTACTTTTTATCTTCATTTACCTCAGTGGTGGAATATGCAGAAAGATTGGATCAAGGTGCTCATCACTTTAGAGGGAGGTCAGATTTTAGATTTATTACTGAGGAGGAGGGATATCTAAAAGTTTCACAAGCAGGTCAGGCTCTGCTCTCGCCCTTGTCCTATTAGGATTCCTAAATTGCTGGCCTCCTCTGTCCTTGACTTACTATGATGTGCAACAAATCCCTAGAGGAGGTGTGGAACATACTTTTCGTAAATCAGCATTATTTACTCAACTTTTAAAAAGGAATTTCTTCTAGTTACTGACCTATTTCTCTCCTTCCGATTTTCGCAAAAATCCTGGAAAGCTGAGTAAATGCACACTGACCTCTGACAGTGAGGCAACTAGTGTGTTTAACAAGCACCAACCTGGATTTGGACTCTGCTTCATCCCTGAAACCGCACTTACAGCGGCTACTTATGACATACACATGATCTTGGACGCAGGAGCTTGTCGGCACTTGTCCTCCTTGACTTGTGGCCGCCTTCGATACTGTTTCCCGCCCTATTTTATTGTAAAGACTGTTCGCTATTGGCCTGAGAGACAAGCAAAGTAGATGGTTTGAATACTTTCTGGAAAACAGAACGAGACTGTCCAGATGGAAACTTTTCGCTCAGTTTTTAGACTTTACTTGTGGTGTTCCTCAGGGGTCTGCTCTTAGCCTTACAGTTTTATTATATTTGTGGCTCTAGGGCACATCTGATTGCCTCTTTTGGGTTTCAATTTAAGTTACATTTATGACACCCAATATTCATCAGCGTGGAGGGCAAAATCTTCCAACTCCAGGATAAATTTAAAGGCTGCATGATCAAGGGAGACAGCTGGATGAGTGCCAATTCTCTCTGGCTAAAATCAGTCAAAATGAAAGGTTTGATTGTAGGTCATCCCTTGATGTGGCCCTCAATATGGTGGCCCCAGTCGTTTGAAGAATGCCCACAGCTTATAAACTAGGCGTGATAAACTTTCATCTGAGCATTAGATGAGTAAGTTCATTTTTACGTGGTTTCTGCACATGAAACACTTAAGGAAGATCATTCCTTTGATTCCTCAGGGCTCTCGACGGGTGCTGGTGCAAGCCTAGAGTCTAAGCAGACTGGACTATTGCAATGCCCTTCATGCTGGACTTCCCGACTACCTTAAAAGGATGTTACAACATATACAAAGTGCAGCTGCCGAAATACCGGTGGCAGGATTGGGAGAAGGGGCTTCCTCAGTGGGTTCAGCCCCCCAGGCATGGACCAGACTGCCGCCTGAGGTACACTCTGAACCCAGGCATGGACCAGACTGCCGCCCGAGTAACACTCGGAGCCCAGGCGTGGACCAGACTGCCGCCCGAGGTACACTCGGAGCCCAGGCGTGGACCAGACTGCCGCCCGAGGTACACTCGGAGCCCAGGCGTGGACCAGACTGCCGCCCGAGGTACACTCGGAGCCCAGGCGTGGACCAGACTGCCGCCCGAGGTACACTCGGAGCCCAGGCGTGGACCAGACTGCCGCCCGAGGTACACTCGGAGCCCAGGCGTGGACCAGACTGCCGCCCGAGGTACACTCGGAGCCCAGGCGTGGACCAGACTGCCGCCCGAGGTACACTCGGAGCCCAGGCGTGGACCAGACTGCCGCCCGAGGTACACTCGGAGCCCAGGCACACCCGGAGCCCAGGCGTGGACCAGACTGCCGCCTGAGGTACACTCGGAGCCCAGGCGTGGACCAGACTGCCGCCTGAGGTACACTCGGAGCCCAGGCGTGGACCAGACTGCCGCCTGAGGTACACTCGGAGCCCAGGCGTGGACCAGACTGCCGCCTGAGGTACACTCGGAGCCCAGGCATGGACTAGACTGCCGCTCGAGTAACACTCGGAGCCCAGGCGTGGACCAGACTGCCGCCCGAGGTACACTCTGAGCCCAGGCATGGACTAGACTGCCGCTCGAGTAACACTCGGAGCCCAGGCGTGGACCAGACTGCCGCCCGAGGTACACTCTGAGCCCAGGCATGGACCAGACTGACGCCTGAGGTACACTCGGAGCCCAGGCACACTCGGAACCCAGGCATGGACCAGACTGCCGCCCGAGGTACACTTGGAGCCCAGGCGTGGACCAGACTGCCGCCCGAGGTAGACTCGGAGCCCAGGCGTGGACCAGACTGCCGCCTGAGGTACACTCGGAGCCCAGGCGTGGACCAGACTGCCGCCCGAGTTACACTCGGAGCCCAGGCGTGGACCAGACTGCCGCCCGAGGTACACTCGGAGCCCAGGCGTGGACCAGACTGCCGCCTGAGGTACACTCGGAGCCCAGGCGTGGACCAGACTGCCGCCCGAGGTACACTCAGAGCCCAGGCGTGGACCAGACTGCCGCCCGAGGTACACTCGGAGCCCAGGCGTGGACCAGACTGCCGCCCGAGGTACACTCGGAGCCCAGGCGTGGACCAGACTGCCGCCTGAGGTACACTCGGAGCCCAGGCGTGGACCAGACTGCCGCCTGAGGTACACTCGGAGCCCAGGGGTGGACCAGACTGCCGCTCGAGTAACACTTGGAGCCCAGGCGTGGACCAGACTGCCGCCTGAGGTACACTTGGAGCCGGACCTTTTAACACTTCTCAGGAGTCTGAAAACCCCTTTATTTACACAGGCTCTGCTTTGAACAATTGAGTATACGAATTGGTGTTCAGAGTGTATTTGTTCGTCAGCACCAGGACACTCTTGGGTAATCAATCGCGCACTCTACAAAACTATTAGTAAATAAATAAACGAAATCAGTAATGCATTGAGTGATCTACATAAAACACGGTTCAGTGATCTGCATGGTGCGCGCTTTTTTCAGCAGACACATTAACCCTCTGCACTACTTTATAATGAGACAAAACCCGAATCTCTCTCCAGCAGGAACATTGATCACCAGAGTTCTCTTGACATTTTAATTGTTGCGTGAAAACTGCTGGACACACGAGGAACTCTGCAGCAGGTGCTTTTGAACTCAGAAGTATTTCTAAACACAGCCCCCCCTAAACTCAGAATCAGAAACGGGTGCGGCTGCTCCGGTCGCACCGCCCTGATGCCGGCCCTGACTAGAAATAGAATCTCGAAATCCGGGTAAAGAATTCTTTTGTCCACTGTCTTTGAACTAAATTGCTCAAAAGGTTAATCTTTTTTGGGAATGACACCATAAAAACAACTTTGTTAAACTTAGCAATTGACTCCACATCACCATGACAGCATTTTCAGTGCTGGGTTTTCAATAACGGTCTGGTGCATTCTGGGAGCGGTAGTCGTGTTCATTTCAACTGAAACAATTGGACTACAATGTCTGAAAGCAAGCGTTTCTAAATGGAAAGCCCGGGGCTGGAATACGGGGTTCCTGTTGACATGGAGTCATTTGACACCCTTCTAAAAGTCGTAAAATTATTCCGTTTGGAGGGGGAGGGTGATAACTATGTTTGTTCCTATATGAAGTAATTGGGAACAGGGGCGGACTGGGAACCCAAAGCAGCCCTGGAAATATTTTCAGACCAGCCCGCGTAGAAGAACTGCCTGGCCCCCGGAGGCAGGAAATGCTCGCTTGCTGCTTTTATTACTGGGGGCTGATATTGCAGCACCACTGCAAAACCGGCCCCAACCCTTCCAGCCTCCTGGGGACGCACGATGCCGATTATGACCAGCCCGGCCCTGATTGGGACATTGACTAAATGCTAGCCCACTTCTGTGAACCCCTTCCGAAAAAAAGCAATATTTAGAGAAGGCATTTTGTATTTTAAGATATTCAACACTTCACTAAAACTGTGCGATCCTGGGCAAATCATTATATTTCTCCGTGCCTCTTCCCATGCCATTCATGGCAGCGCTTAGAAATAGGCTGGATTCAAGCTTTAAAGCGCTACATGAAAATAACTTTAGCATTTCGCGGACCCTGCAATTGCCTGGGACTCAGCTCGTGATAGGGGGGCACAGAACCCCCTCAATGAAAATGAACTGTGACAAGGTGGGCGCCTCCCTAGTAGCAGAGCCGTCCCTGGGCATCTGGGGGACAGGTGCAGAGTCTGTGAAGAATGTTCTAGCGCCACAAGAGGGAGAGAGGGTGAAACAGCGCCTAGACTACGGCAGAGGCGCGCGGTCTTACCATCTCGTTCTCCTCCCCTTGGTTGAGCAAGGCATGGCTGTGTATCTCGGGGTCCTTCTCCGTCTCAGGGGTGCAGCTGCCCTCTCCCCGCTGTCTGGGGGAAGCCGGGTTCAGAGTCAACGTCTCTTCCTCTGCTCCGCCATCATCAATGTTTGTGGTTCCACAATCCCGGCTCATTTTGAATTGCCGGGCACACACCTTCCGACTTGGAGACAATTCCTGGGTCTTCCAACTGCTGCCAGGACACAGGGCTCCTCCACTCCCTCTGTGTGCATCTGGCAGGGGCCCTCAGTGCGACTATGGGGGTTGGGGGAGGGTCCTGTGTGTGCCTCTGGAAGATACCCTGTGCCTGTGGAGGGAGCCTTGTGCGTGCCTCTGTGGAAGGGGCCCTAGGCGTGCGTGCGTGCCTGTGGAAGGAGTCCTGTGAGTGCTTGTGGAGGGAGTCCTGTGCGTGCCTCTGGCAGTACCCTGTGCCTGTGGAAGGAGCCCTCGGCGTGCGTGCCTGTGGAGGGAGTCCTGTGCGTGCCTGTGGATGGAGCGTAGGCGTGCGTGACTGTGGAGGGAGCCCTATGCGTGCCTGTGGAGGGAGTCCTGTGCGTGCCTGTGGAGGGAGTCCTGTGCGTGCCTGTGGATGGAACGTGTGCGTGCGTGCCTGTGGAGGGAGTCCTTTGAGTGACTGTGGAGGGAGCCCTATGCGTGCCTGTGGAGGGAGCCCTATGCGTGCCTGTGGAGGGAGCCCTATGCGTGCCTGTGGAGGGAGCCGCGTGCGTGCCTGTGGATGGAGCCCTGTGCGTGCGTGCCTGTGGAGGGAACCCCCTTGAGCAGGAGCACAACTAATACCTGTAAATAAACACAGGCAGCACAAGCCTAGAACCCCCAGAGTATATCCACAGTGTCTGCACTTTCACTCTTAAGTGCACACTGCGGGGTGGGCGGCGCCGAGGCGTTCGTCCACAAATGAGAAGGACCCCGCCCCGTTGCACGTGAGGAGGCCGTGGGCGGGCGTTAGTGCATCCTGGGTAGAATTGGTGCTGTGGCCCTGTCAGTAGCACACTGGAGCCCTGGGCAAATGACGTGTGACAGGGTTGGGAACAGGTTGTGTTAATGACATGAAGTTATGTGGCAACCCTTATCAGGGCCACACCGGCCACCGATAAAAGACTCCCCCTGCCACACCAGGGGCAGGAAAAACCTGTTATTTATGGGCTTTAAGTGGGATCAAAAAAACTGGGGGGGGGTCTCTCAAAAGGCGTGGCCGATGTAATGAAGGGCGTGACTTAAAAACAAGTAGGCTGCAAATCTGTGATTAGCTTAGTGTGCCGCCCGACCGGTATTTTGTCAATACATCCAGACATATAACAAGTAACATTACACATACAACAAGCCAGTGCTATTGGCTTTGCCAATGGTTTTTAGTTGCACAAGATAAATAAGCAACAATTACAGCTCCGTTAGATATAATATTGAAAATGGTTCAGTTCTGAAATGTGGAGACTGTGAAAGAACTAACTATAACAGTCTCTGAAGTTACATCAAAGGCAGTGAAGGGTGGCACTGCTGCAGAGTTAAGATGTATCTTTTTCAACCTGAGGGTGAGGGCAAAACTGGAGAGCCCGATAGGGACCCGTCTCAACACTTGCTTTTTAGAACTCCCGCTGCTGAGCACCGCCAGGACCCGGCCCACTTAAAGCCCTGACTTTAGTGATGAGTTGAGACCACGAACTGTGAACGGGAGAGCAGGGTAAAATCTGAGGTAATCTGTCCCAGCCCCGGCTGCGCCCCCTCCAGCACCCCTCCACCATCTCTTTCCCTCACACGATGATTTAAGAATGTTTTACACCGAGTGTAAAGAGCGTTCAACTCTCACAGGCTCATGTGTGAATAGCTCACTACATCCAGGTATTTTTCATTTCATTCTGGGACTTACAGTTCTGAATTTATAATCAGGACTACAAATCCCAGAATGCAAAGACAAACACCTGGGGCCGTATTACAGATGGTGCCCCAGGGGCGCAGATGCTTGTGCGTGCTCTTCTATAATTCCGATAGCGCTGGCGCACTTAAAACGCCAGCGCTATGAACAGAGGGTGTTCCCTCATTTGCATAGGGGCGTGCCCTGTGCACATGAGGGAATTCCTTTGAATCTGTGCCTGCACCATATTACAGACGCAGGCGCAGAGACAATGCACCACTTAAAAGGTGGCGCACTGTCAGTGCACCTCCTGAGAGCAGCCCTCTGCAGGGGGTGAAGGGGTCCCATGGACCCCCCAGACATCCCCTTGCAGGCGGGTGCAGTCACTGACTGCACCAAAGGGGATCTCTAAACCCCTTTGAAAAGGGCCGGCTCTAGGGCGGTGCGATCGGTGCCATCGCACCGGGCGCTGACTTGGTGTGAGGGCGCTATATTTATTGTTTTAAAGCACCTGTCGCGTTCCTTGTCCCAGCAATAAAAATGTCAAGATAACTCCTTAGATAAATGTTCTTCCTGGAGAGAGACCGGAACTTGGTCTAAGAAATTATGACACATTGTAGTGCAGAGGGTTAATGTGCCTGCTGCAAAGAACGTGTCCCATTCAGATCACAAAGTGTATATAATATAAATTGGTCAATGGGTTACCGCTTTTGACAGAGATCATTTTGTTACTTTCAGTTTATAAGTTAAAATCCTAATATAGAGCAATGAGCTATTAACTGTCATCAAAGAGCTGCATGCAAACGGCAAGGAATATATTAGAGCTATGTGTTATTTTGCTCAGTCTTTCGTTATCCTAATATTGTAATAAGGGTTAATTTAGGTAGAAATTCATTCTTATTATTAAAGAAAACCCCTAGCAATGGTGTTACATTTAAAATTCTGAATTTGTGCTTTTCCAGACCAAGTACTCTTAAACTCTCCTGCCTACCAGAATGGATGATATGTGACTCCTACACCTTGTAAGCCTCCCTCTTATGTAACATTTCCTATACACTGATTCACACACGTATGATTGCATCTGTGCAATGTTTGTGTGATGTAAAATGTTCTGACACCTTAAACTGGCATGAGTGGCGCTATACAACTAAATTAATGTAAGAGACAGTGGTTATGGAGACTTGAGGGGCACTGTCAAATGGTGGAATCTGTGGCGGAGGTGGTCATTGGGGGGGCGCCAACAAACATTGTCGCACTGGGCGCCACCAGTGCTAAAGCCGGCCCTGCCTTTGAGAGTGCTGGCGGGTGCCCCCTGCACTGTGAAAACACGGAGCAGCTGCTCCGTGTTTTCAAATGAATGCGCTGCCCTGGGGGCAGCGCATACATCATAATGGGGCGCTGTGGGAGGGCAGGCCGAACAAACAGACGTGGAGGCTGTATATAGTCTGCCAGCCGGCTAGTTTTATTCGCTATCAGGGAATATCTGTCCTTAGGGGTTGTTTTATGGGTTCTTGGGAGGATCTTCCGGGTCTTCTCCTGTTCCTGCGGTTCCTTGTTGCTTGTGGATGGGGAATCCTCGTCTCCTAGCTGGTCGGTTCTCCCAGGGAGGCTCATGGAAGAGAGGAAATACAAGGAACCGTCAGTTGCATCGATTGATCATGCCCGTTGTCAGTGTGACCCGTAACCACACCCGTTTGGTGCTCTCAGCTATCCGGGATGGGGTATAGTGTCTTCTGGTTTCGTGAAGGGAGAGGGGTTGCATGCAGGAAGGGTGTGTGGATTGCTCAGGGAACGTAGTGAACAGGGAATAAACAAAACAAAGAGAACGCCTCTTACGACTTTGGGCGCGCAAACACAGTCACTCTCCCTATATTGTGCTCCCATAGACCTCCCGCCACCCCGCTATACACCCTCAGCCCTCCCGCTCCCCGGTGCCCGTTCCCCCTGTTTCTGGTCACTCACCGGCCCCGCCGCAACTCTCCCGAGCTGCGGCCGCTCTCCAGCCTCCTCCTGTGGGGACCACCAATCCTCGCACCACGCTTCGTCCTCGTCTCGATCGTCGTCCTCTCCGTTCCGTCTTTCCTTGTTTTCTCCGTTCTATTCTCCACTCTCGCTCGACTCCTTCCTTCCACCGGCTTGTACGCGTCCGCTTCCTGTTTCCTTGGGCTTCTTCTCTTCCTGCGAGGAACCACATCCGGGGTTAGTCCCTCCTACTGCCGCCTCTGATACGTGAGTGTCGAAACACTGCCCGGGCTGAGGCCAAGGGGGAGGGGTCACTGTTACGGGAACCGTCGACCTGTATCGGGACCTGTTGGGACATCTTCCTGCAGATAGGGAATTGGGACCGAGTTGTTGTGGCGACCCTGGATATCGGCATGTCAGGGTAGGGGTCCTCTCACATCCCCTTTCCCTTGCTGTCCTTCCAGTGGGGGGTTCCCAAGGGGATATCGGGAGAGGAAATCCGCATTTGTCTGGTCCTTTCCTTTCCTGTGCTTAGTATGGAATCTGTAGGGTTGTAATGATAGGAACCAGCGCAACACCCTTTCATTGTTCCCTTTGTTGCGTGCTAACCATTCTAAGGGGGCATGGTCTGTATATAGTGTGAATTCTCGCCCTTCCAGGTAATATTTTAGAGCGTCGATGGCCCATTTAATGGCTAGGGCCTCTTTTTCAATTACAGCGTAATTACGCTCTCGTGGAAATAGCTTTCTACTGATATACAAAATGGGTTGTTCCTCCCCTGTTGGTTTCTCTGGGACAAGACCGCCCCCAACCCCTGATCCGAGGCGTCCGTCTGAAGGATGAAGGGTAAGGAGTAATCGGGACTGGCTAATATCGTGTCTGAGGTAAGAGACGCCTTCAGTGCCTCGAAGGCCTGGAGCACGTCGGGGTCAGGGTCTCTCAATTTGAGCTCAGTTTTGATGTTTTTCTGTAAGAGGTCGGTGAGTGGGGCTGCTATCCGGGAGAACTGTGGTATAAACCTTCGGTAGTATCCGAGCAGCCCCAAAAACGCTCGGAGGGCTTTGGCTGTACGTGGAAAGGGTATCTGGGATATGGCAGTCAATTTGTTGTCCTGAGGCCGTATGACTCCTTCTCCCAACATGTAGCCCAGATACTTCACGGTCTGGGCGGCTAAATGACTCTTAGCTGGGTTGATGTTAAGTCCGTGGTTACCTAGGGCTCGGACCACGTTACACAGATGAATTAGATGCTGTTCCCAGGTTTCACTGTAGATAATGATGTCATCTATGTAAGCACCGGCATAGCTCTCATGGGGGCGGAGAACGAGGTTCATGGCCCTTTGAAATGTAGCCGGTGCTCCGTGTAGCCCAAAGGGTAGCATCATGAACTGGAACAGACCATCCGGAGTAGAGAATGCGGTTTTCTCTCTGTCCTGGGCTCTTAGGGGTATCTGCCAGTACCCTTTACATAGATCAAGGGTACTAATATAAGTGGCCTTCCCTATCCGTTCTACCATCTCGTCTACCCGGGGGAGGGGATACGTATCAAATTCTGACACCTTGGTGACCTCTCGGAAGTCAATGCAAAAGCGTACCGAGCCGTCCGGCTTCGGCACGAGTACTATGGGGGAATTCCATTCGCTTACAGAGGGTTCTATGATACCCATCTGTAGCATTTGCTGAACTTCAGTACGAATAGTATGTCGACGGGCCTCTGGTATACGGTAGGGTCGGAGACGTACTCTTGCCCCGGGACGGGTTTTATGGCGTGTTCAACCAACGTGGTTTTGCCGGGAGTTAAGGAAAACACACCCTGTAGGGGTAACAATTTATCAATTAGAGACGTGGCCAAAGGGGACGGCAAGTCAGGGTCAATACACTGGCAATATAAGGGACTATTAGGTCCTATGTTTCCAACCAAGGAGGGAAGGGGTCCCTCCCATTTCTTTAAAAGATTAATGTGATACACCTGAGTAGTGCCTCTTTTCTTGTCTAGTTCGAGCCGGTAGGTGACAGGTGTCACCTGTTCCAGCACTACGTACGGGCCCTGCCATTGACCCAACAGCTTGTGATCTGATGAAGACATCATCAACAACACCGCATCTCCTGTTGAGAAGGACCTCTCTTTGGCTTTCTTGTCGTATTGGGTCTTCTGTGCCCCTTGTGCTTTCTCCATATTATTCCTAACTATTGCACGTATTTGTCCCAGATGAGTCTTTAGTTGGGTGACATACTCTATCAAAGGGGTAGCATTGTTAGGTTCTGTTTCCCAGGTCTCTCGAACCATATCTAATAGGGAGCGGGGTTGGTGGCCGTAGAGTAACTCAAATGGAGAATACCCAGTGCTCTTTTGGGTTTGACATCGGATTGCATACAACGCTAGGGGTAACATATCCTCCCACCGCTTAGATTCGAGGGCAAGAAGTTTTTTTAGGGTGGTCTTCAATGTGGCATTATAACGCTCAACGAGCCCATCCGTCTGGGGGTGGTAGGCCGCCGTCCGTATTTGCTTAATCCCTAACTGGGAGCACACTTGCTTCATCAGTTTTGATACGAACGGGGTCCCTTGATCTGTTAAGATCTCTTTTGGGAACCCCACCCGGGAAAACACCGGTATGATAGCTTTAGCTATGATGGAAGCGTCGGGGTGTTTCAGGGCGATCGCCTCCGGGAAGCGGGTGGCGTAATCCACAAGTACCAACACATAACGACACCCGCTACGCGATGGCAACAGAGGGCCTATTATATCCATCCCCACCCTACTAAAGGGCTCCTCGATGATGGGTAATGGATGTAATGGGGCTCGTGGGGGTTTGTATCTACTATTTTTTTGGCAAACGGGACATTCACGGCAGTATTGTTTCACTCGTCCATACACGCCGGGCCAATAAAACTGTTTCGTTAACTGCCCTGTTTTTTCCTCCCCGAAATGCCCACCTAATAGATGACTATGTGCCAGATAAAGTACCTTGTCCTGGAAAGGGTTAGGAACCAACAACTGAGGGGTACTCTCAGGCTCTGCTTTCCTGTACAATAGTCCATGTCTAATGAAAAATAAGGACATACATGTATTGGGGCTTCTTGGTTTTGGGCTTGGTTCCAAGCCTCTTGTAGGACCGGGTCTTCTCTCTGAGCCGTGTGGAAGTGTCTGTCGTTTTCCCACGGGTTCTCCACCGGGGTGGCAGGGAAAGCACGAACATAGTTTCCTTTATCCTTTCGTTTTTGGTTTTTGGTTTTCCTCGGTTTTGAGGGGGGCCAGTCGGGGTTCTCCTCCTGAGCGAAGGGAGCTATGTCCCACCAGTCACTTTCTGCGGCCGATGTGTCTTGTAATAGTTCGGGTAGGTGGGGGTAATCGTTTCCTAATATGATCTGTTCCGGTAGACGGGGAATGAGGCCGACCTTCAACTCCGAACCAGGATCCTTGGCGTTTTGTATTCGTACATAAGTAGTGGGATACCTCTTTGTATCCCCATGGACGCACTGAATATGTACGGTACCATCGACAGCCCCAATTCCGGCTCCCAATTCCTGAGGACGTACCACGCTTTGTCGACAGCCCGTATCGGCAAGGGCTGTCATCGGTTGTCCGTTTATGGTCACGCCACAATGATACGGGGGAGGCGTTCTATTCTGGGTGAGGCAGCAGTAGTTTCTTGCAAGGCCTATCTCCATCGGTTCCTCCTTCTGTGTACAAAAGCGAGCTATGTGGCCCAGCCCCCGCAGTTGTAACACTGAGGTCCAGGGGAGGGGTTTTCAAAGAGAAGGTCCGGGACCCCGAAACAAAGGGGGCCCTGGAACGAGTGTTACAGGATCGGGTCTTCGGACCAGAGGGGGTCGGGTAGGACGGTGAGCCCCGCCCATGCCTGTTCTCCAAGGGGTGTCTTCGCGACCCTTTTGGACATCTTGGGCTCTACTGTAAGCCCCTGCGATTTCTACGGCCGACTCCAAGGTGAGATGTGCGTGTTGTCTGACCCATCTCTGTATGGGTGGGTGGAGGGAGGCCAAGTACTGTTCCAAGTAGACTTTGGCCATGATGTCCTCCTTTGTGGCGGTGGTGGGTTTTAACCAACGGTCAGCCATGTCCTTTACCCGAAAGTATAGGGCCCTCGGGGTCTCGTGAGGTCCTTCCTTGATCTGTCTAAGTCTCATCCTATAGGTCTCATCGTCAACCCCCAGGCGTTCCATAATACACTGTTTTATGTCCGCGTAGGGGGTTACCCCTAGGATGTTGGCCGCTTGGTAGGATGCCTGTAGTTCCCCGACAGCAAGGGCCCCAGATATTGTCCCCATTTATCAGCCGGCCATGCCGCAGCCAGGGCCATCCGTTCAAAGTTATTGAAGAAGTACTCAGGGTCTTCTCCGCTGACATATTTTTGTAAGATCACTGAGGGGAGAGTACTGGGACCTCTTTGTTGTCCCATGGCGTCCGTAAGCTTCCCTATGGCCGTGTCATGGGTCTGACCCTGTACTGTCATAGCCTGCTGTAGCTTCCCCGGTCCTCTTCCACCACGGTGAGGAATCTCTCCATAGCCTTCCCTAGGCTTTCCTGGCTTTCTGCCATTCTGGCGATCACAGCCTCCATGTCTTCGGCGAATCCCACTTCTGACACCACTTGTGGGAGGGCAGGCCGAACAAACAGACGTGGAGGCTGTATATAGTGTGCCAGCCGGCTAGTTTTATTCGCTATCAGGGAATATCTGTCCTTAGGGGTTGTTTTATGGGTTCTTGGGAGGATCTTCCGGGTCTTCTCCTGTTCCTGCGGTTCCTTGTTGCTTGTGGATGGGGAATCCTCGTCTCCTAGCTGGTCGGTTATCCCAGGGAGGCTCATGGATGATAGGAAATACAAGGAACCGTCAGTTGCATCGATTGATCATGCCCGTTGTCAGTGTGACCCGTAACCACACCCGTTTGGTGCTCTCAGCTATCCGGGATGGGGTATAGTGTCTTCTGGTTTCGTGAAGGGAGAGGGGTTGCATGCAGGAAGGGTGTGTGGATTGCTCAGGGAACGTAGTGAACAGGGAATAAACAAAACAAAGAGAACGCCTCTTACGACTTTGGGCGCGCAAACACAGTCACTCTCCCTATATTGTGCTCCCATAGACCTCCCGCCACCCCGCTATACACCCTCAGCCCTCCCGCTCCCCGGTGCCAGTTCCCCCTGTTTCTGGTCACTCACCGGCCCCGCCGCAACTCTCCCGAGCTGCGGCCGCTCTCCAGCCTCCTCCTGTGGGGACCACCAATCCTCGCACCACGCTTCGTCCTCGTCTCGATCGTCGTCCTCTCCGTTCCGTCTTTCCTCGTTTTCTCCGTTCTGTTCTCCACTCTCGCTCGACTCCTTCCTTCCACCGGCTTGTACGCGTCCGCTTCCTGTTTCCTTGGGCTTCTTCTCTTCCTGCGAGGAACCACATCCGGGGTTAGTCCCTCCTACTGCCGCCTCTGATACGTGAGTGTCGAAACACTGCCCGGGCTGAGGCCAAGGGGAGGGGTCACTGTTACGGGAACCGTCGACCTGTATCGGGACCTGTTGGGACATCTTCCTGCAGATAGGGAATTGGGACCGAGTTGTTGTGGCGACCCTGGATATCGGCATGTCAGGGTAGGGGTCCTCTCACATCCCCTTTCCCTTGCTGTCCTTCCAGTGGGGGGTTCCCAAGGGGATATCGGGAGAGGAAATCCGCATTTGTCTGGTCCTTTCCTTTCCTGTGCTTAGTATGGAATCTGTAGGGTTGTAATGATAGGAACCAGCGCAACACCCTTTCATTGTTCCCTTTGTTGCGTGCTAACCATTCTAAGGGGGCATGGTCTGTATATAGTGTGAATTCTCGCCCTTCCAGGTAATATTTTAGAGCGTCGATGGCCCATTTAATGGCTAGGGCCTCTTTTTCAATTACAGCGTAATTACGCTCTCGTGGAAATAGCTTTCTACTGATATACAAAATGGGTTGTTCCTCCCCTGTTGGTTTCTCTGGGACAAGACCGCCCCCAACCCCTGATCCGAGGCGTCCGTCTGAAGGATGAAGGGTAAGGAGTAATCGGGACTGGCTAATATCGTGTCTGAGGTAAGAGACGCCTTCAGTGCCTCGAAGGCCTGGAGCACGTCGGGGTCAGGGTCTCTCAATTTGAGCTCAGTTTTGATGTTTTTCTGTAAGAGGTCGGTGAGTGGGGCTGCTATCCGGGAGAACTGTGGTATAAACCTTCGGTAGTATCCGAGCAGCCCCAAAAACGCTCGGAGGGCTTTGGCTGTACGTGGAAAGGGTATCTGGGATATGGCAGTCAATTTGTTGTCCTGAGGCCGTATGACTCCTTCTCCCAACATGTAGCCCAGATACTTCACGGTCTGGGCGGCTAAATGACTCTTAGCTGGGTTGATGTTAAGTCCGTGGTTACCTAGGGCTCGGACCACGTTACACAGATGAATTAGATGCTGTTCCCAGGTTTCACTGTAGATAATGATGTCATCTATGTAAGCACCGGCATAGCTCTCATGGGGGCGGAGAACGAGGTTCATGGCCCTTTGAAATGTAGCCGGTGCTCCGTGTAGCCCAAAGGGTAGCATCATGAACTGGAACAGACCATCCGGAGTAGAGAATGCGGTTTTCTCTCTGTCCTGGGCTCTTAGGGGTATCTGCCAGTACCCTTTACATAGATCAAGGGTACTAATATAAGTGGCCTTCCCTATCCGTTCTACCATCTCGTCTACCCGGGGAGGGATACGTATCAAATTCTGACACCTTGGTGACCTCTCGGAAGTCAATGCAAAGCGTACCGAGCCGTCCGGCTTCGGCACGAGTACTATGGGGGAATTCCATTCGCTTACAGAGGGTTCTATGATACCCATCTGTAGCATTTGCTGAACTTCAGTACGAATAGTATGTCGACGGGCCTCTGGTATACGGTAGGGTCGGAGACGTACTCTTGACCCGGGACGGGTTTTATGGCGTGTTCAACCAACGTGGTTTTGCCGGAGTTAAGGAAAACACACCCTGTAGGGGTAACAATTTATCAATTAGAGACGTGGCCAAAGGGGACGGCAAGTCAGGGTCAATACACTGGCAATATAAGGGACTATTAGGTCCTATGTTTCCAACCAAGGAGGGAAGGGGTCCCTCCCATTTCTTTAAAAGATTAATGTGATACACCTGAGTAGTGCCTCTTTTCTTGTCTAGATCGAGCCGGTAGGTGACAGGTGTCACCTGTTCCAGCACTACGTACGGGCCCTGCCATTGACCCAACAGCTTGTGATCTGATGAAGACATCATCAACAACACCGCATCTCCTGTTGAGAAGGACCTCTCTTTGGCTTTCTTGTCGTATTGGGTCTTCTGTGCCCCTTGTGCTTTCTCCATGTTATTCCTAACTATTGCACGTATTTGTCCCAGATGAGTCTTTAGTTGGGTGACATACTCTATCAAAGGGGTAGCATTGTTAGGTTCTGTTTCCCAGGTCTCTCGAACCATATCTAATAGGGAGCGGGGTTGGTGGCCGTAGAGTAACTCAAATGGAGAATACCCAGTGCTCTTTTGGGTTTGACATCGGATTGCATACAACGCTAGGGGTAACATATCCTCCCACCGCTTAGATTCGAGGGCAAGAAGTTTTTAGGGTGGTCTTCAATGTGGCATTATAACGCTCAACGAGCCCATCCGTCTGGGGGTGGTAGGCCGCCGTCCGTATTTGCTTAATCCCTAACTGGGAGCACACTTGCTTCATCAGTTTTGATACGAACGGGGTCCCTTGATCTGTTAAGATCTCTTTTGGGAACCCCACCCGGGAAAACACCGGTATGATAGCTTTAGCTATGATGGAAGCGTCGGGTGTTTCAGGGCGATCGCCTCCGGGAAGCGGGTGGCGTAATCCACAAGTACCAACACATAACGACACCCGCTACGCGATGGCAACAGAGGGCCTATTATATCCATCCCCACCCTACTAAAGGGCTCCTCGATGATGGGTAATGGATGTAATGGGGCTCGTGGGGTTTTGTATCTACTATTTTTTTGGCAAACGGGACATTCACGGCAGTATTGTTTCACTCGTCCATACACGCCGGGCCAATAAAACTGTTTCGTTATTAACTGCCCTGTTTTTTCCTCCCGAAATGCCCACCTAATAGATGACTATGTGCCAGATAAAGTACCTTGTCCTGGAAAGGGTTAGGAACCAACAACTGAGGGGTACTATCAGGCTCTGCTTTCCTGTACAATAGTCCATGTCTAATGAAAAAATAAGGACATACATGTATTGGGGCTTCTTGGTTTTGGGCTTGGTTCCAAGCCTCTTGTAGGACCGGGTCTTCTCTCTGAGCCGTGTGGAAGTGTCTGTCGTTTTCCCATGGGTTCTCCACCGGGGTGGCAGGGAAAGCACGAACATAGTTTCCTTTATCCTTTCGTTTTTGGTTTTTGGTTTTCCTCGGTTTTGAGGGGGGCCAGTCGGGGTTCTCCTCCTGAGCGAAGGGAGCTATGTCCCACCAGTCACTTTCTGCGGCCGATGTGTCTTGTAATAGTTCGGGTAGGTGGGGGTAATCGTTTCCTAATATGATCTGTTCCGGTAGACGGGGAATGAGGCCGACCTTCAACTCCGAACCAGGATCCTTGGCGTTTTGTATTCGTACATAAGTAGTGGGATACCTCTTTGTATCCCCATGGACGCACTGAATATGTACGGTACCATCGACAGCCCCAATTCCGGCTCCCAATTCCTGAGGACGTACCACGCTTTGTCGACAGCCCGTATCGGCAAGGGCTGTCATCGGTTGTCCGTTTATGGTCACGCCACAATGATACGGGGAGGCGTTCTATTCTGGGTGAGGCAGCAGTAGTTTCTTGCAAGGCCTATCTCCATCGGTTCCTCCTTCTGTGTACAAAAGCGAGCTATGTGGCCCAGCCCCCGCAGTTGTAACACTGAGGTCCAGGGGGAGGGGTTTTCAAAGAGAAGGTCCGGGACCCCGAAACAAAGGGGGCCCTGGAGCGAGTGTTACAGGATCGGGTCTTCGGACCAGAGGGGTCGGGTAGGACGGTGAGCCCCGCCCATGCCTGTTCTCCAAGGGGTGTCTTCGCGACCCTTTTGGACATCTTGGGCTCTACTGTAAGCCCCTGCGATTTCTACGGCCGACTCCAAGGTGAGATGTGCGTGTTGTCTGACCCATCTCTGTATGGGTGGGTGGAGGGAGGCCAAGTACTGTTCCAAGTAGACTTTGGCCATGAGGTCCTCCTTTGTGGCGGTGGTGGGTTTTAACCAACGGTCAGCCATGTCCTTTACCCGAAAGTATAGGGCCCTCGGGGTCTCGTGAGGTCCTTCCTTGATCTGTCTAAGTCTCATCCTATAGGTCTCATCGTCAACCCCCAGGCGTTCCATAATACACTGTTTTATGTCCGCGTAGGGGTTACCCCTAGGATGTTGGCCGCTTGGTAGGATGCCTGTAGTTCCCCCGACAGCAAGGGCCCCAGATATTGTCCCCATTTATCAGCCGGCCATGCCGCAGCCAGGGCCATCCGTTCAAAGTTATTGAAGAAGTACTCAGGGTCTTCTCCGCTGACATATTTTTGTAAGATCACTGAGGGGAGAGTACTGGGACCTCTTTGTTGTCCCATGGCGTCCGTAAGCTTCCCTATGGCCGTGTCATGGGTCTGACCCTGTACTGTCATAGCCTGCTGTAGCTTCCCCGGTCCTCTTCCACCACGGTGAGGAATCTCTCCATAGCCTTCCCTAGGCTTTCCTGGCTTTCTGCCATTCTGGCGATCACAGCCTCCATGTCTTCGGCGAATCCCACTTCTGACACCACTTGTGGGAGGGCAGGCCGAACAAACAGACGTGGAGGCTGTATATAGTGTGCCAGCCGGCTAGTTTTATTCGCTATCAGGGAATATCTGTCCTTAGGGGTTGTTTTATGGGTTCTTGGGAGGATCTTCCGGGTCTTCTCCTGTTCCTGCGGTTCCTTGTTGCTTGTGGATGGGGAATCCTCGTCTCCTAGCTGGTCGGTTATCCCAGGGAGGCTCATGGAAGAGAGGAAATACAAGGAACCGTCAGTTGCATCGATTGATCATGCCCGTTGTCAGTGTGACCCGTAACCACACCCGTTTGGTGCTCTCAGCTATCCGGGATGGGGTATAGTGTCTTCTGGTTTCGTGAAGGGAGAGGGGTTGCATGCAGGAAGGGTGTGTGGATTGCTCAGGGAACGTAGTGAACAGGGAATAAACAAAACAAAGAGAACGCCTCTTACGACTTTGGGCGCGCAAACACAGTCACTCTCCCTATATTGTGCTCCCATAGACCTCCCGCCACCCCGCTATACACCCTCAGCCCTCCCGCTCCCCGGTGTCCATTCCCCCTGTTTCTGGTCACTCACCGGCCCAGCCGCAACTCTCCCGAGCTGCGGCCGCTCTCCAGCCTCCTCCTGTGGGGACCACCAATCCTCGCACCACGCTTCGTCCTCGTCTCGATCGTCGTCCTCTCCGTTCCGTCTTTCCTCGTTTTCTCCGTTCTGTTCTCCACTCTCGCTCGACTCCTTCCTTCCACCGGCTTGTACGCGTCCGCTTCCTGTTTCCTTGGGCTTCTTCTCTTCCTGCGAGGAACCACATCCGGGGTTAGTCCCTCCTACTGCCGCCTCTGATATGTGAGTGTCGAAACACTGCCCGGGCTGAGGCCAAGGGGGAGGGGTCACTGTTACGGGAACCGTCGACCTGTATCGGGACCTGTTGGGACATCTTCCTGCAGGTAGGGAATTGGGACCGAGTTGTTGTGGCGACCCTGGATATCGGCATGTCAGGGTAGGAGTCCTCTCACAGGCGCATTATCACTGTTTGCGCCCGGCGCACCTTTTGCGAGGTGCGCCGGGCGCAAACAGTGATAATGTGTAATACGGCCCCTGGACTGCATGAGCTCCTCCCACATGGTTCTGGTGCACATGAGGACCGCAGGCTGTGTTACATTTGCAGCTAAACGAAACAGGTGACTGATTGTCACCAGGGAAGCAGTGTCTTGTGTTTCTTTTTCGCCACCCTATCAGGGCCGGACTGGGATCACAAACCAGCCCTGGCAATTATGTCCAACCGGCCTCGTGAGGGGGGTTGGGGGGACTGGCAGGAACAATGCTGCTGCGCTTTTGTTACAAGGGGCTGATTTTGCAGCACTGCCAGTCCGGCCCTGTGCCCTATACTTTGTGTGCACCATGGCCCTGGTTCACTACACATGATCCTGGAGAGCAAGGGTGCCTGCAAACAGTGATATTAACCCCTTAACTCCTGGGCGCCTTCTGAGTGCTGAACCCATTTTTGGCTATTTGGAGTAGTTCGCGATTTTCCACATAAGCTATTCACGCCAAATTTGCGTCCTTTTTTTCGAACATACATTCTATGGTACCCAGAGTTTGTGGATTCCCCTGGAGGTGACTGAGAAAATAGGCAAAATATAGCTACATTCTGAGTTTTTGGGGAAAATAGGGAAAAAGTAGTCCGGATAAAAGCGTCTGATTTTTTTCTCTAAAATGGCATCAATAAATCGTTTGCTGTGCTAAAGTCACCATCTCCCCATGTTTCATTAACATACTGAGCTGAACACAAAACCAATTTTTTGTGCCCTCAACCCAGGGGCGGCTTCTCTGTTATGGCGGAGGTGTGTCACCACCCCCCTGCTGAAAGCCAGCAGAGGCAAGGACATAAATAAAATAATAAGAAATCATTTATATTATCATTTTACTTTGCGTCCTGCAGGCTGCCTGCCAGCCAAGCCGAGGGAGGGGCGGGGACAGCCACAGTGACGCTGCAGCAGGGAGGAGGGGGGAGTGGTGGGCACTGCTAAGTGTGCATGATGGTTTGGCCGGTCCTAGAGGGCCGGCCAAACCGTCATGCGCCCTTACCCTTTCCCCACCTTAGCTGTGTTGTACAGCCGGGTGGAGAAACCAACACAGGCTCTGAGTCAATGTCTGAGCGCCGAACCAAGGCGCTCAGACCAATCCCAGCGCTGCTCACATGCTGGGAATAGCATTCCCAGCATGTGAGCAGTGCTGGGATTGGGAGCTGGAAGCCTGCGCAGTGTGTGTGCAGCAGTTCTTGAAGGGGGCGAGGATCGAGAAAAAGGCGGCCGCCATCGGAGCAGGTAAGTGGTTTATTATTCCTTTTTTTATTGTATTTTTCTGTTCCCCCTCCCCCGCCTCACCACTTCCCATTACTAGCGGCCGCTACTGCCTCAACCTACTTCCACTTTGTTGTGGAAACCAGTGTGAAACCCACAAGTGATCCAGGAAAGCTATACATTTATGAAAAGTACACAAAATTCCAAGTTCAGCTTGGGGTCATATGAGCAGATTCCTCAAGGTTTTCCCAAAGAAAATAAGGGCCTGATTTAGAAATTGGAGGGCAGGTCACTCCGTTACAAATGCAATGAATATCCCGTCCGCCATATTACAAGTGTATTACATCCAATTGCACTTGTCAAATGGCGGACAGGATATCTGTCACTTTTGTGGCAGAGTAACCTGTCCGCCGAACGCTAAATCAGGCACTAAGGGCCTGATTAAGAAGTCGGCAGAGGGGAGCACTCATCACAAACGTGACGGATATCCCGTTCACCGTATTACGATCACATTCTATCCTATTGGGTTAGTAATACAATGGACGGGATATCCATCACATTTGTGATGCAGTATTCCCTCCGCCAACTTCTAAATCAGGCCCTAAGTGTTGAAATAAAGAAATATTGAAATTGAGTAGGAAAAAAATGGCCATTTGTGACAATGTTTTCATCTGTAACTTTTCGTCACGGTGGCCGATTTACCGAACCTATATACCATTACGTCCATTATATTCTTCTGGTTGAGGGGATGTGTAAGGTTTGTAGATCCTCCAAAAACCCAAAGTACCCAGAGACAACAACTGCGCTGCACTGTGCAATGGTTTTTAGGTCTCGCCTAGCGCAGCGCGCATGCGCCGCCCTAGGAGAGGGCCTCTTGTAATCACTCCAGACATTGAGAAAGCTTTCATAAAGCTCATGCGTCTGGTTGTGAAATCCTATTGGCCTTTGCGTGTGGCTTTCAAAAAATGAAAGCACGCAATTGGCCAAAGGCGGGTGCATGTCCCACCTCTTTGTTTACTGGTCACTCCCACAGTTTTTTGCTGTCGGGAGCAAGCAGGGGCGCGCAGGGGCAGCTGCATTCCTCGCATCCCACTGCGTTTTGCCTGCGGGAGCGAGCAGTGCCGCTTTCACTTTCATGGCCGCGCGGCCGCGCTTGTTTTGGTTGACTTTCTTTTCACACCTTCATTTCTTTGTATGCTTAGCTTTAATATACTCTATAGATACCCCTTTTGCGATGTGACTGTTGTAACAATGCTGTACGGCTCAGTGGGTTAATGCATCTGCATATTAATGACTGCAGAGCAGCTAATTTTGCTGCATTATTTTAAAGGCGAAGTCTGCAAGTGTTTGTCTCTGCTTCCCTGTAGTCGGCCGACATCTCACATGTTGTTCAAGCACCCTGCGACAAAGCACGGAGTTCACGCTCACGTGTGTTCACACTCACACTTGGATGCTACTTTATGTCTGACACACCACTGTCCTCCTAAGACTCAGAGACGGAATACACACAAAATGCGTGCGTCCATCTGACTGGTAGGTGACTTCAAACATGCACTGCACGGGTACATCTGGCAACACTTTGACACCAGTGCCCTAGCACAATACTCTCACACGCATTTGTGAATGATACATCTGTGTCACCCAAGGTGACATCACATCCTGTCCAGCTGCTTTGTCCAAATACAGCTCTCACACACTCCTCTCCAAACACATTTTTCATGGCTGCCCAGGTCACAGCTCACAACTAGGACTCAAGACAACCACACCGCTCACACCGAGTGCAAATAAAACATGCCCATGCCCTGAAGCAGAGCCCCCTCACACCCTGCCCAAATATAACACTCTCACGCCTAAACCCAAGCAGTGCGCGTGCGGCTGTGCCAAACACGGCATTCTCACAGTGGCGCCCAAACACAACTCGGGCACACCAGTGCCCACAAGCAGGACTCTTACGCAGCACTCTCGTGTGTGTGGCCAACACAACACTCACGGGCCATGCACCGCTTGAGCACGTGCTCTCACAGCCGGGACACCACTGTCCTAAAAGTGCAACACTCTCATCCACGTGCACAGACGCAACGACCCCACTCCAGCCTCCCTTGCAACATCCACTAGCACAGGACGACAGTCCCACACCTGCCACAACCAGGCACTGCCACACCCAGAAAATACCATCGTAGCCACACAACCATGGTGAACACGCTTCTGCAGTCCTGTGCCCGCCCCCACCACTCTTCTTGAGCAGCTGGTTCTTATCGCTGCAATCTATCTCCCTTCACTGGCTCCTCACCCGCCCCCTTCACTCTTCCCCTCTCACTCTCTCCTCCTTTTGAAACTGAGTAAACCTGAAGAGATTGTATGTGGCATCCCCTTTGAAGACACTTCGTGTCGGACCAATAAAGCAGCTTTTTGGCCCAATACGTTAACGCGGTGACTATAGAGATTCGCATGTTTTGTTGATGTATTTAGTTTATGTAAAGTGCCTACATGCGGTGTCACTGCACCTCTGGGGCGCTTTGGAACACTAAATAAATGTAGGTAACAGGGCGGTCGCTGGGTGCAGGGTGCAATACGTTTTATGTGGAAATGTGCAAAAGCTGGCAAACCACTTCTTTCATAACAACAGAAGAAACTCAACGGCTCAGTGGGTTAATGCATCTGCATATTAATGACCGCAGAGCAGCTAATTTTGCTGCATTATTTTAAAGGCGAAGTCTGCAAGTGTTTATCTCCGCTTCCCTGTAGTCGGCCGACATCTCACATGTTGTTAAAGCACCCTGCGACAAAGCACGGAGTTCACGCTCACATGTGTTCATACTCACACTTGGATGCCACTTTATGTCTCACACCACTGTCCTCCTAAGACTCAGAGACGGCATACACACAAAATGCGTGCGTCCATCTGACTGGTAGGTGGCTTCAAACATGCACTGCACGGGTACATCTGGCAACACTTTGACACCAGTGCCCTAGCACAATACTCTCACATGCATGTGTGAATGATACATCTGTGTCACCCAAGGTGACATCCTGTCCAGCTGCTTTGCCCAAATACAGCTCTTGCACACTCCTCTCCAAACACATTTTTCATGGCTGCCCAGGTCACAGCTCACAACTAGGACTCATGACAACCACGCCGCTCACACCCGAGTCCAAATAAAACATGCCCGTGCCCTGAAGCAGAGCCCCCTCACACCCTGCTCAAATATAACACTCTCACGCCTAAACCCAAGCAGGGCACGTGCGGCTGTGCCAAACACGGCATTCTCACAGTGGCGTCCAAACACAACTCGGGCACACCAGTGCCCACAAGCAGGACTCTTACGTAGCATTCTCGTGTGTGTGGCCAACACGACACTCACGGGCCATGCACCGCTTGAGCACACGCTCTCACAGCCGGGACACCACTGTTCTAAAAGTGCAACACTCTCATCCACGTGCACAGACGCAACAACCCCACTCCAGCCTCCCTTGCAACATCCACTAGCACACGACAACAGTCCCACACCTGCCACAACCACAAGCAGGCACTGCCACACCCAGAAAATACCCTCGTAGCCACAAAACCATGGTGAACACACAATACTACTGTGATCCACCCAGACCTCGAAGGCAAATGCTATAAAAAAAAGCATTGGCATAGCCAATAGGTCTCGCCTTTGTGACCTTATAAGTGTTTAGCCATGCAACGGTTGATGTTGTTGCACCAAGGATATTGTGCTGCATAACTAAATACTTATAAGGTCCCAAAAGCGAGACCTATTGGCTATGCCAATGCTTGTTCTTAATGTATCAAGTATAGATTAATTCATATGGTGAGATATGTAGAGTGAAAAATGGGCATCAAGGAAACCTATGTATTTCTGAAATGGGCACAAGATATGGAGTTTAGGAGCAGGGATTATTTGTATATCTCTAAATTTGTGGGTATCCATACTAGTATATGACTTAGAGGGAATGTTTCAAAATAACTTCTTTCTTGCAGACTGGCTTACATTTGGAAGGCATAAATTCAGTGGAATCCAATTGGTAATAACAAATGTTCTACTATTCTATGCTTTCACATGTCTCCCGATAAAAAATGGTACCTCAAGTGTGTGGGTAGGCCTGGTGCCCACATCAGGAAATGGCCAAAAACCCAACATGGACACAGCACATTTTTCCATTGAAAACTGACCCTTTTTCCATTGTGGGTAGCTGTGGATTTTGGGTCCTAACTCAGCCAGCACATAAGGAAACCTAGCAAACCTGAACATTTTTGAAAACTAGAAATCTGAGAGAATCCAGGGTGGGGTGACTTGTGTGGCTCTCATCTGGTTGTTTTCACCCAGAATCTCTTTCAAACCTCAAACTGTGACTAAAAAACACATTTTCCTCACGTTTCTGTTATGGAAAGTTCTGGATTCTGCAGGAAGCCACAAACAACCTTCCACCCAGCATTTCCCCAAGTCTCCCAATAAAAGTGATACCTCACTTGTGTGGGTAGGCCTAGTGCCTGCAACAGGAAACGGCCCAAAACTCAACATGGTTTCATCACATTTTTAGACTCAAAATTGATATTTTTTGCAAAGTGGGTAGTTGTGGATTTTGAACCATAGCTCAGCCGGGATCGAGGGAAACGTAGCAGACTTGCTAGGACAAAAGTAATAATAAGAGACAGTGTCACAATGTAGTTAATGCAACTGTAGAAACTTCGATATTGCTAAAGTAATACAATATTGGTTCTTCAGAAGAACCAACATTGTATTACTTTATCAATTAATTGTTTTTTCTTGTTCTTTATAATGCTATTTGGCTCGTTATATGTATAGTTATGTGTATTGTTTGTGTATAGTTTGATGTTATATTTATTTTCGTGATGATTCATATTTCACTGTGTGAAAACAATATAGAAGTTTCTACAGTTGCATTAACTTCACTGTGACACTGTCTCTCATTATTATTTTTGTCCTTATTGTGTCATATTGTTTTGTCATTTGATGTATATTTTTTCAATTTAATGATTCACAAAATTTGAGCCTTCATTTTAATATTTTGTATTCATAAAATTGAGCTTTTTATATAGAATACTGGTACATTGAGTCTAGCATTACTATCGTTAATTTATGGTTAATAATTTTTGATTGACCAATATGTTGCCTAGAGATTTTCCATAATTACAATTGTATTTTCCCTGTCCTAGAAACGTCAGTTAGTAACAGTGGGTCCGTATTTTCACATTTTTACATCACAGTTTTCCACTGACAACGGACATTTTCTTGCAAAGTGAGAAGGTGTGGATTGTGTGCCATAGCTCAGCCAGAGCCCAGGGTAAAATTAGCAACCTTGCACATTTTTGAAAGTTAGACACCTGGGCGAATCTAGGGGAACTTGTGTGGCTCTCACCAGGTGTTTTTTTTTTTTTACAAAGAATTACTTGCAAAACTCCAACTTTAACTAAAAAAACATTTTTTTCTCACATTTCTGTGATGGAAAGTTCTGGAATCTGATGGAACCCACAAACTTCCTTCCACCCAGTGTTCCCCCAAGTCTTCTGATAAAAATGGTACCTCACTTGTGTGGGTAGGCATAGGGTCCTTGGCAGGAAATGGTCCAAAACACAACATTGACAGATCACATTTTTAGGTCGAGCCTTGCGGCAGCGCGCATGCGCTACACGCTCTGCGAGGCTGGTGAAGTAGAGTTTGGGAGAGAAGCCGTGCCCACTCTCCTCCCATATTTTACATTGGCTTGTGTCATTGTCTTTCGTAAATGCTGCCTTCGGATTCGTTAATAGGCTTGTTAGTCCCTCCTTAGTATGGCCTTGTCTTCATTTGTACTCTCCAATGGCGACTGGCCCTTTTACTTCGGTTGTTTCACGGGACCTGTTATTTAGTCTGTAAGCACTATTTACTTTATTGAGTTTCTCTTACTGCAGGCTGGACATGCGCTGCTTCAGCTGAAACCACTTGTGTCTTTTTAAGCAGTACGGCCGCCCCCGTAACACGGGGGACTGCTTTCAATCACTTTAACCCGGCATTATCTCGTGTCTGTTTCACCTCCCCCCCCCAAGTAAAATGGATTTAGAAATGATTCGCGAATTAAGTCATGTGAATTCCAGGTAGCACATCATCCTGTGCTAATGGGCTGAAGCTGACAACAGCACATCAGTGTTACATGTCATCTGTGCAAAAGCCACCTGTTTTCAAAAGCCTGTTTTATTAACAACATCACCACCACCACCAATACCCCCACCAATAATACCACCACCATCACCAATACCACCACCAATGCCACCACCACCAATACCACCACCTACACCACCACCAATACCACCACCAATACCACCACCAATATCACCACCACCAATACCACCACCACCACCAATACCACCAATACCACCACCATCAATACCACCACCATCAATACCACCACCACCAATACCACCACCAAAACCACCACCACCAACACCACCAATACCGCCACCACCACCACCACCACCACCAATAACACAACTACCAATACCACCACCACCACCAATACCACCATCACCACCACCACCAATACCACCACCACGAATACCATCATTACCACCACCACCAAAACCACCACCACCAATACCACCACCACCAATATCACCAATACCACCAATATCACCAATACCACCACCAATACCACCACCAATACCACTACCAATACCAACACCACCAATACCACCATCACCAATACCACCACCAATACCACCACCACCAATACCACCGCCACCACCAATGCCACCGCCGCCAATCCAATACCACCACCACCAATACCACTGCCAATACCACCACCACCAATACCGCCACCACCAATACCATCACCACCAATACCACCACCACCAATATCAATACCACCACCAATACCACGACCACCACCACTAATACCACCACCACCACCACCACCACCAATACCACCACCAATATCACCACCACCAATACCACCATCACCAATACCACAACCACAAATACCAATACCACCACCACCAATACCACCACCACCAATCCCACCACCAATACCACCACCAATACCACAACCACCAATACCACCACCACCAGTACTACCACCACCACCACCAATACCACCACCACCACCAATACCACCGCCACCAGGACCAATACCAATACCAATACCAATACCAATACCACCACTACCACCAATACCACCACCACCACCAATACCACCACCACCAATACCCCACCACCAATACCACCACCACCACCAATAACAACAATACCACCACCACCAATACCAATACCACCACCAATACCAGTACCACCACCAATACCAGTACCACCACCACCTAAGCGCCTCTCGCTCACTAGTAATAGCAGGGGCACTGTACGAAACCAGAGCTGTAGCTGAGACCATCCCTCCCTCCCTCCATGCCTGCCATAAAGCACAGCCCACCCTGCACCAGGAGGTGAAGCCAGGGCCCAACTACAGCTGGAGTGTTTTTTATTAGGCCAAAGACTCAAATCAAGGAGAGGGCAGAAAATAGCCCCCTCTCGCGCTCTTCCTCCTGAGCCGCGACAGTGTAATCACAGAGCGAAAGGTGTTGGAGCGCTTTGTTAGTGTTTATAGCTCGGATCATATGTAACTCTCACTTCACAATTTGTGTCTGTGTAATTTACAACACTTACATATCTTCTTCACTGCACTATTTATCACTACTTTGACGACGTCGCAGGCCGGTCTCTTCCTCTGATATTTACAATCTAACAAGCGGTCGAGAAGGCCCTTTATTGCAATGCAACAGGTCTCGCATTTGCGAGAGTTTAAGCTATTAGTATTGTAAACGACAATGCCTTTTATGTATGTTTTAAAACCCAAAACATAAATAAAAGGCATTGTCATTTACAATGCCAATAGCTCAAACTTGCGTGAATGCGAGACCTATTGCATTGCAAATGCTTGTTCCAGTAGCGGCTGCTACAAGATAGGGGTGGTGGAGCGGGGGGAAATGAACAAAATAGAAAAAAAGGACTTACCTGGAACGGCCGGCCGCCACCTCTCCTCCGTCCTCTTCCACCTTCCTTCTTCCAGTCTCCAGTCCCGGATGGCAGCAGTAAGCACCCAGGCACACAGGCTCCCCTGAGCCAATCACAACGCTGCAATGCAGCGTTGTGATTGGTCGGAGCACCGTGGTTCGGTGCTCAGACGGGGACAGGGAGCCTGTGCATATTCCTCACCGGGCCATGTAATGCAGCCTGGTGGAGAACATGCAAAATGCGCAAGACTGTTTGACTAGCCCAAGAGGGTTGGCCAAACAGTCATTCGCACTTAGGGAGTGCAAACCACTCTTCCCCCTACTCTGGTCAGCCCCGCCACGCCACTGAGTGCAATAGGAAAAATAAAATGATAATAACGATACATTATTATCAATTTATTTTTATTTAAAAAAATGATATTAACGATACATTATTATCATTTTATTTTTTCCTTTTGAGCAGTGGGGCTACACTCCTCCGCCTTAGTGGAGGAGCCGCCACTGCATTTTTCCGCTCAAAACGGACCCTTTTTTTTTGCAAAGTGGGTAGCTGTGGAGTTTGTGCCATAGCTCAGTGAGCACCTAGGGAAACCTTGCAAACTTGCACAATTTTGAAAACTAGACAACAAGGGAAGTCTAGGAGTGGGTGACTTGCATGGCTCTCGCTAGGTAATTTTATACAGAAGCCCATGCAAATGTCAAACTTTTGTTAAAAAAACACATTTTCCTCACATTTCTGTGACAGAAAGTTCTGGAATCTTTGGGTAGCCACAAATTTCCTATCATCCTGAGTTTCCACATGTCCCACGATAAGGACAGTACCTCACTTGTGTGGGTGTGCTAAGAGACCACGACACAAAAGCTCCCTCAAGTGCTACATTGATAGACAAGCAATAGCAGTAGCTGCGGAATATTGGGCCATGCTGTGGAGACACCCATGCACACCTACAAACCACACATATTTATGAAAACTAGACAACCAAGGGATTCCAGGATGGTGTGCCTTGCATGTATCCCATGAGGTTTTATTGCCCACAATGCCCTTCAAACCTCAAACTTTGCTTGAAATCATGCATTTTCCTTACCTGTCTGTGATGGAAACTTCCAGAATCCCCCAAAATTCCTACCATCTAGTGTTACCTCTCTTGTGCCGATAAAAACACTGCGCCACTTGTGTGCCTGGGCCTACTGCTCCTGACAGGAACGGATGAAAGTGAGGTCAATGGGAGTCCCCTCACTGGGGCACCATTTGACCTTGGTTTGATTGCTATTCACCTCCATCCGACCCCGGGGGACAGAAAAGCTGATGCTGCAGTCTTTGGGCTGGTGGCATAGCCATGCCCGTGGTCACCACCTCTACATTTAATTTTTTTCCACTGGTGTCTAGTGGGGACTGATCAGGGGTAATCAGCCCCAGCTGCCCCCTGGGGGAGGGGCAGAAAGACTGTACTTGTTTTTTTGAGGTGAGGGTGTGGCCATGCCTATGGTGGGCAGCCCCTACCCTTGTACATTTTTTTTCTAAAATTTTCCTGGTGGTTAGTGTTTTTTCTGCCCCCAAAGCGGCAGATTGGGGGTAATCACCCCCATTGGCCCTGCCAGGGGTGAAGAAAAACTGATGCTGCAGTGGGGGTAGGGGCATGCCCATGGCGGGCAGCCCCCAGCCCCTCATTTTCTTTTATATGTTTTCCTGGTGTCTAGTGGGCTTTCTGCCCCCCCCCCAGGAGCAGAAAAGGGGTAATCAGTCTTATCTGCCTCCCGGGTGGGCAGAAAGACTGTTGCTTTTTTTTGGGGTGGGGTCATCTCGTGCTTTTCTTTATTTGCACTCTGGTACTTGCAGTTTTTTTTCTATTCCAAATGCAGAAATACAGGTATAAAATTGATATGAAAGAAGATCAAAAATAAAAAACAGCATCACAGCTGTTAGTTTAGTTTGTGTGGCACAGTCTTTTAACATTAACCCCTTTGCTGCTAGGCCTTTTCCCACTAGAATGTTAAGCCCTTTTATGACTATTTGGAGTAGTTTGTGCTTAGACCTCCATAACTTTTTTCCACATAAGGTATCCACTCGAAATTTGTGTCCTTTTTTTTCCAACATCCTGGGGATTTTAAATGTACCTAGAATTTGTGGACTCTCCTGGAGAGAACTGAGAAAGTAGTCAAAACATACTACATTTTGGGTTTTACTGGAAAAATATGAAAAAATGCTCCACAAAAAAAGTGTTTGTTAATTTTCCTAAAAATGGCTCCAACTTTGGAGGAAGCTGTTATACTTTTGGGTGGCACCCTGTACCCCATTTGTCAGGGGTACCCCCCTCTTGCCACCCCTGAACACCGGATAAATATGGAGGAGCTGCATAGCACCTCAGATCCGCTGCCTGACACTGCAAGAAGAAGGACTGCCCTGCTGGAACCCTGGCCTGCATCAAGAGGACTGCACTCTGAATGACTGCGCCTGCGGCATACTAAGGAACTACAGCCCTAAGGACTTTGCCTTGCCTCAAAAAGAGAAGGAGTGGACTCCCTGAAAGCAACAGGCTAAAAGAGCTCCATCTCCATCATCTCCAGCAAGAGGAACCCAGCTGACTACCTTGAGCTGAACTATAAAGGATTTGGCCAGGTGCATTGTGGGAACTGTAGTCCCAACTTCCGAGGAGCAACTCAGAGATTCTGGAACCATGAAGTTTGTTTGTGGACACTTTGAAACCCCAAAAGGAACTTCAGGAAGCACCACCTGAAATTTGGAGAACTTTTGAGAACTTAAATCAACAATATATGCAATTTCTTAAAGCGCTTCTGTTAGACCTGCCAGCCTTAGGCTGGTATGCCCCCAAACTTTTTGCCTGCTTTACCACCTTTTTGCTGACCTGTTTTTGCTGGACTTAGGACTCTGGGCACTTTACCTCTGCTAACCAGTGCTAAAAAGCATGTGCTCACTGCCTTAAAACATGATAACATTAGTGTATCCCCAATTGGCATATTTAATTTACCTAAAAGTCCCTAGTACAGTGCACTATACGTGCCAAGGGCCTGTAAATGAAATGCTGCATGTGGGTCTGCAGCACTGGTTGTGCCACCCACTTAAGTAGCCCATTAAACACAGCTCAGGCCTGCCACTGCAGACCCTGTGTGTGCAGTTTGTCTGCCATGTCAACTTGGCATTTAAATCCCCTTGCCCAGCCTTAAACTCCCCTTTTATTATACATAAATCACGCTTAAGGTAGGTCCTAGGCACCCCATAGGGCAGGGTGCTTTGTAAGTAAAAGGCACAACATATAATTTTTAGTTTTACTTGTCCTGGTAGTGAAAAACTCCTAAACTTGTTTTTCACTACTGAGAGGCCTACTCCTCTTCAAGGGAAAACATTGGGGATTCCTTAATACATTTCTTAAGTGTAACTCCTGATTAAGAAGTAGTGGAATAATAATGTTTGGTACCTATGGACTTGTAGTGATAAATCATCTTTAATGGTAAAGTTGGATTTATAATTGCAACTTTAAAAATGCCACTTTTAGAAAACATTTAGGAACTGAAGGGGTTACGTCCAATATTGATGGCCAGACACGGCGTGATACATTTTAGAAAAATGAGAGTCTGGCCACCTTGTTTTGTTTCCTGCTATTTATTTAGGCAGAGAGAGGACCACTATGTTTCTATTTCTCTGGTCCTGGCTATTTTTCGCCAAATTCTTAATGTTCAACAACACTTATTATAAATCTTAAGTTGTCTGAAAAAACAATACACATAATGCTTCTCACAATAGAAATAAATTAATACTAATTCAAAGAACAGTACTACTTTTCAAACAGTACATTAATCAACGAAATAGCAATTTTATATTACATCATTGATTTATCACACCATTATTCTCAAGGAACTCAAAGAAAACACAATTTCTCTTTTTTTCTGAGTGCCTCATTCCATGGGGTTAAGCTCTGAACATGGGTGGGATATACAGTTGAATCTCCCTATTATGCCACTTGGGCTGAATTCATCACCCTCTTGGAGTATGAAAGTGCCGACGCGTTTCTAATCCCTAGTGTTATCGGGGGATTTTCTTCAGGGCATATGGTGCGGTGTAATCTGAAAGAGTTTAAAAATTAAACATTTTTAATACTCCCTTCTCAAACATAACACTTTTTAATGACACAACTTGTTGTATAGTTATGGTACCTTAGCTGTGGTTTACGGTCGTTTACTCAGGATTTTACCAGGATGGTTTGTATTTGCTTAAAGTAAAAAAATATAGTTCTATGAGGATTTGCTTAATAATTTCTTTTCGGCTATTAAAAATAAGCATATTAATCGAACAAAAATAAAAAGGGGGTTGCTTACTTATGGGTTGCAGGAGCCACGTGGGTGTCCTATTTCATAGTTCTTCTCACTTGTTTACCAGCACTCTAAAGTTGCCTATTATTCACCTTTCCTTTTTGACTGTGAGGGAAAAAGGTTTAAAGAGCCACTCAGTAACCTTATGGATTGTTCATTAAAGCTGTAGATTGAAACATTTTATCTGTCCACTTACTGGGAGTAGTGTTTCAAATTCAATTGTGCGCCTGATTGTTCCGAAAAGATGTTTTGTATGCCTCTTGGATCTGAAGCAAAATGAAAACATTGATGTTAACTGGCTTACCCATTGCCAAGGCTTTTACAATTTTCACATACTGCAGCACTTACTTCAAACTTTGTTGTGAGCCCGTGCTTCCTTTTTGAAGGCGAACGATTATACATGTGCTTTTGCTTCTCTGTTAAACCAACCAAGAAAAATGTGTGTGTAAATCCTTTTTTGCTCGTCCATAAATACTATTATACTTTTTTCATTAATGTTCTGCCACTTACTTGACTATTAGGCAGAGTGTCTTGCCAGTGATTAATGGGCTACCGATGAACTTTGAGGTCAAGTTTCTGAAACAACAGACAGAGCGTGTGTGTATATCTTAGGAAAACATTTCGTGAAGAACCATGAATTCATTCTGTGTCAAAATTAATACTTTAGTTGCATGTTTCTTTGGAAGCAGATATAGACTGCTAGAAGCCCCGACTTACTTGATGAAATAATTTCGAGTGACTTCAAGGGCGCGCTGGCTGTTTACGCTTTTAGAAAACTGGCATTTTTCTGCTCTTAAGCTCTGTGTGCCTGCTACCTGCCTCTAATACACGTCTTACTTTGTGCACCCCCTCTAGACAGTCACAGATAAAGGGAGCTTAGGTGTGCCTGATGGGCCATTCACTTCCTGATGGCCCATCACCAGGCTGATGGGTCTTCCTGGGCTAGATAGGAGGAAGGACCTTACACACCTGAATAGGGTGTGCATGTCCACACAAAAAGAGCTACATACCCCACTGTAGTGTGTCTGAAGCCTGGGCAGGAATGGGAGAACATCTGTGCACTTCAAAGCCCCTCTTTGAAGTCTTCCCCACTCCAAAGGCACCACTGGGTAGAAAAAGTGGACTTCTGACCCTACCACTTCAGTACACATCTGGACTTGTGGATTCTCTGCCAGGAAGAAGGACTGCTGTGCTGCTAAAAGACTATCACTTTGCTTAACTGCTGCTCTGGAAGAACTACTTTTCTGCTGTGCTGACCTGACTGCTGCCCTCTCTGCCTTTAGTATTTAGGTGGTGTCCCCAGACCTGAAAATGAGTTCCTGTCGACCCAAGAAGTACAAAGAAGATGCCATGCAGCAAAGCCTGAAGACGCCTCCTGCATTGGCCCAGCCATACCGGCCTGCCTCAAGCTTCCAAGACTCTGCAAAAGAAGGCAATACCTGTCCTGCAGCCAGTGACTTCCAGATCCTGAGGAAGACTTCCTGCTCTTCGACTAAGACCAGAGAATCCCAAGAACAGTGGATCTGTCCCCAAGAAACCTACACAAAGGACTCTTGTGCCCTCCGGATCTGTGAGTCCTGCCCACTCTGCACCTGACGCTTCCGGCCCATGTCCAGGTGGCCCACCCATCCAGCACAGGTTCCCCAGCAATCCTGATCTTAAGCCCAGTGTTGGCTGACCCCTCCTGGACTCCTCGGCGATGCCTGCAGACTGAATCCAGAGGCTCCCCCTGACCGGGACTGGCTGCTGTAAGAAGAATCTAATGTCTAAGGACACCCCTGCATTCAAAGACCCTACACCTTGGTGAGCTGAACCGACAGTGTCCCTACATCCCTCTACAACCTAACTTATCTATGCTGTTGCTGGTCTCCCTCCTGCAGCCTCCGGTGCGATATCTGCAGCCTGTGTGTCCAAAGCAAGTTCTCCATTTACAAGCATTGGGCACCTGACATTGTATTTTCAACTTACACCTGGCCGCCCCTGTACCACTGGTGGTGTATGTTTGGTGCTGCTTTGTGGCCCCCTGTGCTTGCTCTAATCCCCAAAGCTTGGCCACTGCAACCAATTTACCTACCTGCAAGCAGTGTGGCTTCGAGCACCCCCAGTCTCCATTGAAACTCATTGGGTCGAACTCCGATTTTGACCTCTGCACCCGGCCGCCCCTGTGCTACTGGTGGTGCAGTTTTGTACTCACCTGCCCCTTGCTGACCTTCGTTCCCAAAGACTGGAACTGGAAGTCATGTACTTACCTGTATAATCGCATTATTGTTTTCCTCCATAGGATAACATTGAACTCTGAAAAATGCACTGTTTTGACTTTTGAAAGTCTTAAGTATTTTTCCTGCAAAACGTACTTACCTTATTGCCAAGATCTTGGTCTTAAAATAAAATCTGAACAAAGTTTATTTTTTATAAAATTGCTATTGATCTCCTTTTTGAGTCATGTGTCCCTTATTGGTCAATGGTGTGCAATAAATGTCTTACACTCCTTTGTGTTATGCCTAAGGCTGCTCGCCTGCACTGCCACTAATAGAGCACTTTGGGTTTACATTGAGCCCTGTACACTTCTGGGGTAATCTCTGGACTCTGTGCATAGTATAACCGCCTAGTGGTATGTATGGCATGTATGGCCTCTCTGTATATGTACAGAGAGGCAGCTTCCTACAACATCCTAAACAAGCACTGGAAATGCAATCGGTCTCGCATTTGTTTTAGAAATTTGAAAACTTTTTCTGACCCTTAAAATGGGAATAGTACATTGGAAAAAGAATTTTTATGACCACAAAAGCTAAATCATTGTGCGTGCAACTGTAAAAATGCTTAGTATATCTGGTCCTTAATTGCAGCTCCATATTAACAAGGGAATAAATGAGGCGCTGGTTAACATATAAGAATGTATCACAACATGAAGAATATGCGAGATGACCACTTACATATTTAGGTATGTTAGTGCACTCTCACTTTATTAATAAGTCAAACAGCTAACGTCCAATTGTAAAAAATGTTAAGTGCAAGGAGTCTCTTCCTTAGTCGACTTGATTCACTATATGTATGATTACTGCTCTTTTTGTGTGACCCAGAGTCTTTCCAGTGATTGGTGGGTTTTATCATGTGCGTTACTGTTTCTATCCCTGTGTAAATACATGTACAGTCTATGTAGGCTATTGTTAAATATTTTCATATAGATTCTCAAGTGAACAAATGCGTAAACAAGGGAACAAATGAAGTCTAGATACCTGATGGATATATTATGTAGCGTCTGGTCTAATGTATAGTGTAAATAGATTTAGTTTTTAATGCTTGTAAATATATTGTAAATAAGTTTTTTGTTCTGTACATATTTTGTAGCCCTGAAGAAGTCTCAGGTGGTCGAAACGCATTGGCTACTGCTCAAATGCTGTGATTTTAGGAAAAGATGATGAATAAAGACTTTTTGGAAGAAGAAACAACTTTCACATTTGTTCATTGAGATGACCATGCCTTACAATTCTGAATTGTGCATTATGGACTGAAAATTTGTGGTGTAGATACATTTGACTTTTGAGTTGAGTGCTGAACCACTTTTGTGGAAACATATAAGGTGTGTAGTGCAAACTCTGCATGAAACTGCTGCTGAAACACAATAAAAAATGTGGGCAGACCAAAACATACAGCAGACAAAATTGCTTTCCAATTTCAATGTAGTGCAACAGTGTGAGCTCCCTCTTATAAATGCCTTGTGAGTGATGAGACATCCGTCGTGTGCGCTTCCCCCAGCACTGCATTGTACATTTGTCCAGAAAGCAGCAGAAGAGCAGCTTTATGATCTAAGATGTACAAACATCCTCACTCACAGACTCTCAGCCTCCTTCAACAGTTGTCATTAGCCTGGAAATACTCTGAAAAACCTAGCTGAATTTCTAAAACTGAATCAGGGTGGGAGACACAAATCTTGCATCCCAAAAGCACACTTTCACCAATTTCAATTTGCAGTGCTCATCTACGTGTACAATGCAACACATTCCCGTGTTGATACCTTTTACAAGGACGCCCAGACTCTCTTGCGGAAAATAGGCATCCCAGGTTCAAACACTCATGACAATGGCAGCAGATTTTAAGAGATACACACACAAAGGTCTGGGTGTTTTTACATAGATCTGACATTTGCTATTCACACGAATATATGTCCATACATACTTGGACATGTATGATTATGTATGCCAGCCTCGGTCTGCATGTGCTCAGACACATACAACCCAAATGCATGTATTAACTTATACATGCCAACACAAAAAAGCCACTTATAACTTGTACATATATTTCCCATCTTCCTAGACTCAGCCAGGTCTGACTTGTTTGTAGATATTGCTAGCTATGTGCCACTGAAAGAGACAGTAACACAAGCCACACTAGAGTGGGTTTGAATGAACTGAGTTAAAAAAATGGAAGCTTGAGGGAGGTGGGAGGAAACACACGACTCATGTCTGCCCCCCACCCCAAGGCCAACAGGCACTTCATACCGTACAGACCAGGGCGGCAAAAGAAAAACATCACTCCAGAAATGTTCGTGTCAGACAACGGCTCTATATGCTTCCTACATAAGCATTTTGCATTGTGCTGTAGAACGTACCCACAGACTGATAATATGAGTGTCAGAGGGTATGATAAATCTACTGTTCATGACCTGTTACTCCTAGTCCATAGAGTCTTTCCTATTCCCAACACCCTCATGCCCACCCCTCTGTAATAGGTCAGAATCATTACACACACAATGGGACAGGCCTTATCATCCTCAAAAGGATGAATGCAAGTGGTGGCCCACTGGAGTTTGAATGTTATCTGTAACTGACACTAAGGGGTCGATTCCGATTCGGGCCGGAAAAAGCACCGACCGACTCGGAGCCGGAAAAATTACCGACCGACACGTACCAGTGGCGCCCGACACGCCAAGTACGATGCAAGCCGCGATAAATCCGACCGACACGTCAGGAAACCAAGCCGACCGACCGAGCCGCTCGGAAAATAGCAATCCGGCCGGAAAAACACGCGAATCCAACCGACCGACACGCACCCGGAACAAATCCGACCGAATCGTACCCGCCAACTCCAACCCGCAAAGTACGATGCAAGGCGCGAAAAACCCGACCGAGTCGGACGGAGGACAAGCCGTACGACCGACACGCATACAAAACCGAGCCGAAGCAACACAATACACCGCGACCGACGCGTACGCAGCATACAAAACTGCACAAACACAGCGTGAACGAAACGGAAAACACCGTACGAGACCAATGCAGGGTCCGACTCGGTCACAAGAACGTTTCCAACATACACAAACAGCACAAAGGAAAAATCAACCAAAAAAAGGCCAAACAAGCAATTACCAAGCCAATAAATACTGGGGGGGTGGGGACAGAGAACAAAGACACACCCACAACTCCACCTATATAAAGGACACAAATCACTACCATGAGCCTTTGCAAATGCCATTCCACTGCCAGCACCCAAGAGAAAGCAACCACACACCCACAGCTCATCCCTCACACAAGCCACACACCAGCAGCACACCAACAAATACCTACCTCACATACACCCAGCACAACACACACCCACACACCCTCACCTGCACACCAACACACACATCACCCACCATCACCACCCATCACCATGCCCCCAAGAAGAATCACAAGTTCCTAGATTGTGAATTGGAAGTCCTGGTAGACGAGATCCTCAGGGTAGAGCCACAGCTGTTTGGCACATTGGTCCAACAGACCCCCATGTCGCAGAAAACCAAGATGTGGGAGAGGATCATCAACAGGGTGAACGCCCAATCACCATGTCGGCGCACAAAGAGCGACATCCAGAACAGGTGGTATGACGTGCGCAGGAGGGTACGGAAACTGCTGAAGCAAGACTACATCAACAGCCAACACACCGGCAGTGGCCCTCCTGCCAAGCCAATATACCTCAGGCCCTGGGAGGAGAAGGTGCGGGCCATCCTACCGCCAGTGAGCATATATGGACTAGAGGACATCCCAGAGCCTGGTGAGTACACAACAAATGTACACAATATACTGCCACAAAACACACACACATCACTGTCAAGGGGAGAGTCAAACCATGCACTCATAGCAATCACACAGCAACCAGAACAGAATCATCCCAAAATGTGTATGTCAGTCAGAGAAACACAACACATGCCATCAAAAAAGTCACATCCAACTGTGCCAACACATGTACAAACAAAACCACAACTACAGCTAGGCAGTGGCACAAATAGAACTAACAAACACATCCACACATGTAGCCACCACAACAACACCAACACACAGTGAAGACCACTCAAAGGAAGGAATTCTGTGTATGCTGGCCAAGTCAGTGTAGCCAATAGCATCATGGGAGTCGCAGTCACACATATTGCCCCCCCACAACTGTCCCATCAACACCACCCTGAACCATGCCCACATCACAGGGAGTGGAGAAGGACTCACAAGATGGCTGACACTGGCTACTGCTGTGGGGAGCACAAGGCCCTGCTGCCAACTGTGCACCAACAAACAGCAGGACACCACTGACTGACATCCTGAGAGACAACTTACACTCCCTGCAATGCAAGCACGTTCCATGGTGGGATATCTGGCTGGCTGGCTGGGTGGGAAGGGGGACTTGCAGCACTGACTATAGTCACCAGCACCTCCCCTCACCCCCCCAACACAAACTCCACAGTACCCACCTGGTAGAATGCAATGCCCTCCATCCTAACACAAGATCCCACAAAGCACCACCACCCTGGGATATGTTGTGTGAAGCACAGGGACACTCTTGGGACTCTTAGCCAAACAACTGCCAGGACAACACTCCCAGCCATCCTGTCAGCACAGCCAGCCCACCCCACAGGGAAGCAGAGTCAAAAGGAAGGAAGCATGGGCATGCTGGGAAGAGGGGTGGAGGCAATAGCATGATGGGAGTCGTAGTCACTGATATTGGTCACCCCCACAACTGTCCCATCAACACCACCCTGAACCATGCTCACATCACAGGGAGTGGAGAAGGACTCACAAGATGGCTGACACTGGCTACTGCTGTGGGGAGCACAAGGCCCTGCTGCCAACTGTGCACCAACAAACAGCAGGACACCACTGACTGACATCCTGAGAGACAACTTCCACTCCCTGCAATGCAAGCACAGTCCATGGTGGGATATCTGGCTGGCTGGGTGGGAAGGGGGACTTGCAGCACTGACCATAGTCACCAGCACCTCCCCTCACACCCCCCCAACACAAACTCCACAGTACCCACCTGGTAGAATGCAATGCCCTCCATCCTAACACAAGATCCCACAAAGCACCACCACCCTGGGTTATGTTGTGTGAAGCACAGGGACACTCTTGGGACTCTTAGCCAAACAACTGCCAGGACAACACTCCCAGCCATCCTGTCAGCACAGCCAGCCCACCCCACAGGGAAGCAGAGTCAAAAGGAAGGAAGCATGGGCATGCTGGGAAGGGGGTGGAGGCAATAGCATGATGGGAGTCGTAGTCACAGACATTGCTCAGCCTCACAACTGGCCCATCAACACCACCCTGAACCATGCTCACATCACAGGGAGTGGAGAAGGACTCACAAGATGGCTGACACTGGCTACTGCTGTGGGGAGCACAAGGCCCTGCTGCCAACTGTGCACCAACAAACAGCAGGACACCACTGACTGACATCCTGAGAGACAACTTACACTCCCTGCAATGCAAGCACGTTCCATGGTGGGATAACTGACTGGGTGGGTGGGTGGGTGGGAAGGAGGTCTGGCTGTCAACCAAACACAATCAATGCAGACCATGTTCACACCCCAGAGAATACATAGAAATGCCCAAATAATGAAGGACAATGTGCCACACCAATATCAACCCCTGACTGTGACGACTTAGGACAATACAATGTACAGGCCCGCACCCCGAGGCACAGTCACAACTGTCAGGTGTGTCAACCACTGATGCCTGCAGAAACATGACATACATTGTTTGTGTCTCCCAAAAACAGGTGATGATAGGGACACAGCAGCAGACGCTGAGGAGTCCCAGTCCCAGGCTCAAGAGGATGCCGAGCTCACTGGCGTCGTACAGCCTCTGTCCTCCTCGGACGATGAAGAACAACCTGGCACATCCGGTGCAAGTCAACATGCTGCACCAGCAGGACCACCAGCTGCAGCACCAGCAGGTCCACCAGCTGCACCCCCTGCACCCACCCCTCCAACGACTGTCACCACGAATACCATCCCTGCCGACATGGACAGAATAAGGAACAACACCAGCGCAGTGACCCTGGACCAACCTGGGGCCATGGACACCACCACCACCACCAACCCCCAAGGTGGACCAGGGTTATCTGTGCGTGCAACTGCACACACTGCACATGTCAGCAGGGGTGGTGGGAGGGGTGGGAGACAGAGGTCGCTGCTTGCAGACGTTGCTGGTGTGCATGAAGACCCACAACTGGTACGCATAGCTGATGCGTACCAGTCCAGCACCGGAGAGCTCAGCCAGGTAGTGGGGCTCCTCAGAGACATCAAACAGCAGCAGGCTGCCCATCATGCCCGCTTGGACTCCCACATGTCCCACGTGGAGTCACACATGTCACGTGTGGACTCCCACATGTCCCGCGTGGAGTCCAAGTGGGATGTACTACATGAGATGACGGCGGTGCACAGGGACATTTTACAATGCCTCCGCCAGATGAACAGCAACCAGTCCACACCTCCCTGTGTGCCAACAACATCTGGTACCGAACAAACTGCAACTGCCACAGGGAGGGAGGAGGACTCTGGCGGAGAGTCCCCTGCACCGCAGCAGCCTGCACTTGAGGGCCCCCCCCAAGAAGAGGGGTCGTCCGAGGAGGGGAAAGTGAGAGGCTGATGGCCAAGCGCAACTCCCAGGAAGCCTGAACCTGTTCTGGATTTTCGCCTTTGTGCACAGACTGTTCACCCTGTTGATGGCAACACTACTCCCACACATTGCATGGGGAGTACAAGTTGGAACAATGTGTCAGACAACTGTGGCCCCGATACTGGGGATCCTGTCTACCTGGACTTTCTATTCATCTAGGAACTTGGGATTGCAAGATTCATGTACAGCACAATCCATCCTATGCACTATTATCACAGATGTATCACAATAAACACAATAATACACCATACTTGCCTCTGTCGTGATTCCAACGTGGGTGCTGTTATGGGGATGATGAACTGCAAAATTACACTGTGTATGCGAACTGCAACAGCAAGGACAACACAGGCATGTGAGTACAGGCAACGTGACACATATGAGGGAGACACACCACCAGGGCTACACAACACATACACACCTAGGCCATCTGACTCATTGCCTACACTGATGTTGCCAGGGAAGACGGTGCAATGCACAGACACCACACCCATTCCCAGTTGTAGTCAAGTAGCCCACAGGTGCAGTAAGCAAATGGCAGTCAAATGTGTGACCACAGACAACGCACATCACTAAGTGAAGCACAGGTTTATTACACAGTAGCAACATGCCGTAACCACTACAGATGCAAGGTAACCCCACCTGGTAGCGGGCACACAGTCAACAACTGTAGACAGAAGGAAGTCCATGGGTGTGGCGCACATCACCTGTAGGGACACAACAGCTACCAGCCTGGATGTGCAATCACGTCGTCGGTGGACACAGTTGACCAAACGAATCTGAAAGTACCCTGTGAAGGACAGAAATGACACACAGTCAAAAGCAATGCAGTACAGGACAGAACAGCAAAACTCATGCACAATACATGTTACAAGATACCCACCCAGAACCAAGTTAGCATGTCAACACTGTTGGGGAGTACAGCCCACCTGTCACCACACATCGCAACACACATCCTGTCAAGTAGCCCATGGACACACTCCAACAGCACCAGAGCACCACCCACACATCATGCCAACTCACATCATTCACATGACACCTCAGGATACTCACATTCAGCTAAAGAAGTTGGTGATGAGCTGTGTGCGGACATCACCATCACCATCATCATCATCATCGTCACTGGCATCGTGGTCCAGGCCAGGATCCTCCACAGGTGGCGGATGTTGGTCATCGTCATCCTGGATGAGAGGCAACTCCTTCCGCACTGCCAGGTTGTGGAGCATGCAGCAGACGATGATAATCTTGCACACTTTCGCAGGGGCATATGGGAGGGACCCTCCGGTCTTGTCCAGGCAGCGGAAGCGGCTCTTCAGGAGACCAAAGGTCCGCTCAATCACTCTCCTGGTCCGACCATGTGCCTCATTGTAGCGCATCTGGGCAGGTGTCACAGGGTTCCTGAGGGGTGTCAGCAACCACGGCATGTTGGGGTATCCCGAGTCACCTACGGACAGACAAGTGCACATCAGCTGACTTGGAAAAGTGGGCGGAATACTACAGATCAGATCACACACAATGGCACAAAGTCAGTACACACCGACAAGCCAGGCACGCTGGTTCTGCATCTGTGCCATCAACCTGGGGATGCGACTACTCCTCATCACAAAGGCATCGTGTGCTGAACCAGGGAAACGGGCACACACGTGTGTGATGGTCATGTCTGCAAGACACACCACCAGTGCATTGACCGAGTGGTAGTGCTTGCGGTTCCTGTAGGCCTGCTCCTGGGCCTGTGGTGGTACCAAAGCCACATGTGTCCCATCAATGGAGCCAATGACATGCGGCATCCTCCCCAGGGCATAAAAGTCACTCTTCACGTCAGTGAGTCGTCGCAGTCTAGGGAAATAGATGTACCGGTTCAGGAAGAGCAACATTGCCGCCAAGAAATCGTGGAGCACACAGCTGAACATGGTCTGTGACATCCCACCAGCAGACGCCACAGTATGTTGGAAGGTACCGGTGGCAAAGAAGTGTAGGGCTGCCATCACCTTCACCTTGGGGGTCAGCGCTGTAGGATACGGCCGGCCAGGCTGCAAATGTGGGGACAACTGCACTGCCAAATCCTCAATCAGCTGCCTGGTGAAGCGGTACCGTCGGATGCTGTCCCGTTCCACCATCTTCGCCAGGTCTGGGAATGGCCGATGGACAGCAGGAGCCCTGCAGTGCAGAGGAGAAGTAAGCAAGATCGTAAGTCACCCCACATATGCGGCATTGAACACACTCAAGATCCCAACATACATCATCATGAGGCACAACTACATGAAGTGTGCAGTACCGGAACGACATGTATGGTACATACATGGCCAACATCTGTCAACACGGTCCTACAGGTGGCATCAATTTGTCCCAGGTTGGCCCATTGGCTATCATGATGCTGTGTCACAGTCACCCCCAGTGACATGTGAGGACAGATGTGCCCCAGGCACCACAGCTCAACGACAGGCACATTCCCAGGGACCCTGTAATGCCACATGGACACTGGCATCACCTGGAGTATCATGTGTACACCACAACAAAACAAACATGACCCCCACAGGTAGTGGCCACACTTGCCATGGCAGGAGAGCCATGGACGTCTGTGACACACACGCACAACATCAGAGTCCATGCACACACAACGTGGATGTGGAGACTGTCTCCCATTGTGCACATGAAATCAGAGACATTGTAAACACTACATGCACAAAGACTGTGGAGGGCCATCACTATTGTGCCACTGGGACACCCTGGCTCAAACATACCGTCCCACATGGGACTCACGGGGTATGTGACATGACATACACAAACACCACTGTGAAATGTGACCATGGCACATGCACAGATATGAACAGTTGCACATCACAGTGGTCACGTACACGTAACACCCAGGATCCTGTCCCCATTAACACGTGCACAGCCTGGGGGTGGCTGCCCACAGGTGACACCCACAGGACAACATGTACACCAACATACACACAATAGGAAATGCAGCCTTACATGCTTTATGATAAGGTTTAGACAGGCTGTCGTGATGTAGGTGTGCCCCTCACTCCCTGGGAGCTATCTGTGGCTGGCATATGTCCATCTGAGACAGGCATGCTGACATATGCCAGTCACATGTACAGTGATGCGTTGAACAGCAATGGACCGATCGGTGTCTCCGGCCGGCCCATTGCTTTCAATGTGTGCGGGTACGCGTTGTACCCCTGTGCGCGTTGAACAGCAATGGACCGATCGGTGCCTCCGGCCGGCCCATTGCTTTCAATGTGTGCGGGTACGCGTTGTACCCCTGTGCGCGTTGAACAGCAATGGACCGATCGGTGCCTCCGGCCGGCCCATTGCATTCAATGTGTGCGGGTACGCGTTGTACCCCTGTGCGCGTTGAACAGCAATGGACCGATCGGTGCCTCCGGCCGGCCCATTGCATTCAATGTGTGCGGGTACGCGTTGTACCCCTGTGCGCGTTGAACAGCAATGGACCGATCGGTGCCTCCGGCCGGCCCATTGCATTCAATGTGTGCGGGTACGCGTTGTACCCTGTGCGCGTTGAACAGCAATGGACCGATCGGTGCCTCCGGCCCGGCCCATTGCATTCAATGTGTGCGGGTACGCGTTGTACCCCTGTGCGCGTTGAACAGCAATGGACCGATCGGTGCCTCCGGCCGGCCCATTGCATTCAATGTGTGCGGGTACGCGTTGTACCCCTGTGCGCGTTGAACAGCAATGGACCGATCGGTGCCTCCGGCCGGCCCATTGCTTTCAATGTGTGCGGGTACGCGTTGTACCCCTGTGCGCGTTGAACAGCAATGGACCGATCGGTGCCTCCGGCCGGCCCATTGCATTCAATGTGTGCGGGTACGCGTTGTACCCCTGTGCGCGTTGTACCTCAATGGACCGATCGGTGCGCACCCATTGACAATGGGCTTGCCTGGCAACGGACGCGTTTTCGAATATTCGAACGAGTCGGTTGCTGGAAAATCAGTTGGTCACCCACAACAATGTTGCAAAATCATGTATGTCATGAAGTTGAAATTTTGAAGGATGCTGTGGGCGTGTTTTGGTGCTGCTATTCCATGGATTGGCCAGATTCAGAAGATGCAAACGACTTGGACCTATCACTTTGGACACAAGGGACAGTATCTGCCTCTCCAGCACATATATATTGCTGCATGTTCCCCTGAGAGCCCACTTGCCTGCACTACATGCTCCAGGACGACATCTGCCACTGCACTGCTGCTGTCTCTGCCCCTCTGGACCCTGCAATGGCACGTACTGTGGAGAGAGCCCCAGCCTTCAGCCTTGAGGAGAACCAGGCCCTGCTGGACAGCCTACTTCCACAGTACAGCAAGCTGTATGGGACACCAGGGGAGCAGGTGAGTGTTCTGTGCACTGCCTTTCTGAATGTGCATTTTGTCTGACTAGCAAGGCTGAGAGTCAGCACACCACTGGCTAGCAGGCTCACTGAGTAGTTGTCACCCCCATAGTGTGTAGTGACTTGCACTGGACAGGTATGGTGCAGTGACAGTGCTTCTGAACAGGGTTTTACTCCCCATGCAATGATACCATGTAGTGACTTCTGGAAAACTGTCCATGGGCAGCCGTGCACTGCCTGGGTACACCATGTGCCCCTGTGATTGCGACATGTATATGCAACTGTGTCATGCACGGATATGTTGCATGTGTAGTAATGGCCTTATCACTTTGTCATCCTGACAGGCTTCTGCCCATCGGAAGCATGAGATCTGGAAGGACATCGTCCGGGCTGTCCGGTCCGTGGGGGTCTACAAGCGCCGGATCCGCAACTGCCAAAAGAGGTGGCAGGACCTTCGGGGCTGGACCCGGAGGATTGCACGGGTCCAGCTGAAGCTGTCGCCTCCTCGCAGGAGGGGCGGAACACGGACCCTGACCCCCACATGCTCAGGATCCTGGCGGTGGTCTTTCCAGACCTGGATGGGCAGCTGAAGGCCAGAGAGCAGCAAGGAGGGGTGAGTCAAAGACTGCACTGTGTACTCTGTCTAACATGCTATGTGCCCTCCTCGGGCCAGGTTGAACTGCCACAGTACAGCAGTCATGTTGTCCAGGAGCCATGTCCCTCTATTGTGCACTGCCCACTCCTCATCTGATACCCAGGTGTGGCCCTTACATGCAGGGAATTCTGTCACTTAGGACTGTGTCCTTGCAGTTTGCTTGACTCAAGGTGGGAGACAGCATCTGTTTCCCTGACTCTGTGGTGGGCATCATGGGTGGGTCCATTGCTCACACAATGCCTGTATTCTGACATGTATTCAGCGTGTTACTTTGATCTGTGGTCCAATTGCTGAGCTGATCCACCACATGTGGCTGGGGTACCTGGCACACACCCATGCTGCGGGTGGGAACAATGTTTGGGCCCCAGGAGTATGTATATGACGTGTGTCACACATACTTAGCCAGCTGCCTACAGTCCAGGGCTCATCCCTCATTCATGTGGGGCTGGACAGTCATGCCTACTCCAGGCCATACAATACACTCTGTACTCCCACTCCCGTGTATCAGCGGACACATTGTGCACAGTGATTTGACCCCTCAGGTGTCTGCCTCTGTGTCAGTGTGCTGTGGATTAGTCGCCAGGACTGCTGTGGAGTTTCTTGGTAGGGGCTCAGCATGCCACTGGAGATGTGACCATAGGAGACGATACTTGTGTGACACATAGGTGTCTGATCAGCTGCCCATGCAGACTGGGGCATGTAAATGTGAAGTTCAGGCAGCTGTTCCCCATGCACAGCAGAGTGTGAGGGGCTCAGGTTCAGAGGGTAGTGTCACAGGTCTCCCATATGTCCAATAGGTATGACCTGGACAGATGAGGGTTAAGAGGATGTGTTGTGGGGGGATGTACATGTGCACTTGTGCAGCTCCAGGACTTGCATTCCCCATGACCTACTATTGTGACACAGTGCAGAGTGTTGTTGTCTGGCTGCAAAGTCATACATCACTGAGACAGTGATGTATGACTTTGCAGTCATGCCTCCGCCATGGCATGTGTCTACTGATTGGTGATCCTGCAGGGGAGTGACATGTGCTACATGCACACCATAGTGGCGCTGGCTATCAGGACATGGGTGCATCATGGTGTCTGTCGCTGGTATGCATCACATGCATTTCCTATTTGACTCTGGGCATCCCTTACATCCGTAAACCTGTACTGACTCAGTGGCAAGAGCTGTGATGTGTCCACACCGTGTCCTCTGCACTGTCCAACTACTGTGTACTTGGTGCATGTGTCAACACTGGGGTGTTGCAATCCAACAGACACCAGACAGATGGGTGCAAGGCCATGTGGGATGTGAGTGCCATGCTTGGCATCAGACTGACAATTGACTTCTCCTGTTCAATTAGTGCACTTTTAGCAATGTACAACTAATGATGCCAGGGCTTGCTCTGTGATGTGCTGTGCTCACAGTGGTGTGTGCGTTATGTGCAGGTGACTGATGTCTGTCTGTTTCCCCATTGTTTGCAGATACATCCACGGCCACGGAAGGGGACAGCTCCACGGACCAGGAGGAGCCGGAGAGCCAGACTGGGTCAGCAGCCGAGGAGTGGTCGGAGGGACCCAGTGGCACGGAGGGCGAGGGGAGCCACACCGAGGAGTCCTCAGCAGCATCCACCTCAGCTGAGGACCAGAGCAACTCGGAGGATGACTCCCTTGTGGAGGCGGGTGTCAGCAGCCACCACACCCCAGCTAGTGTTGCTGTCCCCGCCACCACCAGCACCACCACCGCCCTCCCATCGGCTCCCATTCCCCAGGTCCGTGGAGGCTCCCATGTCCGGGAGCGTGTCTCCTTTGGGCCAGGCACCGCACCCCCTGCCCCTGTGTCCCCTGCTGCCCTGAGTGAGGAGTCTGTGTACCTCCTTCGCCAGCTCCATGTAGGGCAGACAGCCATGCTGAGTGTCCTCCATGCGCACACCGCGCTGTTGACTCAGCTGGTGTCGTTCATGGAGGGCATCTCATCGGGCATGTCTGACCTACAGAGGGGCAATAGGTCCATGGACTCCTCCCTGACGGCAGCAGTGTCCCTCCTCAAACGGTCCCTCACCCCTCCTGCCTCTGCTCCATCCACACTCCCCAGCACCTTACCCATCCCAGGCACACACACACTGGCACAGGCACACACCAGCACACACACATCCAGCACACTGACACACACGCCAATGACAAAACGCACACGCACGCACATTCAGGGGACTGAAGCCAGACTCACAGGGGATGGGGCCCTGGAACACACACACGCATCCACATGCACTGCGCAGTCCTCAGTTCCCTCTCCCTCCAAAGCACCCTCCCTTGCCTCACCTGCAACCCCAAAGTCACAGCAGCTCTTCCTCTGTGACCTCGGCCTCTTCCCCACCGATGAAGCTGCTCCAGCATCCCGGGGAAGAGGAAGCCCACCCACACGGAGCAGAGTGCCCCTCGCCCCCGGACACCCTCCCCCAGGCGCAGACGGACTGAGGCCCCCACCCGCAAGTCCCCCGGAGTGCTAAGAGCAAGACCCCGCCACCGCCCTGCAGCTCAGGCACAAGGTCTCCGTCCTCCATCCCTCAGGCCCCCACTGCACAGGTGCCCCCACCACACCCTGCCCCAGGTTCCCCCACCCACAGATATACCATCCCCAAGATGCTCCGGCCTTCTCCCCCTGCCACTTGCTCTCCCAGCACCACACCCCCGCTGCGCTTGTCTGTGCCACTGATGTGGTGAGGGTGTCCTCCCCCTCTGTCCAACCCACCTTGCCTGTTCCCCATTCTCCTCCCCTGGAGGTAGGCACTGCAGTGGAGTCCACTACCGCCCTGTCTGACTTGGGCACTGCAGTGGCGGACCTGTCCACCCCATCTGCAGGGTCCACTGCAGTTGTGCCGGCACCCACGACATCTGTGTCATGCCCCCAGTTGTGCCGGCACACACCATGTCAGACACCTCCACTGCAGTTGTCAGTGGCTCTCCAGCACCCACCACCCCTTCCCTGACTCCCCCTGGTGAGCCCTGATCCTGTCCCTGCGGTGCCTGGCCTGCCCCCGGTTGCCCCTCCTAGTGGATTGTCCCTGGTATTGTGCAGGCATGCGTAGGGTGACATCTGCCAGTGTCACCCTGTTTGAACTTTGACAATGGACTGGCCATTGGCCTTTGCTCTAATTTCTTCTGGACGTCGTTATCAAACAACACATATGCTGAATAAAGCAACTTTCTTTTCTCTAGTGCTCATGCTTCAGATGTACATGTTGTTGGTGCAGCTAACCATGCCCTTGCTGCAGTGATGGTGATATCTGGTCTCATGATTATGAAGTGTTACTGTGCAGGAACCCATGTGGTCCAGGGGGAATGTGTCCTATCATGTGGTGTATCCATGTCATCAATAGCAGCATCTGAGGGTGTCATGTGTTCAGTATTTGGCAATGGGTTTCCTACTTACATTGGCAATTTCATATCTCTGGCTTCCACCCCAGCACATCTGTTGTGCCTGCCATCGTTGCATTTGTCTACTTCCCTGACCGTGTTGCCATCTCCAGTGGACATGCAGGTTTGGGCATCAATGGGGAGGGACTCATCCGTGTAGTCAGTGCAACATTGCTATACAAGTGTGTTGGATCTGTGCTGATGATTCCGTTGGCACATCCATGACCAGGCTGATGTGATGGGAGCCCTCATTTGGTGCTAATTGTTGATTGTGTGACCAAGTGCTCAGCTGACATGATGGGGCCCTACTGAGGCAACATATGGCACAGCTTTCCTCACACAGGAGTGGAGTCCCCTCATGGCAGTGTGTACACGTGTGACATTGCCTGCGCCCAAGGTGTGTGTTGTATGTGCATGTCTGTGTGTTCACTTCCATTCATCTGCGCATGCTGTGATCCCTAGTGTTGTACCTGTTTGTGATGCTTGCTGACTTGAGCTATGTTCCCCCAAAGTCTTCTCCCTGTGTTCTCTGTGATGTGGGTGCATGGCACATTACTGGTCATCAGGGTGTCACCCATAGGTGTGTTTGCTGTCAGGGCAGAGTTTGTGTGCTGACGCAGATGGGTCACAGTCAGGTTTCCCTTTGGCACTTGTTGTTTGCCCCTGTCATGTGATTTCCAGTTTGTGTTATCTTTCAGTGATTGTGACACGTTGTGTGTGTGACTGCTGGCACTCCTTAGGGTCCGGGCTGCAATGTTGGTTGTTGTCTATGTGTGTTCTTTGTGGGTGACCTTGGCTTCTTCATTGGTGTGTGACTGTGGCTGGGATCCCATTGGTCGGTGTGGTATTGCCGTCATGTCCATGTACAGCGTAGTGTGCAGTGTGTCAGACATTCAGGAGTCTTGTTGAGTGTCCATGTGTGATGTGTTTCTACACCTTGGTTCCCACCCACCACCCTGGAATAGTCATGGGTGCATGTGCAATGTCACCAGTGCATGTGTACTTCACTGCTGCACATTGTTGGAGGTCGAGGGGTGTGGTCTTGAGTGTGTGCAGATGAGAGTTGTTGCCCGGCTAGTCCCCTGCCTCCATGTTGGCCTTGGCTTACTGGCCATGCTGATTGATTTGTGCTTGTGTAGGTGTGATGGTAGTTTGTTGCTCAGGACACCTGACTGTGGTTCACAGTGTGAACGACATTTAGCTTTGTCATCACAGTGGTATTTTTATTCAGCCCAGGGTCACCACATTGTGGGGGCCCTGGGGGTGGTGCTGTGGTGTGTCTGTGACTTGCTGTGTCAGTTGTTGTTCCTACGTGCCTGTGTGACATGTGTGTTTTGTGCTCCCTCTCACCTGTCAATGCCTGCTTGCCCACATAGGGGATTTGGATCCATGAGTTACCTTAGTGTGGCAGTGTATGCACATCTGTATGATTGGTATTCAGCTCTCCTCATGTGTTGTGTTGTTGCCTGGGGACACTGGCACCCCCACCCCTCACCTGCTGTGTATGATGACAGTGTTGGTCTGCCTGTTTGTGTTTGTGCATCTGCACCACTGCATTGGCATATCTTGGGTGTGCCATTGGCTGTATGTTGTTTGGTGTGTTTCCCCTGCTGTCCCTGGGACTCCTAGGTCATCGGTCAGCACAGTGATCATGGTTTGTGTGTCCCATTGCTGCCATGGTATGGTATCTGTTCACCTCACATCTGCTGTCTCCACAGGGTATCTGCATTTGTGTGCCCATTGGTGCAAATATGTGGTTCTGCATTCTGATGGTCACTTCTGTCATTGTGTCATTGATGACTGTTGACGGTCTCAGCCCCCATGGGTGTTGTTTGTCTGCACATGGCCAAAGGAATGTTTCATTTGCACTGCAGTATTTGGCTCCCCCAATTTATGTTGCAATGGGACACATACACTACTTTGCCACAGATGAGTTTTTGGTTCTGTGACCAGGAATGATCCATGCAGTTTGGCAGTTGCAGCTCTTTCTTTGTCAACAATTACCTTTTGGTCACTGTGATGATGAGGGTGTAGACCCCATTGCCACAATGGTCAAAATGTGCTTCAGCTATGGACCCCACACTTACCTTTTGGTCACTGTGATGATGGGGGTTTAGACCCCATTGCCACAATGGTCAAAATGTGCTTCAGCTATGGACCCCACACTTACCTTTTGGTCACTGTGATGATGGGGGTTTAGGCCCCATTGCCACAATGGTCATGGGCTGCTTGCATTGTGGGTGCCACACACATATATGTGTGGCACATGTGCTAGGGGGTCACATTGTATGTTCAAAGTCATGTTCGGTGTTGTAGGCATTTGACACAGCCTGCTCACACGCTTGTCATGGTGGTGGGGGATGTCTTAATCTTGCATTCCCTAGGTTGTGGTGTGCTTGTTGTGTCATGCATTGTCCATCCTATGAGTGGGGGTGGTAGTAGTGGTAGGCATCCAGCCCCCTGGCTAAGGGTGGTAGTAGTGGTGGGCATCCTGCCCCCTGGCTAAGGGTGGTAGTAGTGGTAGGCATCCTGCCCCCTGGGTGAGGGTGGTAGTAGTGGTGGGCATCCTGCCCCCTGGCTAAGGGTGGTAGTAGTGGTAGGCATCCTGCCACCCTGGCTAAGGGTGGTAGTGGTGGTAGGCATCCTGCCCCCCTGGCTAAGGGTGGTAGTAGTGGTAGGCATCCTGCCCCCTGGCTAAGGGTGGTAGTAGAGGTGGGCATCCTGCCCCCCTGGGTGAGGGTGGTAGTAGTGGTGGGCATCCTGCCCCCTGGGTGAGGGTGGTAGTAGTGGTAGGCATCCTGCCCCCTGGCTAAGGGTGGTAGTAGTGGTAGGCATCCTGCCCCCCTGGGTGAGGGTGGTAGTAGTGGTGGGCATCCTGCCCCCCTGGGTGAGGGTGGTAGTAGTGGTGGGCATCCTGCCCCCTGGCTAAGGGTGGTAGTAGTGGTAGGCATCCTGCCCCCCGTGGGTGAGGGTGGTAGTAGTGGTAGGCTTCCTGCCCCCTGGCTAAGGGTGGTAGTAGTGGTGGGCATCCTGCCCCCCTGGCTAAGGGTGGTAGTAGTGGTGGGCATCCTGCCCCCTGGGTGAGGGTGGTAGTAGTGGTGGGCATCCTGCCCCCTGGCTAAGGGTGGTAGTAGTGGTGGGCATCCTGCCCCCTGGGTGAGGGTGGTAGTAGTGGTGGGCATCCTTCCCCCTGGGTGAGGGTGGTAGTAGTGGTGGGCATCCTGCCCCCCTGGGTGAGGGTGGTAGTAGTGGTGGGCATCCTGCCCCCTGGCTAAGGGTGGTAGTAGTGGTAGGCATCCTGCCCCCTGGCTAAGGGTGGTAGTAGTGGTAGGCATCCTGCCCCCGTGGGTGAGGGTGGTAGTAGTGGTAGGCATCCTGCCCCCTGGCTAAGGGTGGTAGTAGTGGTAGGCTTCCTGCCCCCTGGCTAAGGGTGGTAGTAGTGGTGGGCATCCTGCCCCCTGGGTGAGGGTGGTAGTAGTGGTGGGCATCCTGCCCCCTGGCTAAGGGTGGTAGTAGTGGTAGGCTTCCTGCCCCCTGGCTAAGGGTGGTAGTAGTGGTAGGCATCCTGCCACCCTGGCTAAGGGTGGTAGTAGTGGTAGGCATCCTGCCCCCCTGGGTGAGGGTGGTAGTAGTGGTGGGCATCCTGCCCCCCTGGGTGAGGGTGGTAGTTGTGGTGGGCATCCTGCCCCCTGGCTAAGGGTGGTAGTAGTGGTAGGCATCCTGCCCCCTGGCTAAGGGTGGTAGTAGTGGTAGGCATCCTGCCCCCGTGGGTGAGGGTGGTAGTAGTGGTAGGCATCCTGCCCCCTGGCTAAGGGTGGTAGTAGTGGTGAGCTTCCTGCCACCCTGGCTAAGGGTGGTAGTGGTGGTAGGCATCCTGCCCCCTGGCTGAGGGTGGTAGTAGTGGTAGGCATCCTGCCCCCTGGCTAAGGGTGGTAGTAGTGGTAGGCATCCTGCCCCCTGGGTGAGGGTGGTAGTAGTGGTGGGCATCCTGCCCCCCTGGGTGAGGGTGGTAGTAGTGGTAGGCATCCTGCCCCCTGGCTAAGGGTGGTAGTAGTGGTGGGCATCCTGCCCCCTGGGTGAGGGTGGTAGTAGTGGTGGGCATCCTGCCCCCTGGGTGAGGGTGGTAGTAGTGGTGGGCATCCTGCCCCCTGGCTAAGGGTGGTAGTAGTGGTAGGCATCCTGCCCCCCGTGGGTGAGGGTGGTAGTAGTGGTAGGCTTCCTGCCCCCTGGCTAAGGGTGGTAGTAGTGGTGGGCATCCTGCCCCCTGGCTAAGGGTGGTAGTAGTGGTGGGCATCCTGCCCCCTGGGTGAGGGTGGTAGTAGTGGTGGGCATCCTGCCCCCTGGCTAAGGGTGGTAGTAGTGGTGGGCATCCTGCCCCCCTGGGTGAGGGTGGTAGTAGTGGTGGGCATCCTGCCCCCCTGGGTGAGGGTGGTAGTAGTGGTGGGCATCCTGCCCCCTGGGTGAGGGTGGTAGTAGTGGTGGGCATCCTGCCCCCTGGCTAAGGGTGGTAGTAGTGGTAGGCATCCTGCCCCCTGGCTAAGGGTGGTAGTAGTGGTAGGCATCCTGCCCCCCGTGGGTGAGGGTGGTAGTAGTGGTAGGCATCCTGCCCCCTGGCTAAGGGTGGTAGTAGTGGTAGGCTTCCTGCCCCCTGGCTAAGGGTGGTAGTAGTGGTGGGCATCCTGCCCCCCTGGGTGATTGTGGTAGTAGTGGTGGGCATCCTGCCCCCTGGCTAAGGGTGGTAGTAGTGGTAGGCTTCCTGCCCCCTGGCTAAGGGTGGTAGTAGTGGTAGGCATCCTGCCACCCTGGCTAAGGGTGGTAGTAGTGGTAGAGCATCCTGCCCCCTGGGTGAGGGTGGTAGTAGTGGTGGGCATCCTGCCCCCTGGGTGAGGGTGGTAGTTGTGGTGGGCATCCTGCCCCCTGGCTAAGGGTGGTAGTAGTGGTAGGCATCCTGCCCCCTGGCTAAGGGTGGTAGTAGTGGTGAGGCATCCTGCCCCCGTGGGTGAGGGTGGTAGTAGTGGTAGGCATCCTGCCCCCTGGCTAAGGGTGGTAGTAGTGGTAGGCTTCCTGCCCCCCTGGCTAAGGGTGGTAGTAGTGGTGGGCATCCTGCCCCCCGTGGGTGAGGGTGGTAGTAGTGGTAGGCATCCTGCCACCCTGGCTAAGGGTGGTAGTAGTGGTAGGCATCCAGCCCCCTGGGTTGGGGTGGTGGCGCGCATTCAGGCCCCTGTGTGCATATGTGGCATTGGTGATGGGCATCCCGCCCCTATGGTGCTGCTGTTGCTGGTGTAAGTATATTCAGATTCCCAGTGTATGTGTGTGATGTGTCATGTACGTGTTGTATGTGTTTTGTGGTTGGTGTCTGACTTACCTTCTGCGCCGTACGCGTCCGTGCCTGTTCCGGTAGTAGATGTAGAATATTGGTATGATCGGGACGAAGGGATTCATGGTTGGTTCGTGTCGTTCGTCCTTCTCGTTGCTTCGCGTCGTCCTCGTCGCTTGGCTTCGTCCTCGTCGCTTCGCTTCGTCCTCGTCGCTTCGCGTCGTCCTCGTCGGTGCTGTGTTCGTCTCGTAGCCGTGGATCGTGTTGTGGCGCGATTCGGAGCTTATGTGCGCCTCTCCCGGATGCTTTGACGTGCCGTGCGTAGCGACGGGTTCGGCGCGTACGGAAAGCGCATCGTACTTGTCCGGCCGGACGGGGCTGCATTTTCCCTTCCGTGCGACTCGATTCGGCGTTTCCGGATTCGCCTCGGTCGGAGAACAGGACCTGGTTTGGGTGAGTACGGCTCGGCCGAGAATTTTGCTGTTGTGCGCATCGTACTTGCTCGTTCGGTGTGCTGTACGGATCGGTCGGGAAACTGGCTTTCGCATGGCTTTTTTCCCGACCGAATAGTATTGGGTGCGCCTCCGACCGAGATCGGAATCGGCCCCTAAGTTCTTTGTAGTAGGACCATTAACACACTCTGTTGTATACATCAGAGATGGAAACCGTTAGGCTGCATCGCACACACATACAAAATGTGATTGCACAAACCTAAATCATGGCTCAATGCTTACCCGAAAAAAATCCCACAGAAGGTTCCATATGAACCACAGCGTCACTTAGTTTCACAAAGCACAGAAAGCAGCCTGCAGGATTCTGTACCTGGCAGCAGACAACCTCCAGTTGTCTCAATCCAACACACCCTGCAACATGGACAACCTAGCCCCTAGAGGCGATCCACATTAAAGCGTATGCCACACCAAAGTGCACCCTGCCACTTTGTGCATCTGTAGCTCTGCATACAGCGTCACTAGCTGTTAAATAACCCAACATATAATGAAAAATAATAACCCCTGAAGTTCTCTTGGCCTTGGGACACTGCATCCCACACTGTGCTGCGAAGGCATTTTGGACGTGTACGTCACTACAGCAGTGTCCAGACGATCACTCAGTATCTGCTAGAGATGGGTTACCTACATCTGGCTATCTGTGGAGCACAGCACCTCCCTGACTCATCCTGGCACTAGCTGCTAGACCTGGATCAAAGAAGTGGTGAGGCCTCAGCCGTAGCATTTGGACCAAAGAGAAGCTCTCTTGTGCAAAATAAAAAGAAACACAATAATATCGGGGTCTACATTCCGTCGCACCGAAGAGTGTTATCAGTGGTCGAAAAGAGGGGAAAAAAAGTAGGAAAACTGTGGGCAGAGAATCAGAGGGCAGGAATAACCCGAGGATTGGGTCAGCGGATGGAGTCAGAAGAGTGGGTAGAAAGAGCAAAACATCTCATTTATTAGTATTTGTTTGGCATTTCACTGACCACTTACAGCTTATTACGTTATTTTATTCAACCGATGGATACACATGTTTATTGAAGGTGTAATATGAATTATTGACATTAAAATACATGCACAATGTGGGATACGTTTCCAGTCACAGAATGACCCAAATACACTTAAAAGTGGAATCACAAGCCATTTGTCATCAACACTTCTCCTCCCTTTTTCCAACATGAATGGCAAAATATCCTAGTTTGCCAATGTCTTCCAGATAAATATGGCTCTGCCATATTTGCCAGATAATACATCATCTGTTACATATTGTGCCAATTTTATAAAAAAAACTGTTTGTAGCTCAAACGCAACAAACGTTACTAAAAAATGTGACTTGTGTTGCTGCGAAGTGGAGTGCCATTTGCAAAGGTTGACTGGTCACCTTTCTCACTGCTGCATTTGTATGTTACACTGGCACAGAGGCCACACTGCAACATAATTTTGTCCTCCATTGATGCATAATTCCAGTGGCCCAAAAGCAGATAGCACATGTTAAAAGTGCTTGTGCATGAAGCAGAGAGATTGTAAAACTTGCAAACTTAGTTTGGTGTGCGTGCAAATCCTGCATTGCTGATCCCTGGTGAGGTGCACTACCACTGCTGAAATAAGGCCAATGGAGGTACCAATGGGTGAGGCGGACTGGCCTCAAGAGTCCTGTGACCTCAGTGACGGACTCACTGCTGCTCTAGGGTGTGCTGCTTTGTAGACCTGCCTGCAAGACTGGAGGTGAACTTCAGTATGGATTGTGGTGGACAGGCCTTCAAGGTTAACCCACACTTGACACCTCCAGGGTCCACCTGCTGGTGCTTAACACCAGGGCTTCTAAGGTCTAGCCGGGCCTTCTAAGGTCTAGTATGGGAATGTGCTCCCTCAGGAGAGTGGTCTGGTGGACTGTTCATGGAGGCTGAACCTGGTTCACCAGTTCCAAATTCTGCAGCCCTGGCCATAGTGCCACATCCTCTCCCCCAATTAACACCATACTGCCCCACTGAGAGAAACTTGCACTGCCTTCAGCTACAACCCAATTGTGCCTCACTCACCTGGATGGTAACTAGTCACAATATCGAAAAAAAATATCGACTGGACAGAATATCGAGTTTTTAATATAGAATGGACAGAATATCGAATTGCAAAAATATAGTGGTGCAGAATATCGAAATGCAGGTAAGAAATTTCGAGTTCCACAATATCGAAGTCAGTAATATCGATTTTTTTTTTTTGTGTTTTAAGTGTTAGTATATGTGTTAAAAGTATGTATTATTTTTGTAATGTATGTTTGAATTTTGTAAAAGTAATGAAGTTTATGTTAATTAATTTTTGTGTAATTTAATTCCGTAGCGGGTTGTGGGTTTATAGGGGAATAGGGTGGGAAGTAATTTAATTATAATATATATTTTTAGCATTATTTAGAATTAATTAATGATATGTTAATTTTTTTTTGCGTAATTTAATTCTGTAGCGGGTTGTGGGTTTATAGGGGAATAGGGTGGGAAGTAATTTAATTGAAATAAATTAATTTATTACTTTATTACTTAATAATTTAATATTTAATAATTTATATTGTTAATTAAGTTAATTAATTTATTATTAATTAATTCTAAATTGATTAATAATAATTAATAGGTAATTATGTTAATTGGGTAATTTTTTCCATTAATTATATATTAATTATTAACAATTAATTTGTAAATATGTTAATTAATTATATTGTTAATTGTAATTAATTAATTAATTGTTAATTAATTATGTTAATTTATTAATATGTTACAATATTGTAGGTGATGTTTATAGGGGAAAATGGTGGGAGGTAAATTAATTTTTACAAAATAATTAAATGTTAATTAATGTTAATTATATTGCAGGAGTGGATATATTAAATTATTCCCCTACGATATCCAACACTTTCCTTACTGTTGCACTCACTGGAGTGGGAATAGTAATTTTTACCCTCCCGCTATCCAACGCTTTCCCTACTGTTGCACTCATTGGAGTGGGAATAGTAATTTTTACACACCCGCTATCCAACGCTTTCCCTACTGTTGCACTCCCTGGAGTGGGAATAGTAATTTTTACCCTCCCGCTATCCAACGCTTTCCCTACTGTTGCACTCACTGGAGTGGGAATAGTAATTTTTACCCTCCCGCTATCCAACGCTTTCCCTACTGTTGCACTCACTGGAGTGGGAATAGTAAATTTTCCCCTCCCGCTATCCAACGCTTTCCCTACTGTTGCACTCACTGCAGTGGGAATAGTAATTTTTCCCCTCCCGCTATCCAACTCTTTCCCTACTGTTGCACTCACTGCAGTGGGAATAGTAATTTTCCCCTCCCGCTATCCAACGCTTTCCCTACTGTTGCACTCACTGGAGTGGGAATAGTAATTTTTACCCACCCGCTATCCAACGCTTTCCCTACTGTTGCACTCCCGGAGTGGGAATACTAATTTTTACCCTCCCGCTATCCAACGCTTTCCCTACTGTTGCACTCACTGGAGTGGCAATAGTAATTTTTACCCTCCCGCTATACAACGCTGTCCCTACTGTTGCACTTACTGGAGTGGGAATAGTAATTTTTACCCACCCGCTATCCAACACTTTCTCTACTGTTCCACTCGCTGGAGTGGGAATAGTAATTTTTATTTACCCGCTATCCAACATTTTCCCTACTGTACCATTTGTTGGAGTGGAAATAGAAATTTTATCTTTTACGCTATGCAATTTTTTTAGTATTGTTATATTTAATGTAGTGTAAAATATTATTTTTTTAAAATTAATTTTAATGTTTTAACTTATTATATATAATGTATTTTTATATTTATATTATAGGTTTATTTAGATATATATGTAATTATATTTAAAATTATGTTTTTAACATTTAATAATTAAAAATATTGATTATTTTTTAATATATTAAGTTAATATGTATGTAATAAAAAATAAAAATGCATGTTTATTTTTTTTTTACTTACATTTATTATTTATTAATTTTAATGTTATTTAAGTATTTTTAAGTATGTTTTACTTAATTATAGTTATAATTTCATTAATTTTACATTACTTTTAAGAGATTTAAAAAAGTCGATATTTTAGCAAACTATATTATTTACAACGATATTTAGGATTCGATATTTTTGTACTTACCTGTTTGTAGATAGGAATTCATTATTCTGGTAGTCTATATTTTGTCAGCGATATTCTGGCAGCTCGATATTTTGATCGTCGATATTCTGTCAGTGATTCCACCTGGATGTGACTCAGTTCAAATAATGCACTGGACAAGAGTAATATACTGCCTGAAAAAAAGTAACAACCTCCTGGAAAAAGCAAACACTCACAGGGAATGCAAGAGTAAGTAAAGTATGTGAAATGTGAGCAGGAACAACATGGTTCCCTTAATGCTTGTGCACTCATTATTCAGAAATCAATGAGTGTTTTTGCCTGAAAAGCTAAGGACATGACTACAGGCCCCGAAGGGACCAGTTTCAATGTCCATTGCTTATATCCTTACAAAACATAAGCATTATGGTTTTAAAAAGACCACATCCCTGAACACCGTTAAATGTTTTCCACTCCACGCACCAACCCGGTATTGCAGAACCTCCAGGAATGGTGCACTTCCCCACCTGGGGAAAACAATGCTGTTCGAAGAAAGACGAGAAAATGAAAGTAGCACTTTATTGACAAACTCTGTAAACTGGCGCTAATGTGTTTGGGTGTGATTAAAACCAACCTGGCCACTTTGCAACCACTCTGTCTTGCTTTATTTAGTTATTTATTATTTTTGGTATTTTAAACCTTTTTTTTCTCGAAAAATGTCAGATAAAGACATTTCCAGCAAAAGTATTACTTCGTTTTTGGATCCATTTCACAGGGGAACGTATGAAGCAATGGAGAGTAAAGAGCGTAAGAGTCAGTTCTTGGAGTCATGTTTTTAAGCAAGTGAGGAGCGAGACAGAAAATAGCAGATGTGATCACTTACTTCAAGCTGGAGAAGCAAGCAGGGTCAGCCCCTTCTCTCTTAGCACTGCTTCAAGGACAGGACTGGAGCTTGAGCCAATCAGCAGCAGTTCTCTTGCTCTTTAAACTGGGCCGTCATTGCAAGCACTTTCTTGCGCTCTAATATTTTGATGGCAGGGACATCTTAAGGATTTTGGGGGCCCTGGGCCAAACATATTTTTGGGCTCCCTGTTTGAAACAGCTTTGAATCTATGATCCAATATCAGCTTTTTCATGTTGCCTTTGGCTAGGTCACCGACACTGCACAGGCACACTTATCCAAATTCTAAATGTGTTTACATCTAATATTCAGGAATAGTGATGTGTGTTTTCAATATTGTAATATAGCAGAAGCTTACTAATATCATTGCGAATGATCTCTGTGAGCCACTGCCATTTCTCAAATGTGAGGTCCTGTTTCGATCTAATAGGAACTTTGTTATGGATGTGACATGGTGTTGAAAAACATAAACACAACATTTCTCTGCATAATGTCTGTAAAAGACTCCCACACATCACTTGTATTAAAAAATAAACTAAAAGAGTGGTGTTTTAAAACAATCTATCTGTAAGAATAATAATGGTCGTCAGGGTGTCACTGTGGTGAGAACAGATTCGGATCTATCAGGGGGCCCCCTAAAAGGCTGAGGCCAGAGTCAACTTTGCTCATGCCTTAAAATGTCTCTGATTGACAGCTCTGCAGACAAACACCATTGTGGGGCGCTGTCAATAATGACACAAGTAGTTACCGTAAGCTCTTCCCATCACGCCTTAGAGTAACTACTTGTATCACACACAGGAGAGGGTGGGGCTGACTTGGGGGAAGGTGGGAGGGACAAGTTAAGGAGAGCCTGAGCTTGCTCAAGGAAAAAAAACATAGGGCATCACAAGGCCAGAAAGGAATGCAAACAACGCCATGACTGATCCTGCTCCGTTCTGTAGTGTGGAGCTGAAGGGAGAAAATGGAGTCTGATTAGAGGGGAGGAGTGGCCATCCGGTGTTGTAAAGGAGCATTGGCTGACCAAAAGAAACCATTAGTGAAATAGCCGTGGGGTGGGAACACACTCACAAACGGGGGACCAACACGGACAAACACCAATACCAGGACAGCATTTCTGAATGCCACAGATAACAACCAGTGGCAATCGGTGGGTGTTCCAAAAGCCCACAGAAGAGATTACAACAGGTCTTGCAGAGGCTCGACCTAAAAAGGGACTGCCCGCCGATATACTAGATGGCATACTAGGGCTAGATACCAAACCTTGGCAGGAAATACCGGCCCACATATTACATTACTACCGTAAAAGACAGCAGAAGGACAGGGAAAAGCAAGAGCAGGCCCAGAGAGACACAGCCACATTGTTCCAATAGAAGTTGAAAAAGACAGCTCTCTGGGGGGGGCTTCATTGGCTGCAAATGCACAAATGGCACCAGTCTCTAAGGGAACTCCAACTCAAAACCCCAGGGGATATCCACCCACCTGTACTCAGGGAAGCTGGCTACAGCCTGGCCTCATAGAGTACCACTACTGTCACAGAATGGGTCACATGGCCAACCTCTGCCACCTATAAGCATATCACAAGCAGAAAGGAACAGTATCAGGACAGCCCCCTCAGAATATTCATCCCTAAAACCAAACCCAGAGCAACACAAATGCATCATACAATCAGCCTCAAGAAAATCAGGCTACAGTTATCCTGCCACAACAGGGGCTGGGTGGTTGGCCGAACACATGGCAACCACTGCAGGCAGGGAACCCAGCCCAACAAGCACAGGGGCCACAGCCATGGCAGCGAGTGGTAACTGTCTGGGGAGGTAATACCTTTTGCAATCGCACAATCAAAATATACAGAAAATCCATACCCCCAACATGACCTAACACTTTCACACTGTGTCCAGATACATTTCCTTACCTGCAATCGCAATCCACTTTAGGACCGCCATACTATATTGATCGGGAATTCACACTAGAGTTCACCATCAAGGTGTCTGCACGGGCCTGGGCCTCTCCCCACTGTTTATCCTCTGGGGCAGCTGACCACGCCCCAGAGGGGAAGGCAGTCTGATGAGGGAGCAGGGTGGTCCCCAACTGGTGCATAAAAATCGGCACCTAGGTCCAGCAGTCAAGCCCCACTTTGGACGAGCTATGTAAGTCTCACCAACCTAAGGGTGGCATACCCAAACCATCCTGGATGCGAGGGAGAGGGGACGACAGGAGGGAAAGAGGTTCCATAGATGACCATCGCAGCCCCCACACAAGGTGCATGGAGATGCTGACCACCGCACCCAGCTTGTCGAATAAGGTACACAGGGCCTCCCGAACCTCGTCCAATGAAGCAATAGGCCCGATCCCAGTCATTGCCACATTCAAATCACAGGGTCCACAGAGCAGCTTCTCAAACCCCAAAAAACAAAGCTTCCAGAAAAAGGGCATAATCAAAACACCCAACTCCTTTAGGGAAAACATCATAATGTGCCACGTGCAGAGACCAGAGGGATATGCACGTGACAACCGGAACATTGACATTACCCACAAAACCCATTAAAAAAAACAAAAAAATCACTTCCCCTCACATCGCACACAGCCCATGCAGGTCAAAATATCACCCCCAGCCCTGTAAAATGACACAAAAACACACACATATATTTAACGGAAGCACTAAACCAAGACAAGACACCCCTGGGCGCACAGATGACATAAAATACTCCTGGCGACCATCCCAAAATGTACAAATGTTTTCCAAGTTATGCATTTTTGTATTCTTGTACACTACTTGCTTAGCATGGGTGCTCTCGCTTTCTTTGGAGACAAAAATATGCCTAGTTTCATGAAACCTAATTCGTCATTCTTGCAACACAAGTGCAGAGACCACTGTGGGCACTCAAACCAAGAACAGGTTGTGCTACATATGTTCACTCATACCCCACGTCGTAGGCGCAGATAGGCTTTATTTATCCCAAAAGATCACCCCCGACAAAAAGAAATGTCTCGTCCACCTGTACCTATGTAAGATTAGGGCCAAGATTCAACCCAATAAAGTAGAACCCCATAGAGCAGTAGTAACATTTCCCGGTATGAGACCAACCCCATGACACTGTACCTTTTTACTGAACCTAGCGACATTCAAGTGGAACTAAACAGGATGCGCAGGAGGGGCACCATAGGGGAGGACACTGTTTGGCCCTGGAACTTCTTAGAAAATAGGTTCCAAGAGTTAGTAAGACCTCTGCACCAGTGCACAAAAACATCCACTCCCGCCACCATCTGCAGTCGCGGGGTAGCCCTTTACATATTTGGGGCCACCTTTTCTAAAAACAAGTGGACCCCGGATATGGAAATCCAGTGCAGGGCCGCTCATCTTGACCACGCTAGGGGAAATGAGTCCCATGGGAGGAGGTCAAACGCCAGCATAGACACCCCTTGCCAGGAAATCTGGGATACCAAGATTAATAAATACACATGTTGGAGGGGACCCCCCCAATTTTACAGAAACGTACACTGTATTCTTTGTGTTTCAGAGGCAAAGGAACCGCTTGGTTCCAATGAGAACTGTGAAGTAATACTGCATATACTGGACCTGCAATGAGGCACCTCCACATTCATGGATACATATTGGCAGTGTGGCAAGCTTGCCTACTCGCAGCTTGTCCTCGGATGGCGGGGCCTCTGCACCTTCTTGTCCATACACACCAACACTGCTCATCCTGGGGAAGATCTGTCTGAGCTATCCCAACATCCAGTACAGAATAAAGCAACTCTTTTTTTATTTTTTTTATTTGTTTATTGAGTTTTTCAAAAACACATCAAAAACAGCAAGCATGATAGTTACAGTCCATAGATAGATACATGCATAGCATCAACACCGGTTCACCAAGTCGATACAGTATAGAGTCCAGCATAATAAAAACGGCAGGAGGCATCACATAACAAGGGCATTATTAAAAAAAATAAAACTTCTTACACATCGTATAAGAAACAAATCAGAGTGGAAATGAGAACAAATCTGTGCACTCAAGTATAGATGCATTACATGCTAACAACCAAGAATCAAGTCGTAGGATGCGGTGTGCGGGGGGATCATGGATTATGGTCTGCCTCGATCGGGTGTTCCAGGAGATACATCTTAAGTGGATCCCAAATATCTTTGGGGCGAGAGGTGAGGGGGAGGAGTTCAGAATATGCGTATGTTTGGTCTTGCCAAAATATCATGTCACCAATCCACTCCTTAAATTTAGGTGCTCTGCCTCGACCCCATCTACATACCACCCGCCTCTTGGCCAGCAGGAGGCTAAAGGAGACAAATTTGCGATGTGCTACGGCTAGGTTCTCTGTGTAGCCAAGGAGAGAGAGAAGGGGAGATAACTAAAGTGTTAAGGACGTCATCAGTTCTAGCGCGGTGATCACCTGTTGCCAGTAGGCTAGTACAGGGCTACACTCCCAGGCAAGATGTAGGAAGTCGTCAGCTTCCGTCCCGCACCTGTCACATTTATTAGTGTCACGTAATTTGTATTTGTGTAGCTTAACCAGGGTATAGTATAAGCAGTGTAGGAACTTATAATGGGTGATGCGTAGTCGACTGCTAGAGGAAACTTGTTCAGTCTGCTTACAACAATACACCCACTGTTGATCAGTGACTTCTTGCCCCAGCTCAGTGGACCACTTATCCCGGGCAGTGCAGGGGGTGTAAGTTATATCAGTATATAAGCTGTGATATAGGGTAGATACTAAGTGTGAGGCACTGTCAGTGCGCAGTATATGGCGCAAAGGAGCGACGTCTAGGGGTTCTAGAGGATATGAAGGGGTATATTCTTTAAGGCCCTGTCGTAGTCGCACGTAAAGGAAAATGTCCATAGGAGAGGGCGGAGGCTTGGGAAAGAGCTGTTGTGACGTGCGAAATTTGCCATTAAGATAGAGGTCCCCCCGGCAAGTAATGTTGTATTTGGCTTTAGTCTTTTTGAAAGCGCCCTCTTGCAGGACTGGCATCTTCGGATGATAAGTAAGGGGGAGTAAAGGCGAGTATAGCATGGGAGCTTGTAGTCGAGTAGAAATGCGTTGCCAAGCTTTCACCGTGCAGTCCACAGGGGTCGGGCTGCTAGCGCGAGGTGCGGCTGTAGTCAATATAACCCCATCCAACGGAATGGGGTCCGCCAGCCAGTGTTCAGTTGCTACGTGAGGTGTGTATCTGGGGGGGTGGAACCAATAGTGGGCATAATGTGCTTGAGCACAGAGATAATACAGTTCAAAATTGGGGATGTCGAAACCCCCCTGAGAGTAGGGGCGAGCAAGTGTGTCCCACTGTAATCGCGGGTGTTTACCGCCCCATATTAATCTGATTAACTCCGACCGAAGCGAAGAAAAGAAATGACAGCCCGGGTCATAAGGAATATTTAAAAACAAATATAAGAGTTTGGGGAGGGCGACCATTTTGATGAGGGAAATACGACCCGCAATGGTGAGAGGGAGAGCGTTCCATCTCGTTATGCAGTTAGTAATATGTTCCAACGTTTGCCCATAATTGAGCCTCATCAATTCTTCGCGATCGATGGTGACGTGCACCCTCAAGTACTTTAAGTCAGGGTCGCACCATTCTATGGGAAAGTTGGTGGTGAATGGCTGTACAGAAGCAGTGAGTGGGAAGAGCTGAGATTTGGCCCAGTTTATATGGATACCAGAGAGACCGCCAAATCGGACAAACTCCCGAAGTAGCGGGTTAAGATTTTGCAGCGGCTCCCGGACATAAAGGGTGACATCATCCGCGTAAAGGGAGATGAGGATTGGGCGGAGGAAGCAACGAAAGGCCTTGTCTTGATGGTGTTGCCTCATCTTGGCTGCCAGGGGTTCTATGGCAAGGGCGAAAAGAAGTGGAGAAAGCGGGCAACCCTGCCGGGTGCCCCGGGTAATAGAGAAGGAGGGGGAAGTATGTCCATTGATTAGAACCTTTGCTTCTGGAGAGGCATATAAGAGGCGTATCCATGCTAAACAAGCATTTGCAATGCAATAGGTCTCGCATTTGCGAGAGCTTAAGCTATTGGCATTATAAATGACAATGCCTTTACAATGCCAATAGGTCAAACTCTCTCAAATGCGAGACCTTTGTGGCACCCGCGCTGTAGCTTGCAACATTGTAAGCTAAAGTGCGGGTGCCATGATAGCTTCCAAAGCAAAGAAATAGAAAAAAACCTTTTTTCTATTTCTTTACTTTTGAAGCAATCGCGGCACTCGCACTTTAGCTTAAGATGTTCAAAGCTAAAGCTAAAGCGCGGGTGCTGCGATTGTAACAAAAGTAAATAAATAGAAAAAAAATGGCGGTGCACGCTTTTTAAAATTCTATTTATTTACTTTTGTTACAATTACGGGACTTGTGCTTTAGCTTTGAACATCGTAAGCTAAATCATGGGTGGTGCGATTTCTTCAAAAGTAAACAGACAAAAAATGCTATTTTTTCCCCAATTTGTTTACTTTAAAAGCAATCGCGACACCCGTGCTTTAGCTTAAGATATTCAAAGCTAAAGCGTGGATGCCGCCAATTAAATAAATAAAAGAAATAAATATAAAGGCATGCGGCCCTGTTCGGCCAGCAAGTAACAAAAGAAAAGCGCAGCTGCCATTATTCTTAACGAGGCGCGCGCTGAATAAATGAAAAAAATAAAATAAAGCATTGAGGGAGAGGGCGAAGCAAGAGTATGATTATAGGTGGCAGGAGAGAGCGCGGTGTACAGGGATAGGCATGTGGAGGGAAGAACATTAAGATAAGTAGCTTGACAGAATAAGGCACTGGTGTGTGTTGTGGCAGGGAGAATAAAATGCAAAGGGCTTAATAAAGTTAAAAAGGGAGCGAGCAACTAGGCATAACCGAGGCAGAGCGCGTGCATATGTTTTGTTGTGCATGCGCGCAGAAAGGAGACGCCATGCGCGTGCACATCGCCTGTCCGTGCGCGCACATGGTTTGTCTCCCTTCACTAGCAAAACCGACAACAATAGTCCCGCCAAGGCGAAGCAGCGCATGCGCTGCATTCGCTAGGCGAGACCTAAAAACCTATGGGAAGCCCCATGCATTGGAGAATGGTGAACAGGTAGTCCCACTCCACAGAATCAAAGGCCTTTGTGGCATCTAAAAAGACCGCCACTAATGCCAGTTGGGGATCGACATTCTGTAGTATGGAAAAAAGAGTGCAGAGGTTGTGGGAAGTCGCCCTACCAGGGATAAAACCAGCCTGATCTGGCAAAACTAGTTTGTCCACCAGAAGACTGAGTCGGTTAGCTAGCAACTTGGCCAGAATCTTCGCATCCGTATTGATAAGAGAGAGGGGCCGATAAGAGTCGCAGAGGTCTGCAGGTTTGCCAGGTTTCAGAAGAGAGGTGATAAGAGCCTCTCTCATCGAGCCTGGAAGGATCTGTAATTCTTGGGCCTCCATGTAAACCTCCTTCAATACAGGGAGTAATTGATCGAGGTAAGTTTTGTAAAAGTCAATGGGGAGTTCGTCAGAGCCCGGGGCCTTTCCTGATTTCATCTGCATAATTGCAGCACGCAGCTCGTCATCTTCGAACGGCGCCACTAAGAATTCCCTTTGATTGTCCCCTAGCCATCCTAGTGCTACATCTTCAAGATAATGAGACAGGTCAGGGGGTTCAGTCCTGCGAGTGCTGTAGAGGTCAGTGTAAAACTCGGTGAAAGTGTGCAGGGTTTCAAGACTATCTCTATGTCGCACCCCAGTACTGTCAACTATGTCTAGGATGTAGTTGGAAAAGCGGGGCAGGCGAATTTCCATCGCAAGCGCCCTACCGGGTCTCTCTCCCTCCCCATATTTACGGGCGGTGAAATATTTACCTCGAAAACGAGCTTCTCGCTCCGCCGTGGCCTTATACTCAGTGAGTTTGTCCCTTAGGGTGACACTCTGAGCCCCTGATGTATCGTGCCATATGACTGTTTCCAATTGTTTCAATTCCCCTTCAAGTTGGCGCAGGCTACGCCGGATGTCTCGGAGGACACCGAAGCTTTTCGAAATGCATGAACCGCGCATCGTAACTATAAAAGCCTCCCAGATCGTGCTCATATGCGTGACTGAGCCTTTATTTCTCCTAAAGAAATCAGTTATTTCTTCCCCAAGTTCCGCCTTGAAGGCGGTGTCTAGCAGCGCCTCAGGCATGAGTCGCCAACATCGTGGAGTGGCAATAGAGTTAGGGGGTGAGATCGTCAAGCGAACTGGGGAATGGTCTGAATAAGTCCGGGCCAAATGTTCCGCCGAGAGTATCCAGGGGGCAACCCCTCGGGAAACAATCCAGTAATCCAGTCGAGACCAGGAAGAGTGTGCTGTTGTGTGATAGGTGCCTTCTCTCACGTCTGGGTGTACGTGACGCCATGCATCAATAAGCCCATGCTCTGGAAGCAAGCGCGCAAGCGTGTCATGAGTCTTGGTGTAATGATGAGAGTTAGACCTGTCGGTTGCAGGACATAGGGCAGTGTTGAAGTCTCTCCCCCAGATGACGTGTGTGGACCCCACTTTGAGGATTTCTCCCCAAAGGGTAGTGAAGTAGTCTGGATCATCGGTGTTCGGTCCGTAGCAGCAGACGAGCGTGACAGACTGCGTGCCCAGAGTACCCCAGAGCACCCCAGAGCATACAACTCCTACCAGATGAGTCACTATAAGCACCGCCTAGTAGGAAGGGTGTGTTTTTTTAAACTAGAATCAGCGTCCCCCTTGAGTACATGGAGTAGGAGGAGAACACACGATCGGTGGCCCATTTGCTCCCAAAGTGAGTGGGGCTGCGGGGGTCATTGTGTGTCTCCTGAAGCATGGCGACGTGTATTTGGTGCCGGTCAAGATATGTGAGGAATTGCCTGCATTTACGTGGGTCGCCAAGGCCTCTGACATTCCATGTGAGCAAATTTATGCGTAATGCTTCAGCATGCAGGGACATTGCCAGGGAAAAAGGCAATCAACGCGATGTGTCATGTAAGGAGGACTGTGCGCGATTTTCTCGGTGTGTGCTGGCATGTCTATCTGCTGTTGAATCACAGAGGTTACATTAAGAAACAACAACAATCCCCAACCCACCCCCACCCACAACAGCACCCCAATTGTGCTGGTAGTACATAGCCCACCCAAAGCCCAAAAACCTTGACATTACAGTCCAGGTCAAACATGTCCAACATACGGTCAAGTTACATGGGGGATCGCCCATATGGGGGGGTCGCTTGTGGGCCATGAGAACCTCCCTTCTCCCAAAACTGCATAACAGCCTCCCCAATGGCAAGGGGATGGAGCGGGGGGGGGAGAGAGGGGAGGGTGCTTGGTATAGTTCAATGAGAAATCTGTAAATTACATTAAGCCCACTGCTCTGACATGTATTGCACCTAAGGTGCCAAGAACACTTATCTGTCGACGACGAGCTGCATTCAGTCCGAACCACCAAGAGAGAGTGTAGTGTTCCTCACGACGGATGTAGGCGGGAACTTCTCATCGTTACAAGGAACATGAACCTGAAAGCAGTTTAGTGCATGTGGAAAACAGTGCATTGACTATATGGCATCCTCGTCTACTCTGTGGGTCAATCTGCGGTAGGAGACGGAGATCTGGAGACGCGGTCGTTGGAGTCGTTTCGTGGCGAACGTCGTTTGACAGTTTTGAGTACGTCCTCAACCTGCTGCGGGCTTGTGAAGATGGTATGCTTGCCCTGGTACATGACCCGCAGAAGTGCCGGGTACATGAGGGCATATTCGATTTGCGCCTTCCGGAGTTTCTGCTTTACTGCCAGGAACTTACGCCGCGCCTCCTGAACAGCAACGGTGAAGTCCGGATAGATGGTGAATTCCGTGCCCTCAAAGAGCAGAGATTTGTTCTCGCGGGCCAGCTTAAGCACAGTGTCGTGGTCGCGATAATTAAGGAGACGAGCCACAATGGGGCGTGGAGCGCTGCCCGGAGGAGGCCTGGGACCTAAGGAGCGGTGTGCTCGTTCCACTATGAGCTGTGAAGAGAAGGCGTCCTCACCAAATGTACCTCTCAGGAGGCGTTCGATGAAATCCTCCATACGGCCAGTATTGGTACTTTCTGGGATGCCTATGACGCGGATATTATTACGGCGGCTGCGGGCTTCAAAGTCCTCATTCTAGGCAGCGATTACTTTTAAAAGCTTATCCATTTGCGTCACTTGTTGCTGCATCTGGGACGTGGTGTCCTCATTGTCCGAGATGCGTCGCTCAGCCTCCTTGATCTGTTCATCATGTTTATCCACCTTCAGGACCAGGAAGTCCAAGCAACTATTCATAGAGTCCATTTTACTGGATAGGTCCGTGAGGCTACACTGCATAGCCAAAAGCAGAGTTTTCACTTCGTCATCTGGGGCCGATGATTGTGCCTGTGTTTGTTCTCCACTGGGCTGTCCAGAATCTTCTGAGCACGACCGTGTAACAGTCTTTTTGGCGTCGAAAACGAGTTTGGGCTGGAGGCCATCTGGTTTCCCCATTGCTGCTGGGGTAGTGAGAGAAATTCGCAGATGCCCTGACAATGGCAGAGATCACTCCTGCAGCGGCCTCCCGGACAATAGCGTGAAAAAAAAGGAGGCCAGTTGTAAGCAGCGATAGAGCCCCTCTCAGGAGTTGTATAGGTCGATTGCCGGAATGACCTGTTAACACCGTCCGCAACAGTGGTCAATAAAGCAACCGTGAGGGACGGAGAGTAGTCTTCAGTAAGGACAATGGAGTAGTTGGAAGATTAGGGGCATCACCGTGACCAGCAGTATCAGATATCTTCCCCAGATGCCCAAGAAATATTGCGCCCGCTATTGCGCCGAAGGGATGAACAGTAGAGTGCTGTTGGCATTGACTCTAAGCCGGCATGCGGAGCGGCCTAGCGATGCGTCACCAATATACAAAGCACAGAGTCCAATGGCAGCCAGTACTGAAACAAATGATGAGCAAATGAAGGTCAGCAACCTGCACTGCGGCGGTCGCCCGAAAGCACATAAACTTGAATGAATGCGCCAAAGTGTGCTTAGCACCATAGCGTGTAGGCCAGTAACGTACAGGAGACCCAGGCAAGTTGTAGGCCACAGCGCCATGCCAATAAGTAAACTCCTGGCGGCTTGTGAGTAGTTCGGAAATTGGCGCCCAAATTGGTGGGAGAATCGAGTCCCTCTGTGAAGGTATAAGCCGCACTGCCCGAGCAGTCACGAAGGAGCGTCTCTGGAATCCAGCAGTGAAGGGGGGTTCAGCGCGCCTTCCGGGCCCCTGATAACATAGGAAAAGGGCCTGGCATACAGCAGCGGTATGGGAGCAGGGCTACGGCGTGCCGTGCCACGAGTCTCTTCTGGCGCCGCTTGTAGCAATCGGAGGAGTGCCGGTCTCTGGAAACAACAGGGACGCCGTGTGTAGTGTGGCACTGGACCTGTAGAGTGGCCTGCTAGTGAGAGTAGGAGCCAGGTAGGAATCCGCCTGGGTTCGTGGGTGCGGGCAGGTAATTATGCTTGCGTGGCTCCGTAAAAGATGTCGGGACGTAGTGACAGCGCGCACCTCACCGCATTAGTCAGGAATGCACAGAAAACAGTCACCGCTGACTCTCACACGCAGACCCGCAGTCTCTGTGGCCAGGCAGGCGAGAAAATCGTCAAGCTGATCTGGGCAGTCACTGCTAGGTGAGTGGTGGGGCCAGCCGAAGAGGTAAGGCCGCCCCGCAAGTCCGCACGGGGCCCAACGCCATGTGGAATCCCCGGGACTCGCGTAACGGCAGCAGTCGCGCAGGGCTCCAGGCGCGTTGCCACTCGCTCTCCGTTGCCACCAAACCTCAGTCCGGGAGTCACTTGCTGAGGTCGGGGAGCCCTGATTTTTGCACCGGAGCCAGAGAGTATGTTCAGAAACTAGCGGCAGGCGTTAGAGGCAGGATTGATGGAGTAGTAAGAGGATAAAAGAAGGATTATGCCGCCAAGCTGCCAGAGCCTCACAGGTGTGCGGCCATCTTCGTCGTGCGCCACCTAGCGCCCCGAATAAAGCAACTCTGTTGGATCAGGCTCAAAGAAGAAGAACTGCTGATTATTTTGGCTGTGCTCAGTACAAGGACACTCCAGAAGAATTTAGACTATTTTGTGAACGGAAGAGGGTCCATACCCTTCTTCACCTTGCAAACAAAGTAGAATGCACACTGGTTACAAATAACCAGTTGTGAAATGTTGAAGATTATCAACGACACTGAGCTCGGCATAAACGCTATCAAGGAAGAACTGAGAGCCATCTGCCTTATGGTGATGCAACATCAGACTTGATGACCGCGATGGAGGGTGGCGGGTGTGTGCCAAGATTGGTGCTTCCTGTTGAACTTGTATTCCTGAAAATGATCTGGAAAGTTAAAAAGAGCATTATGGGTTTATTCATTAACAAAACACCAGGCTTGGATGGCATTCCACCTGATATCTTCGTGAGTGATGTGGATGTCTGGGCGCCTGTTCTAACTGCACTTATTAATGCAGCTGTGTTGTTAAGTCCACCACAGCCTTGGGCTATGTCCATCATTGTGCCAATTTTTTTTAAAAAGGGACAGAGATAGCTCATCTTGCTATAGGCAAATCGCCCTATTCAATTCTGCAGTCAAGGTTGTAGGTCGTATTTTACTGGAAAAAACTGTAGGTGTAGGCTGAGGTAAACAATTTGTTGTCAGAATCCCAGTATGGGTTTCGAGCCGGACGGTCCACTGTAGACCAGTATATACTTGATTTTAGGGAAATACACAGTCGCCCATTCTGGTTCCCTACACTTAGGTTTTATGGACCTTTCATCTGCGTTTGACCGGGTGAACGATCAAAACTGTGGCAAATCATGTTGTCACTGGAGGTAGAGCTGGACATTGTTTGGTTTCTGAGAGACCTTCATAGGGACACCGAGGCATGTATCCATTTCTCTAAGGACTTGCAGTGCTCACATAGTTTTAGGATTAAGAGAGGTGTGGGGCAGGGTTGTATTTTAGCCATGTTTTTGTATAACCTATACATTAACAGATTAGAGCAGTCCCTGATTGATGCGAAATCAGATTGCCCAAAAGTGGGGTCAAGTAGTCTACCAGTATTATTATACACAGATGCCGCGGTCCTCATGGCTAAAACGGCTAGAGGCTTACAGTTCCTGTTGACATCCTTTTCTAAGTTCATGGAAGATTTGGACTTATCGATCAATGAGAAGAAATCCTTTGTAATGATAATCGGTTCCCGATCCACTAAATCAACTAGTTTTAAGCTAGGATCCAGGGGCAGATTTACGAGTCCTGGCGCATCCCTGCAAATCAGCAGGGATGCGCCAGGAAACGTGCGACACGCAATGCTATCCTTGCGCCACCACGGATGCGCCGCATTTACAGTGCGGCGCGCCATGGCGCAAGGATAGGCAGATGCGTGTCGCATCTGCCGGCGTAAGGTTGGCGCAGTGCTGAAGTCGTGTCGCGGGCGCGACGCAACTCCAACACTGTGCCAACCCTGCCTATCTACAACTCGGTGCGTCACGCCTTACACCTGCTTCAAGCAGGCGTAAGGTTTTGATGCAGCGGCGTCGGAAAAGTGACTGAGTGAAATCTTGTAGATTTCACTCAGGCACTTTTCCGAGGCGTTCCTGTGCCGGAACGCCCACCTTGCGCCGGAACGCCCACATGAAACCTGACGCAGCTTTCATGTGGCGCAGAGCTTTACAACGTGACGCATCTCCCTAGATGCATCACGTTGTAAATCCGTCGCAGCATGGCGCTAGCTTTGCGCTGCATCACAAAAGTGACGCAACGGCGGCGCAAATGTGGCGCAAGGGGCTTGTAAATCTGCCCCCCATGTTCTTCCCAAGACTAGAGTATTCTCATATTTCGGATTGCTATTTTATTCAGTATTCAGTTGGCTTCCTTTAATTACTAGGACAAAGGAGAATTTCACCTGAGTAACTTCTGCAGTTTTTAGTTTTGCAACAAGATTGGGCAGCAGACCCACTAGGGCCCTTTTACAGATTTACAGTGCAAAATGTATTTCTAAAGTAATCTATGGGAGTGAAATCTGGTGTTACGCTAACCATAATGAGCTGCATATATTCGAAAATAAGTTTTTAAGGAGGCTTCTGTGTCTTCCTCAAAGTACACCTACCTTTCCAGTGCATGAGGAATTGTACGTAGATTTTATATCAGATAACGTGGCCTTTTGACATCTTGCACTTTGGTTGAAGATCTGGTTATTACCAGGTATTACATTAAGTAGGGAGATTCTGAAAGATTGTCTGTCCCTGGATCATGCATTTCATATCCTGTGGCTTAAGTATATCAGGCCCTCTTTGCGGAACTTAGACAGGGGTGACCTATTTAGCGCTCCTGAGTGGCTCTGTAAGGCTGATTATGCTTTGGTTAAAGAAATTTTTTCAGGCAAAGGATCATGGGTAGAGAAGGGACTGAACTAGTAAGCCCTGTGTTCGATGCCATATTATGTTGAGAACAGCGTCAGCTACAGAGTCTTACCTTATTAGGTCTCGCCTAGCGATGCAGCGCCATGCGCTGCTCGCGTAAGCAAGATCTATTGTTGCCGACTTGCCTGCGAAGGGGGACAGGACATGTGCACGTGTATGGCAAGTCCTGGACAGGAGATGTGCACGCGTATGGTGCGAGCAGGAGTTGTAATAACGCCGCAAACCATACGCCTGCACATCAGCTGTCTGTGCCAAAGCTTAACAGAGAGGAGATGTGCATGTGTACGGCTCGCGGCGTTATCACAACTCCTGCTCGCACCATACGTGTGCACATCTACTGTCCATGCGCGGCGCGCTTGCATGCACCACTTACCGGCTCTTGAATCCTGCTCCGGCCGCCTCATGCGGCATTCACGAAGGCGGGGTGGGCTCCCGCCGGACTTCCTCTACTGCTTGCCATTGCGGGGTGGGCTCCCGCCTCGCTTCTCCGGCACGCGTGGGACAGGAGATGTGCACACGTACGTGCATGCGTCGGCGTTTCAGCAGTAACGCACGTATGGCGCACTTTCACTTTCCCTTCCTCACCCGTCGGCTCCAGATCACCTCACTGCCTGTTACGCGCTTTCCGCCTCACAAGGACCAGAAGGACGGGTTCTTACAGTCAACAGCTACCTGTCATGTTTTTAAACTCTGCTACAAACTGCTCGGAAGCCAGGCTTGTGTGTTTTTAGATTTCATGAGTAATGGCGCTTGTTTGCTCTGCTCCGTCCAGCCCTGTACTGATGCACTGAAACCCGGCGCAGCAGCACTAGTGAACCAACACGGAAGCACACCATCTATTGTGCGCCCTCAATTAGCTGCTAAAAGCAGCTTGTTAAATGATGTGCGATTTAATTTCAGAGCAATTGAGTCTCGGGGACTCCCTGCAGCCTTGTTTAGGGCTGCCTCACTGACTCACAAGCTTCTTGAGCCTCACTCACCACAGCTGCTAAAACCGGCTGCACGATTTATTTTCCCTTTGGAACATAGGCCATGTAACACAAGATATTAAGCAAAACGTTACGCCACAAAGTGTCATAGAAAGACTATATCAATTATATGAGAACAGTTTGTTGGTTATAAGCACTACGTGATGCCATATAATTATTTTAAAGTACGCTCCTGTGTATGTTGAGTAAAATATTTATGCTGCTGCCTACACTATGATCGTGGAGTACATGTCAGCTATTGTAATTTCACCTGGAGAACTTCTACAGACTAGGGCCCCGTGACAGAAATTGCTGCTTTTATGGCATTTTTCGGTATTAAAAAGTAACTATACCAAAACTGCTCATCTGCAGCTTGGCTTTGTTTGGGGTTGTTGGTACTGCATGACTTGTCCACATCTGAGCTGGTGGAGACAGCATGGGGGGATGATATATTACCTTACTCCAGAGACTGTGCACCACTCTCAGGTACGGAAATTTTGAAAATATTAATAGGATGATACAACAAGCATTTGCAATGCAATAGGTCTCGCAGTTACGCAAGTTTAAGCTATTTGCATTGTAAATGACAATGCCTTTTATTTATGTTTTTAAAACGAAAACAAAAATAAAAGGCATTGTTATTTGCAATGTCAATAGCTCAAACTCGCGTAAATGCGAGACCTATTGCATTGCAAATGCTTGTTTTTTAATAAGAATGGGTACAATAGATTTCTGATAACCAGGTTTCGATTGGATTTACTGCCCATCTTGATAGCTTATTCTCGTGGAAAGTACATGGGGTTTAAATTCTTACCCTGTGGCTGTGACAATATGTCCCTGCAGGATACACTGCACTTCTCTTTGTTTTGCAATTTTTATAAAATGCTCCGGAAGGTTTGCATTGTCCCTATATTGAAAAGGGCAAATTTTTTACAAGTTAGGCTCTCTCTAATGTACCTATAGCTACTTTCTGGGGATATTATTTTTAGTGTACTTAGCTTTCTACAGGTTGCTGTAAGGCTGAGGAGTAGCCGGTATTTAGGCTCTGGTGAGTTGAAGTGCTGCATACCTACTTTTGCTGATGCGATGGACCCTGGAGTCCTTGGGTTCCCGAACACACTGAAGCATTCAATAAAGGTGCCCCAGCTGCTCTGCACAGACAATGTTTTCTCTGAGAATGTATTATTCTAAAGAGTTGTGGAAAACTATAACCTTGAGTTGAGGTAAAAGGTCGTATTTGGGAATTCTGTATGTTAACACGGCGGGTCGATCGTGAGGTCGATCGTGTTTACACAGTTTGCTCATATATATTTGCTTTTAAACTCTCTTATGCCACTAAGTGATGACCTCCATGGCCCCCTGCAGTCACACGGCTCCATTCAGGATCTCACTTCAGAAGAAAGCGGAAAATCAAAAAAAGCCTTAAAAGCGAGGCGCCTTTCAATGTGTGTATTCAGATATCAGCTCATGCTGTTCCATTCGCCTCCAGATGTGTCACATCTGTCCAGTTGCCTGCCTGCTGATTACTCCTTCTAGCTAATCGTGGATCTAATAGCTAAGTTTATAAAGCTCTTTAGTGCCCAACTGTGCTTTTAACATTCTCATCCTTGCGAAATGAAAATATGTCTTTCACAGGAGTTAGCGCTTTTAGTAGCAAGAATGCTGCCCACAGCGTTTTGTAGGAGTTGTAATTTGGGCTTTTTGTGGTATTTCGTGCACTGCATGAGGGCCCAGCCATGCGCCACCCAAATGAGGTCTCTCAAGAATTCACAGTGCAAGATTTTATAAAACCTTTGTGGCCCCACTACAGAACACTGGTTCAGAAAAGGGCAAACTCATGTGTATAACTTTTCAGGCAATGGAGTGAACTCTATTTGCACAAGTGCAGCTTTGGCATAAACCTATTTCTTATATTTGTTTGATCTGTTTACATATTCATAATAAGTAATGAATTAAATAAATACACTTCACGTTTAGAATGGAAAAGAGGGGTCTATGTTTGAGACTTCATGAGTTTCTTCCAGTTTTTATTTCAGAGGTAGCAAAAACAGTTTGCTCACTTGTTTTTTTACAAGTGCTGAACTTTTTTATTTTTTATTTTTATTATCTTATTTATATTTTATATATTTTATTTAGAGTTAAAAGACCAAATGTAGGTTGGGTCTAAGTCCGCTTCTTTAGGACCTAGAAAGGGTTATTCAATACCCTACCCCACACCTATTAAGTGTAATAGTAAGTATTCCCTAAAAAATACCTGTTGATAAAGAATTGAGTGACCTAACCATCCAACCCATAGGATCGATAGGTATTGGCCCCATGGGTCACAAAGCAAAGGTGAGCAGAGGGGGGTAGGTCGTTCACTTTTACAGTGCCGGAACCAATCAGTAGCAGAGTGTTGACCTCTGCTACCTACTATTAGACTTAATAGGTGTGGAGTAGGGTATTGAATAACCTTTCTTGGTCCTGAAGAAGCATTGCGGACCCGGTCTCACTGGGCTACAAGATGTGAAACATGTTGACCGATATTTTCATATGATCACACTACTGGGACACATCATCTGTCTACAGTAGACCTAACATACATTTGGTCTTTTCACCCTGACAGGAGAGCCTCCAGAATAAAACTTTCAAACTAGGCATCTTTTAGTCAGTTTTAGATTTTTTCACTCACAATCACACACCCACCCTCACTTATCCTACTGATTTTAGGAGCCCTCTCACACACACTCATCATACGGCTAGAACCACGAAAAGATCTTCACTAAAGTGTCCCTTCGGGGGACCTGTAGGGCATTGCAGCACCGGCCCAACGAGGAGCAAGCCCGATGACGAAGCTTGACATCCTTAGCAGTGTGTGAGGGCATCACAAATAATCTGTAGGATCTCCCACCTCACCGTCCACCTTCCTTTTCCTCTTCTCTTCCTGATCTTGACAGGGACAGTACCTCATTTTTGTTTAAATTACGATTTAGGAGCTGAGGTACTGGACCTCCATTGGCTCTTGGCCCCTCTATTTCCCTCTCTTTTTTGAATACATCATTGACAATATCACTGCAGCATTTGCAGTGAAATTATTGATGAGAAATCTGTGCACGGAGGAGGCGCGAGTTATAGTTACCTTAGGGCTTGAGTTATTGTTATTTGAGATAATTATAACTATAACTGGTGAATTTCTGTGTTTTTTTTAGTTTAAAACTTTATGTTGTTTCTGAACATTCATCTAACTATTACGTTATGTTAACCTTTGTTTTTTCAGTGCATGTATATATATATATATCAAAATAATCTCCCAACTCCCTTCCTCCATCCAAGACTGGAACAATGAAACCAGCTTCACGGCTCCATTCAGGTAGCGTTACTTTATTACATTTTCATAACAACCAGGACAATAAAAGATCAACCCGTTTTGGCTGTAGCCTCCCACCGGCTCATGAAAAAAAAAAATATATATATATATATATTGATCCAGATCGAGAGGGCGTGTCATGATGTCAGCACCGTCAAGCTGGCTAACACATAAAGTCCACCCGATGAGCCCCAGCTGATGACCGTGCATATCTTTCGGCACTGAGGAAAGCTAGAAGCTGAAACGCGTCTGCCGTGGCACACAACAGAATTGAAACTGAACACTCTGTGTATGGCGAATAAAATATTCAGATTGTGATCCGAGCTGTGTCAGAGCCCGTTTTATTTTAAATGGGTGTTGGACTTTATGTGTTAGTCAGCTTGACGGCACTGACATCATGACACGCCCTCTTGATCTGGAGCAATGCGTCTGGCCGCCAAATGTGGACTATGTATGAGGAATACAACGCGGAGCCCCCCCAGCTTGATATTTGGAGATTCATGCATCGGGGAGATCAGTGCGATGTTAGTTTCAGATGGACATTGTGTCTTTAACAACGGAGGGGGTTGGGTGCATGCTCCAGTGGGAGCATATATTATAGGAGTGGGCAATGAACTCAGTTTGTGGAGAATTGTTAACTATGCATTCCATTAAAAACATGGAATTCAAGCAAAAACTCCAAACTCCATCCCTCCACCTAGTGGAAGCAGCTACTAAACTGCACCCACAAATGCTTTGATAAAGCAACTTTACATGCTAAAAAGCATATAACCAATTCACAAAAGTGAACTTTCAAATTAAAATATCAGCCAATGAGAGAGGTGATGATTTTGGGAAACCCCCTAACCTAGGGGGAGGACCAAGCAGATGCCTTGAACACAAAGAGCACATCATGCTGAACGATTCAGTGGTGGTCCCATCCTGTTAGGACCACCCCAAGCACAGATTATGGGCAAAAATACAATCCCAACCAAAGGCTCTGCAAAGCATTATGGGATGAGATTAGCAGTGGGCAGTGAATATTATAGTATCCAATATCAAAATAATTCTACAAAGAGCTGCAGTTCAACTCGTGGTTACTAGGTGTCCCTCACGAGTCAAATGCAAAAGCATTGAAATTATTACATCAAGCTGCAGTTCCACTAGTCATTACTAGATGTCCCTCACGAGTCAAATGCAAAAGCATTGAAACCCTTTCATGAAGCTGCAGTTCCACTAGTCGTTACTAGGTGTCCCTCACGAGTCAAATGCAAAAGCATTGAAACCCTGAGCTGAGAGCTAATACTATAAATTCTACAAAGAGCTGAACTGCAGCTTCATGAAAGGGTTTCAATGCTTTTGCATTTGACTCGTGAGGGACAGCTAGTAACGACTAGTGGAACTGCAGCTTGATGTAATAATTTCAATGCTTTTGCATTTGACTCGTGAGGGACACCTAGTAACGACCAGTTGAACTGCAGCTCTTTGTAGAATTATTTTGATATTGGATACTATAATATTCACTGCCCACTGCTAATCTCTTCCCATAATGCTTTGCAGGGCCTTTGGTTGGGATTGTATTTTTGCCCATAACTGTGCTTGGGGTGGTCCTAAGAGGATGGGACCACCACCGAATCGTTCAGCAAGATGTGCTCTTTGTTTTCAAGGCATCTGCTTGGTTTTCTCCCTAGGTTAGGGAGGATCTCAAAATCACCTCTCTCACTGCTTGCTAAATTTTCATTTTCACCTTTGTGAAATGACTATATGCATTTTAGCATGTAAAAACAGAGATACTTGTTATTTTACCAAAAGTATATGAGGTCTCTGTTTTATTAAGTAGGAAGCGAAGTTGCGGAATTCACGTAGTTTTTGTTCAACTAGTACTCCGCCCACCCTTAGTATATTAGCATCCACCCAATGAGCCCCAGCTGATGACCGTTCTTATCTTCCGGCACTGAGAAAGCTAGAAGCTGAAACGCGTCTGCCGTGGCACACAACAGAATTGAAACTGAACACGCTGTATGGTGAATAAAATATTCAGATTGTGATCCGAGCTGTGTCGGAGCCAGTTTTATTTTAAATGGGTGTTGGACTTTTTATATATATATATATATATATATATATATATATACATATATATATATATATATATATATATATATATATATATATTCACTGAAAAAACCATAGGTTTCAGGGACGTTATAGTTACAAATTAGCATTTAAAAAACCTTTGAAATTCACTGAAAAAACCATAGGTTTAAGGGACAGTTATAGTTAGTTGGACATTGCACTCGTACAAAACCCGTGAAATTCCCCAGTTATAGTTAGTCCAGCTAACTATAACTCGCGCCCACAATGCACTGCTGATGACGTCACATATTACATCACTCATGACATGGTCAGTGACATCACTGATGACATCACTGATGACATCTCAAATGACATCACTGATGACATCATCCAGTGACTGTGTGTTTCTGTAAAGTTGAAATATTTTTAATATATATAGGAAAAGACGTATTGAAGAATGAGTGGGTGTGTAAGTGTCTGTATGGATGATTTAGTAGGTGCGTGACTGACTCTATAAGTGAGTGATTTAACGTATCTTACTGAATGCATGGGTTAGTGACTAAACTGGGTGAATGTCTGTATCCGTCTGTCTGTTGCTGTGTAAGTGGCTGCATGTGTTTGTGAATAGCTACATGAGTGTCTATATGAGTTATTGAATGCTTGTCTGAGTATCTGTATGGGTGCCTGAGTGTTTGTGTGGGAGGGGTGTGTGCGACTCTGTGCATAGATGTGTGAGTGGGTGATTCACTGGGTGGATGGTTTCAAGAGTGCATCTGTGATAGACTGTATGGGTGGGTAAGTGTGTGTAAGAGTGTGTTAGTGAGTGAATGTATGTCCCAGTGGTACGTGTGAGTAACTACATATGTGAAAGGCAGTATATATGTGTGTTGGAGTATATAAATAGCTATAAGCGAGAGTGAGTGATTGTGATAGTGGCTGTATGGATGAGTGTGTGCTTGTATCAGTGATTGTATAAGAGCATAAGAATGTGCTACTATTTGTATGAGTAAGTGAGCTGGTGTGTGTATAACTGTATAGGTGAGTAAATGGTAGTGTGTTTAATTATTTGCATGACTGACTAGGTGTGTGAGTACCTCTATGGATGAGTGGCGGTGTTTGAGTGTCTATATAGGAGTATGAGTGCATATGATAGTCCTGTACTGAGTGACCGTAAGTATGAGTGACTGTACGGGTGAGTGAGTGGATGTGTGCGTAGACCTAAGAATCAGTGAGTGGGTATGTAGTTATTGGTGTTGGAGTGTCTATGGTTTTGCGAATGGCAGTCTGTAATTTAGAGTGGGTGTATCAAAGTTTATATTGGGGTGTGAGGAGGTGCATCAGATTATCACGTGGATGATGTCATCAGTGATGTCATTTGAGATGTCATCAGTGATGTCATCAGTGATGTCACTGACCATGTCATGAGTGATGTAATATGTGACGTCATCAGCAGTGCATTGCGGGGCGCGAGTTATAGTTAGCTGGACTAACTATAACGGGGAATTTCACGGGTTTTGTACGAGTGCAATGTCCAACTAACTATAACTGTCCCTAAAACCTATGGTTTTTTCAGTGAATTTCAAAGGTTTTTAAATGCTAATTTGTAACTATAACGTCCCTGAAACCTATGGTTTTTCAGTGAATTTCAAAGGTTTTTTAAATGCTAATTTGTAACTATAACATGTCTGAAACCTACGGTTTTTCAGTGAATTTCAAAGGTTTTGTAAATGACAATTTTTAAATGTATTAATTGTTATATAAATTTTATTCATACTGATTTACTACATTTTTAGAAACAATTTTTTTTACATATTTTATTTTTTAAATTACATTGTAATTACATTATACATTACATTACAAAAATACTTTCTCAGAATGAATTACTTTAGTTTAAATACTTTGCACATAGGCAATAGACTTTTAAGTACAGTAGTTACAGTTGTTGCAATGGGCAACACATTTTCAAACACAATGCAACATTCAGCTCAATGTGAATTTCTAGTTAAATGCAATTAGTTACTTTATGGATTACTTTTCTAACCACAGGACTGGATCCTAGATTCAGTCCTGGTACATCTCCTGTAAACAGTTGAGTAAAAGCGTTTTGGTTACAGTCGTGATTTTTAAGGAATATTATTGTATTTTAAAAGTTCACACTTAGAAACTTTTCTCATAGAATCACCAATGTTATCCTATGGAAGGAAATTCACTTAGAAGGTAAAAACTGTTATCGTTACTTTTTCTTACTCAGTGTTGGATCCTGGATCCAGCACTGGTGCATCTCCTGTAAACAGTTGAAAGAATGCGTTTAAGTCATACAGGCGATTTTTAAGGAATATTTGTAGTTTGTGAAAATCGACACTTTGAAACTTTTCTGCTGAAAAGCAGACAATGGATTCCTATGGAAGAAAATATAAGTTACTGGTAAGTATGGTTAAAATTACTTTTCAGGGTCAGTGCTGGGCTAAAAGATGCAGCACTGGGTTCTCTCCTGATAACAGGTGAGTAAATTGGAATTCGTACTTTGGTTGATTTTAGAGGAATATTATAAAGTTCCAAAACTCCACACTTAGAAGAATTTCCAAGTGAAACCAGTCAATGTTAGCCTATGAAGGAAATTCAAGTTACTGGTAAGTACGGTTAAAATTACTTTTCAGGACCAGTACTGGGCTGAAAGATGCAGCACTGAGGTCTCTCCTGATAACAGGTGAGTAAATCAGAATTCGGATTTCGGCTGATTTTAGAGGAATATTTGTATGTTTCAAAAATCAACACTTGGAAACTTTTTCAGCAAAAAGCAGGCAATGATATCCTATGGAAGGAAATTCAAGTTACTGGTAAGTACGGTTAAAATTACTTTTGAGGATCAGTACTGGGCTGAAAGATGCAGCACTGAGGTCTCTCCTGATAATAGGTGAGTAAATCGGAATTCGTATTTCGGCTGATTTTAGAGGAATATTTTAAAGTTCCAAAACTCCACACTTAGAAGAATTTCCAAGTGAAACCAGTCAATGTTAGCCTATGAAGGAAATTCAAGTTACCGGTAAGTACGGTTAAAATTTCTTTTCAGGACCAGTACTGGGCTGAAAGATGCAGCACTGAGGTCTCTCCTGATAACAGGTGAGTAAATCAGAATTCGGATTTCGGCTGATTTTAGAGGAATATTTGTATGTTTCAAAAATCAACACTTAGAAACTTTTTCAGCAAAAAGCAGGCAATGATATCCTATGGAAGGAAATTCAAGTTACTGGTAAGTACGGTTAAAATTACTTTTGAGGATCAGTACTGGGCTGAAAGATGCAGCACTGAGGTCTCTCCTGATAACAGGTGAGTAAATCGGAATTCGTATTTCGGCTGATTTTAGAGGAATATTTTAAAGTTCCAAAACTCCACACTTAGAAGAATTTCCAAGTGAAACTAGTCAATGTTAGCCTATGGAAGGAAATTCAAGTTACTGGTAAGTACGGTTAAAATTACTTTTCAGGACCAGTACTGGGCTGAAAGATACAGCACTGAGGTCTCTCCTTATAACAGGTGAGTAAATCGGAATTCGTATTTCGGCTGATTTTAGAGGAATATTTGTATGTTTCAAAAATCAACACTTAGAAACTTTTTCAGCAAAAAGCAGGCAATGATATCCTATGGAAGGAAATTCAAGTTACTGGTAAGTACGGTTAAAATTACTTTTCAGGACCAGTACTGGGCTGAAAGATGCAGCACTGAGGTCTCTCCTTATAACAGGTGAGTAAATCGGAATTCGTATTTCGGATGATTTTAGAAGAATATTTGCACAATGGTGAAGGGAGGGGCGGGGCCTGAGGTGACATCTGTGCAAACGCGCCCCGTGGCGCGTTTTAAGTTGGGGGATTAAGTCCCCTTGAATCCTGAGGGTCCCTAGGGGCCAACTAGCCCACCAGGAACCTCCAATATGCGCCAGGGGCTGCGTTGCAGAGAGTGTAGAGAGGCCACACCCCTTTACACCTCTCTGCAACGCAGCTCTGTGGCGCTTTCTGGATGTACCTGTTGGGCTAGTTGGCCCCAGGGACCCTCAGGATTGAAGGGGATTTAATTCCCCATCTTAAAACGCGCCACGGGGCCTGTTTGCACACATGTCACCTGAAGCCCCGCCCCTCCCTTCACCACTGTGCAAACGCGCCCCGTGGCGCGTTTTAAGTTGGGGGATTAAGTCCCCTTGAATCCTGAGGGTCCCCGGAGTCCAACTAGCCCACCATATTCCTCCAAAAGCGCCACAGAGCTGCGTTGCAGAGAGGTGTAAAAGGGGCATGGCCTCTGTACACCTCTCTGCAAGGCAGCCCCTGGCGCATACTGGAAGGTTCCTGGTGGGCTAGTTGGCCCCAGGGACCCCCAGTATTCAAGGGAAGTCGTTCCCCTCTGCAAATGCGCCAGGGGCGCGTTTGCAGAGTGGTGAAGGAAGGGGGCGGGGCCTGCGGGCCCGATCGTTTTAAAAAAAAAAAAAAATTTTGTCCCCTGAAGGGAGGCTGTGTGGCCCCTTCCTTTTTTCTGTTTTTGGGCCCTGGGGACCCCATCCCCCAGGGCCTTACCCCTTTTTAAATTACAAAATAAAAAAAAAATGGGAAGGGGGCCGCGTGGCCCCCTTCCCTGGGCCTGTATTGGCCCCGGGGACCCCATCCCCGGGACATGGCCTCTATATTTATTTTTATTATTTTGAGGGGGCTGCGTGGCCCCCTCCTCTGGCCATTTAAGGCCCGGGGACCCCATCCCCGGGGCCGGCCATACCCTTTTTTTTTTTGAAAACTTTGGGGAGGGGCCGCGTGGCCCCTCCCGAGCCACTACTGCCCCGGGGACCCCATCCCCGGGGCTGGCCCTCTCGTTGGGGACTGTGGGGGTCCCCAATCCCCCACAGTCCCGCCGGCTCCCCGCGTCCCTTGGGAGCCGGCATTCCTTTCCACATGGGGAGCTGCTAAGATGCAGCTCCCCATGTGGAAAAGCAATGTGCTTTGGATATTGGAAGAGAGGCAGGTTTCCCTGCTCTCTCTTCCAATATCCAAAGCAGTTTACAATGACAGGACGGGAGCCGCGAGGCTCCGTCCCTGTCATTGCAAACAGCAGTGTCCCGGGGTAGGCACCCCGGGACACTGCAGGAGCCGGCCCTGGGGGTGGTGGTCCCCAGGGCCATCAAGGGCTCCAGGAGGGGGCCGCGCGGCCCCCTCCCTACATCAGCACAGCCCCGGGAGGTGGTGGTCCCCGGGGCTCCAAAACGGACCCCCATTTTAATTTGTTAGTGCCCCGGGAGGTGGCGGTCCCGGGCGTGTGGGGGGCTGGAGCCCCCACACAGGTTGTTCAATTTTAAAAAAAAAAGCCCCGGGAGGTGGTGGTCCCGGGGCTGCGGGAGGGCTCAGAGCCCTCCCGCAACATTTCAAAAAAGCCCCGGGGGTGGCGGTCCCGGGGCTTGGGGGCCCTTTGAGGCCCCCACACATAAAATTAACCCCCCACCATGCCCCGGGACTTGGGCCACCCGGGGGCAAAATACAATCGAAGAGCGGGAGACCGCGCTCGATTTTTCCGGCAGGATTCGCGAACCCTGAGCGCATCCTGCCGATTTTTAAAACATTTTTTTTTTTGCCCAGGGGTCCTTGTGGGACCCCCTGAGCAAATCTAGGGGGTCAGGGTGTTTCTACCCTGCCCCCTTTGTGCGCTTTGCGCACTTGTTTCTGTCCCTCGGTTCTACCGAGGACAAAATAGCTGCCAACATTTCCTGAATCGGAATGTTGACAGCCAGCTGACAACCAATTAACATGCAGCTCGTGATCGGGAGGGTACGCGGACCCTACTCGGCCATAGATATCACTATCTTTTTACTTTTCATTTTCTCAGCAACTACTGAACGGATTTACACCATTTAACAAAAGGGTTCTTTCTGAACCAAGAACTACCTCTTTGCCAAATTTGGTGTAATTCCGTTCAGCAGTTCAGGCTGTAGCCGTGTCTAAAGTTTCCTATGGGAAAATGCATGGGGAAAACGCGTTTTGGGACCCCCTTTTTCTCGGCCCCCGTTTGACGAATCTCCCGAGACTTTCAGGGAAGGAGCGGACCGGAGCGGGCCACAAAGTTTGAAAATTTCGCGAAGATACGTCAACCGGCAAGAGAGTTATCTCAAATAGAATGTCGCGGATTTCCTATGGATAATAGGTTGTAACTATAACTATCTACTGGCGACCGCCAGTAGATAATATATATATATATATATATATATATATATATATATATATATATATATTCACTCCAATTCCAAATACCTCGATAGGGATCAACGCAACAACAAGGAAACGACTCGATACAAATTCCTTTTTCTCGCGCTTTATTAATCCGTTTCGCATTACTGCCTTGGTCATATATATATACGAATTCTCCAACATCTGCATGCTATAAAAAATAAAGATTTTCCTATCCAATCGCGAAACATTTTTTGACATTCCCGCAAGTGATAGCCAACAACTGAAGTACTTTGAAATAAAACACGTGGGAGCAAAGGAATGAGGAGGTGACAGAATTTAAAGCCTAAAACGGACAGAATCTCGTTTCATTTTAGCAATTGGAACAGAAAACCTATATGGACATAATCTGGATGCAGAATTGCACATACACTTATAGGAGTTGAATCAATCTAAGAAAGTGGACTTTTATCTGTCACTATGGTAATAACTGCACTTTCACGTTTGTTTTAATGGACAAGAAAATTTAAGATTGTAGGAAATATAAAAACAGATGATGTAGAATTTACAACATTTTTATAGCAGGGTGTCAGTTTTAAATCATGTCTGCACTATCACACTAGCACTTTGTATATGTATATATATATATATATATATATATAAGAATTGATAGTCATAACAAACAACACAGATGCTTTTATGGAATTTTGAAGAAACAAAAGTTCAGATAATACTTTTTTAGAATTATAGTAGTGGAATGGTGAAGAAATCAATTATAATGTACTTTACAAATAATTGGAAAAGAGATTGATGACATATAATGACACCCCCCCATTTTTTAAAAATTGATGACATAGAGAATCATCATAATGGGTATAAAATAGAAAAATAATCTCTCTTATTTGCACTTCAACAGTCTCACTTATTATTTTAATATAGAATTCAATTATGAATCTTAATTGAAAAACACATAATTCTTATAATTCTACTGTATTTCTACTTTTAAGACTTTACATCATATTTATATTGAATTTCATGAAATTATATGTTTGGATAAGATTTTATCAATTAATATATCAGTTTCTTATAAATATTGGAAAATATGCACCTGCACTTTATGCCAACTCTTTAGTGCCATAAAAAGGAATATATTGAAATTAATTGTATGTACTTTACATTTACACTTCAAAATGGCTTGCATATGTTACCATCGATTGAATATGAAGATTAGCAGTCTAGTAACGCATTGTAATGGAAAGCAATGAGGGGTTAATGCACATGAGCACTTTTTAATACGCTCTAGACGCAAGGACTCTATGGTCCATTTGTGTTTGCACTATGGTGTGACTAACAAATAACTAAAAAGAAGCAACCTACTGTCTATGGTGCCGTGAGTTTTTCGTTGTGAAGAGGATATATTTGTTTGATCGGAGGCAAGATGGCGGCCGCTTAGAGGCAGAGTGTAGCACTAGCGACGCTATCCTGGGTTAAGTTTCGAAGCAAAGACCCCTATAGGTTCGTGGAATGTAGGTGACTGCATAAAAAGGGACTCGGGAAAATATTTTTTGGATTATCCTATGCTGGGATCACGGAACCCCCGTAAAAGACTCTGCACGCTGGTTGCAAGAATCGGGCTCCGGATTATCAGGCACTCTATCTTCAAGGCTCTCTCTTACCTGGCGAGCCGGGGATCCCGGAGTAGCGGAGGAATGGCGCCGAAATCGGCGGCAAATGCCGCGGGCGCTAAAGCAGCAGCAATGCGAAAGCTACGTGGTGAGCCGCCCGCGAGCTCAGCGGCGCTGGAACAGAACAACCCGGAGCAGGCACTGAACGACCTGCAGCAGTCAAGCACGCCGGAGCAGCCGAGGAGGGGGAGAGGCGGGGAATCTGGAAAGAATCGTCCAGCTGGCCCCTCGGTAGCTGACATGCTGATGCGTGGTAAGGAGCAGCATACGGAGGCAGCAGGGTCGGCAGCAGTGCGTATAGTAGCTCCAAATACAGAGGAAAATGCCAGAAGGAAACAGAATGAGGAGGTGAGCCCGGGCGGACCTATTGAAATATCTCAGAGCCTGAAAACTAACTTGGTTGCTGGGGATCATAAGGATACTGTTCCATCTGCTATAGAGCCCCCCCGTAGTGACAATGATATCGGTCCTGAGGGGAACGTCCCTCTGGGAGATAAGGTGGGGGGGGGACAGCACAGCAGCTCTCCCTGTTGTATCACAGAATATAGAAGCAAATGGCAAGACCATTGTGTGAGAAGTTGGCCTGGCATATGCTGTCCACTAATTATAGTGGGCACCTTGCACCAGTCCAAACAACCCCTTATTGGAGATAGGTTAAAGACAACCTTTATTGAAAGCTATCCTAGTGGTAGCTATGGAGAGCAGCCTTCAGGCTAAGTCTTGGAGGAATGTAAAGCAGCTTGTTTTACCAGTCTATAATCTCTTGAGTGACCAAATGAAAGAGCACCACACCAGGTATATATTCAAAATATATGTATTTATTACTAAACACACCCCTCTAGTCTCTTTATGAGGCTAGAGTTCGAAATACATAAGTTATAAGTTATTTAAACACAGTAATAGCACAAATACACGTTTGGGCCCTAGGGGCGTACCAAACAATATACCAATAAAGTGGTATAAGAACCACGACTGAGCTAGACACTAGGCCTAGAGCCTGTAGAAGTGCTTGGACCACAAGGAACCACCCAAGGTAGTGACACAGGGGACCCACGGGGGACGCGTGCAGTGTAGTAACACAGCCGCGAATCGCCGTTAACTTCTATGGAGAAAGTCGCGGTTCAGAATTTAAAGAAAAGGGACACTTAAAGAAGGACTTGGAGCAAACCCTTTGAGAACTAGGTCGTTCTAGAGTCTCTACCCACGGGAGCACCGGAGTACTCTTGTTTCTCACCCAGGGAAGCCGGGTGCATAGGTGCCTTTCGGGGTCGGGTTTCGTTGTCGATTTGAATGGCGATCTGCTGCAAAGTGCTGCTGGCGACCAAGTGAAAAGTGTCCGGGTGGATCCAAGGGTGGATCGGAGATCTGAAGAACCTGAAAGCAGAGGGGACAGAGTCTGGGTCACTAGCCAGTGACCAGGAAGGCGATGAGCAGATGCCCACCGATGTCGAGTGCTTCAGGTAGGTTGATGGTCGTCTTGACTCTTCAGCCACGAGGTCCAGGAGGCGTTGTCGGCAACCAGGAGCAGGATTCGGGCTGGTACACGATGTCTGTCGAGTGCTGAGGTGTCGGCGACCGGATTGGACCCAACAAGCCTTGGCAACGGCAAGTCTTGATGCAGATGAAGATTGACGATGGTGCAAACCAGCAAGGTCTGAGGAACTCACCCAGCAAAGGTAAATGAGGGCAAGCCTGGGGCAACCACGGAGCCCAAGTAAAAAAATATTGGCCTTCGTGAAGGGCTACTAGCCAACGGGCTAGCGACCGCGAAGGAGCCTCAAGACGGTGCACGTGGAGCTAGCTCACAGGACACTCGTGGAGTGGAGGCCAGTGATCTTCGGTGCAGTTGGTGCTGGAGGCTGGGGCTACTCGGAGCCCAAAGCACGACTTCGTGGGAGACCCAGAAGAGGATGCACTTGCAAATGCGTGCGGTGTCCAGGGGTCACGGTTCCACGTTACCCACAACAGCTACGGGCCTCAGCTTTGCTGGGGACTCAGGGCAGCCTCGGGAAGTCTGGAAATCCACCTCTGGTGATGCAAAGACTTCGGCGTCCGGCGGGAGCTTCAGCGATGCAGACCGGACAATTGCTTCTTTGGTGCCTGCCAAGCAGGGAGTCACTCCTTGACCCCAAGGGAGATTCTTCAGTCCTCTAATCTTAAAGTAGAGCGTCGAAGGTCAAGGATTCTGTGTCAGAGTTTCGTCCAGGGATAATCTAAAGTCCTAAGGACTGGGGTCCCATACTTATACTAAGTTTAGGGGTTGGACTTACTCTGTGGTCCCACCTATGGGTGGGTCAGGGCAGAGGGGTGGCTACACCCCTTTCCCTTTGTCCAGTTCGCGCCAAAGCAGGGGCTGGAAGCCCCTGATCCGGTTTGAACTGGGGTATGCACAGGGACACCAAATGTGCCCCCAGTGCAGGACTTCAAAGCACCCGAGAGTGCTCCCGCCCAGCCCCAATACACACTATCCTGTCTGGGGAGGTGGTCACACCTCCCTGGGACAGGAAACCTATTGTCCAGGCCTCCCCTGCCGGAGTTTCGGTCAGAAGCAGGAGGCCAGACTCGTGTCTGTGGCAGCGGCATCCATTTTGTGATGCCAGGGCTTGGAAAGTCAGTACCGGGCATACCGGTGTGTACATGTCTTTCCCTCTAGAAGGGTGGAATGCTACCCCCGCCGCCAGAACTGGCGGGGGGGGTAGTATTCCAAGATGTTCCGTGCAGCCATCCCAAAGTTAGCATTTAACGCGAGGTTATAATGCGCTTAAGAGTATATGGTCAGGCTGCACTACAAACAGCATCAGAGAAGGGTCTCCGAGCGCTGCAGAGGGGCCCTGCTCATGCAGGGGCACCCTCTCACATAGGAACCACGCACTCTGCCTTCAGGATTGATAAGGCCTGCCATAGGAGTGACTTATAGGTTTATATGTGTGTATGTATATAGTGATATAGGTAGCCTATATCACAGTAAGGAGTGCATGCACCACCTTACCCAGGCTGCAGTAGCAGACCTGTGGTGTCAGTTTGGATGGCCTTCCAGGGGTGGCACAATACATGCTGCAGCCCCTGGTAGGCCTCTGAGGTACCTATGCCCTGGGTACATAGTATACCATATACTAGGGACTTATAAGGGCACTCCAGATTCCAATCAGAGATGTGCCTAAGGCACATGGAAACCATTTTAGAGAGGAAGCAGCTAGGCTGGGGTTCTGATTAGCAGGGCCCCAGCCAGACTAAGGTCGAAAAACAGTGAAGCATCAGCAAAAAGTGGGGGTACCCATATGAAGCAGATCCTACTCTCCTACACAACCCCCAAACGTAGGGACATTAAACTAACCTTGCCCAGTTAAGTCTTCATGTTCTAAGTGGAAGTACCTAGAGAGTCCATCTGCATTGGCATGGTTACTCCCAGGTCTATGTTCCACTGTGAAGTCCATCCCCTGTAGGGAAATGGACCACCTAAGCAGTTTGGGGTTTTCACCCTTCATTTGTTTTAGCCATAAGAGGGGCTTATGGTCTGTTTGAACAAGGAAGTGAGTACCAAACAAGTATGGCCTCAACTTCTTCAGAGCCCAGACCACAGCAAAGGCCTCCCTCTCAATGGCTGACCAACGTTTCTCTCTAGGGGTCAGCCTTCTGCTAATGAAAGCTACTGGCTGATCCTGACCTTCTTCATTCAATTGTGACAGTACAGCCCCTACCCCCAATTCAGATGCATCAGTTTGAACAATGAACTTCTTGGAGTAATCAGGACTCTGTAGAATGGGAGCAGTGCACATGGCCTGGTTCAGGTCATCAAATGCCTTTTGACAGCTAACTGTCCACTGAACCTTTTGGGCATTTTCTTGGAAGTTAAGTCATTCAGGGGTGTCACTATTGATCCATACCCCTTGACAAATCTCCTATAGTACCCAGTCAGGCCTAAGAAGGCTCTCACCTGAGTCTGGGTAGTTGGAGCAGTCCAGTCCATGATGGTCTGGATCTTGCTCTGCAAGGGTTGAACCTGGCCTCCACCCACAAGGTGGCCCAGGTACACAACCTGACTCTGCCCTATCTGGCACTTGGTTGCCTTGATAGTCAGGCCTGCCTTTTGCAGGGCCTGTAAAACATTTCTGAGGTGGACCAGGTGATCCTCCCAGGTGGAGCTAAAGACAGCAATATCATCTAGATATGCTGCACTATAGGCTTCCAGACCTGTAAGGACTGTATTCACCAACCTCTGAAAAGTGGCAGGTGCATTCTTCAGACCAAAGGGCATCACCACAAATTGATAATGCCCACTAGGGGTTGAGAATGCTGTTTTTGGCTTTGCATCATCAGCTAGTCTGATCTGCCAGTAGCCAGCTGTCAGGTCAAATGTGCTTAGATACTTGGCTGATGCCAAAGTGTCTATTAGCTCATCTGCCCTAGGTATTGGATGGGCATCAGTCCTAGTGACTGCATTGAGACCCCTGTAGTCCACACAAAACCTCATCTCTCTTTTCCCACCACTGGTGTGAGGTTTTGGCACAAGGACCACTGGACTAGCCCAAGGGCTATCTGAGGGTTCAATAACTCCCAAATCCAACATTTTCTGGACTTCTGTCCTGATACAGTCCCTGACATGGTCAGGTTGCCTATAAATCTTATTTTTAATAGGCAGACTGTCCCCAGTGTCCACTTCATGAGTGCACCAGGTGGTCTGACTTGGAGTCAGTGAGAACATGTGTCGGAACTGATTGAGCACCTGTCTACAATCAGTTTGCTGCTGGGTAGTGAGGCTGCCTGCCAAGCCTACACCATCCACTGACCCATCATCAGAGTTCTGTGAGAGCAGGTCAGGGAGTGGGTCACTCTCTTCCTCCTGTCCCTCATCAGTAGCCATGAGCAAGCCCATGTCTGCCCTGTCCACATAGGGTTTTAACCTGTTGACATGGAGAACCCTGTGGGGACTCCTGGGTGTTCCTAGGTCTACTAAGTAGGTAACCTCACCCTTCTGTTCAACAATGGTATGGGGTACACTCCATTTGTCTTGGAGAGCTGCTGGGGCCACTGGCTCCAACACCCACACCTTCTGTCCTGGCTGATAAACAGTCAGTACAGCCTTTTGGTCATGCCAGGCCTTTTGAAGTTCCTGGCTAGCCTCAAGGTTTTTAGTTGCCTTTTTCATATACTTAGCCATCCGGGAGCGGAGACCAAGTACGTAGTCCACTATGTCTTGCTTTGGGGGCTTGAGAGGTAACTCCCATCCTTCCTTCACCAAGCACAGTGGACCCCTGACAGGGTGACCAAACAAAAGTACAAAAGGGCTGTAGCCAACCCCCTTTTGAGGCACCTCCCTGTATGCAAATAAAAGGCAGGGCAAGAGTATGTCCCATCTTCGCCTATGCTTTTCTGGGAGCCCTTTAATCATGCCCTTCAAGGTTTTGTTGAATCTTTCAACTAAACCATTGCATTGTGGGTGATAGGGTGTGGTGAACTTGTAAGTCACTCCACACTCCTTCCACATTGCTTTTAAGTATCCAGACATAAAGTTAGCACCCCTGTCTGATACAACCTCCTTAGGGAAGCCCACTCTTGAGAAAATTCCCAGGAGGGCCCTTGCCACCACAGGTGCTGTAGTGGTCCTAAGGGGAATAGCCTCTGGGTACCTGGTGGCATGATCCACTACCACCAGGATAAACCTGTGCCCAGATGCTGTTTGGGGATCCATGGGACCAACAATGTCAATCCCCACCCTTTCAAAGGGAACCCCCACCACAGGTAGTGGTATCAGGGGGCCTTTGTAGTGCCACCTGCCTTGCCACTGGCCTGGCAGTTTACACAGGAGCGACAAAACTCCTTGGTGTCTTCAGACATGTGGGGCCAGTGAAAGTGAGGGACAATTCTGTCCCAAGTCTTGTTCTGGCCCAGGTGACCTGCTAAGGGAATATCATGGGCTAGGGTCAATAGGAAGCCCCTGAACTTCAGAGGTATAACCAACCTCCTGGTAGCACCAGGCTTGGGGTCTCTACACTCTGAGTACAAGAGTCCATCATCCCAATACACAGTATGGGGACCACTAGCTTTCCCAGCAGCCTCAGCAGCAGCTTGCTGTCTGAGGGGTTCAAGAGAGGGGCAGCTCTGCTGCTCCTGGCTCAGATCTGCCCTGGAAGGTCCCCCTGTCCCCAAGAACTCAACCTGTTCAGGTTCAAGCTCCTCTGGGACAGTTCCTTCCTCAGGACTGAGATCATCCCCCTCAAGGGACTGATCTTCCTTCTGAGCCAAGGGGAAGGCACTGCCTTTACCCTACTACTCCTCCTCTTGGAAGGCACTTGGTCCATTATTCCAGAATCCAAGGCCTGTTCAGTGCTAGACATTTTGGCTTGTGACCTGGTCACAGCAAACACATCTGCAGGGATCCCCAGCATTTCTGCATGGGTCCTGAGCTCCACTTCTGCCCAAGCTGAAGTCTCTAAGTCATTGCCAAGCAAGCATTCAACGGGTAGGTCTGCACTTACCTTCTTAAGGCCAGTTACCCCTCCCCAGGAGAAGTTAACAACTGCCAGAGTATGGTCTGTTCTGACATTGCTAGCATTGGTCACTTGGTACATCTCACCAAGTATAACTTGCCCAGGATTCACAAGGTCTTGTGTCACCATGGTGACACTTGCCCCTGTGTCCCTAAATGCCAAAGCCTCTCGTCCATTGATTAAAGGCTGTTTTCTGTACTTGCCCAGATTACTGGGACTCATAGAGGAGGTCATATCCATGCCTCCATCACAGACTAGGACAGCCTGAGTGAGTTCTCTGACTAGGTCAGAGCCCATCTCAGTACCCAGGGTCAACCCTACTAAACCCTTGGCTGTAGTACTCCCACCACCAACTGTAACTGTACTAGGGGGAACAGGTGCCTTAGGGGCATTGGTGGGGGCTGGAGTCGAGTCTTTGGACTTGGTGCAATCACTGGTCCAGTGGGTCTTTTGCTTACAGACCTTGCACCATGGTTTTCTTTGGCCTTTCCCTTTGGTAGACTGTGAATACCCACCAGAAGAAGATTTTGGGGGCCTTGTGAAGACTTTTGATCTTTACCCTTCTCCCCACCCTTATCAGAGGTTTTCGAATCTTGCTTCTTAGGGTCACCACCTTGGTTCTGTACCTTCTGCTTCACCCTGGTTCTGACCCATTTGTCTGCCTTCTTTCCCAATTCTTGGGGAGAGGTCAGATCAGAGTCTACCAGGTGCTGATGCAACAGCTGATTTTGACAGTTATTAAGAATCTGCTCCCTCATGATCAGATTGTACAATCCTGTGAAGTCACATACCTTACTGCCCAATAACCAACCTTCCAGAGCCTTGGCAGAACAATCAACAAAGTCCACCCAGTCTTGAGTCTGTGCTTTTTGGGTATCCCTGAACTTTAACCTGTATTGTTCATTGGTTAGGCCAAACCCATCAATTAGAGCACTCTTCAAGACTTTGTAATTATCAGCATCCTCCTCTCTAACAGTGAGGAGCTTGTCTCTACCTTTGTCTGCAAAGGAGAGCCACACGATTGCTGCCCACTGCTCCTGAGGGACCCTCTGTACTTTACAGGCCCTCTCTAGAGCAGTTATCCTTTTGTGGATGTCATCCCCACTCTGGTAGGGAGGGACAATCTTGCTCAGGTTTCTATGGTCATAAGACCTTTCCCTATCTTTGGGGAAACTGCTGCCACCATGGGACTCTAGTCCCAACTTTTGTCTCTCTCTATAGAGATCTAGGGACTCCCTGTCTATAGCCAATTGCTGTTTCCTGAGTTCAAGCTGAGTTTGCTCATATTGAATCAGTCTCTTTCTTCTCTCATGAGAGGATTCCCTCCTATGAGAGGAGACAGAGGACCCTATTGAGGTGTCAGAGTGGTTAGACTCCTGAGAAGGAGACCTAGACCTTCTGGGCACACTCAGAACTCTTCCTGGGGGACAAAGGGGAGGTCAGTCTGATCCTCTCCCTCCTCCTCCTCCACAGGAGGAATTGGATTCTCCAGGACAAGGTCATTTTCACCTTCCTGGCCAGTTTCAGAGGGGGGTCCTGGGTTTCTTCACCCCTGGCCCCTCCCTCATCTTCTGCCCCACCCTCTTTACCTACCCCTTCAGACCCTAGGGTCCTGCTGAGATCATCAGCTAGTAACACCTCCCTGAGGTGTTGGGTGCTGGCACTTTTGCCTGCCTTCATCTTCCTAGTATTGCATAATGCTCTCAATTCCAAGAATGGGAGTTTATCATACTTGGAGGGAAGAAGCCCACTGGCTTCTGGCAAGGACTCACTGGGTCCTGGCTTTGAAGACATTACTAGTGAGGTGTGGTGTATGCACTACCTACTCTAGTGTGGCCTACTAAACTCTCTTGAGTTGTAGAAAGGGTGTGCTGTCCCTTAACACACAACTCTAAGTTCAGTAGAACTTACTGTATACTAATCTTAATTTATATGTACCTTAGGTACCTTTAGTGGTTTTCAGTTGATCAATTCAATTGAGATTATCTGGTTAAACAATAGCAAGCTGGAATCCCACACGCTGCACACCAATGTGAGAAGTTGGCCTGGCATATGCTGTCCACTAATTATAGTGGGCACCTTGCACCAGTCCAAACAACCCCTTATTAGAGATAGGTTAAAGACAACCTTTATTGAAAGCTATCCTAGTGGTAGCTATGGAGAGCAGCCTTCAGGCTAAGTCTTGGAGGAATGTAAAGCATCTTGTTTTACCAGTCTATAATCTCTTGAGTGACCAAATGAAAGAGCACCACACCAGGTATATATTCAAAATATATGTATTTATTACTAAACACACCCCTCTAGTCTCTTTATGAGGCTAGAGTTCGAAATACATAAGTTATAAGTTATTTAAACACAGTAATAGCACAAATACACGTTTGGGCCCTAGGGGCGTACCAAACCATATACCAATAAAGTGGTATAAGAACCACGACTGAGCTAGACACTAGGCCTAGAGCCTGTAGAAGTGCTTGGACCACAAGGAACCACCCAAGGTAGTGACACAGGGGACCCACGGGGGACGCGTGCAGTGTAGTAACACAGCCGCGAATCGCCGTTAACTTCTATGGAGAAAGTCGCGGTTCGGAATTTAAAGAAAAGGGACACTTAAAGAAGGACTTGGAGCAAACCCTTTGAGAACTAGGTCGTTCTAGAGTCTCTACCCACGGGAGCACCGGAGTACTCTTGTTACCTCACCCAGGGAAGCCAGGTGCATAGGTGCCTTTCGGGGTCGGGTTTCGTTGTCGATTTGAATGGCGATCTGCTGCAAAGTGCTGCTGGCGACCAAGTGAAAAGTGTCCAGGTGGATCCAAGGGTGGATCGGAGATCTGAAGAACCTGAAAGCAGAGGGGACAGAGTCTGGGTCACTAGCCAGTGACCAGGAAGGCGATGAGCAGATGCCCACCGATGTCGAGTGCTTCAGGTAGGTTGATGGTCATCTTGACTCTTCAGCCACGAGGTCCAGGAGGCGTTGTCGGCAACCAGGAGCAGGATTCTGGCTGGTACACGATGTCTGAGGTGCTGGCGACCGGATTGAACCCAACAAGCCTTGGCAACGGCAAGTCTTGATGTAGATGAAGATTGACGATGGTGCAGACCAGCAAGATCTGAGGAACTCACCCAGCAAGGGTAAATGAGGGCAAGCCTGGAGCAACCAGGGAGCCCAAGTAGAAAAAGATTGGCCTTCGTGAAGGGCTACTAGCCAATGGGCTAGCGACCGTGAAGGAGCCTCGAGACGGTGCACGTGGAGCTGGCTCACAGGACACTCGTGGAGTGGAGGCCAGTGATCTTCGGTGCAGTTGGTGCTGGAGGCTGGGGCTACTCGGAGCCCAAAGCACAACTTCGTGGGAGACCCAGAAGAGGATGCACTTGCAAATGTGTGCGGTGTCCAGGGGTCACGGTTCCACGTTAACCACGACAGCTATGGGCCTCAGCTTTGCTGGGGACTCAGGGCAGCCTCGGGAAGTCTGGAAATCCACCTCTGGTGATGCAAAGACTTCGGCGTCTGACGGGAGCTTCAGCGATGCAGACCGGACAATTGCTTCTTTGGTGCCTGCCAAGCAGGGAGTCACTCCTTGACCCCAAGGAGATTCTTCAGTCCTCTAATCTTAAAGTAGAGCGTCGAAGGTCCAGGATTCTGTGTCAGAGTTTCGTCCAGGGATAATCTAAAGTCCTAAGGACTGGGGTCCCATACTTATACTAAGTTTAGGGGTTGGACTTACTCTGTGGTCCCACCTATGGGTGGGTCAGGGCAGAGGGGTGGCTACACCCCTTTCCCTTTGTCCAGTTCGCGCCAAAGCAGGGGCCGGTTTGAACTGGGGTATGCACAGGGACACCAAATGTGCCCCCAGTGCAGGACTTCAAAGCACCCGAGAGTGCTCCCGCCCAGCCCCAATACACACTATCCTGTCTGGGGAGGTGGTCACACCTCCCTGGGACAGGATACCTATTGTCCAGGCCTCCCCTGCCGGAGTTTCGGTCAGCAGCAGGAGGCCAGACTCGTGTCTGTGGCAGCGGCATCAATTTTGTGATGCCAGGGCTTGGAATGTCAGTACCGGGCATACCGGTGTGTACATGTCTTTCCCTCTAGAAGGGTGGAATGCTACCCCCGCCGCCAGAACTGGTGGGGGTAGTATTCCAAGATGTTTGACACCAAACACGACATGTTTCCGTGCAGCCATCCCAAAGTTAGCATTTAACGCGAGGTTATAATGCGCTTAAGAGTATATGGTCAGGCTGCACTACAAACAGCATCAGAGAAGGGTCTCCGAGCGCTGCAGAGGGGCCCTGCTCATGCAGGGAGCACCCTCTCACATAGGAACCACGCACTCTGCCTTCAGGATTGATAAGGCCTGCCATAGGAGTGACTTATAGGTTTATATGTGTGTATGTATATAGTGATATAGGTAGCCTATATCACAGTAAGGGAGTGCATGCACCACCTTACCCAGGCTGCAGTAGCAGACCTGTGGTGTCAGTTTGGATGGCCTTCCAGGGGTGGCACAATACATGCTGCAGCCCCTGGTAGGCCTCTGAGGTACCTATGCCCTGGGTACATAGTATACCATATACTAGGGACTTATAAGGGCACTCCAGATTCCAATCAGAGATGTGCCTAAGGCACATGGAAACCATTTTAGAGAGAAAGCAGCTAGGCTGGGGTTCTGATTAGCAGGGCCCCAGCCAGACTAAGGTCGAAAAACAGTGAAACATCAGCAAAAAGTGGGGGTACCCATGTGAAGCAGATCCTACTCTCCTACACATTGATACTTTGAATATGGCCTCTATCTCTGAAGGAGTAATAGATGGTAAGGAGCTACAGCAACCCGCCCCAATATTGGGGAGTAATGATGCAATGTGGGGAGTGGATCTCCTAGGGGATAAGGATAGACCTGATCTCGATAAGGATAAAGAGCCCAGTGACTGTTTTTTTTCTGTCTCCGAAGGGGCTGAATGGTCTGATGATGATCGGAGCTCATCATTAGGGGACAGTAACTTGGATTCAGACCTGGAGGATAGTGATCTAGATCTCCCCACAATAACCAAGAAGTCTAATGTGCAGTCAGATGTACATGGCATACAAGGTCGAGGAAGAAAGGACCTGAGATGGGATTACTCATCCGCTACCCCGAGCTCTGGTAAACCCTCTTCGGGAGCTGATTCCACCCCCCCTATACTGGAGGTTATACACCAGGCCATCCTATCTCACAGGGAAGAAACACGTCAGGACAGCCGTAAGGCGCAGGCTGCCATGAGAAAAATGCAAGGGGTCGTCAGGAAGCTCTCCAAGGCATGTTTTAATGTAGGTGAGAGAGTGACGAACCTGGAGGAAAGAATAGTTGCGACTGAGGCAGAAGCAGCCAGCGCATCAACTCAGGTGGAGGCTCAAAGCTCACAGATCAAGGACATTCAGTGGAAGCTGGAGGAATTTGAGAACAGGCAGAGGAGGAACAACCTCAGGGTATTGGGGGTGCCAGAGGGAGTGGAAGGGTCGGACGCTAGGGTATATATTATCGAATTTTTAAGTCCGCCTTTCCCGAGCTGACAGAATGGAACTGGACTGTGGAAATACAAAGAGCACATCGCACTCCGTTTAAACGACGTGTCCCAGCTAGAGAGGGGACAAACCACGAGCAATTCTGTTGTTCCTAGGGAATTTTTACTGCGGCAGGCTATTTCAGAAAAGGCCAGACCTGAAACTAAGAGATCTAGTGGGGAGTCTAATTTTTTGTTCGCCCTGACTTCTGCCACTCAACGGTAGAAAGACGCTGGAGGCTGAGACAGCTAATAAAACCATTCCAGGAAAAGAACATCCAGGTTTATCTGATTAACCCGGCACAACTTAAGGTGATCCATGGGGGACAGACACTCTATTTTTCTTCTGAGATAAAAGCCAGAGAATATTTGGACACTGTGGATAAATAAAGCTTGGGTCTGAATTGAAGAAAGGGTGAGGGGGAAAAAGAAGAAGCAAGGTTATGTTTGATAGGATAAAGGGGGTAAGAGGTAGCTATGGTAGGTAGTTTTAGAAGGACCCAGGTCGCTAATGCTACATACATCACATGCACAGACCTAGGTCTGAGCGCCTCACAAGAGTGGTGGGAATGGGGGAGGAGGGGGGTGGATGGGGGTTGGATGGGGTGGGGGTAGAGAGGGGTGGGAAGGATGGGGGAAAAATTGAAAAGAGGGAAAGTACCTGGTGTTATGTTTTTGTGATTTTTTTGGTGATTTAGGGCTTGTGGTATATAAACAGATGATTGGGCTGGTTCAGAAGAGAAATGCTATCTTAGTAGGGCTAAATGGGGAAACTTAAGATATGTACCCTTAACATTGGGGGTTTAAATAATTGGAGGAAGAGGCAAATGATGGGGTATTTTGTAAGGTCGAACCATATTGATGTTTTATGTTTACAGGAGACCCATCTACCATGGGCAAAAAAACATTTATTGAGGATAAGTGGTTTTGAGTTGCTGGCCTGCTCCTCTACAGTTAGAGGGGTGGCAATACTGGCTAGATCTGTGCTGGGAGGGGCTAAGCGTCATTTGGCAGATTCCCATGGTAGGTGGGCACTGGTGGAACATGATCTAAGGTTTACAATATGTACAATTTATGGCTCCAATCAGGATGACCCGGAGATATTTGAATGTCTTGAAGTTGAATTATTGAATTGGCCGAGACCTATTATAGTATGCGGAGATTTGAATATCTCTGCTGATTTTATAAATAATACTGTTTATGTAGGCCGTAAGCCCAGGGTATTTCGAGCAGTGACCTCAGTATGGGAATCACATGGTTTGGTAGATGTCTGGGATTGTAAGGAGCCTAATGACCCGGGCTTTACGTATTATTCATGCCCCTTCAAGAAATATACGAAGCTGGATTATTTTCTGGTCTCTGCATCAGAATTAGAGAAAGTTAGTATTATTAAACTCCCGAAAGTGCTGTCTGATCACAGTCCATTAATGCTGGAGTATGAGATAGATATTTTAAATAAAAAGCACTCAAGGTGGACTTTCGAGAGGAAGCTTCTAGCTGACCCCAAATTTTTAGAACATCTGAGGAAGTGGACCCAAGATTACTTTGATGTGAATTGCTTTAGCTCATCCAGAAATAATGTCTGGGACGCGTTCAAGGCAGCCTTGAGAGGCGAGACGATTAGCTTCTCGGCTAGGCTAAAGCAAGAGGCTCGCAGAGAAAATGAGAGATTGGTCTGCCAACTAGTCGAAGCAGAGGAACAACATATAAAGGATATTGGGCAAGGGTGCGAGGCCGCAGGGAGTCAACAAAAGATTCTCACTATAAAAGAGCTGCATAAGTGGTTAGCTCAGAAGGCAGCCGATGAGTATCACACACATAGGGGCAAGATGTATGAGACGGGAGAGCAGGCAGGCAAGCTATTAGCACTTCGGATCAGGCAAGAAAGCAGTAGAAATATAATATCAAAAATACAAGAGGAGGGTCGGGACTATACGGAGCCAGCTGATATATTGGAAGTTTTTAAAAACTTTTATCAAACATTGTATAAAGAAGTGGGTGGTCCAGAGGGTGTTAGTCTAGGGTTTGAAGATATAGGCCCCCAGTTGGATAATTTGGATAGAGAAATGCTGGATAGTGATCTGGTAATAGAGGAAGTAATAGGAGCACTGCAGGAGTTAGCAGCAGGAAAGGCTGCGGGGACGGATAGTATACCACTTGAAGTATATAAGACAGTGGCGTAGCTAGGGGGGGCGATGGGGGCGGACCGCCCCAGGCGGCACGAGTTTTGTGGTGGCAGCCGGCCCCCCTTCCCTCCCCCGCAAGAATCAGCCGCTACCACACCCCCCCCCCCTCCGCTCTTCTATAATTTTGCCGAGGGCGGCAAACGCAGGGGCCGCCACGGGCAGCCTAAGGCCTAGCTACGCCCCTGATATAAGAGTATCCAGAACGAGATTGCCCCAATGCTACTGGATTTATTTAATGGTATAATATGTTCCGGTCAAATCCCTGAATCTTGGAAGGAAACAAATATTATTGTGTTCCACAAGAAAGGGAAGCCTAGGGAGAACCCCGGTTCATATCGTCCAATATCCCTCATCAATACGGACACCAAGATCTATGCTAAGGTTTTGGCTAGAAGGCTGGGAAGGGTCATAGGCGGTCTGGTATCCCCGTGGCAGCATGGGTTTATCCCAGTTCGAGGGACAACTGACCACATCAGGCGGGCCATTTCACTTTTTGATGTGCAAGCTGCCACGGGGGGGGCGGATGGCCATGATCCTTCTAGACGCAGAAAAGGCCTTTGATCGCGTCACGTGGAAGTATTTGTGGGGGATATTGGAACAAAGGGGATTCGGCCCTAAAATAATGGGGGCTATTAGGGCCATGTATTCTGATCCAAAGGCCAGAATCCAGATAATGGGAGGCAGCTCGGAAAAAGTGAATATTTCTAGAGGGACACGTCAGGGTTGTCCCTGTTCACCAATTCTTTTCGCCCTGTACATAGACCCTCTGGTACGAAAATTATTAGGATGCAATGAAATTAAACCGGTAGTTTTTAATCGATATGAGACTAAGTTGCTGGCATATGCCGATGATCTGGCCATAATTACACCAGAACCAGATACGGCATTGATAGCTATTACAGGGATTGCCAGCGAATTTGGACATTGTTCGGGATATCTGCTGAATGAAAGTAAAACTCAGATAATCTGTACTAAAAATATTAAAAGGCAGGATGTAAGGTATTCTGATTCAGCGGTTTATTTGGGAGTTAGGATAGGCTCGGCAATAGATACCACTGTAAAAGATAACTTTACCCCATTACTAAAAACAATGGCAACTGACCTTAAAAGAATAGATGCCTTACATCTGTCTATAATAGGGAGAGCAAATGTACTTAAAATGACCATGCTTCCCAAGGTACTATACCTCTTTCGCTCTATCCCGTTTATGATTGATGAAGGCCTAATAAAGTCAATAGAGGTAGTTTTTATGAACTTTATCTGGCAGTATGGTAAAATCAGGCGCTCCATGAGATATTTGTCTCTCCCACAAGAAAAAGGAGGGCTTGCAATCCCTAATATTAAATTTTACGAGTGGGCCTGTTTGTTAAGTCAGATGGCGATTTTATTTGATTCAGCCTCAAACCTATCGGATACTCCACTCGGTAACAATAACCCTCCTTCCATCTTTGAATTATTACTGGGTAGAGAAGCTCTGGGGCTTCTGCTACGGAAAAAAGATAGGCGTTACTATAAGAAAATGCGGTATAAGGTTTTAGATGGTGTTTGGGAGGTTTGGAAACAGGTGCAAAAAGTCCTAACAATCCCTAAAATTAGTTATTATACACCGGTTTGGAACTGCAGTATGTGTCCTCAATTTAGTAACGATAGGATATGGAGGCTCTGGGAGCAGCAAGGAATTAAAAGAATAGGTGATATATATGAGGGGGGTAGTTTGATGAAATTTGAGGATATTCAGTAGAGATTTGGTATCCCGGATAATTTAGGCTTTAAGTTTCTTCAGATCCAGGATACTCTGAAGGGAATCAGACCACGGATTATCCCTGGGGGCAGAATTGATATATTGGACTATTTATTAGGTGGTGGAATAAGGATTAAAATGATATATAGGTCTCTGTTATCAGGGACTCAGGATGATTTGGAGAAATTTGAAGCTGCATGGGTAACGAAACTTGGGGACCCAGATGTTGACATAGATAAAGCATTGCAACTCGCGGGAAACTTTTTCGCTCCATGAATTTGAGAGCCCAACACTATAAGACCCTTTTTAATTTATATTTTACACCAGCTAAATTATTTATGTGGGGTAAAAAGGAGGACGATAGATGTCCGCGGTGTTTGGGAGGCCCTGCTGACCTGCTGCATATGTTTTATCATTGTAGTAAATTAAGTGCAATTCAAGGAGAAATTGGAAAATTTTGGGAGGGGCTGCTAGGAGTTAAGATCACCCTATCCCCTACCCTAATGATAATGGGATTTGATAGTAACTTGAGGCTCAATAAGGAAAAAGAAGCATTTGTATTTATATCTGTGGCGGTCCTCCGGATATTGCTTGCGGCAGGATGGAAGGATACGGTAGCACCATCCTTCCAGATGTGGGTGGCTAGACTTCTTGGGATTCATAATATTGAATCCTCCCTATATATGCACCGGGGTAGGAAAATGAGGGAATTAGGAATGATTATTTGGGCTGCCATGAAGCGATGGAGGGACGGTTGTTTGGAGGAAGCTCTTGAGTGATTCCCTATATTTGGTTTCCCATATTTATTAGTCCCGATGGGTGATGGATGGTTATTTTTATCTCTGTATGGACGTATCAGCCCAGTTTTACTATGTAACAATGAAATATTTCCTAATTTTTATCTGTTTTAGAAACTCATGCCCGAACGTATTTATTGTATAATGTATTGTATGATTTATGTATAGTGGATTTTTAGTAATATTGCAATGTAATCTGTATTTATTATTAAGTATACCAGGTATTTTTCTCACAATAAAAAAAAAAAAAAAAAATCATCATAATGGGTATAAAATAGAAAAATTATCTCTCTTATTTGCACTTCAACAGTCTCACTTATTATTTCAATATAGAATTCAATTATGAATCTTATTTGAAAAACACATAATTCTTATAATTCTACTGTATTTCTACTTTTAAGACTTTACATCATATTTATATTGAATTTCATGAAATTATATGTTTGAATAAGATTTTATCAATTAATATATCAGTTTCTTATAAATATTGGAAAATATGCACCTGCACTTTATGCCAACTCTTTAGTGCCATAAAAAGGAATATATTGAAATTAATTGTATGTACTTTACATTTACACTTCAAAATGGCTTGCATATGTTACCATCGATTGAATATGAAGATTAGCAGTCTAGTAACGCATTGTAATGGAAAGCAATGAGGGGTTAATGCACATGAGCACTTTTTAATACGCTCTAGACGCAAGGACTCTATGGTCCATTTGTGTTTGCACTATGGTGTGACTAACAAATAACTAAAAGAAGCAACCTACTGTCTATGGTGCCGTGAGTTTTCGTTGTGAAGAGGAGCGAGAACTGTGGAGTATATATATATATATATATATATATATATATATATTATCTACTGGCGGTCGCCAGTAGATAGTTATAGGTAGGACCTATTTTCCATAGGAAATCCGCAACATTCTATTTGAAATAACTCTTGCGTCGGTTGATGAATCTTCGCAAAACTTTCAAACTTTATGGCCCGCTCTGGTCCGCTCCTACCCTGAAAGTTTCGGGGTGATTTGTCAAGCGGGGGCCGAGAAAAGGGGGTCCCAAAACGTGTTTTCCCCATTCATTTTCCCATAGGAAACTTTAGCCACGGCTACAGCTCGAACTGCTGAATGGAATTACACCAAATTTGGCAAAGAGGTAGTTCTTGGTTCAGAAAGAACCCTTTTGTTAAATGGTGTAAATCCGTTCAGTAGTTCCTGAGAAAATCAAAAGTAAAGTCACATATATATCTATGGCCGAGTAGGGTCCGCGTACCCTCCCGATCACGAGCTGCATGCTAATTGGCTGTCAACACTCCAAATCAGGAAGTGTTGCAGCCATTTTGTCCCTCGGTAGAACCAAGGGACAGAAACAAGTGCGCAAAGTGCAAAAAGGGGGCAGGGTAGAAACACCCTGATCCCCTAGGTCTGCTCAGGGGTCCCACAAGGACCCCTGGGCAGAAAAAGCTTTTTTTTTAAATCGGCGGGATACGCTTAGGGTGCGCGAATCCCGCCGAGAAAACAAAAAATTGCAAGTGTGCAAACGCACAAAGGGGGCAGGGTAGAAACACCCTGACCCCCTAGGTCTGCTCAGGGGGTCCCACAAGGACCCCCTGGGCAGAAAAAAGCATTTTTTCAACAAAAAAAATCAGCGGGATGCGCATAGGGTGCGCGGATCCCGCCGTAAAACAAATCGAGCGCGGTCTCCCGCGCTCGATGCTAATTGCCCCGGGTGGGCCAAGTCCTGGGGGCATGCGGGGAGGTGGGTTTATAGTTAATGGGGGGCCTCTAAGGCCCCAAGCCCGGGGACCACCACTCCCCGGGGCTTTCTAATAAAAATGGTGCGGGAGGGCTCTGAGCCCTCCAGCAGCCCCGTTGACCGCCACCCCCCGGGGCTTCTTTTTTTAAATTTAAAATACGTGTGTGGGGGGGCTCCAGCCCCCCCCACACGCCCCGGCGACCACCATCTCCCCGGGGCTTTGCAGAAGTGGGGAGGGGGGCCGTGCGGCCCCGCTCCTGGAGCCAGTGATGGCCCTGGGGACCGCCACCCCCAGGGCCGGCTCCTGCAGTGTCCCGGGGTGCCTACCCCGGGACACTGTAGTTTGCTATGACAGGACGGGAGCCTCGCAGCTCCCGTCCTGTCATAGCAAACTGCTTGAATTTTGGAAGCGAGAGCAGGAGAGCCTGCTCTAGCTTCCAAAATTCAAAGCAGATTGCTTTCCACATGGGGAGCTGCATGTTAGCAGCTCCCCATGTGGAAAGCAATGCCGGCTCCCGCAGGACGCGGGGAGCCGGCATGGTCCGTGGGGAGTTGGGGTCCCCCACAGACCCCAAAGGATAGGGCCAGCCCGGGGGATGGGGTCCCGGGGCAAGTAGTGGCCCGGGAGGGGGCCAGCGGCCCCCTCCCCAAAAATAATTTTTAAAAAATTAAAAAATAAAGGCCGGCCCCGGGGATGGGGTCCCCGGGGCCTAAGGAGGACCTTAGGAGGGGGCCACGCAGCCCCCTCCATTAAAATTTAAAAAAAAATAAGGTGGCAATGACCCGGGGGATGGGGTCCCGGGTCGAAATTGGCCACGGGAGAGGCCCACGCGGTCCCCTTCCCGTACCTTTTAAAAAAAAAAAAAAAAATGGGGGTCAGGCCCTGGGGGATGGGGTCCCCAGGGCCCAAAATAATTACAAAGAAGGGGGCCACACAGCCCCCTTTAAAAAAAAATCAAAAAAAAAAATCCGGCATCGCGCCGGAGGCAATCCCCTCCTTGTCAGCACTCTGCAAACGCGCCCCCTTGCGCGTTTGCAGAGAGGGAACAATTCCCCTTGAATACTGGGGGTCCCTGGGGGCCAACTAGCCCACCAGGAACCTCCAGTATGCGCCAGGGGCTGCGTTGCAGAGAGGTGTTCTGAGGCCACGCCCCTTTTACACCTCTCTGCACGCAGCTCTGTGGCGCTTACTGGAGAGTAGCTGGTGGGCTAGTTGCACCCAGGGACCCTCAGGATTCAAGGGAGTTAATCCCCAACTTAAAAGCGTGCCACGGGGCACGTTTGCACAGTGGTGAAGGGAGGGGCGGGGCCTGGGTGACATGTGTGCAAACAGGCCACGTGGCGCGTTTTAAGATGGGGAATTAAATCCCCTTCAATCCTGAGGGTCCCTGGGGGCCAACTAGCCCACCAGGTACCTCCAGTAAGCGCCACGGAGCTGCGTTGCAGAGTGTTGTAAAAAGGCGCGTGGCCTCTGAACACCTCTCTGCAACGCAGCTATCTGTGGCATACTAGAGGTATCTGGTGGGCTAGTTGGCCCCTAGGGGCCCTCGGGATTGAGGAGGAATTAATTCTCCAACTTAAAACGCGCCACTGGGTGTGTTTGCAGACATGTCACCTCAGGCCCCACCCCCTTCCTTCACCATTGTGCAAATATTCCTCTAAAATCAGCCGAACTACGAATTCCGATTTACTCACCTGTTATCAGGAGAGACCTCAGTGCTGCATCTTTCAGCCCAGTACTGATCCTGAAAAGTAATTTTAACCGTACTTACCAGTAACTTGAATTTCCTTCCATAGGATATCATTGCATGCTTTTTGCTGAAAAAGTTTCTAAGTGTCGATTTTTGAAACATACAAATATTCTTCTAAAATCAGCAGAACTACGAATTCCGATTTACTCACCTGTTATCAGGAGAGACCTCAGTGCTGCATCTTTCAGCCCAGTACAGATCCTGAAAAGTAATTCTAACCGTACTTACCAGTAACTTGAATTTCCTTCCATAGGCTAACATTGACTGGTTTCACTTGGAAATTCTTGTGTGGAGTTTTGGAACTTTATAATATTCCTCTAAAATCAGCCGAAATACGAATTCCGATTTACTCACCTGTTATCAGGAGAGACCTCAGTGCTGCATCTTTCAGCCCAGTACTGATCCTGAAAAGTAATTTTAACCGTACTTACCAGTAACTTGAATTTCCTTCCATAGGCTAACATTGACTGGTTTCACTTGGAAATTCTTCTAAGTGTGGAGTTTTGGAACTTTATAATATTCCTCTAAAATCAACCGAACTACGAATTCCGATTTACTCACCTGTTATCAGGAGAGAACCCAGTGCTGCATCTTTTAGCCCAGCACTGACCCTGAAAAGTAATTCTAACCGTACTTACCAGTAATTTATATTTCCTTCTTAGGAATCCATTGTCTGGTTTTCAGCAGAAAAGTTTCAAAGTGTCGATTTTCACAAACTACAAATATTCCTTAAAAATCGCCTGTATGACTTAAACGCATTCTTTCAACTGTTTACAGGAGAAGCACCAGTGCTGGATCCAGGATCCACCACTGAGTAAGAAAAAGTAACGATAACACTACTTACCTGCTAAGTGAATTTCCTTCCATAGGATAACATTGGTGATTCTATGTGAAAAAGTTTCTAAGTGTCAACTTTTAAAATACAATAATATTCCTTAAACATTACTACTGTAACCAAAACGCTTTTACTCAACTGTTTACAGGAGATGTCCCAGGACTGAATCTAGGATCCAGTCCTGTGGTTAGAAAAGTAATCCATAAAGTAACGAATTGCATTTAACTAGAAATTCACATTGAGCTCAATGTTGCATTGTGTTTGAAATTGTGTTGCCCATTGCAACAACTGTAACTAATGTACTTAAAACTCTATTGCCTATTTGCAAAGTATTTAAACTAAAGTGATTCATTCTGAGAAAGTATATTTTGTAATGTAATTACAATGTAATTTAAAAAATAAAATATCTAAAAATAAATAGTTTTAAAAATGTAGTAAATCAGAATCAAAAAAATAAATATAACAATTAAGACATTTAAAAATTGTCATTTACAAAACCTTTGAAATTCACTGAAAAAACCATAGGTTTTAGGGGCGTTATAGTTAGAAATTAGCATTTAAAAAACCTTTGAAATTCACTGAAAAACCATAGGTTTCAGGCACGTTATAGTTAGAAATTAGCATTTAAAAACCTTTGAAATTCACTGAAAAAACCATAGGTTTCAGACACGTTATAGTTAGAAATTAGCATTTAAAAAACCTTTGAAATTCACGGAAAAAACCATAGGTTTTAGGGACAATTATAGTTAGTTGGACATTTCACTCGTACAAAACCCGTGAAATTCCCCGTTATAGTTAGTTCAGCTAACTATAACTCGCGCCCCGCAATGCACTGCTGATGACGTCACATATTACATCACTCATGACATGGTCAGTGACATCACTGATGACATCTCAAATGACATCACTGATGACATCACTGATGACATCATCCACGTGATAATCTGATGCACCTCCTCACACCCTAATATAACCTTTGATACACCCACTCTAAATTACAGACTGCCATTCGCAAAACCATAGACATTCCAACACCAATAACTACATTCCCACTCACTGATTCTTAGGTCTACACACACACATCCACTCACTCACCCGTACAGTCACTCATACTTATGGTCACTCAGTACAGGACTATCATATGCACTCTTACTCCTATATAGACACTCAAACACTGCCACTCATCCATAGAGGTACTCACACACCTAGTCAGTCATGCAAATAATTAAACACACTGCCATTTACTCACCTATACAGTTATACACACACCAGCTCACTTAATCATACAAATACTAGCACATTGTTACGCTCTTATACAATCACTGATACAAGCACACACTCATCCATACAGCCACTATCACAATCACTCACTCTCGCTTATAGCTATTTATATACTCCAACACACATATATACTGCCTTTCACATATGTAGTTACTCACACATGTACCACTGGGACATACATTCACTCACTAACACACTCTTACACACACTTACCCACCCATACAGTCTATCACAGATGCACTCTTGAAACCATCTACCCAGTGAATCACCCACTCACACATCTATGCACAGAGTCGCACACACCCCTCCCACACAAACACTCAGGCACCCATACAGATACTCAGACAACCATTCAATAACTCATATAGACACTCATGTAGCTATTCACAAACCCATGCAGCCACTTACACAGCAACAGACAGACGGATACAGACATTCACCCAGTTTAGTCACTAACCCATGCATTCAGTAAGATACGTTTAATCACTCACTTATAGAGTCAGTCACGCACCTACTAAATCATCCATACAGACACTTATACACCCACTCATTCTTCAATACGTCTTTTCCTATATATATTAAATTTTTTTAAACTTTACAGAAACACACAGTGATGTCATTTGAGATGTCATCAGTGATGTCATCAGTGATGTCACTGACCATGTCATGAGTGATGTAATATGTGACGTCATCAGCAGTGCATTGCGGGGCGCGAGTAATAGTTAGCTGAACTAACTATAACGGGGAATTTCACGGGTTTTGTACGAGTGAAATGTCCAACTAACTATAACTGTCCCTAAAACCTATGGTTTTTTCAGTGAATTTCTAAGGTTTTTAAATGCTAATTTCTAACTATAACGTGCCTGAAACCTATGGTTTTTTCAGTGAATTTCAAAGGTTTTTTAAATGCTAATTTCTAACTATAAGGTGTCTGAAACCTATGGTTTTTTCAGTGAATTTCAAAGGTTTTTTAAATGCTATTTTCTAACTATAACGTGCCCGAAATCTATGGTTTTTAAGTGAATTTCAAAGGTTTTTAAATGCTAGTTTCTAACTATGCCTACAGAGGTAGGACATGTGAAGAAAGAAGAAAAAACGCACAGAAAGAAGCAAAAGAAATGCAGAAAGAAGCAACAGAAGTCCACAAAGACGAAGAAAAGAGCAGGTAGAAGCAAGACATGTGCAGAAAGAACCAACAGAGGAGCAGAAAGAGGCCTTGTTGCAAAATCATCCTGTGCCCACAACTTTTTCAGACGGGTACTGGTGGTAACTGACTCAGACTAACCAGGCTTAGAGCCAGTGCTATGCTAAAAGACACTTAGAATATAGTGAAAACACCTACATACACTAGGGAACACTATGCGTTGGGGTACCCCTGTGATTAGCATGACCTCCTCTGTAAGGCCCTAGTACATAATAGGGCAGGGGGATTAAAACTTCCTCTTAAAACGCGCCCGGGGCACGTTTGCACAGTGGTGAAGGGAGGGGGCCTGAGGTGACATGTGTGCAAACAAGCCCTGTGGCCGTTTTAAGTTGGGAGATTAAGTCCCGTTGAATCCTGAGGGTCCCTGGGGTCCAACTAGCCCACTAGGTACCTCCAGTAAGCGCCACAGAGCTGCGTTGCACAGAGGTGTAAAAGGGGCATGGCCTGGACCACCTCTCTGCAACGCAGCCCTGTGGCGCGCACTGGAGGTACCTGGTGGGCCCGTTGGCCCCAGGGTCCCTCAGGATTCAAGGGAATTAATTCCCCAACTTAAACGCACCACAGGGCGTGTTTGCACACATGTCACCTCAGGCCCCGCCCCTCCTTCACCACTGTGCTAACGCGCCCTGTGGCGCGATTTAAGATGGGGTATTAGGTCACCTTGAATCCTGAGGGTCCCTGGGGCCCAACTAGCCCACCAGGTACTTCCAGTAAGTGTCACAGGCCTGCGTTGCAGAGAGGCGGTCAGAGGCCACGCCCCTTTTTACACCTCTCTGCAAAGCAGCTCTGTGGCGCTTACTGGAGGTACCTGGTGGGCTAGTTGGACCCCAGAGACCCTCAGGATTCAAGGGGACTTAATCCCCCAACTTAAAACACGCCACAGGGCATGTTTGCACACATGTCACCTCAGGCCCCGCCCCCTCCGTTCACCACTGTGCAAACGCGCCCTGTGACGCGTTTTAAGTCAGGGGATTAACTCCCCTTGAATCCTGAGGGTCCCTGGGGTGCAACTAGCCCACCAGCTACCTCCAGTAAGCGCCACAGAGCTGCGTTGCAGAGAGGTGTAAAAAGGGGCATGGCCTGGACCACCTGTCTGCAACGCAGCCCTGTGGCACTGACTGGAGGTACCTGGTGGGCTAGTTGGCCCCCAGGGACCCCCAGTATTGAAGGGGAATTAATTCCCATTTTAAAACGCGCCACGTGGCGCATTTGCAGAGTGGTAAAGGAAGGGGGCAGGGCCTGCGGCACGATCGTTTTTTTTTTTTTCGAAGGGGGCTGTGTGGCCCCCTTCCTTTCCTTTCTTGGGCCCTGGGGACCCCATCCCCCAGGGCCTTACCCCTTTTTTTTTAAACTAAACGGGAAGGGGGCCGCGTGGCCCCCCTCTTCAGGCCTCCTTTTGCCCGGGGACCCCATCCCCCGGGGCAGGCCTTTTTTTGGGGGGGGAGGAGGGCCGCGTGGCCCCCCTCCCGGGCCACTACTTGCCCCGGGTACCCCATCCCCCGTGGCCGGCCCTATCCGTTGGGGACCGTGGGGGGGTCCCCAATCCCCCACGGTCCCGCCGGCTCCCCCGTCCTGCGGGAGCCGGCATTGCTTTCCACACGGGCGCTGCTAACATGCAGCTCCCGTGTGGAAAAGCAATTTGCTGAATTTTGGAAGAGAGAGCAGGTTTCCTGCTCTCTCTTTCAAAATCAAAGCAAGTTTGCTATGACAGGACGGGAGCCGCCAGGCTCCGCCCTGTTATAGCAAACAGCAGTGTCCCGGGGTAGGCATCCCGGGACACTGCAGGAGCCGGCCCTGGGGGGTGGTGGTCCCCAGGGCCATCACAGGCTCCAGGAGAGGGGCCACGCGGCCCTCCTCCCAACATGTTCAAAGCCCCGGGAGGTGGTGGTCCCGGGGCTTCGAGGTCCGAAACGGACCCCCACTTTAAAATTCTTAGTGTCCCGGGAGGTGGCGGTCCCGGGGCATGTGGGGGCTTGGGCCCCCACACAGGTCATTTCATTTTTTTTAAAAAGCCCGGGGGTGGCGGTCCCCAGGGCTGCGGGAGGGCCGAGTGCCCTCCCGCACCATTCCAAAATCAAAGCCCGGGGGTTGCGGTCCCCTGGGCTTGGGGGCCTTAAAGGCCCCCAACATTATTAATAAACCCCGCATGCCCCGGGACTTGGCCCACCCAGGGGCCAAATAACAACGAAGCGCGGGAGTCCGCGCTTCGTTTTTGTTTTTCACGGCGGGATCCGCGCATCCTAAGCGCACCCCGCCGATTTAAAAAAAAAAAAAAAAAATGCTTTTTTTGGCCCTGGGGGTTTTTGTGGGACCCCCTGAGCAGGCCTAGGGGATCAGGGTGTTTCTACCCTGCCCCCTTTTTGCGCTTTTTCGTGATTGTTTTTCTGATTTCTTGTGCCTCGGTTCTACCGAGGCACAAGATGGCTGCCAACACTTCCTGGTTTGGAGTGTTGACAGCCAATTAGCATACAGCTCGTGATCGGGAGGGTGCGCGGATCCTCCGCGGCCATAGATATATATGTGTTTTTACTTTTGATTTTCTCAGCAACTACTGAACGGATTTACACCATTTAACAAAAAGGGTTCTTTCTGAACCAAGAACTACCTCTTTGCCAAGTTTGGTGTAATTCTGTTCAGCAGTTCGGGCTGTAGCCGTGTCTAAAGTTTCCTATGGAAAATTGCATGGGGAAAACACGTTTTGGGACCCCCCTTTTTTCTCGGCCCCCGCTTGCCAAATCACCCCAAAACTTTCAAGATAGGAGTGGACCGGAGCGCCCCACGAGTTTTGAAAATTTCGTGAAGATTCATCAACCGGCGCCAAAGTTATTGGAAATAGAATGTTGCAAATTTCCTATGGAAAATAGGTCCTAACTATAACTATCTACTGGCGACCGCCAGTAGATAATATATATATATATATATATATATATATTCACTGAAAAAACCATAGGTTTCAGGCACGTTATAGTTAGAAATTAGCATTTAAAAAACCTTAGAAATTCACTGAAAAAACCATAGGTTTCAGGGGCGTTATAGTTAGTTGGACATTTCACTCGTACAAAACCATAGAAATTCCCCCGTTATAGTTAGTTCAGCTAACTATAACTCTCGCGCTCCATAATGCACTGCTGATGACGTCACATATTACATCACTCATGACATGGTCAGTGACATCACTCATGACATCACTGATGACATCTCAAATGACATCACTGATGACATCACTGATGACATCATCCTTGTGATAGAGTGGCAGACCTCCTCTCACCCTAATATAACCTTTGATACACACACTCAAAAATACAAACTAACATTTTCAAAGCAATGGACATACCAATACCAGTTACAACACACCTATTCAGTAATTCCAAGATCTACACACACATCCACTCATTCACCAACAGTCCCTATACAGTCACTCATACATGTACTCACTCATCATATGTACTCATACACCTATACATCCTGTTACACACACGCCACTCATCCATAGAGTTACTCACACACATAGTCACACATGCAAACAAAGTATCAAACATCCATTTACTTGCATATACAGTTATACACACACTACCACACTTACTTCTACAGAAACTTACACATACTTACTCTCTTAAACAATCACTTATAGAAACACCTACTTATTTGTACAGCAACTCTTCCAATCTCTCACTCTCACATATACTCACTTATATACACCAATACTCACATATACTAGTTTAAAACATATGTAGTTACTCATTAAGACACTATTGAGACAGTCATTCACTCACTAACACACCCATACACATACTCATCCACCTATACAGTCCTGCACACATGCTGTCTTCAACACATACAAACAGTGAGTCACTCATTCATGCATCTATGCACTAAGTAATACCCCCACCGAACCATACAGACACTCAGACACTCATACTGATACTCAAAAAACCAACTAATAACCCATATAGACACTCATGTAGCTACTCACCAACCCATGCAGACACTTATACACAAAGTGAGAGACTGATACAGATATTTTCATATTTAAACATTACTCACTAACCCATGTATTCACTAAGATACACTTAGTCAGTTATACAATCAATTTTACAAAACAAAATCATCCATTTAGACACTTATATACCCATTTATTCTTCCATCGACCTTGAGATATACATATATAAAACATATTTAATTTTCAGAAAAACACACATTCACTGGATGATGTCATCAGTGATGTCATCAGTGATGTCATTTGAGATGTCATCAGTGATGTCATGAGTGATGTCACTGACCATGTCATGAGTGATGTAATATGTGACGTCATCAGCAGTGCATTGCGGGCGCGCGAGTTATAGTTAGCTGAACTAACTATAATAGGAGAATTTCTATGGTTTTGTACGAGTGAAATGTCCAACTAACTATAACGCCCCTGAAACCTATGGTTTTTCAGTGAATTTCTAAGGTTTTTAAATGCTAATTTCTAACTATAACGTGCCTGAAACCTATGGTTTTTCAGTGAATTTCTAAGGTTTTTTAAATGCTAATTTCTAACTATAACGTGCCTGAAACCTATGGTTTTTCAGTGAATATATATATATTTATTATACTATGTATACATGTGAAAATGTCTCGGTCCCCTGTTTGCCTCAGTGGCACGGAAAAAATGGGTGGAACTGACGTCAGCACGCCGACGAGGTTCTCTTATGGCTCCGATGACGTCATACGGTGTCGCGAGCGGAGCCGTGCTATTATGACGTCCTCGTTGACGTGGGAGAGCTAGGAAAGAATTTCCGTGGAATGCTGGTGCAGGGTTATTCACCTAAGTGTTCAGGCTAGTCCTTTGGGAGCAACTGTTTATGTTGCCACTCCAGAAACCGAAACCAGTGATCCGAGGGCAGAGGCCCTGCAGATGGCACACGAGGTGGGGTGCCCAGTCGTGTGCTCTGGCGGGGCAGCGAGTGACAAGCACCACAACCCACAAAAAAGGTAACAAGGGCACTGAATAACACAGGATCTTCTCTTTGTATCTGGCAGGAACAACAAAGTTAAAATGCCCTAGTACCAAAATGTAGAATTAGTGCTACAATGGTCTTCAAGAGGACCTGCGATGCCGCTTCTGCCTCCCGTACCCTGGAGGTGGCACATGGGTCACGCGGTACGGTCATACTGCGGTGGGACGCACACTTGTTGACCTCTCATGGCACTGCTCCACACTTCAGGGAGGACGCTTTCCATTAGCTATGTTTTCTGATGACATGTCGCGCCGGCCCCGTCCAACAACAGAACTCCTTTAGATCCAAACAGACTCTTCCACTCTCTCACCGGAAGTGAAACCAGGCCACGCGGACACTTTCACAATACAACAGCCGGGAATGCACTTTTCGGTAAAAAAACACATTCCTTCCTCCTAATTAATCAAATAAACGTCTCACTGAAGAACAGGGGCCAGCTTCGATCGGTAAACAGCCGTTACAACGACTTTTTACTTTGCGATACCATTACAACGCATGCATTACCACGCATGCGTTGTACATCACGAAAGTCATTACTACGCATTTTTTAGAATGCATGGTCATTTACCATGCATGCCTTTACAACAAATTTTGTTGTAAAGGTATGTATGGTAAATGACCATGCGTTCTAAAACATGTAGATGATCCATGTCGTTGTAAGGAAACAGAGGCTGTTCCATTTCCTCACAACGACGTGCACTGCCCCTCAGAGACGACGTGAAGCAGGAACCACGAGGAGAGAGGAACCACGAGGAGTGAGAGGTAAGGGGATTGGGCATGGGGTGGGGGTTTCTTTTCTAGGGTTTAGGGTAGTGCAGTGGTGTTTGGGTGGTGTAGGGGGTCGTGCTGGGGGTAGTGTTTTAGGGTTTAGGGTAGTGCAGTGGTGTTTGGGTAGTGTAGGGGGTCGTGCTGGGGGTAGTGTTTTAGGGTTTAGGGTAGTGCAGTAGTGTAGGGGGTCGTGCTGGGGATAGTGTTTTAGGCTTTAGGGTAGTGCAGTGGTGTATGGGTAGTGTAGGGGGTCGTGCTGGGTTAGTGTTTTAGGGTTTAGGGTAGTGCAGTGGTGTTTGAGTAGTGTAGGGGTCATGCTGGTGGTAGTGTTTTAGGGTTTAGGGTAGTGCAGTGGTGTTTGTGTAGTGTAGGGGGTCATGCTGGGGGTAGTGTTTTATGGTTTAGGGTAGTGCAGTGGTGTTTGGGTAGTGTAGGGGGTCGTGCTGGGGGTAGATTTAGGGTTTGAGGGTAGTGCAGTGGTGTTTGGGTAGTGTAGGGAGTCGTGCTGGGGGTAGTGTTTTAGGGTTTAGGGTAGTGCAGTGGTGTTTGTGTAGTGTAGGGGGTTGTGCTGGGGGTAGTGTTTTAGGGTTTATGTTAGTGCAGTGGTGTTTGGGTAGTGTAGGGGGTAGTGCTGGGGTAGTGTTTTAGGGTTTAGGGTAGTGCAGTGGTGTTTGTGTAGTGTAGGGGGTAGTGCTGGGGGTAGTGTTTTAAGGTTTAGGGTAGTGCAGTGGTGTTTGGGTAGTGTAGGGGTTCATGCTGGGGGTAGTGTTTTAGGGTTTAGGGTATGGCAGTGGTGTTTGTGTAGTGTAGGGGGTCATGCTGGGGGTCGATTTAGGGTTTAGGGTAGTGCAGTGGTGTTTGTGTTGTGAGGGGTCGTGCTGGGGGTAGTGTTTTAGGGTTTAGAGTAATGCAGTGGTGTTTGTATAGTGTAGGGGGTTTAGGGTAGTGCAGTGGTGTTTGTGTAGTGTAGGGGGTCATGCTGGGGGTTGTGTTTTAGGGTTTAGGGTAGGGCAGTGGTGTTTGTGTAGTGTAGGGGTAGTGTTTTAGGGTTTAGGGTAGTGCAGTGGTGTTTGTGTAGTGTAGGGGGTCATGCTGTGGGTAGTGTTTTAGGGTTTAGGGTAGTGCAGTTGTGTTTGTGTAGTGTACGGGGTCGTGTTTTAGGGTATAGGGTAGTGCAGTGGTGTTTGGGTAGTGTAGGGGGTCATGCTGGGGTTAGTGTTTTAGGGTTTAGGGTAGTGCAGTGGTGTTTGGGTAGTGTAGGGGGTCGTGCTGGGGGTAGTGTTTTAGGGTTTAGGGTAGTGCAGTGGTGTTTGTGTAGTGTGGGAGGTCATGCTGGGGATAGATTTAGGGTTTAGTGTAGTGCAGTGGTGTTTAGGTAGTGTAGGGAGTCGTGCTGGGGTAGTGTTTTAGGGTTTAGGGTAGTCCAGTGGTGTTTGTGTAGTGTAGGGAGTCGTGCTGGGGATAGTGTTTTAGGGTTTAGGGTAGTGCAGTGGTGTTTGGGTAGTGTAGGGGGTCATGCTGGGGTAGTGTTTTAGGGTTTAGGGTAGTGCAGTGGTGTTTGTGTAGTGTAGGGGGTCATGCTGGGGGTAGTGTTTTAGGGTTTAGGGTAGTGCAATGGTGTTTGTGTAGTGTAGGGGTAGTGTTTTAGGGTTTAGGGTAGTGCAGTGGTGTTTGGGTAGTGAAGGGGGTCGTGCTGGGAGTAGTGTTTTAGGGTTTAGGGTAGTGCAGTGGTATTTGTGTAGTGTAGGGGGTAGATTTACGGTTTAGGGTAGTGCAGTGGTGTTTGGGTAGTGTAGGGGGTCATGCTGGGGGTAGTGTTTTTGAGTTTAGGGTAGTGCAGTTGTGTTTGGGTAGTGAAGGGGGTCGTGCTGGGAGTAGTGTTTTAGGGTTTAGGGTAGTGCAGTGGTGTTTGGGTAGTGTAGGGGTCAACCAACATGAATTTGTCCTTATGTGATGTAACCAATGTTCATGTAAAGCACTCCAATACCTGACCAGTCTGCACTATATAAAACTGCAAAAAAATAAAAAGTGTTTTGCACACTTCTGTCATTGGGCTATACGTGGGCTACCTCTGGGTGATATTTGTGCTACATTTGGGCTCTTTTTTCTCTGGTGGCCATCCTGGGAGACTTATTTGTTATGAAGTTTCCTAATTTCCTCATTTACTACAGTCTCCTCAGTAGGAAATGCTTTCAGTTTTTACTTTGATTCCATCAAGAAGGCATTCAGATGTGTCACACATTTGCCATAAATTCAGAATGTTAGCACTCTAGTTGTTCATTAGATCACTGTAGTAAAGCTACTGCTCACCAAGGAGTTAACTGGAAGTCTACTGCTGGTATTGAAAGTGATTGTTTCAGTCTGCATGTCAGAATTTTCTAATGAAATAGAAGAGGATTTGAGATCTCACTTAAAACATGCCCTAAATTTTCTTTTTGCAGCACTAACCATAATTTCTATGGCAAAATGAACCCCCTCATTTTGTTCCTTTTTAAATTAAATGTTTTAAGTGTTACCAGTTTATTCCAATCAAGATGGCTTCAGGTGTGCCATACTTTTGTCATAAGTAAGGCTGTTAGCACTCTAGTTGTTCTTTAGAACACTCTGGGAAGCTGCAGTAGAACACAAAGGCATCAACTGACAGGCTGCTCCTGTTGAAATATAACAGGAAGATATTTGAGATCTCACTTAAAACATGTCCTAATTTTTCTTTCTACAGCACTAACCATAATTTCTATGGCAAAATGAACCCCCTCATTTTGTTCCTTTTTAAATTAAATGTTTTAAGTGTTACCAGTTTATTCCAATCAAGATGGCTTCAGGTGTGCCATACGTTTGTCATAAGTAAGACTGTTAGCGCTCTAGTTGTTCTTTATGTAGTGTCCTGCTGGACACGTTCTAGTGTCTCAGCAGACACTGAGTTAGTAGCCACTCCCCTATGGGAGTGGGCACACTGCACCCCCACACGCATCCCTCACAGGCGTCACGAGTGACGTGAGCCTGTCAATAAAGGTCCCGGGTGCACGTGCTCGTGGCCAGTTACTGCACCATACTAACCAGTGTCTGTGTCCGTCACTTCTCACCATGTGGGCCTGAGGCCCAACATTACACTGGCGACGAGGGGCTGTGCCCGTGCGTGCAGCAGCCCAGCAGATCGGGAAAGGGGAGAGTATTGCCCGTGTCTAGGGCACCCCCTGCGAGGGCGCCAGACGCGCCCGATAGCCCACGGGGCATGTGAAGAGCCCGGGGCCGAAAGAGGTGATCGGGAGGCCACCCTGCACCTGCGATGGCCGAGAACGTAAGGCGGCATCCGATCCGACCACAGGGAGGAAGATAAGTGCCCCGTGTGGCGAGTCCGGAGTCCGTGGCATGCCCATGCCACCAGCTTACTGAGGTCCAAATGAGGAGTGAGCCGAGCGGAGCCCACCCGCATCGGTCGCGGCGACCCGACGAGCAGGAGGTGAGCCTGCGAAATGGTAGAGGTATCCAGGGGTTTGCGGCGAAGTGAAGAGTGACCCCAAGTAGCGGGAGCAGAGTGGGAGCCCACCCCGCATCTGGAGTGCCTGTGCACCCGCCGGGCGTGAGGTGAGCCCGCGGGGTGGCAGAAGCGAGACAAAGGTTGCCAGTAAAGAGGGGTGGAGTGTTGAAGCAAGTGACGGTGCCTTGCACACTGAAAGCGCGCCGCACCGACCCTAAATGAGAGAGAGGCCCCGTACCAAGGTGGACCTTGCCTGCCGGAAAGGCCCACAGGCCGCCCTATCTGCCGTTATGAGTCCCAGTAAGGAGTGAAATCCGGAGCCTGTTTGAGGACGCGAGAACGACTGCAGCGCTAGCAGAGCGAGACCGGTACGCAGCCGGTAACACAAAATAGAAGTGCGGTGGGCGTGCCCGTATCTGGTGGCTGGCAGGGCCGTAGCGAGAGGAGAACGCCCACTGGCAATGGAAAGCAGAGGCCGAGCGTGTCCGCTCACATGGCCGGCAAAGTGAAAGGAGAAGTGCTGCACGAGCTTGAGCTGCATGCCCGATCGGTGGCATTGACAGAAGCGTGCACAGAGGGAACTCTTTCTCCCCCACCCCCCTCACGCGGCCCGTATTTAAAGTAAAAGATTTACCGGGCAATGACATGAGGTCCTGCTGCAGAGAGTGAGTCCCGCACAGTGGACTCGGGCACCGTCATCCCGAAAGTGAGAGTGCACGAAGCACACAGCATAAAGGAAGCTGCCGGGGCCGTTGAAAATAAAAGACACTGCCATCATGTGGCGGATTAGCAGTACTGCACCAGCTTCCCAAGTGAAACACTGACATTTGCCAGGGAAACAGTAAAGGCTACTCAGGCAGAGAAAATGCAAAAGGATGGTGCCCAGCAAGACTGCCTGCGAGCTGCACCAGTCTCAAAGCCACGGGAAGCGAGTGTAAAGACGGACTGATGTGCCACAGTGGTCCTAGGCCACCACACAGCCTTTGAGGATAAAGAGACAATGCGCAGGAACGCGCCAGGAGTTCAGGGCACAACAGCAGAGAGCCTTCAAGTAGCCCAAAATTGCCTCAGCCACGAAGGACGCTGCCAAGAAGCCCAAAGCTGACCCGGCCAAGAGAAACATCAAGGGGCCAAGCAAGGTCCAGTGAAGGTGATAGGACAGAGAAGTAGTCAAGCCCCACAAGGCGCAAGAGGAACGTTGGCAGAGCACGCAACCCCAGTGGCTGCCCGACACCAGCGAGGAAATTGCGCCACATGCCCCTAGTGGTGAACGGACATCACCGCAAGCTACAGAAAGTGCACACAAGTGCCAGAAGGGGGACTCGGAAGAAGGACCACGAGCGCGACGTCCGAGGTGCGCCACGCATGCACCCAGAAACCCGACGACACGGACAGGCGCCCAGGAGAGAGAGACCTCTCCACAGAGAAGTGCACTGCTTAACGCAGTACAGAGGGCGACCACATCTCTACTGCACCGAGGTTGCAGAGGAGAGCACTGCACCAAGCAAGTGCGCAGCAGCACAGGAACAGCGGCTACAGTTCCAGGAATGGAAGACTGCACAGAAGGCGCAGCAAGCACGTCCAGTGAAGCAAACAAAGGGCGCAGTCGGATGCGCACCAAAAGTGAAGCCGACCTGCCACACGGTCGCAACGAAGAAGCACTGCTGGAGGGAGATCCCCTACATCTCCACCGCCTCAGCGAAGCCCCACAGTGGGCCGAAGGCAACAGAGTGTTCTCCCTCGCACTGCCTCAAGACGGAGTCGTCGGGGACCCAAGACAGGCAAGAGAGGAGTTGCACACTCCACGTGGCAGGCCGCCACAGCAACATGTGCTCCAACAACAGGAGACACGTGGCCGGACGTCACGTCGCACAGCAAGCAAGGAGCACGTCACACGAAGTGACCAGTTCCGACAAGCACGCCGGAACGAAGGCAGAAGCAGGCGCCATGACAGCGCCGCCTCGAGGTCCAAGCGCAACACCCTCGAGGGAAGAAGAGTGACAGCCCTGTCACCCCGAAGAACCGGATGAACACAGGTGCGCTGAAAAGACCAACAAGAGGGAAGACCGAGGACTCACACAGCAAGCCAAGAGCACACCCAGACACACCAGACAGCCACCAAGGCGGACCGGCGTCCCTGGACACAGCCTCACAGGAGAACCGAACATAAGCCGCAGCAAGCGCAAGCCGCGTCTCTCCCCAATGCTTCCCCAGGCGACCGTCCATCCCCGAGCATCGGCAGTCTACGTCAAACGGCATCCCTGCTCCTCACCGCAGATGCCACGGGTGAAGATCAGCACCGAGTGTCCTTCCTCACACCGCCTCAAGAGGGAGTCGGCAGTGGCCCCGAGACAGGCAAGAGAGGATTCGCACACTCCATGTGGCGAGCCGCCACCGAAGATCAACCTCAGCAAGGCGGAGACACATGGCTGCTAAGTCCCTCCTGACATCCAACTCTCCCAGCAAGTCACCACCACCTGTTATTCCGACTCACCATATGGCTGGCAACCGCTATCACGCCAGCCCTCAGCACATGCGTCAAACAACACCACTCCTAGAGTACCGATGGACTGGAGTCCTACACCGTTGCCACACCAGCCGACAAAAGAAACCAGAGGCTACCGGCGAACCTGGCCTACACCTGAATCGCGGCAGCGAGTGCAAGTCTTAACCAAGACTCATCTACCCTCGCGGGTTGTGCGTGAGACTCAGTAACGGCTCCTTGGTAGTCCTGCAGCTGCCCCCAGTCGGCACACAAGCAGCCCCAGTGCAGTCCTCCTGCAGTCCCGCAGCAACCCGACAACGGGCCTCCCCAGGCGGGAGAGTGAGAAGAGACTTTGCCCCACCGACAGGTTATCGGTTACAGCCAGGCGGTTCCACAGAGACAATCGATCAGGCAACACCTCCAGGAACTTTCACCAGGGACTCCATCCATGTTCATGACGCAACCCACTAAATGAACTGTTAGAACCCACCACAGACCATCCCGGACGTCAGCAACGTGGAGCCAGGCAAGACTGCAAGACAAGTCATCATCAGAGAACTGACGGTATGCAGCGGACGTCATCAAAGCCAGCGGTCGTGTCCTGAACCCCTCAGGTTAAACTACGAGTGCTCGCCGAGATGGCCCTGCAGCAGGCGGAATCACCGGCCCATGCCTGACGTCTTCTTGCCACTGGACTCGTAAGGCTGATGGACCCTGTGGTGTTTAGTTGACTGTTTATTTCTCTCCACAGGTTGAACTAATTGTTGTTGTTGTTCTTCATTAAAGTTGGGGAGAAATGTAGTGTCCTGCTGGACACGTTCTAGTGTCTCAGCAGACACTGAGTTAGTAGCCACTCCCCTATGGGAGTGGGCACACTGCACCCCCACACGCATCCCTCACAGGCGTCACGAGTGGCGTGAGCCTGTCAATAAAAGGTCCCGGGTGCACGTGCTCGTGGCCAGTTACTGCACCATACTAACCAGTGTCTGTGTCCGTCACTTCTCACCATGTGGGCCTGAGGCCCAACATTACACTTTAGAACACTCTGGGAAGCTGCAGTAGAACACAAAGGCATCAACTGACAGGCTGCTCCTGTTGAAATATAACAGGAAGATATTTGAGATCACACTTGAAACATGTCCTAATTTTTCTTTCTACAGCACTAACCATAATTTCTATGACAAAATGAACCCCATCATTTTGTTCCTTTTTAAATTAAATGTTTTAAGTGTTACCAGTTTATTCCAATCAAGATGGCTTCAGGTGTGCCATACTTTTGTCATAAGTAAGGCTGTTAGCACTCTAGTTGTTCTTTAGAACACTCTGGGAAGCTGCAGTAGAACACAAAGGAATCAACTGACAGTCTCTGCCATTGTTGGATGTACATGTTTTACTGAGAATGTCAGACTTCATTCTCACATGACTGAGAAAGATAATGTGAATTTACAGAAAATATGCTCTCATTTTAGCTTCTGGAGCACCTTCCAAAACTGTATGGGACAAGCATGTGAAAATAGTTTTCTCTCAAACATGATTCATGATATCCCAGCAGAAGGTTTTTCACAGGGTAAAATCACCTTAGAACACACCACAATTCCTGAAATTAGTATGGTACCATCAACAAATGAATTATAATGTAACTAAAGTCTGTTATCACCCTTTATAGTTCTCCTTTTGGTAACCCTCAAAATCTTCGATTCACTACAATGCATTTCAATGGGGTACTATCATTTATATTGGTCCCAAGATGGCTGCCAGCAATTCCAGGATGAAGTGCTGACAGCCAATCAGATCTCACGATGACATGTGTGGTTAGGCTCCGCCCAGATATATATGTGTTTTTACTTTTGATTTTCTCAGCAACTACTGAACGGATTTACACCATTTAACAAAAGGGTTCTTTCTGAACCAAGAACTACCTCTTTGCCAAATTTGGTGTAATTCCGTTCAGCAGTTCGAGCTGTAGCCTTGCATAAAGTTTCCTATGGGAAATTGATTTTTGACTCTTATTTTTTTAATTTCTCCGCAACTACTGAACGGATTTACACCATTTAACAAAAGGGTTCTTTCTGAACCAAGAACTACCTCTTTGCCAAATTTTGTGTAATTCCGTTCAGCAGTTCGAGCTGTAGCACGTGGCTAAAGTTTCCTATGGGAAAATGAATGGGGAAAACACATTTTGGGACCCCCTTTTTCTCGGCCCCCGCTTGACGAATCACCCTGAAACTTTCAGGGTAGGAGCGGACCGGAGCGGGCCATAAAGTTTGAAAATTTCGCGAAGATTCGTCAACCGACGCAAGAGTTATTTCAAATAGAATGTTGCGGATTTCCTATGGAAAATAGGTCCTAACTATAACTATCTACTGGCGACCGCCAGTAGATAAAATACATACATACATGCATACATATATATGTACTGAAATAATCAAAGGTTAAAGGGACTCACACCTTTGTAATGAGGAGGAATTGCAAAGATTTCTCTCTGCAGAATTCCTGAAGTTGTTCCCAAACTTTCCAACTTTCCTGAAGTTTTGCACATTTTCCAAAGTATGTATTTGCTTCTTCAAGATCAGTTTTCAAAATAAAATTCAACTCTGTAAGCCACGGGGGGGGGTGGCCAAGGAGCCGATGAGGCCAGACGCGTGAACTGAGAGCTCCGCGCTGACCCCGAATACGATCCTGTAGAGCCGAGCCCCAACGTCATGCCTAGAACCGGGGCCTGTCCCCCTTGCCCTGGCGCATGGTGAGGGGTGCGGTGACCCGAAAATCGGGCTGTGAGAGATGGCAGTGAGCCAAACGAAGGAACGGACCCGCACTGAGAGCTTTCAAAATGGCACGGACGCCGGCGGCCTGAGACCGGCGTGGGGGTGAAGAGCGGTGGCAGAGCGGAGCCCTGAAGTGTAAGCCACCTGAGAGGGAGCGGAGGCACGAGCGGACCCCTCCGGTCGGTCACAGGAGTTCACGGAGGAGCCGGGGAAGGCAGCGCAGTCATGAGACCCTGACAGCCGGGGTGGAAGAGGCCTGAGCACAGGGCCGAGTGCATGGACCGGGCGACTGTCGGGCAGGCGAGGGATCCCCCGTCGGGCGGCGCACGGAGAGAGAGTGGGGCGGCACCCCCCTGACTGCCACCTAGCTGGCCTGCAGCGGACTGGGACCACAGGTGAGAGCTCCGGATGCGAGGGAGAGTGGTGGGCTAATTGGTGGGTCCCGTTCGGAGACGGAGCCCAGCAGTGCTCCGGCCTGGAGGATTATCGGCGAGTGAGTGGGGCTACACCACTGATAGCACCAAGCGAGGGCTCCCTGGCGAGGCGGCGAGAGATACCCAGCAGGGCAGAGCTGGGACCGGGATACCACCACACCGGGAAGAGGCATGAGGGAGCGGCAACGTGCTGTGGAGCATTGAGTGGCCCGGATAGAGGCTTTGGAATGGCCCTGGGAAGCCAGGAACGGTTTGGAGGCCCAAAGACCGTCACTCATATTGGGGCCTGGGGAATAGCCTGGCGGAAGGAGGCCTGAGGGCGGACCAACCCACTATTCCGGACGGCTGTGGAGCTCCCTCACAGAACATTGAGAGCGAATACTGAGCTGTAAGCCAAGAGGACAGGGGCCCAGCCGAGGACACGGCCTGCGCGACTGGGCATGGAAGCCTGAGCCTGAGCTTTGGTACCCCCTAGAAAGCCTGAAGCGGTGGCCGGAACTGCGCCAAGGTATGGGGAAGCCACGGGGGAAGCAAGGAGGAGCGACGCCGGAGCATGATGACTTGGCGACAGAGCCCGGGAAACAAGATGGCGTGGATCCACTCCCTGGGACCTTGGGGCAGCAGCAGGTCACCCAAATCTTGCAGGCCATCACCGAGACGAGAGCAGCCCTGCAGCAGGACATTGCACAGGTGTTGACGGGCCTGGGCCTGCTCCGGGCTGACCACGCGAATTTAACGGAGCGGGTGAAGCAGACGGAAACGAGGTTAGACGGAATAGAGCCAGGACAGAGTAAATTGGAGGCCCAGATGGGGGATGCCATGACTCGGATACAAGCCCTGGAACGGAGAGCAGATGACGCAGAAGGGCGAAACCGTAGGAACAACATACGGGTGGTGGGGCTGCCGGAAGGAGTGGAAGGGGCCAATATGGTGGACTATTTGGAGAACTGGTTGCGAACAGAAGTAGCGCCGGAGGGCCTCTCTCAGTTCTACACCCTTGAAAGAGCACATCGGGTGCCGGCGTGCCCACTGGCACCGGGGCGCACCCCTAGACCGGTTATTGCGCGCCTGCTCCATTACAGGGACAGAGACTTGTTGCTACGCAGGGCCCGCTCCTTGGGTCCTTACAAGGTGGACAATGGAAATGTGACGTTGTTTCCGGACTACACATACGAGGTGCAGCGCCGCCGGGCCTCCTTCATGGCGGTGAAGAAAGAGCTCCGTGACGAAGGTCTGCAGTATGCGCTGATGTTTCCTGCGCGCCTAAAAATAATAATGGATGGACGGACACATTTTAGTGACACTCCGGAGGACGCATGGGCTTGGGTAGAGTCTTACCGAGCAGGCACGGGAGCGGCGGAGCGAGGCAAGGGGCTGCGAGCTGGGGGCAGTCAACCCCGCAGATCGCAGCGTGTCCGGCGGCGCCGCAGCGGAATGGGGAGGCCCACGATGACACAAACGGAAACGGAGAGGACGGCGGCGCTGCGGACAGTGGCTACAATATCCCAAGAGAAGAACTCTCAAACGATGGAGGACACGGAATCAGAGAAGGGGCTCGGAACAACGGATTCTGACGGGTCAAGAGTGGGAAGCCCTGCTGCCCCACATGTCACACCCGGGACAGCGGATGAACTTGTTGATGCCTAAGGGCCCTGGCGGACATTTCACTCTGGTTAGCGCAGGGGCCGGGACAGCTGGGGCAATGTTCGCAAGGAGCGCAGTCTGCGAGCCCGCATGGCAGGGGGTTGGCAGGCCCTGGGGGAGGTTCTCCACTGGTATAGTGGCAGGGGCTCGCTAAGTTGGGTACCCCAGAGATATAGGGGGGCCCGAGTCAGTATGGGGGGACAGGCGCGGGCCAGAAACGGCACACTAAGCAAGGTCTTGTTGACCCTTGGTTGCCTCCCCTGACTGGTTTCGAGTTCGTAGGTCCACAGTTGCTACTGTAGGAAGTAGGTTGGGGTTGCAGTTTGGATGGGACCTAATGTTGTAGCGCCTGTTCTGGGGGGGAGGGTGTCGGGGAGTTAGTAGGGGATGGTTTGGGGTTAGGGGGTTGGAAAGGGTGGGGTCGCATTTTTTTGGGGGCCACTGGTGTGTCCATAATAGGCGGGCAGTCCTACATAGGGTATCAGCAGAGCCATGGGGTCGATACGTGACATTAAGTGCATAACTTGGAATGTCCAGGGATTACACACCATGCAAAAGCGCCACAAGGTACATGCTTCTTTAGTGCGCAGAGGGGTCCAAATAGCGTTCCTTCAAGAAACCCATGTTGACCGGGCTGAGGGATTGGCGCTTTCACTGAGGTAGAGAGGGCAAGTATTCTATACAACATTCTCAGCGTACGCCAGGGGGGCGCTAATATGGATTAGAGCGGGGGTCCCCTTTCAATTCATAAGACAGGAGGTAGACCCAGAGGGGAGGTTTGTAGCAGTGGCAGGACGCCTGAATGGGAAGGATGTGACCCTGTGCAGTGTATATGCCCCCAACGCGGACCAAGTAGAGTTTTTCTCCCGGTTGTCAGGGAAATTGGCACCGTACCTTGACCGGCTCGGTACTTATGGGGGGTGATTTTAATTCCATAGTTGACGTGGAGATAGATAGGTCGCACCCTCCTTTACCTGAGGCGCCTGTACATCGGCTCTCCAGGGCCCGGCGGGACTGGCAGGACAGGTGGGGGCTAGTGGACACGTGGCGTGTGCATCATCCGGACGACAGGGATTACTCCTTCTTCTCGGTGGTGCACGACCTGCACGTGCGGCTAGATGTGATGTTGTGCTCTCCGGATGTCCACGCTAAGGTGGCCCATAGTGAATACCTGGCGCGGACAGTCTCAGATCACAACCCGCTACTGATGAGGCTCCAGTGGACCCCAGAGCGGAGCGCAATTCCGGCCTGGCGGTTACGGCCGGAGGCGTTGGAGGACCCGGTCTTCCGCGAAGAAGTCAAGACTGGGATTGAGCGGTATTTCCAGGAGAATGAGGGAACAGCGACGACGACGGCAGTAGAATGGGATGCGATTAAGGTGGTGGTAAGGGGAATGTGTATTGCCAAAATGGTGGGAGTTAGGAAAACTTTGGTGACGGACGTGGAGGGGGCAGAACAGCACTTGCGGGAGGTTGAGAGGGCCCGACCTGAGACTCCAGGGCTACAAGAAGAAGTGCTGGGAGCTAGAGAGGAACTGGCGACGCAGTTAGAAAGATTGTGCTGCTTTGATTATAGGCGATACCTGGCACGGCGCATGCAGAGAGGACAAGGCAAGTACGCTCCTGGCCTGGCTGGCTAACCCAATACCCGGGGTACCCCTATATTAAGCTTGACATCCCCGACGGGCACCCTGGAGTATACCCAACAAGGGATTAATGGGATATTCTTCGATTATTATCAGGAGTTATATCGGAGTAGGCTACAGGTGGCTGAGGGTGATATCGGGAATTCCTAGATGGAGTAGTGTTGCCCCAGTTGGATAAACAGCAGGCCGACTCATTAGGACAGGGAATCACGCTAGGGGAAATTAGAGGAGCGGTGAAACAGATGGCGCGTAATAAAACGCCCAGGACGGACGGTTTGCCAATAGAATTTTATTCGACCTACATTGACATTCTGGCCCCGAGACTGATGGCGGTGTTTACGGAGGCGCGGGAGATGGGGAGGTTGCCAACGTCTGTCCGGGAGGCGGTTATTGTCCCCTTGCCAAAGTCGGGGAAGGAACCTACGGATAAAGCGGCTTACCGTCCCTTATCCATGCTTACGACCGATTATAAGATTCTGAGCCGGATACTGGCGACCCGCCTCCTCCCGCATATGGTACAGCTGGTCCATGGCGACCAAGCAGGTTTTATACCCACCCGGAACACGGCCACTAATGTGCGCCGGTTGATCCGCATACTGCAAGAAGACCGCCAGGAGATAGCGACCGAGGCTATATTATCAGTGGACATAGAGAAAGCATTCGATAGTCTGTGTAGGAGAGTAGGATCTGCCTCTTATGTTGCCCCCACTTTTTTTCTGATGTTTACACTGGTTTCTGGCTATAGTCAGGCTGGGATCCTGCTAATCAGGGCCCCAGCCTCTCTGTTCTCTCTAAACGATTTGGAGTGCACTCTAGGTGCACTAGTGATTGGATACTGTGGCACCTTATGAGTCCCTAGTATATGGTACCTTAGGTACCAAGGGCATAGGTACTTCACAGGCCTACCAGGGGCTGCAGCATGTATTATGCCACCCCTGGGAAGCAGACTAAAATCTGACACCACAGGCCTGCTACTGCAGCCTGAGTGAGGAAGTGCTAGCACCCCTCACTGAGATATAGGTTCCCTATGTCTCTCCTGCACACACATATAACCTATCAGTCACCCCTAAGGCAGGCCCTATCAATCCTGAGGCAGGGTGCTTGGCTTCTATGTGAGGGGGTGCCTCTGCCTGAGCAGGGCCCCTCTGCAGCTCTCAGAGTCCATTCTCTGGTGCTGTTTGTGGATGCGGTTAAACCATGTACTTTTAAGTTGCATTATATCCTCGCGGTAAAATGCTAACTTTGGAATGGCTGCATCGAAACATGTCGTGTTTGGTGTCAAACATCTTGGAATACTACCCCCCGCCAGTCCTGGCGGCGGAGGTAGCATTCCACCCTTCTAGAGGGATAGACATGTACCTACTGTGGAAACGCGGTAGAATCCTGCAGAGCCCTGGCATCACAAAATGGATGCCACCAGTCACAGACACTGGGCTGCCCTCCTGCTGATGACCAACACTCGCAGTGGAGGAAGCCCAACAATAGATATCCTATCCCAAGGGGGTGTGACCACCTCCCAGACAGGGTTTAGTGTATTGGGGCTGGGTGGGTGCACTCTTAGAGTGCTTTGAAGTCCTGCACTGGGGAGCAGAAGGCTCCTCTGTGCATATGCCAGTTCAAACCGGCTCAGGGGCTACCTGTCCCTGCTCTGGCGCGAAACTGGACAAAGGGAAGTGGGTGTAGCCACCCACTCCCCTGACCCTCCCATAGGTAGGGTCATAGAGCTAGTCCCTCCCCTTCTTTTGGTATAAGTGGGGGAACCTGTGCATTGCACCCTAGATTTCCCTGGACGATGCTCTACAAGAAGAATCCCGGACCGTCGACGTTCCACTACCTTTGGAAGACTGAAGAATCTCCCTTGGAGTCAAGGAGTGACTCCCCTGCTTGGCAGGCACCAAAAACTACAAACAACGGTTGCAAACTACGCCGCTCCCGCCGGAGTCCGAAGTCTCTGCAGCCCAAGAAGTAGATTTCCTGACTTCTCAAAGGCCATCGTGAGTCCCCAGTGAAGCTGAGGCCAGTGGACCCCAAGAGTAACGAGGAACCGCGACCCCTGGGTACCGTGCACTATTGTCGAGTGCAACCCCTCACAACGTTCCACGAACTTGTGCTTTGGACCACGTGTGGTCCCAGCCTCCAGCAGGAATCCCTCTTAAGATCAGAGGCCTACCATGTCCCGAGTGACCGTGGGCTCCTGTGAGAGAATCCTCTCAAGGCGTCTTCGCGATCCTTTGCCAGCCGGCTTGTGGGTCCCCAGAAGACTTTCTAAAGAAACCAAAGGGCACTCCTGGTTGCACCAGGCCTGCCCTGACTTATCCTCGCTGGGTGAGTTCCACAGACCTTGCTGGTCTGCGCCATTGTCTCTTCACACTTTCCCAGAGACTTGCTGTTACCAAGGTTTGTTGGCTCCGATCGAGTCGCCGATACCGCAGTAAGCTGCAAACATCATGGGACACGCCAAATCCAGCTCCTGGTTGTCGTCGACACCTCCTGGACCTGGTGGCTGAAGAGTCAAGGCAACTGCGAGCGACCTGAATCTTGCGACGACGGTGGGCATCCATCTTCCTTGCCCCGAGTCACTGCCAAGTGACTTTGAACACTGTCCCCTCTGCTTTCAGGTCTTCCATCTTCCGAATCCAGGCTTGGATTCCCCGGACACTTCTCCTGTCGCCGCAAGCAGCAAGCCTTCACTGGCTCCCATTGAAAACGACGCCGCGACCCGACACCAAAGAACACCTATGCACCCGGCTCCCTGGGTGAGGTAACTTCAGCACTACGGTGCTCCTGTGGGTGTGGGCCCTAGAACTACTTACCCTGTAAGTGACTTGCTTGTAGCTTCCCTAGAAGTGTCCTAAAACTCGAACTTTCTAAGTGCGACAATTGCGCTGACTCGTACAGGGTTCACGTCTGTGTTAGACACACTGCGTCCATCTCCTTTGTAACACTATCTAAAACTGTATCCTTCGACTCGTACTGAGTCCGATCGGTGTTCACCTCGAACACACAAAGGGCCTGTAACTCTGAGTTCTCCATTGCATTGACTCGCACAAGGTCCGCGTCTGTGTTAGACACACCGCGTCCAACTCCCTTGCAATACCATCTGTAACCGCGTCCTTCGACTCGTACAAGGACCGATCGGTGTGTTCGCCTCGAACACGCAAGGGATCTTTAACATTGATATTTCAATCGCGTCTGAGTGCATAGACTCGTACAGGATTCGCATCGGTGCCAGGTCACCGCGTCCGTCCCCTGTGGGTCTCCTACAACTACCTGGGGTGGTTCTTGGGGGTCCCTCGATTCTAGATGCCCTAGACCTAGGTCTAGCAAACTAAGATTGTAATATTCAATTGTGCTAAACTTATCCTGATAATATTTGACTTGTACATATGTTCCTGTCCTCTAATCTCATAAAGAGATTAGTAGAGAGTGTTTATTAATAAATACATATATATTTGATATATATACCTGTGTGGTGTCTTTTCGTTTGGTGATTCAAGAGGTTGTGTGGTAAAACAAGCTGCTTTACATTCCTTCAAGACTTAGCCTGAAGGCTGCTCTCCACAGCTACCACTAGGATAGCTTTCTATAAAGGTTGTCTTAAACCTATCTACCATAAGAGTCGAATTGTTCTGGTGCAAGGTGTCCACTTTAATTAGTGAACAGCATATACCAGGCCAACTTCTCACATTGGTGGGCAGCGTGTGGGATTCCAGCTTGCTATTGTTTTACCAGAAAATCTCTATTTGAATTACTAACTGAAAACCACTATAGGTACTTGAGGTACATATAAAGTCAAGCTTAGTATCGATAAGTTCTACTGAACTTAGAGCTGTGTGCCAAGGGATAGCACACCCTTTCTACAGCTCAAGCTAGTATCAGTAGGCCACAAACTAGTGTAGGTAGTACAACACTGCACAACACTAGAATGTCCTTAAAGGGTGGAACCAGTGGATCCACTCAGCCTCAGTATAAGGACATGGCTTTCTCTGACTTGAGAGCCATGTGTGTCGAAAGACACCTGAGACTAGGACAGAGTTCCTCAACCCTGCACCTGATAGATCTGCTGACAGCAGATGATCTTAGATTGGCTCTAGGAGCTAATGGGTCTGAATCAGTGGGTGGGTCAATTACAGTATCTGGGTCAGACGATGAAAATCCGAATGACCAGGACTCTGTGATTGAAGGGCCAGGCCTCAAGGGGCCTGAAAAGGACAGAGGAATTCTCCCTCAGAGAACTGACAGAGTGGACGAGAGGCATAGGTCCCCTTCCAGGGAATCTGAGCACTCTTATCACTCTGGCAGAGAATTTGTCTATCAGAGGAACTCATACTTTCCCATAAGAGGACCTCCTCTGAAAGAATGTGCAAACTGCTGCAGTATGAGGAAGCAAGAGTTGCCCTCAGAACCAAGCAGTTGGCACTGGATAGAGAAGCCCTGGAGATCCAGAGAGCTTCTAGAAGAGAGGGTTAGAACCCCTTGGTGGCAGCAACAGTGTCCCTAGAGGCAGAGAATCTATTCCAGACCATAGGAACCTGAGCAAGGTTGTTCCTCCCTACCAGAGTGGGGATGATATCCACAAGTGGATAACTGCTATGGAGAGGGCCTGTAGAGTACAGCAGGTCCCCCAGAAGCAGTGGGCAGCAATCTTGTGGCTCTCCTTTTCAGATAAAGGTAGAGACAAGCTCCTCACTGTTAGAGAAGAGGATGCTGATGATTATGAAGTCCTTAAGAGTGCACTAATAGATGGGTTTGGCTTAACCACTGAACAGTACAGGTTGAAGTTCAGAGATACCCAGAAGGCACAGACTCAGGACTGGACTGACTTTGTTGATTGTGCAACCAATGCTCTGCAGGGTTGGCTGGTTGGCAGTAGGGTTACTGATTTCAAGGGATTGTATAATCTGATGATGAGAGAACAGATCCTTAATAATTGCCAGAACCAGTTGTTGCATCAGTACCTGGTGGACTCGGATCTGACCTCTCCCCAAGAATTGGGAAAGAAGGCAGACAAGTGGGTCAGAACCAGGGTGAGGCAGAAACCCCAGAACCAAGGGGTGACACCAAGAAGCAAGATCCTAAGGGCTCTGAGAAAGGTGGGGATAAGTCAAAAGACCAGAAGTCTTCACAAGGGCCCCAAAAATCTGCATCTGGTGGGGAGTCACAAACCAACAAGGGAAAAGGCCAAAAGAAGCCCTGGTGCAAATTCTGTAAACAGAAGGGGCACTGGACTTCTGACTGTAACAAGTCCAAAGACCAAACCACCACCACTCCTGACCCTAAGGCAACTGTTCCCCCTAGTTCAGCTACTGGTGGAGGTGTTACACAGAATAAGGGTGTAGTAGGGTTGACCCTGGGTTCTGAAGTAGACTCTGACCTAGTCAGAGTACCCACTCAGGCAATGCTGATTTGTGAGGGAGACCTTAATATGTCCTTCCTAGTGAGTCCCAGTAATCTGGGCAAATACAAACAGCAGCCTGTAATAAATGGCAAACAGGCTTTGGCATTTAGGGACACAGGTGCTAGTGTCACCATGGTGGCAGAGGATCTTGTGGACCCTGGACAGATCATCCTGGGCGAACTGTACCAGGTGACCAATGCAAGCAACGTCAGGACCAACCATAGTCTGGCAGTTGTGAATTTCTCCTGGGGAGGGGTAACTGGCCTCAAGAAGGTTGTAGTCAGTGCAGACCTCCCTGTCGAATGTCTGTTGGGCAATGATCTAGAGACTTCAGCCTGGTCTGAAGTAGAGCTATGGACTCATGCTGAGATGTTGGGCATCCCTGCAGAGGTATTTGCTGTGACCAGGTCACAAGCAAGAATGCATGACACTGAACCAGCTCTGGATCCTGGAACAATGGACCAGATGCTTCCCAAGAGGAGGAGCAGTAGGGTAAAGGCAGTGCCTTCCCCTCTGTCTCAGATCACAGATTCACCCCCAGAGGGAGGTGAAGCAGATCCTGAAGAAGGAACTGCCCCAGAGGGACTTGAGCCTGATCAGGTTGAGTTCTTGGGGGCAGGGGGCCCTTCCAGGGAAGATCTGAGGAAGGAGCAACAGTGCTGCCCCTCTCTTGAACCCCTCAGACAGCAGGCTGCTGCTGAGGCTGCTGGGAGTGCTAGTGGGTCCCATAAAGTTTATTGGGATGAGGGACTCCTATATTCTGAAGGTAGAGACCCAGCCCCTGGAGCCACCAGGAGGTTGGTAATACCTCAGAAGTTTAGGGGGTTCCTCTTGACCCTAGCACAAGACATCCCTTTAGCAGGACACTTGGGCCAAAATAAGACCTGGGACAGGCTTGTTCCACATTTCCATTGGCCACATATGTCAGAGGACACAAAGGAGTTTTGTCGCTCCTGTGTCACATGCCAAGCCAGTGGTAAGGCAGGTGGCACAACAAAGGCCCCCCTCATACCACTACCTGTGGTGGGGGTACCCTTTGAAAGGGTAGGGATTGACATTGTTGGTCCCCTTGACCCTCAAACTGCATCTGGGCACAGGTATATCCTGGTGGTAGTGGATCATGCCACCAGGTACCCAGAAGCAATTCCCCTAAGGACCACCACAGCCCCTGTGGTGGCAAGAACCCTCATTGGAGTCTTCTCCAGAGTGGGTTTTCCAAAGGAGGTCATTTCTGACAGAGGTACCAACTTCATGTCAGGATATCTAAAAGCAATGTGGAAGGAGTGTGGTGTAACTTACAAGTTCACCACCCCTATCACCCACAATGCAATGGTTTAGTTGAGCAGCTTCAACAAAACCTTGAAAGGAATGATTAAAGGACTCCCAGAGAAGCTTAGGCGGAAATGGGACCTTCTTCTTCCTTGCCTGTTGTTTGCCTACAGAGAGGTTCCACAGAAGGGGTTGGCTACAGCCCATTTGAGCTTCTGTTTGGGCATCCTGTGAGAGGTCCACTGTGTTTGGTAAAGAGGGCTGGGAGTTACCTCTCAAGCCCCCAAACAAGATGTGATGGACTATGTACTTGGTCTCCGCTCCCGGATGGCAGAGTACATGAAAAAGGCAACCAAAAACCTAGAGGCCAGGCAAGAATTACAATAAGCTTGGCATGACCAAAAGGCTGTACTGACTGTATACCAGCCAGGACAGAAAGTGTGGGTGTTGGAGCCTGTGGCCCCAGCAGCCCTCCAGGACAAGTGGAGTGGCCCCCATACAATAGTTGAACAGAAGGGAGAAGTCACCTACCTGGTGAATCTTGGAACTCCCAGGAGCCCCCTGAAGGTGCTCCATGTCAACAGATTAAAGCCATATGTTGACAGGGCTGACATGGAGCTTGCTCATGGCAACTGATGAGGACCAGGAGGAGGAGAGTGACCCTCTCCCTGACCTGCTCTCTCAGAACCCTGATGATGGGTCAGTAGATGGTGTTGCTTTGGCAAGCAGCCTCACTGACCATCAGCAAACTGAGTGCAGACAGGTTCTGCAACAGTTTGGACAAATGTTTAGCCTGACCCCTAGTCAGACTTCCTGACACTGGACACTGGAGACAGTCTGCCTGTCAAGAATAAAATCTACAGGCAACCTGACCATGTCAGGGACTGTATCAGGACTGAAGTCCAGAAAATGTTGGAGCTAGGTGTAATTGAGCCTTCAGATAGCCCTTGTGCTAGTCCAGTAGTCCTGGTACCCAAGCCTCATACCCAGGGTGGTAAGAAAGAAATGAGGTTTTGTGTAGACTACAGAGGCCTCAATGCAGTCACTAGGACTGATGCCTATCCCATACCAAGGGCAGATGAGCTGATTGATACTTTGGCCTCAGCCAAGTATCTAAGCACGTTTGACCTAACAGCTGGCTACTGGCAGATCAGATTAGCTGATGATGCAAAAGCCAAGACAGCATTTTCGACCCCTGGTGGGTCACTACCACTTTGTGGTGATGCCCTTTGGATTGAAAAATGCACCTGCCACTTTCCAGAGGTTGGTGAATAAAGTTTTGACAGGGATGGAAACTTATTGCTCAGCTTATCTAGATGATATTGCTGTCTTTAGTTCCTCCTGGCAGGATCACCTGGTCCACCTCAGGAATGTTTTGGAGGCCCTGCAAAGGCAGGCCTCACTATCAAGGCCACTAAGTGCCAGATAGGGCAGAGTCAGGTTGTGTACCTGGGCCACCTTGTAGGTGGAGGCCAGGTTCAGCCTTTACAGAGCAAGATCCAGACCATAATGGAATGGGTTGCTCCAACCACCCGGACACAGGTGAGAGCCTTCTTAGGCCTATCTGGGTACTATAGGAGGTTTGTCAAGGGATATGGATCTATAGTGACCCCCTTGAATGACCTGACCTCAAAGAAAATGCCAAAAAGGTTCAGTGGACAGCTAGCTGTCAAAAGGCATTTGAAGACCTAAAGCAGGCCATGTGCACTGCCCCCATCTTACAGAGTCCAGACTACACCAAAAGTTCATTGTCCAAACAGATGATTCTGAGCTGGGTGTGGGAGCTGTACTGTCTCAACTGAATGTTGAAGGTCAAGACCAGCCAGTAGCTTTTATTAGCAGAAGGCTGACCCCTAGAGAGAAACGTTGGTCAGCTATAGAGAGGAGGCCTTTGCTGTGGTATGGGCCCTGAAGAAGCTGAGGGCATACTTGTTTGGTACTCACTTCATAGTTCAGACCGACCACAAGCCCCTCCTATGGCTTAAACAAATGAAAGGAGAAAACCCAAAACTTTTGAGGTGGTCCATTTCCCTACAGGGGATGGTCTATACAGTGGAACATAGACCTGGGACCCAACATGCCAATGCAGATGGACTCTCAAGGTATTTCCACTTTGAACACGAAGACTCAACTGGTCAAGGTTAGTTTAGTGTCCCTGCGTTTGGGGGGTTGTGTAGGAGAGTAGGATCTGCCTCTTATGTTGCCCCCACTTTTTCTGATGTTTACACTGGTTTCTGGCTATAGTCAGGCTGGGACCCTGCTAATCAGGGCCCCAGCCTCTCTGTTCTCTCTAAACGATTTGGAGTGCACTCTAGGTGCACTAGTGATTGGATACTGTGGCACCTTATGAGTCCCTAGTATATGGTACCTTAGGTACCAAGGGCATAGGTACTTCACAGGCCTACCAGGGGCTGCAGCATGTATTATGCCACCCCTGGGAAGCAGACTAAAATCTGACACCACAGGCCTGCTACTGCAGCCTGAGTGAGGAAGTGCTAGCACCCCTCACTGAGATATAGGTTCCCTATGTCTCTCCTGCACACACATATAAACCTATCAGTCACCCCTAAGGCAGGCCCTATCAATCCTGAGGGCAGGGTGCTTGGCTTCTATGTGAGGGGGTGCCTCTGCCTGAGCAGGGCCCCTCTGCAGCTCTCAGAGTCCATTCTCTGGTGCTGTTTGTGGATGCGGTTAAACCATATACTTTTAAGTTGCATTATATCCTCGCGGTAAAATGCTAACTTTGGAATGGCTGCATCGAAACATGTAGTGTTTGGTGTCAAACATCTTGGAATACTACCCCCGCCGCCAGTCCTGGCAGCGGGGGTAGCATTCCACCCTTCTAGAGGGATAGACATGTACCTACTGTGGAAACGCGGTAGAATCCTGCAGAGCCCTGGCATCACAAAATGGATGCCACCAGTCACAGACACTGGGCTGCCCTCCTGCTGATGACCAACACTCGCAGTGGAGGAAGCCCAACAATAGATATCCTGTCCCAAAGGGGTGTGACCACCTCCCAGACAGGGTTTAGTGTATTGGGGCTGGGTGGGTGCACTCTTAGAGTGCTTTGAAGTCCTGCACTGGGGGAGCAGAAGGCTCCTCTGTGCATATGCCAGTTCAAACCGGCTCAGGGGCTACCTGTCCCTGCTCTGGCGCGAAACTGGACAAAGGGAAGTGGGTGTAGCCACCCACTTCCCTGACCCTCCCATAGGTAGGGTCATAGAGCTAGTCCCTCCCCTTCTTTTGGTATAAGAGGGGGAACCTGTGCATTGCACCCTAGATTTCCCTGGACGACGCTCTACAAGAAGAATCCCAGACCTTCGACGTTCCACTACCTTTGGAAGACTGAAGAATCTCCCTTGGAGTCAAGGAGTGACTCCCCTGCTTGGCAGGCACCAAATACTACAAACGACAGTCGCAAACTATGCCGCTCCCGCCGGAGTCCGAAGTCCCTGCAGCCCAAGAAGTAGATTTCCTGACTTCTCAAAGGCCATCGTGAGTCCCCAGCGAAGCTGAGGCCAGTGGACCCTAAGAGTAACGAGGAACCGCGACCCCTGGGTACCATGCACTATTGTCGAGTGCAACCCCTCACAACGCTCTACAAACTTGTGCTTTGGACCACGTATGGTCCCAGCCTCCAGCAGGAATCCCTCCTAAGATCAGAGGCCTACCACGTCCCGAGTGACCGTGGGCTCCTGTGAGAGAATCCTCCTGAGGTGTCTTTGCGATCCCTTGCCAGCCGGCTTGTGGGTCCCCAAAAGACTTTCTAAAGAAACCAAAGGGCTCCCGTGGTTGCACCAGGCCTGCCCTGACTTATCCTTGCTGGGTGAGTTCCACAGACCTTGCTGGTTTGCGCCATTGTCTCTTCACACTTTCCCCAAGACTTGCTGTTACCAAGGCTTGTTGGCTCCGATCGAGTCGCGGACACCGCAGTAAGCTGCAGACATTGTGGGACACGCCGAATCCAGCTCCTGGTTGTCGTCGACACCTCCTGGACCTCGTGACTGAAGAGTCAAGGCAACCGCGAACGACCTGAATCTTGCGACGACGGTGGGCATCCATCTTCCTTGCCCGAGTCACTGCCAAGTGACTTTGAACACTGACCCCTCTGCTTTCCAGGTCTTCCATCTTCCGAATCTAGGCTTGGATTCCCCCGGACACTTCTCCTGTCGCCGCAAGCAGCAAGTCTTCACTGGCTCCCGTTGAAAACGACGCCGCGACCCGACACCAAAGAACACCTATGCATCCGGCTCCCCTGGGTGAGGTAACTTCAGCACTACGGTGCTCCTGTGGAGTGTGGGCCCTAGAACTACTTACCCTGTAAGTGACTTGCTTGTAGCTTCCTAGAAGTGTCCTAAAACTCTAACTTTCTAAGTGCGACAATTGCGCTGACTCGTACAGGGTTCGCGTCTGTGTTAGACACACCGCGTCCATCTCCTTTGTAACACTATCTAAAACTGTATCCTTCGACTCGTACTGAGTCCGATCGGTGTTCGCCTCGAACACACAAAGGGCCTGTAACTCTGAGTTCTCCATTGCATTGACTCGCACAAGGTCCGCGTCTGTGTTAGACACACCGCTTCCAACTCCCTTGCAATACCATCTGTAACCGCGTCCTTCGACTTGTACAAGGACCGATCGGTGTGTTCGCCTCGAACACGCAAGGGATCTTTAACATTGATATTTCAATCGCGTCTGAGTGCATAGACTCGTACAGGATTCGCATCGGTGCCAGGTCACCGCGTCCGTCCCCTGTGGGTCTCCTACAACTACCTGGGGTGGTTCTTGGGGGTCCCTCGATTCTAGATGCCCTAGACCTAGGTTTAGCAAACTAAGATTGTAATATTCAATTGTGCTAAACTTATCCTGATAATATTTGACTTGTACATATGTTCCTGTCCTCTAATCTCATAAAGAGATTAGTAGAGAGTGTTTATTAATAAATACATATATATTTGATATATATACCTGTGTGGTGTCTTTTCATTTGGTGATTCAAGAGGTTGTGTGTAAAACAAGCTGCTTTACATTCCTTCAAGACTTAGCCTGAAGGCTGCTCTCCACAGCTACCACTAGGATAGCTTTCTATAAAGGTTGTCTTAAACCTATCTACCATAAGAGTCGAATTGTTCTGGTGCAAGGTGTCCACTTTAATTAGTGAACAGCATATACCAGGCCAACTTCTCACAGTCTGGAATGGCCATTTCTGTTTCAGGTCCTGCGGTCGTTTGGACTGGGGGACTCTTTTGTGGAATGGACCGCAATCCTGTATAGATCAGCGACGGCAAGGGTGCGGACGGGTAGCATGATTTCACCTATATGCCAAGTGGGGAGGGGAACGCGGCAGGGATGCCCGCTCTCCCCGCTGTTGTGCGCGCTAGCCATCAAACCGTTAGCAGCGCATGCACAGTTGGGAAACGCGTACCAGGGGTTGACCCGCTGTGGAGTACCGCAATACATATCTCTGTATGCCGATGACTTGCTTATGTTCCTAGCTAACACACGGGAGGCATTGGTCGGAGCAATGGGATTACTTCGGGAGTTTGGTAGGGTGTCGGGTCTCGGGGTGAACTGGGAGAAGACTTGCTTATTTCCGGTGTGCAGATCGGAGTCGGGGCCATTGCAAGTCGAGGGTGTAAGGTGGGAACCGACGTGCCTGCCATATCTTGGCACCCATATTTACCATGCACCAGAAGATGGGTTGGCGGGGAACATAGGGAGGGCTGTGCGCGGACTTAAGGGTAGTTTTCATTTTTGGAGCACTTTGCCACTCTCGGTGGCTGGTCGGGTGGCTCTAGTAAAGATGATAGCACTCCCCCGGCTGTTGTATTTCTTTTGGACGCTCCCCATATGGCTTCCGGCATCCATATTTCGGCATATTCGCTCCATGGTTGGGGGGTTCCTGTGGGGAAATGGTAGGCGGCGGGTGGCATTGGACACCATGATGCGGCTGAGGGCCCAGGGGGGGTTAGCAGTCCCAGACTTTGAGGGCTACTATTTGGCAGCCCAACTGCAATGGCACACCCAGGCGGTGGCGGCAGAGTTTAGGGGCCCGGATGATCTGGAGGGGAAATGGATACCGTGCCATGTGCTGTCCTATATAGTGCTCCAACAGCGCTTGAGACTTGGGTCGCTCACTAATGAGGAGAGGACACTGCGATTATGTTGGAACAGGAGCCTGCGTAGAGCAGGCATTGACCGCCCATATGCCCCGGAGATACCGCTGGGGATGTGTACAGCCCTTCCGCACGGAGGGGATTGGTCTGCGCTGGCGGGCTGGGAGGGCCTGGGAGTGCAGGTGTTGGGAGACCTCTATGAGGACGGAGCCTTGTTGCCTTATCACGCACTGCAGGACCGCCATGGCCTCCCCCGTGGGGATTATCTATTGCATTCCGCCCTGGTTACTGCGGTGCAACGGCACTGGAGGGGGGGCCTAACAGAGCCCCAGACAGCTAAGACATGTCGATATGTGGTGATGGCAGCGGGAACCTACAAAGCTGTCACGTGCCTTTATAAATACATGATAGAGGAGCGCACTGAGCCCTTACAGGGGTTACTGCAGAAATGGGAGATGGATCTAGGCAAAGAGCTTCCTGAAGCAGCTTGGGCCCACATAGTCGAGAGAGCGTAGAGGAGCACACGGAATGCAAGATTCCAGTTGGTTCACTTTTTTATACTGCACAGGGCGTATCTAACTCCGGCCAAAATAAATAAGTACTTTAGGACAGACACCGCACAATGCCCGCGTTGCCGGCTAGAGGGCGCGGATTTTAGCCACATGATGTGGAGTTGCCCACGCCTGGTCACATACTGGGAGGGAATAACAGAACGGCTGGGCGACATCACGGACAGACGACTTGAGGCCGACATGGGTACTTGCTTACTACATTGGTTTCCTCACACTTCCAAACTGAAGGTCACGAGCAAATTTTGGGACCTGGGATTGTTGATAGCCAAAAGAGAAATAACAGCACACTGGAAATCGAGAGAGGGGCCTAACGTGGGGAGATGGAAGGCGGAACTAATTAAATGGGTGACGAGTGAAAGCACAGTTAGATTCCAGCACGCCAGGCGGACAGACAATGAAAAGGCCCTGGAGACTGCAAGGGCGAGGAGGCCCTAGTGACAGAGCTGCAGGCTCCAGAGGGAGACTCAGACGGGGAATCAGACCCGCAGACCTGAAAGGGTGGGAGTAGAATGGCGAAAAGGGAGGAAGGGGCGCTCGAGACAGGCATGTTGTGCAGCCATGGTACTAGAGCACTTTGGAGTGAGGGCACATTACGAAGAGAAGGCCAGGTAGGGGACTGCAGCAGGAATAGTTGGTGGAGTGACTAGGTAGTCAAATCGGACACACCGGTGGGGGAGGGGTGGAGTGGGGTGGGGTGGGTAAAGGGTTGTTTTAGTTTGCCTCTCATATTCTCCTGGAGTGGGTTGGGTAGCTGAACAACAGGAGACGGACCAACCCCGATAGTGAGGCACTTAAGGGGGTGAAGGGGAATAGCGACTCACAAGTGCAAAGTGGGTAGATAGTAAGTAGGGAGGGGGGGAGGATTAAGTGGGAGAGGGGCCGCCTGCACTGATGAGCGTACAGTTTTGTGATATGGCAAACATGTTTTGTGTTGATAAAACTTAATAAAAACAATAAAAAGAAAAAAAAACCCTGTAAGCCACACGTTTATATCAGGAGAAAATGTAAAGTCAGGAAGAAAATCTGCATTTGGCAGGAGTTTTCTCTTTTTAAATTTTTGTGTGAAAATCTCTCTCACAAAACATATTTTGGGTTGAAATCTTCACATGCAAGCAAATATAGAAAGATCAGAAAACTGTGTGTCCTGTCATTTTTAGAACAAACTTCAAAACTTCTTCCACCTCTTAAACACTAAATACAGTTAGTTTGCTGACTATCAAGACTCCAGAGCTGTATCATGACGGGCTGCGCTGCTTCAGCGCAGAGCCAAGCATCTGTTTTATGTGTCTATAATACGTAACGTAAGTTAATTTAACCCAATATTTCTTTGAGTTAGTGCATTATTTTAGGCTACCTAGCTCAGAACGGAAAGAGGCAAGCCTTGCTCACTGTTTCGGAGTGCATAAAAATAGGTGCTTGGCTCTGTGCAGAGGCAGCGCAGCCCATCATGATACTGCCCCAGTTATTCACTGGAGCATTGTTGCTTTTTAAAACCTGTCACAAAAGAGACTCCTGACAAACTTCCTTTCCCTTCATCTGTCCTAACATGCTAGGGCAGTGATGGGTAATAGACTGTGAACGTCAGACGTGTACCCAATTCTGCCCCACTGCTACCTAAACAGACATCAGACCTGCATATGGCTGGGTCCAACATGAGGTGGCATGGTGTGCAATATAACGATGGATTGGGAAGCGGCCCGAGTGATACCAGTGGCTGGGATTAATTCAAGCATTTCATCCATCGCTTTTTGTATACTTTAGTGATTATGAGTTGGTTGCTGGTTTCTGACCCCTGCATAAACACGTGTTTACGTAGGGGTCAGAAATACAAGTTTAGTTGAATTTAACGTATCTGATAATTATCGGATCTGTTAAATACCTCAACCTTCGAGATTGAACAGGACAAAAGCATACAGTATTTACAGTATCATGCGGATCGTGGTGCATTAAACACCAAAATCTGCTTCTTATTTCCCAGAAACTCGTTATCTATCAGGTGCAATAAATAGCGCCTGTACTCGTAATCAGGGCCTAAGACGAGTAGAAATACCTGCAAAGTGTTAATGAGCGGAGTATCTAATGTTAAAAATGCACTTAAATTCGAGAGTAAAATTCCAGCGGAAATAGCTTCTACAAATATAAACAACTTTGTTGCCTAATTATTATCATTTCAAAGTGGCTTCAGCTCTCAGGGAATGGAATGTGACAGAGAAGTGGGGCAGCCAAGACCCCTGGGGGACTTCCCAGAGTATGACAAGACATTCCTTCACCCAGTGTGGCCACTTCACAACCTTCCGGCCTCCTTTGCTCCACCCTATGTTTATGAAGCAGGTCAAGTAGGGTCGGACAGGCCTTTAGGGCAATCAGGCAGTGCCTGATGGGCCGGTCTGACAGGTCAGTGTGGGGGCAGGATTTTGACTGTTTGTGGGCCTGTTTCATGGGCTGCTGGGCCTGTTTGTACTGTTTATTTCCCAATATTAGCACAAGTATTGCCTGCAGAAATTTCAAATGCTTGCAGTCTCCCTCACTTTGGCTGTACCCAGGAAGGAGTTACAGTGAAGCTGATGCATAAAAAAGGAAACTATAGCCTTCGTTCCAATTATAGGCTGCCAAGTCTGACTGATGTAATTGCTGACATATATTCAAAAGAGTTTTGCAACATCTGAGCCCTTGGATCTTACAGCAAAATGTGATTCCCCCGAAACAGGGCAGTGTCTGGGAAGGTCTCCCCACTCCAGACCATGGTTTCACTCTCTGGGTAGAGCACGGGGTTGATGGAATGAACAGGGCAGTGTCTGGGAGGGTCTCCCCACTCCAGACCATGGTTTCACTCTCTGGCTAGAGCACGGGGTCGATAAAGTGAACAGGGTGGTTTCTGGGAGGGTCTCCCCACTCCAGACCATTGTTTCACTCTCTGGCTAGAGCACGGGGTTGATGGAATGAACAGGGCAGTATCTCCCCACTCCAGACCATGGTTTCACTCTCTGGCTAGAGCACGGGGTTGATAGAGTGAACAGTGTGGTTTCTGGGAGGGTCTCCCCACTCCAGACCATTGTTGCACTCTCTGGCTAGAGCACGGGGTCGATGGAGTGAACAGGGCAGTGTCTGGGAGGGTCTCTCCACTCCAGACCATTGTTTTACTCTCTGCGTAGAGCACGGGGTCGATGGAGTGAACAGGTTGGTTTCTGGGAGGGTCTCTCCACTCCTGACCATTGTTTCACTCTCTGGTTAGAGCACGAGGTCGATGGAGTGAACAGGTTTGTTTCTGGGAGGGTATCTCCACTCCAGACCATTGTTTCACTCTCTGGGTAGAGCATGGGATCGATGGAGTGAACAGGGTGCTTTCTGGGAGGGTCTCTCCACTCCAGACCATTGTTTCACTCTCTGGGTAGAGCACAGGGTCGATGGAGTGAACAGGGTGGTTTCTGGGAGGGTCTCTCCACTCCTGACCATTGTTTCACTCTCTGGGTAGAGCACGGCATCGATGGAGTGAACAGGTTGGTTTCTGGGAGGGTCTCTCCACTCCAGGCCATTGTTTCACTCTCTGGGTAGAGCACGGGGTCGATAAAGTGAACAGCGTGGTTTCTGGGAGGATCTCTCCACTCCAGACCATTGTTTCACTCTCTGGGTGGAGCACGGGATCGATGGAGTGAACAGGGCAGTGTCTGGGAGGGTCCCCCCACTCCAGACCATAGTTTCACTCTCTGGGTGGAGCACGTGATCGATGGAGTGAACGGGTTGGTTTCTGGGAGGGTCTCTCCACTCCTGACAATTGTTTCACTCTCTGGGTAGAGCACGGGATCGATGGAGTGAACAGGTTGGTTTCTGGGAGGGTCTCTCCACTCCAGACCATTGTTTCACTCTCTGGGTAGAGCACGGGGTCGATAAAGTGAACAGGGTGGTTTCTGGGAGGGTCTCTCCACCACAGACCATTGTTTCACTCTCTGGGTAGAGCACAGAGTCGATGGACTGAACAGGGCAGTGTCTGGGAGGGTCCCTCCACTCCTGACCATTGTTTCACTCTCTGGGTAGAGCACAGAGTCGATGGAGTGAACAGAGCAGTGTCTGGAAGTGTCTCTCAACTCCAGACCATTGTTTCACTCTCTGGGTAGAGCACGGGATCGATGCAGTGAATAGGGCAGTGTCTGGGAGGATCTCTCCACTCCAGACCATTGTTTCATTTTCTGGGTAGAGCACGGGATCGATGGAGTGAACAGGTTAGTTTCTGGGAGGGTCTCTCCACTCCAGACCATTGTTTCACTCTCTGGGTAGAGCACGGGATCGATAAAATGAACAGGGTGGTTTCTGGGAGGGTCTCTCCACTCCAGACCATTGTTTCACTCTCTGGGTGGAGCATGGGGTCGATAAAGTGAACAGGGTGGTTTATGGGAGGGTCTCTCCACTCCAGACCATTGTTTTACTCTCTGGGTAGAGCACAGGATCGATGGAGTGAACAGGTCGGTTCATGGGAGGGTCTCTCCACTCCTGACCATTGTTTCACTTTCTGGGTAGAGCACTTGGTCGATGGAGTGAACAGGTTTGTTTCTGGGAGGGTCTCTCCACTCCAGACCATTGTTTCACTCTCTGGGTAGAGCACAGAGTCGATGGAGTGAGCAGGGTGGCTTCTGGGAGGGTATCTCAACTCCTGACCATTGTTTCACTCTCTGGGTAGAGCACGGGATCGATGGAGGGAACAGGTTGGTTTCTGGGAGGGCTCTCCACTCTAGGCCATTGTTTCACTCTCTGGGTAGAGCAAAGGGTCGATAAAGTGAACAGGGTGGTTACTGGGAGGGTCTCTCCACTCCAGACCATTGTTTCACTCTCTGGGTCGAGCACAGAGTCGATGGAGTGAACAGGGCAGTGTCTGGGAGGGTCCCTCCACTCCAGACCATTGTTTCACTCTCTGGCTAGAGCACGGGGTCGGTAAAGTGAACAGGGTGGTTTCTGGGAGGGTCTATCCACTCCTGACCATTGTTTCACTCTCTGGGTAGAGCACGGGATCGATGGAGTGAACAGGTTGGTCTCTGGGAGGGTCTCTCCACTCCTGACCATTGTTTCACTCTCTGGGTAGAGCACAGGATCGATGGAGTGAACAGGTTGGTTTCTGGGAGGGTCTCTCCACTCCAGGCCATTGTTTCACTTGCTGGGTAGAGCACGGGGTCGATAAAGTGAACAGGGTGGTTTCTGGGAGGGTCTCTCCACCACAGACCATTGTTTCACTCTCTGGGTAGAGCACAGAGTCGATGGAGTGAACAGGGCAGTGTCTGGGAGGGTCTCTCCACTCCTGACCATTGTTTCACTCTCTAGGTAGAGCACAGAGTCGATGGAGTGAACAGGGCAGTGTCTGGGAGGGTCTCTCCACTCCAGACCATTGTTTCACTCTCTGGGTAGAGCACAGACTCGATGGAGTGAATGGGGTGGTTTCTGGGAGGGTCTCTCAACTCCAGACCATTGCTTCACTCTCTGGGTAGAGCACGGGATCGATGGAGTGAACAGGGTGGTTTCTGGGAGGGTCTCTCCACCACAGACCATTGTTTCACTCTCTGGGTAGAGCACAGAGTTGATGGAGTGAACAGGGTGGTTTCTGGGAGGTTCTCTCCACTCCAGACCATTGTTTCACTCTCCGGGTAGAGCACGGGGTCGATAAAGTGAACACGGTGGTTTCTGGGAGGGTCTCTCCACCACAAACCATTGTTTCACTCTCTGGGTAGAGCACGGGGTCGATAAAGTGAACAGGTTGGTTTCTGGGTGGGTCTCTCCACTCCAGGCATTGTTTCACTCTCTGGGTAGAGCACGGGGTCGATAAAGTGAACAGGGTGGTTTCTGGGAGGATCTCTCCACTCCAGACCATTGTTTCACTCTCTGGGTGGAGCACGGGATCGATGGAGGCAACAGGGCAGTGTCTGGGAGGGTCCCCCCACTCCAGACCATTGTTTCACTCTCTGGGTGGAGCAAGTGATCGATGGAGTGAACAGGTTGGTTTCTGGGAGGGTCTCTCCACTCCTAACCATTGTTTCACTCTCTGGGTAGAGCACGGGATCGATGGAGTGAACAGGTTGGTTTCTGGGAGGGTCTCTCCACTCCAGGCCATTGTTTCACTCTCTGGGTAGAGCACAGGGTCAATAAAGTGAACAGGGTGGTTACTGGGAGGGTCTCTCCACTCCAGACCTTTGTTTCACTCTCTGGGTCGAGCACAGAGTCGATGGAGTGAACAGGGCCGTGTCTGGGAGGGTCTCTCCACTCCAGACCATTGTTTCACTCTCTGGCTAGAGCACGGGGTCAGTAAAGTGAACAGGGGGGTTTCTGGGAGGGTCTCTCCACTCCTGACCATTGTTTCACTCTCTGGGTAGAGCACGGGATCGATAAAGTGAACATTGTGGTTTCTGGGAGGGTCTCTCCACTCCAGACCATTGTTTTACTCTCTGCGTAGAGCACGGGGTCGAAGGAGTGAACCGGTTGGTTTCTGGGAGGGTCTCTCCACTCCTGACCATTGTTTCACTCTCTGGGAAGAGCACGAGGTCGATGGAGTGAACAGGTTTGTATCTGGGAGGGTCTCTCCACTCCAGACCATTGTTTCACTCTCTGGGTAGAGCACAGGAACAATGGAGTGAACAGGGTGATTTCTGGGATGTCTCTCCACTCCAGACCATTGTTTCACTCTCTGTGTAGAGCACGGGGTCAATGGAGTGAACAGGGTGGTTTCTGGGAGGGTCTCTCCATTCCAGACCATTGTTTCACTCTCTGGGTAGAGCACAGGGTCGATAAAGTGAACAGGTTGGTTTCTGGGAGGATCTCTCCACTCCAGACCATTGTTTCACTCTCTGGGTGGAGCACGGGATCGATTGAGTGAACAGGGCAGTGTCTGGGAGGGTCCCCCCACTCCAGACCATTGTTTCACTCTCTGGGTGGAGCACGGGATCGATGGAGTGAACAGGTTGGTTTCTGGGAGGGTCTCTCCACTCCTGACCATTGTTTCACTCTTTGGGTAGATCACAGAGTCGATGGAGTGAACAGGGTGGTTTCTGGGAGGGTCTCTCCACTCCTGACCATTGTTTCAGTCTGTGGGTAAAGCACAGGACCGATGGAGTGAACAGGTTGGTTTCTGGGTGGGTCTCTCCACTCCAGGCCATTGTTTCACTCTCTGGGTAGAGCACGGGGTCGATAAAGTGAACAGGGTGGTTTCTGGGACGATCTCTCCACTCCAGAGCATTGTTTCACTCTCTGGGTGGAGCACGGGATCGATGGAGTGAACAGGGCAGTGCCTGGGAGGGTCCCCCTACTCCAGACCATTGTTTCACTCTCTGGGTGGAGCACGGGATCGATGGAGTGAACAGGTTGGTTTCTGGGAGGGTCTCTCCACTCCTGACCATTGTTTCACTCTCTGGGTAGAGCACAGGATCGATGGAGTGAACAGGTTGGTTTCTGGAAGGGTCTCTCCACTCGAGGCCATTGTTTCACTCTCTGGGTAGAGCACGGGTCGATAAAGTGAACAGGGTGGTTTCTGGGAGGGTCTCTCCACCACAGACCATTGTTTCACTCTCTGGGTAGAGCACAGAGTAGATGGAGTGAACAGGGCAGTGTCTGAGAGGGTCTCTCCACTCCTGACCTTTGTTTCACTCTCTGGGTAGAGCACAGATTCGATGGAGTGAACAGGGCAGTGTTGGGGAGGGTCTCTCCACTCCAGACCATTGTTTCACTCTCTGGGTAGAGCACAGACTCGATGCAGTGAATGGGGTGGTTTCTGGGAGGGTCTCTCAACTCCAGACCATTGCTTCACTCTCTGGGTAGAGCACGGGATCGATGGAGTGAACAGGGTGGTTTCTGGGAGGGTCTCTCCACCACAGACCATTGTTTCACTCTCTGGGTAGAGCACAGAGTCGATGGAGTGAACAGGGTGGTTTCTGGGAGGGTCTCTCCAATCCTGACCATTGTTGCACTCTCTGGGTGGAGCATGGTGTCGATGGAGTGAACAGGTTGGTTTCTGGGAGGGTCTCTCCACCCCTGACCATTGTTTCACTCTCTGGGTAGAGCACGGGAACGATGGAGTGAACAGGTTGGTTTCTGGGAGGGTGTCTCCACTCCTGACCATTGTTTCATTTTCTGGGCTAGAGCTTGGGGTCGATGGAGTGAACAGGGTGGTTTCTGGGAGGGTCTCTCCACTCCAGGCCTTTGTTTCACTCTCTGGCTAGAGCACAGGGTCGATAGACTGAACAGGGCAGTGTCTGGGAGGGTCCCCCCACTCCAGACCATTGTTTCACTCTCTGGGTGGAGCACAGGATCGATGGAGTGAATAGGTTGGTTTCTGGGAGGGTCTCTCCACTCCAGACCATTGTTTCACTCTCTGGGTAGAGCACAGAGTCGATGGAGTGAACAGGGTGGTTTCTGGGAGGGTCTCTCCACTCCTGACCATTGTTTCACTCTCTGGGTAGAGCTCGGGATCGATGGAGTGAACAGGTTGGTTTCTGGGAGGGTCTCTCCACTCCAGACCATTGTTTCACTCTCTGGGTAGAGCACAGTGTTGATGTAGTGAACAGGTTGGTTTCTGGGAGGGTCTCTCCACTCCTGACCATTGTTGCACTCTCTGGGTGGAGCATGGGGTCGATGGAGTGAACAGGTTGGTTTCTGGGAGGGTCTCTCCACCCCTGACCATTGTTTCACTCTCTGGGTAGAGCACAGGAACGATGGAGTGAACAGGTTGGTTTCTGGGAGGGTGTCTCCACTCCTGACCATTGTTTCATTTTCTAGGCTAGAGCACGGGGTCGATGGAGTGAACAGGGTGGTTTCTGGGAGGGTCTCTCCACTTCAGGCCATTGTTTCACTCTCTGGCTAGAGCACAGGGTCGATAAAATGAACAGGGTGGTTTCTGGGAGGGTCTCTCCACTCCAGACCATTGTTTCACTCTCTGGGTAGAGCACAGGATCGATAAAATGAACAGGGTGGTTTCTGGGAGGGTCTCTCCACTCCAGACCATTGTTTCACTCTCTGGGTAGAGCACAGAGTCGATGGAGTGAACAGGGTGGTTTCTGGGAGGGTCTCTCCACTCCTGACCATTTTTTCACTCTCTGGGTGGAGCACGGGATCGATGGAGTGAACAGGTTGGTTTCTGGGAGGGTTTCTCCACTCCAGACCATTGTTTCACTCTCTGGGTAGAGCACGGGGTCGATGGAGTGAACAGGTTGGCTTCTGGGAGGGTCCCCCCACGCCAGACCATTGTTTCACTCTCTGGGTGGAGCACGGGTCGATGGAGTGAAGAGGGTGGTTTCTGGGAGGGTCCCCCCACTCCAGACCAATGTTTCACTCTCTGGGTGGAGCACGGGATCGATGGAGCGGACAGGTTTCTTTCTGGGAGGGTCTCTCCACTCCTGACCATTGTTTCACTCTCTGGGTAGAGTACGGGATCGATGGAGTGAACAGGTTGGTTTCTGGGAGGGTCTCTCCACTCCAGACCATTGTTTCACTCTCTGGGTAGAGCACAGAGTCGATGGAGTGAACAGGGCAGTGTCTGGGAGGGTCCCCCCACTCCAGACCATTGTTTCACTCTCTGGGTGGAGCACGGGATCGATGGAGTGAACGGGTTGGTTTCTGGGAGGGTCTCTCCACTCCTGACCATTGTTTCACTCTCTGGGTAGAGCACGGGATCGATGGAGTGAACAGGTTGGTTTCTGGGAGGGTCTCTCCACTCCAGACCATTGTTTCACTCTCTGGGTAGAGCACGGGGTCGATAAAGTGAACAGGGTGGTTTCTGGGAGGGTCTCTCCACCACAAACCATTGTTTCACTCTCTGGGTAGAGCACAGAGTCGATGGACTGAACAGGGCAGTGTCTGGGAGGGTCCCTCCACTCCTGACCATTGTTTCACTCTCTGGGTAGAGCACAGAGTCGATGGAGTGAACAGGGCAGTGTCTGGAAGTGTCTCTCCACTCCAGACCATTGTTTCACTCTCTGGGTAGAGCACGGGATCGATGCAGTGAACAGGGCAGTGTCTGGAAGTGTCTCTCCATTCCAGACCATTGTTTCATTTTCTGGGTAGAGCACGGGATCGATGGAGTGAACAGGTTGGTTTCTGGGAGGGTCTCTCCACTCCAGACCATTGTTTCACTCTCTGGGTAGAGCACGGGATCGATAAAATGAACAGGGTGGTTTCTGGGAGGGTCTCTCCACTCCAGACCATTGTTTCACTCTCTGGGTGGAGCACGGGGTCGATAAAGTGAACAGGGTGGTTTATGGGAGGGTCTCTCCACTCCAGACCATTGTTTTACTCTCTGGGTAGAGCACGGGATCGATGGAGTGAACAGGTCGGTTCATGGGAGGGTCTCTCCACTCCTGACCATTGTTTCACTTTCTGCGTAGAGCACTTGGTCGATGGAGTGAACAGGTTTGTTTCTGGGAGGGTCTCTCCACTCCAGACCATTGTTTCACTCTCTGGGTAGAGCACAGAGTCGATGGAGTGATCAGGGTGGCTTCTGGGAGGGTATCTCAACTATTGACCATTGTTTCACACTCTGGGTAGAGCACGGGATCGATGGAGTGAACAGGTTGGTTTCTGGGAGGGTCTCTCCACTCTAGGCCATTGTTTCACTCTCTGGGTAGAGCATTGGGTCGATAAAGTGAACAGGGTGGTTTCCTGGAGGGTCTCTCCACTCCAGACCATTGTTTCACTCTCTGGGTCGAGCACAGAGTCGATGGAGTGAACAGGGCAGTGTCTGGGAGGCTCCCTCCACTCCAGACCATTGTTTCACTCTCTGGCTAGAGCACGGGGTCGGTAAAGTGAACAGGGTGGTTTCTGGGAGGGTCTATCCACTCCTGACCATTGTTTCACTCTCTGGGTAGAGCACGGGATCGATGGAGTGAACAGGTTGGTCTCTGGGAGGGTCTCTCCACTCCTGACCATTGTTTCACTCTCTGGGTAGAGCACAGGATCGATGGAGTGAACAGGTTGGTTTCTGGGAGGGTCTCTCCACTCCAGGCCATTGTTTCACTCGCTGGGTAGAGCACGGGGTCGATAAAGTGAACAGGGTGGTTTCTGGGAGGATCTCTCCACCACAGACCATTGTTTCACTCTCTGGGTAGAGCACAGAGTCGATGGAGTGAACAGGGCAGTGTCTGGGAGGGTCTCTCCACTCCTGACCATTGTTTCACTCTCTAGGTAGAGCACAGAGTCGATGGAGTGAACAGGGCAGTGTCTGGGAGGGTCTCTCCACTCCAGACCATTGTTTCACTCTCTGGGTAGAGCACAGACTCGATGGAGTGAATGGGGTGGTTTCTGGGAGGGTCTCTCAACTCCAGACCATTGCTTCACTCTCTGGGTAGAGCACGGGATCGATGGAGTGAACAGGGTGGTTTCTGGGAGGTTCTCTCCACTCCAGACCATTGTTTCACTCTCCGGGTAGAGCACAAGGTCGATAAAGTGAACAGGGTGGTTTCTGGGAGGGTCTCTCCACCACAGACCATTGTTTCACTCTCTGGGTAGAGCACAGGATCGATGGAGTGAACAGGTTGGTTTCTGGAAGGGTCTCTCCACTCGAGGCCATTGTTTCACTCTCTGGGTAGAGCACGGGTCGATAAAGTGAACAGGGTGGTTTCTGGGAGGGCCTCTCCACCACAGACCATTGTTTCACTCTCTGGGTAGAGCACAGAGTAGATGGAGTGAACAGGGCAGTGTCTGAGAGGGTCTCTCCACTCCTGACCTTTGTTTCACTCTCTGGGTAGAGCACAGATTCGATGGAGTGAACAGGGCAGTGTCGGGGAGGGTCTCTCCACTCCAGACCATTGTTTCACTCTCTGGGTAGAGCACAGACTCGATGCAGTGAATGGGGTGGTTTCTGGGAGGGTCTCTCAACTCCAGACCATTGCTTCACTCTCTGGGTAGAGCACGGGATCGATGGAGTGAACAGGGTGGTTTCTGGGAGGGTCTCTCCACCACAGACCATTGTTTCACTCTCTGGGTAGAGCACAGAGTCGATGGAGTGAACAGGGTGGTTTCTGGGAGGGTCTCTCCACCCCAGACCATTGTTTCACTCTCTGGGTGGAGCACGGGATCGATGGAGTGAACAGGTTGGTTTCTGGGAGGGTCTCTCCAATCCTGACCATTGTTGCACTCTCTGGGTGGAGCATGGGGTCGATGGAGTGAACAGGTTGGTTTCTGGGAGGGTCTCTCCACCCCTGACCATTGTTTCACTCTCTGGGTAGAGCACGGGAACGATGGAGTGAACAGGTTGGTTTCTGGGAGGGTGTCTCCACTCCTGACCATTGTTTCATTTTCTGGGCTAGAGCATGGGGTCGATGGAGTGAACAGGGTGGTTTCTGGGAGGGTCTCTCCACTCCAGGCCTTTGTTTCACTCTCTGGCTAGAGCACAGGGTCGATAGACTGAACAGGGCAGTGTCTGGGAGGGTCCCCCCACTCCAGACCATTGTTTCACTCTCTGGGTGGAGCACAGGATCGATGGAGTGAATAGGTTGGTTTCTGGGAGGGTCTCTCCACTCCAGACCATTGTTTCACTCTCTGGGTAGAGCACAGAGTCGATGGAGTGAACAGGGTGGTTTCTGGGAGGGTCTCTCCACTCCTGACCATTGTTTCACTCTCTGGGTAGAGCTCGGGATCGATGGAGTGAACAGGTTGGTTTCTGGGAGGGTCTCTCCACTCCAGACCATTGTTTCACTCTCTGGGTAGAGCACAGTGTTGATGTAGTGAACAGGTTGGTTTCTGGGAGGGTCTCTCCACTCCTGACCATTGTTGCACTCTCTGGGTGGAGCATGGGGTCGATGGAGTGAACAGGTTGGTTTCTGGGAGGGTCTCTCCACCCCTGACCATTGTTTCACTCTCTGGGTAGAGCACAGGAACGATGGAGTGAACAGGTTGGTTTCTGGGAGGGTGTCTCCACTCCTGACCATTGTTTCATTTTCTGGGCTAGAGCACGGGGTCGATGGAGTGAACAGGGTGGTTTCTGGGAGGGTCTCTCCACTTCAGGCCATTGTTTCACTCTCTGGCTAGAGCACAGGGTCGATAAAATGAACAGGGTGGTTTCTGGGAGGGTCTCTCCACTCCAGACCATTGTTTCACTCTCTGGGTAGAGCACGGGATCGATAAAATGAACAGGGTGGTTTCTGGGAGGGTCTCTCCACTCCAGACCATTGTTTCACTCTCTGGGTAGAGCACAGAGTCGATGGAGTGAACAGGGTGGTTTCTGGGAGGGTCTCTCCACTCCTGACCATTGTTTCACTCTCTGGGTGGAGCACGGGATCGATGGAGTGAACAGGTTGGTTTCTGGGAGGGTTTCTCCACTCCAGACCATTGTTTCACTCTCTGGGTAGAGCACGGGGTCGATGGAGTGAACAGGTTGGCTTCTGGGAGGGTCCCCCCACGCCAGACCATTGTTTCACTCTCTGGGTGGAGCACGGGTCGATGGAGTGAAGAGGGTGGTTTCTGGGAGGGTCCCCCACTCCAGACCAATGTTTCACTCTCTGGGTGGAGCACGGGATCGATGGAGCGGACAGGTTTCTTTCTGGGAGGGTCTCTCCACTCCTGACCATTGTTTCACTCTCTGGGTAGAGTACGGGATCGATGGAGTGAACAGGTTGGTTTCTGGGAGGGTCTCTCCACTCCAGACCATTGTTTCACTCTCTGGGTAGAGCACAGAGTCGATGGAGTGAACAGGGCAGTGTCTGGGAGGGTCCCCCCACTCCAGACCATTGTTTCACTCTCTGGCGTGGAGCACGGGATCGATGGAGTGAACGGGTTGGTTTCTGGGAGGGTCTCTCCACTCCTGACCATTGTTTCACTCTCTGGGTAGAGCACGGGATCGATGGAGTGAACAGGTTGGTTTCTGGGAGGGTCTCTCCACTCCAGACCATTGTTTCACTCTCTGGGTAGAGCACGGGGTCGATAAAGTGAACAGGGTGGTTTCTGGGAGGGTCTCTCCACCACAAACCATTGTTTCACTCTCTGGGTAGAGCACAGAGTCGATGGACTGAACAGGGCAGTGTCTGGGAGGGTCCCTCCACTCCTGACCATTGTTTCACTCTCTGGGTAGAGCACAGAGTCGATGGAGTGAACAGGGCAGTGTCTGGAAGTGTCTCTCCACTCCAGACCATTGTTTCACTCTCTGGGTAGAGCACGGGATCGATGCAGTGAATAGGGCAGTGTCTGGTAGGGTCTCTCCATTCCAGACCATTGTTTCATTTTCTGGGTAGAGCACGGGATCGATGGAGTGAACAGGTTGGTTTCTGGGAGGGTCTCTCCACTCCAGACCATTGTTTCACTCTCTGGGTAGAGCACGGGATCGATAAAATGAACAGGGTGGTTTCTGGGAGGGTCTCTCCACTCCAGACCATTGTTTCACTCTCTGGGTGGAGCACGGGGTCGATAAAGTGAACAGGGTGGTTTATGGGAGGGTCTCTCCACTCCAGACCATTGTTTTACTCTCTGGGTAGAGCACGGGATCGATGGAGTGAACAGGTCGGTTCATGGGAGGGTCTCTCCACTCCTGACCATTGTTTCACTTTCTGCGTAGAGCACTTGGTCGATGGAGTGAACAGGTTTGTTTCTGGGAGGGTCTCTCCACTCCAGACCATTGTTTCACTCTCTGGGTAGAGCACAGAGTCGATGGAGTGATCAGGGTGGCTTCTGGGAGGGTATCTCAACTATTGACCATTGTTTCACTCTCTGGGTAGAGCACGGGATCGATGGAGTGAACAGGTTGGTTTCTGGGAGGGTCTCTCCACTCTAGGCCATTGTTTCACTCTCTGGGTAGAGCATTGGGTCGATAAAGTGAACAGGGTGGTTTCCTGGAGGGTCTCTCCACTCCAGACCATTGTTTCACTCTCTGGGTCGAGCACAGAGTCGATGGAGTGAACAGGGCAGTGTCTGGGAGGCTCCCTCCACTCCAGACCATTGTTTCACTCTCTGGCTAGAGCACGGGGTCGGTAAAGTGAACAGGGTGGTTTCTGGGAGGGTCTATCCACTCCTGACCATTGTTTCACTCTCTGGGTAGAGCACGGGATCGATGGAGTGAACAGGTTGGTCTCTGGGAGGGTCTCTCCACTCCTGACCATTGTTTCACTCTCTGGGTAGAGCACAGGATCGATGGAGTGAACAGGTTGGTTTCTGGGAGGGTCTCTCCACTCCAGGCCATTGTTTCACTCGCTGGGTAGAGCACGGGGTCGATAAAGTGAACAGGGTGGTTTCTGGGAGGATCTCTCCACCACAGACCATTGTTTCACTCTCTGGGTAGAGCACAGAGTCGATGGAGTGAACAGGGCAGTGTCTGGGAGGGTCTCTCCACTCCTGACCATTGTTTCACTCTCTAGGTAGAGCACAGAGTCGATGGAGTGAACAGGGCAGTGTCTGGGAGGGTCTCTCCACTCCAGACCATTGTTTCACTCTCTGGGTAGAGCACAGACTCGATGGAGTGAATGGGGTGGTTTCTGGGAGGGTCTCTCAACTCCAGACCATTGCTTCACTCTCTGGGTAGAGCACGGGATCGATGGAGTGAACAGGGTGGTTTCTGGGAGGTTCTCTCCACTCCAGACCATTGTTTCACTCTCCGGGTAGAGCACAAGGTCGATAAAGTGAACAGGGTGGTTTCTGGGAGGGTCTCTCCACCACAGACCATTGTTTCACTCTCTGGGTAGAGCACGGGGTCGATAAAGTGAACAGGTTGGTTTCTGGGTGGGTCTCTCCACTCCAGGCATTGTTTCACTCTCTGGGTAGAGCACGGGGTCGATAAAGTGAACAGGTTGGTTTCTGGGAGGGTCTCTCCACTCCTAACCATTGTTTCACTCTCTGGGTAGAGCACGGGATCAATGGAGTGAACAGGTTGGCTTCTGGGAGGGTCTCTCCACTCCTGACCATTGTTTCACTCTCTGGGTAGAGCACGGGATCAATGGAGTGAACAGGTTGGCTTCTGGGAGGGTCTCTCCACTCCTGACCATTGTTTCACTCTCTGGGTAGAGCACGGGATCAATGGAGTGAACAGGTTGGCTTCTGGGAGGGTCTCTCCACTCCTGACCATTGTTTCACTCTCTGGGTGGAGCATGGGGTCGATGGAGTGAACAGGTTGGTTTCTGGGAGGGTCTCTACACTCCTGACCATTGTTTCACTCTCTGGGTAGAGAACGGGAACGATGGAGTGAACAGGTTGGTTTCTGGGAGGGTCTCTCCACTCCTGACCATTGTTTCATTTTCTAGGCTAGAGCATGGGGTCGATGGAGTGAACAGGGTGGTTTCTGGGAGGGTCTCTCCACTCCAGGTCATTGTTTCACACTCTGGCTAGAGCACGGGGTCAATGGAGTGAACAGGGCAGTGTCTGGGAGGGTCTCTCCACTCCTGACCATTGTTTCACTCTTTGGGTGGAGCACAGGATCGATGGAGTGTACAAGTTGGTTTCTGGGAGGGTCTCTCCAATCCAGACCATTGTTTCATTTTCTGGGCTAGAGCACGGGGTCGATGGAGTGGACAGGATGGGTTCTGGAAGGGTCTCTCCACTTCAGGCCATTGTTTCACTTTCTGACTAGAGCACGGGGTCGATAGAGTGAACAGGGCAGTGTCTGGGAGGGTCCCCCCACTCCAGACCATTGTTTCACTCTCTGGGTGGAGCACGGGATCGATAGAGTGAACAGGTTGGTTTCTAGGAGGGTCTCTCCACTGCAGACCATTGTTTCACTTTCTGGGTAGAGCACAGAGTCGATGGAGTGAAGAGGGTGGTTTCTGGGAGGGTCTCTCCACTCCTGACCATTGTTTCACTCTCTGGATAGAGCATGGGATCGATGGAGTGAACAGGTTGGTTTCTGGGAGGGTCTCTCCACTCCAGACCATTGTTTCACTCTCTGGGTAGAGCACAGAGTCGATGGAGTGAACAGGGCAGTGTCTGAGAGGGTCTCTCCACTCCTGACCATTGTTTCACTCTCTGGGTAGAGCACAGAGTCGATGGAGTGAACAGGGCAGTGTCTGGGAGGGTCTCTCCACTCCAGACCATTGTTTCACTCTCTGGGTAGAGCACAGACTCGATGGAGTGAATGGGGTGGTTTCTGGGAGGGTCTCTCAACTCCAGACCATTGCTTCACTCTCTGGGTAGAGCACGGGATCGATGGAGTGAACAGGGTGGTTTCTGGGAGGGTCTCTCCACCACAGACCATTGTTTCACTCTCTGGGTAGAGCACAGAGTCGATGGAGTGAACAGGGTGGTTTCTGGGAGGGTCTCTCCACTCCAGACCATTGTTTCACTCTCTGGGTAGAACACGGGGTCGATAAAGTGAACAGGGTGGTTTCTGGGAGGGTCTCTCCACCCCAGATCATTGTTTCACTCTCTGGGTGGAGCACGGGATCGATGGAGTGAACAGGTTGGTTTCTGGGAGGGTCTCTCCAATCCTGACCATTGTTTCTCTCTCTGGGTGGAGCATGGGGTCGATGGAGTGAACAGGTTGGTTTCTGGGAGGGTCTCTCCACCCCTGACCATTGTTTCACTCTCTGGGTAGAGCACGGGAACGATGGAGTGAACAGGTTGGTTTCTGGGAGGGTGTCTCCACTCCTGACCATTGTTTCATTTTCTGGGCTAGAGCATGGGGTCGATGGAGTGAACAGGGTGGTTTCTGGGAGGGTCTCTCCACTCCAGGCCATTGTTTCACTCTCTGGCTAGAGCACAGGGTCGATAGACTGAACAGGGCAGTGTCTGGGAGCGGTCCCCTCTCCAGACCATTGTTTCACTCTCTGGGTGGAGCACGGGATCGATGGAGTGAATAGGTTGGTTTCTGGGAGGGTCTCTCCACTCCAGACCATTGTTTCACTCTCTGGGTAGAGCACAGAGTCGATGGAGTGAACAGGGTAGTTTCTGGGAGGGTCTCTCCACTCCTGACCATTGTTTCACTCTCTGGGTAGAGTACGGGATCGATGGAGTGAACAGGTTGGTTTCTGGGAGGGTTTCTCCACTCCAGACCATTGTTTCAGTCTCTGGGTAGAGCACAGAGTCGATGGAGTGAACAGGGTGGTTTCTGGGAGGGTCTCTCCACTCCTGACCATTGTTTCACTCTCTGGGTAGAGCATGGGATCGATGGAGTGAACAGGTTGGTTTCTAGGAGGGTCTCTCCACTCCAGACCATTGTTTGACTCTCTGGGTAGAGCACGGGGTCGATGGAGTGAACAAGTTGGCTTCTGGGAGGGTCCCCCCACTCCAGACCATTGTTTCACTCTCTGGGTGGAGCACGGGTCGATGGAGTGAAGAGGGTGGTTTCTGGGAGGGTCCCCCCACTCCAGACCAATGTTTCACTCTCTGGGTGGAGCACGGGATCGATGGAGTGAACAGGTTTCTTTCTGGGAGGGTCTCTCCACGGTTGTATGATGGAACAACTACCACTTGAACAACTCCAGTCTAAACAACTACTCCTTAACCACTACTTAGTCTAAACCACTAAAGTTTTAACAACAACTATCTTTTACAACTACTATGCCTTTTCCTCTCTTGCCTTTACCCCATTAATGTATCTATTTTACTGGTAAGTATAAACCCATATGTAAATATATATACATGTATGCATGGGTAATGGGTTTGTATGTACCTGTAAAACACTTGAATTTCGTGGTAAAGGCATGCATGCTAAAGACATATGCGTTGTAAAGTTAATATTGGTAAGTATTAACACTATATATATATATATATATATATATACAAACACACACACACACACACCCCTATACTCACTATTAATGTTATAATATCCCTTTCCACCCAAAAAACCTACACCCACCCCAAACCTTTAAAATTCCCTTTCCACCCAAAAACCTATACCCACCCTAAACCCTACAAATTCCCTTTCCACACAAAACCCCACACCCACCCTAAACCCTAAAAATTCCCTTGCAATCCCAAAAACCCATACCAACCCTAAACCCTAAAATTATCCTTGCCACCCAAAAACCCATACCCACCCTAAAATTACCCTTGTCACCCAAAAACCCATACCCACCCTTAACCCTAAAAATATACTTACCACCCAGAAACCCATACCCACCCTAAAATGACCCTTACCACCCAAAAACCCATACCCACCCAAAACCCTAAAATTACCCTTGCCACCCAAAAACCCACACCCACCCTAATCCCTAAAAATCCCTTTCCACCCAAAAACCCATCCCTACCCTAAACCCTAAAATTACCCTTGCAATCTCAAAAACCCATACCCACCCTAAATACTAAAATTACCCTTGCCACCCAAAAGCCATGCCCACCCTAAACCCTAAAATTACCCTTGCAATCCCAAAAACACATACCCACCCTAAATCCTAAAATTACCTTTGCCACCCAAAAACCATACCATCCTTAAACCCTAAAAATACCCTTGCCACCCAAAACCCATACCCACTCTATACCCTAAAATAACCCTTGCCACCCAAAAACCCATGCCCACCCAAAACTTAAAAAGTACCTTTGCCACCCAAAAACCCATACCCACCTTAAATCCCAAAATTACCCTTGCCACCCAAAAACCCATACTCACCCTAAACCCTTAAAAATACACTTGCAACCATATATATATATATATATATATATATATATATATATATATATATATATATATATATATATATATATATATTACACGTAATACTTACCTTTAATACTTATCAAAATACTTACATTTTAAAGTATTTTTTTTTACTGCGAGTATGCCTTTACCTTTAATGCATTTACAATGAAATTCAAACACGTTTTCACATAATAAACACTATTTTAGAAAACGGTTTCCTAAACTTATTTTGTTAAAAAAAAAAAACATCCACTCTACAAAACCATATAAAATACAGCCATCCACCATTTTATCAATAGTAATACATCTTTCATATAGAATCCAAGAGTGCCATCTACTGGCCAGAGGTAGTTGTAAATGCATTAGTGGTTAAAAGACTCGTGATTCAGGTTCAGTCGTTGTTAAGGAGTCGTGGTTCAGGCCCTTCGTTGTGAATGAGTCGTTGTAAAGGTCGTTTCCCCTCTCCACTCCTGACCATTGTTTCACTCTCTGGGTAGAGTACGGGATCGATGGAGTGAACAGGTTGGTTTCTGGGAGGGTCTCTCCAATCCTGACCATTGTTTCACTCTCTGGGTGGAGCCTGGGGTCGATGGAGTGAACAGGTTGGTTTCTGGGAGGGTCTCTCCACTCCTGACCATTGTTTCACTCTCTGGGTAGAGCACGGGAACGATGGAGTGAACAGGTTGGTTTCTGGTAGGGTGTCTCCACTCCTGACCATTGTTTCATTTTCTGGGCTAGAGCATGGGGTCGATGGAGTGAACAGGATGGTTTCTGGGAGGGTCTCTCCACTCCAGGCCATTGTTTCACTCTCTGGCTAGAGCACAGGGTCAATAGACTGAACAGGGCAGTGTCTGGGAGGGTCCCCCCACTCCAGACCATTGTTTCACTCTCTGGGTGGAGCACGGGATCGATAGAGTGAACAGGTTGGTTTCTGGGAGGGTCTCTCCACTCCAGACCATTGTTTCACTCTCTGCGTAGAGAACAGAGTCGATGGAGTGAACAGGGTGGTTTCTGGGAGGGTCTCTCCACTCCTGACCATTGTTTCACTCTCTGGGTAGAGCACAGGATCGATGGAGTGAACAGGTTGGTTTCTGGGAGGGTCTCTCCACTCCAGACCATTGTTTCACTCTCTGGGTAGAGCACAGGGTCGATGGAGTGAACAGGTTGGTTTCTGGGAAAGTCCCCCCACTCCAGACCATTGTTTCACTCTCTGGGTAGAGCACGGGTCGATGGAGTGAACAGGGTGGTTTCTGGGAGGGTCCCCCCACTCCAGACCAATGTTTCACTCTCTGGGTGGAGCACAGGATCGATGGAGTGAACAGGTTTCTTTCTGGGAGGGTCTCTCCACTCCTGACCATTGTTTCACTCTCTGGGTAGAGTACGGGATCGATGGAGTGAACAGGTTGGTTTCTGGAAGGGTCTCTCCACTCCAGACCATTGTTTCACTCTCTGGGTAGAGCACGCGGTCGATAAAGTGAACAGGGTGGTTTCTGGGAGGGTCTCTCCACCACAGACCATTGTTTCACTCTCTGCGTAGAGCACAGAGTCGATGGAGTGAACAGGTTGGTTTCTGGGAGGGTCTCTCCACTCCTGACCATTGTTTCACTCTCTGGGTGGAGCATGGGGTCAATGGAGTGAACAGGTTGGTTTCTGGGAGGGTCTCTACACTCCTGACCATTGTTTCACTCTCTGGGTAGAGAACGGGAATGATGGAGTGAACAGGTGGGTTTCTGGGAGGGTTTCTCCACTCCTGACCATTGTTTCATTTTCTAGGCTAGAGCACGGGGTCGATGGAGTGAACAGGGTGGTTTCTGGGAGGGTCTCTCCACTCCAGGCCATTGTTTCACACTCTGGCTAGAGCACGGGGTCAATGGAGTGAACAGGGCAGTGTCTGGGAGGGTCTCTCCACTCCTAACCATTGTTTAACTCTATGGGTGGAGCACGGGATCGATGGAGTGTACAAGTCGGTTTCTGGGAGGGTCTCTCCACTCTAGACCATTGTTTCATTTTCTGGGCTAGAGCACGGGGTCGATGGAGTGGACAGGATGGGTTCTGGGAGGGTCTCTCCACTCCAGGTCATTGTTTCAATTTCTGGCTAGAGCACGGGGTCGATAGAGTGAACAGGGCAGTGTCTGGGAGGGTCCCCCCACTCCAGACCATTGTTTCACTCTCTGGGTGGAGCACGGAAACGATGGAGTGAAAAGGTTGATTTCTGGGAGGGTCTCTCCACTCCTGACCATTGTTTCATTTTCTGGGCTAGAGCATGGGGTCGATGGAGTGAACAGGGTTGTTTATGGGAGGGTCTCTCAACTCCAGGCCATTGTTTCACACTCCTGCTAGAGCACGGGGTTGATGGAGTGAACAGGGCAGTGTCTGGGAGGGTCTCTCCACTCATGACCATTGCTTCACTCTCTGGGTGGAGCATGGGATTGATGGAGTGTACAGGTTGGTTTCTGGGAGGGTCTCTCCACTCCAGACCATTGTTTCATTTTCTGGGCTAGAGCACGGGGTCGATGGAGTGAACAGGGTGGTTTCTGGGAGGGTCTCTCCACTTCAGGCCATTGTTTCACTCTCTGGCTAGAGCACAGGGTCGATAGAGTGAACAGGGCAGTGTCTGGGAGGGTCCCCCACTCCAGACCATTGTTTCACTCTCTGGGTGGAGCACGGGATCGATGGAGTAAACAGGTTGGTTTCTGGGAGGGTCTCTCCACTCCAGACCATCGTTTCACTCTCAGGGTAAGGCACGGGATCGATGGAGTGAACAGGTTGGTTTCTAGGAGGGTCTCTCCACTCCAGACCATTGTTTCACTCTCTGGTTAGAGCATGGGGTCGATGGAGTGAACAGGTTGGTTTCTGGGAGGGTCCCCCACTCCAGACCATTGTTTCGCTCTCTGGGTGGAGCACGGGTCGATGGAGTGAACAGGGTGGTTTCTGGGAGGGTCCCCCCACTCCAGACCAATGTTTCACTCTCTGGGTGGAGCACAGGATCGATGGAGTGAACAGGTTGGTTTCTGGAGGGTCTCTCCACTCCTGACCATTGTTTCACTCTCAGGGTAAGGCACGGGATCGATGGAGTGAACAGGTTGGTTTCTAGGAGGGTCTCTCCACTCCAGACCATTGTTTCACTCTCTGGTTAGAGCATGGGGTCGATGGAGTGAACAGGTTGGTTTCTGGGAGGGTTCCCCCACTCCAGACCATTGTTTCGCTCTCTGGGTGGAGCACGGGTCGATGGAGTGAACAGGGTGGTTTCTGGGAGGGTCCCCCCACTCCAGACCAATGTTTCACTCTCTGGGTGGAGCACAGGATCGATGGAGTGAACAGGTTGGTTTCTGGAGGGTCTCTCCACTCCTGACCATTGTTTCACTCTCTGGGTAGAGCACGGGATCGATGGAGTGAACAGGTTGGTTTCTGGGAGGGTCTCTCCACTCCAGACCATTGTTTCACTCTCTGGGTAGAGCACGTGGTCGATGGAGTGAACAGGGTGGTTTCTGGGAGGGTCTCTCCACTCCAGACCATTGCTTCACTCTCTGGGTAGAGCACGGGGTCGATGGAGTAAACAGGTTGGTTTCTGGGAGGGTCTCTCCACTCCAGACCATTGCTTCACTCTCTGGGTAGAGCACGGGGTCGATGGAGTGAACAGGTTGGTTTCTGGGAGGGTCTCTCCACTCCAGACCATTGCTTCACTCTCTGGGTAGAGCACGGGGCCGATGGAGTGAACGGTGTGGTTTCTGGATGGTTCTCTCCACTCCAGACCATTGTTTCACTCTCTGGGTAGAGTACAGGATCGATGGAGTGAACAGGTTGGTTTCTGGGAGGGTCTCTCCACTCCAGACCATTGGTTCACTCTCTGGGTAGAGCACGTGGTCGATGGAGTGAACAGGGTGGTTTCTGGGAGGGTCTTTCCACTGCAGACCATTGCTTCACTCTCTGGGTGGAGCAATGGGTTGATGGAGTGAACAGGGTGGTTTCTGGGAGGGTCCCCCCACTCCAGACCATTGTTTCACTCTCTGGGTGGAGCACAGGATCGATGGAGTGAACAGGTTGGTTTCTGGGAGGGTCTCTCCACTCCTGACCACTGTTTCACTCTCTGGGTGGAGCACGGGATCGATGGAGTGAACAGGTTGGTTTCTGGGAGGGTCTCTCCACTCCTGACCACTGTTTCACTCTCTGGGTGGAGCACGGGATCGATGGAGTGAACAGGTTGGTTTCTGGGAGGGTCCCCCCACTCCAGACCACTGTTTCACTCTCTGGGTGGAGCACAGGATCGATGGAGTGAACAGGTTGGTTTCTGGGAGGGTCTCTCCACTCCTGACCACTGTTTCACTCTCTGGGTGGAGCACGGGATCGATGGAGTGAACAGGTTGGTTTCTTGGAGGGTCTCTCCACTCCTGACCACTGTTTCACTCTCTGGGTGGAGTACGAGGTCGATAAAGTGATCAGGGTTGTTTCTGGCAGAATCTCTCCACCACAGACCATTGTTTCACTCTCTGGGTAGAGCACAGATTCGATGGAGTGAACAGGGTGATTTCTGGGAGGGTATCTCCACTTCAGACCATTGTTTCACTCTTTGGGTAGATCACAGAGTTGATGGAGTGAACAGGGTGGTTTCTGGGAGGGTCTCTCCACTCCTGACCATTGTTTAATTTTCTGTGCTAGAGCAACGGGTTGATGGAGTGAACAGGGTGGTTTCTGGGAGGGTCTCTCCACTCCTGAGCATTGTTTCACTCTCTGGGTAGAGCACGGGATCGATGGAGTGAACAGGTTGGTTTCTGGGAGGGTCTTTCAATCCTGACCATTGTTTCACTCTCTGGGTGGAGCATGGGGTCGATGGAGTGAACAGGTTGGTTTCTGGGAGGGTCTCTCCACTCCTGACCATTGTTTTACTCTCTGGGTAGAGCACAGGATCGATGGAGTGAACAGGTTGGTTTCTGGGAGGGTCTCTCCACTCCAGACCATTGTTTCACTCTCTGGGTAGAGCACAGGGTCGATGGAGTGAACAGGTTGGTTTCTGGGAAAGTCCCCCCACTCCAGACCATTGTTTCACTCTCTGGGTGGAGCACGGGTCGATGGAGTGAACAGGGTGGTTTCTGGGAGGGTCCCCCCACTCCAGACCAATGTTTCACTCTCTGGGTGGAGCACGGGATCGATGGAGTGAACAGGTTTCTTTCTGGGAGGGTCTCTCCACTCCTGACCATTGTTTCACTCTCTGGGTAGAGTACGGGATCGATGGAGTGAACAGGTTGGTTTCTGGAAGGGTCTCTCCACTCCAGACCATTGTTTCACTCTCTGGGTAGAGCACGCGGTCGATAAAGTGAACAGGGTGGTTTCTGGGAGGGTCTCTCCACCACAGACCATTGTTTCACTCTCTGCGTAGAGCACAGAGTCGATGGAGTGAACAGGTTGGTTTCTGGGAGGGTCTCTCCACTCCTGACCATTGTTTCACTCTCTGGGTGGAGCATGGGGTCGATGGAGTGAACAGGTTGGTTTCTGGGAGGGTCTCTACACTCCTGACCATTGTTTCACTCTCTGGGTAGAGAACGGGAATGATGGAGTGAACAGGTGGGTTTCTGGGAGGGTTTCTCCACTCCTGACCATTGTTTCATTTTCTAGGCTAGAGCATGGGGTCGATGGAGTGAACAGGGTGGTTTCTGGGAGGGTCTCTCCACTCCAGGCCATTGTTTCACACTCTGGCTAGAGCACGGGGTCAATGGAGTGAACAGGGCAGTGTCTGGGAGGGTCTCTCCACTCCTAACCATTGTTTCATTTTCTGGGCTAGAGCACGGGGTCGATGGAGTGGACAGGATGGGTTCTGGGAGGGTCTCTCCACTCCAGGTCATTGTTTCAATTTCTGGCTAGAGCACGGGGTCGATAGAGTGAACAGGGCAGTGTCTGGGAGGGTCCCCCCACTCCAGACCATTGTTTCACTCTCTGGGTGGAGCACGGAAACGATGGAGTGAAAAGGTTGGTTTCTGGGAGTGTCTCTCCACTCCTGACCATTGTTTCATTTTCTGGGCTAGAGCATGGGGTCGATGGAGTGAACAGGGTTGTTTATGGGAGGGTCTCTCAACTCCAGGCCATTGTTTCACACTCCTGCTAGAGCACGGGGTTGATGGAGTGAACAGGGCAGTGTCTGGGAGGGTCTCTCCACTCATGACCATTGCTTCACTCTCTGGGTGGAGCATGGGATTGATGGAGTGTACAGGTTGGTTTCTGGGAGGGTCTCTCCACTCCAGACCATTGTTTCATTTTCTGGGCTAGAGCACGGGGTCGATGGAGTGAACAGGGTGGTTTCTGGGAGGGTCTCTCCACTTCAGGCCATTGTTTCACTCTCTGGCTAGAGCACAGGGTCGATAGAGTGAACAGGGCAGTGTCTGGGAGGGTCCCCCACTCCAGACCATTGTTTCACTCTCTGGGTGGAGCACGGGATCGATGGAGTAAACAGGTTGGTTTCTGGGAGGGTCTCTCCACTCCAGACCATCGTTTCACTCTCAGGGTAAGGCACGGGATCGATGGAGTGAACAGGTTGGTTTCTAGGAGGGTCTCTCCACTCCAGACCATTGTTTCACTCTCTGGTTAGAGCATGGGGTCGATGGAGTGAACAGGTTGGTTTCTGGGAGGGTCCCCCACTCCAGACCATTGTTTCGCTCTCTGGGTGGAGCACGGGTCGATGGAGTGAACAGGGTGGTTTCTGGGAGGGTCCCCCCACTCCAGACCAATGTTTCACTCTCTGGGTGGAGCACAGGATCGATGGAGTGAACAGGTTGGTTTCTGGAGGATCTCTCCACTCCTGACCATTGTTTCACTCTCTGGGTAGAGCACGGGATCGATGGAGTGAACAGGTTGGTTTCTGGGTGGGTCTCTCCACTCCAGACCATTGTTTCACTCTCTGGGTAGAGCACGTGGTCGATGGAGTGAACAGGGTGGTTTCTGGGAGGGTCTCTCCACTCCAGACCATTGCTTCACTCTCTGGGTAGAGCACAGGGTCGATGGAGTAAACAGGTTGGTTTCTGGGAGGGTCTCTCCACTCCAGACCATTGCTTCACTCTCTGGGTAGCGCACGGGGTCGATGGAGTGAACAGGTTGGTTTCTGGGAGGGTCTCTCCACTCCAGACCATTGCTTCACTCTCTGGGTAGAGCACGGGGCCGATGGAGTGAACGGTGTGGTTTCTGGATGGTTCTCTCCACTCCAGACCATTGTTTCACTCTCTGGGTAGAGTACAGGATCGATGGAGTGAACAGGTTGGTTTCTGGGAGGGTCTCTCCACTCCAGACCATTGGTTCACTCTCTGGGTAGAGCACGTGGTCGATGGAGTGAACAGGGTGGTTTCTGGGAGGGTCTTTCCACTGCAGACCATTGCTTCACTCTCTGGGTGGAGCAATGGGTTGATGGAGTGAACAGGGTGGTTTCTGGGAGGGTCTCTCCACTCCTGACCATTGTTTCATTTTCTGTGCTAGAGCAACGGGTCGATGGAGCGAACAGGGTGGTTTCTGGGAGGGTCCCCCCACTCCAGACCATTGTTTCACTCTCTGGGTGGAGCACAGGATCGATGGAGTGAACAGGTTGGTTTCTGGGAGGGTCTCTCCACTCCTGACCACTGTTTCACTCTCTGGGTGGAGCACGGGATCGATGGAGTGAACAGGTTGGTTTCTGGGAGGGTCTCTCCACTCCAGACCATTGTTTCACTCTCTGGGTGGAGTACGAGGTCGATAAAGTGATCAGGGTTGTTTCTGGCAGAATCTCTCCACCACAGACCATTGTTTCACTCTCTGGGTAGAGCACAGATTCGATGGAGTGAACAGGGTGGTTTCTGGGAGGGGATCTCCACTTCAGACCATTGTTTCACTCTTTGGGTAGATCACAGAGTCGATGGAGTGAACAGGGTGGTTTCTGGGAGGGTCTCTCCACTCCTGACCATTGTTTAATTTTCTGTGCTAGAGCAACGGGTTGATGGAGTGAACAGGGTGGTTTCTGGGAGGGTCTCTCCACTCCTGAGCATTGTTTCACTCTCTGGGTAGAGCACGGGATCGATGGAGTGAACAGGTTGGTTTCTGGGAGGGTCTTTCAATCCTGACCATTGTTTCACTCTCTGGGTGGAGCATCGGGTCGATGGAGTGAACAGGTTGGTTTCTGGGAGGGTCTCTCCACTCCTGACCATTCTTTCACTCTCTGGGTAGAGCACGGGAACAATGGAGTGAACAGGTTGGTTTCTGGGAGAGTGTCTCCACTCCTGACCATTGTTTCATTTTCTGGTCTAGAGCATGGGGTTGATGGAGTGAACAGGGTGGTTTCTGGGAGGGTCTCTCCACTCCAGGCCATTGTTTCACGCTCTGGCTAGAGCACTGGGTCGATGGAGTGAACAGGGCAGTGTCTGGGAGGGTCTTTCCACTCCTGACCATTGTTTCACTCTCTGCTTGGAGCACAGGATCGATGGAGTGTACAAGTTGGTTTCTGGGAGGGTCTCTCCACTCCAGACCATTGTTTCATTTTCTGGGCTAGAGCACGGGGTCGATGGAGTGAACAGGGTGGTTTCTGGTAGGGTCTCTTCACTTCAGGCCATTGTTTCACTCTCTGGCTAGAGCACAGGGTCGATAGTGTGAGCAGGGCAGTGTCTGGAGAGGGTCACCCCACTCCAGACCATTGTTTCACTCTCTGGATGGAGCACGGGATCGATGGAGTGAACATGTTGGTTTCTGGGAGGGTCTCTCCACTCCAGACCATTGTTTCACTCTCTGGGTAGAGCACAGAGTCGATGGAGTGAACAGGGTGGTTTCTGTGAGGGTCTCTCCACTCCTGACCATTGTTTCACTCTCTGGGTAGAGCATGGGATTGATGGAGTGAACAGGTTGGTTTCTAGGAGGGTCTCCCACTCCAGACCATTGTTTCACTCTCTGGGTGGAGCACGAGTCGATGGAGTGAAGAGGGTGGTTTCTGGGAGGGTCCCCCACTCCAGACCAATGTTTCACTCTCTGGGTGGAGCACGGGATTGATGGAGTGAACAGGTTTCTTTCTGGGAGGGTCTCTCCACTCCTGACCATTGTTTCACTCTCTGGGTAGAGTACGGGATCGATGGAGTGAACAGGTTGGTTTCTGGGAGGGTCTCTCCACTCCAGACCATTGTTTCACTCTCTGGGTAGAGCACGCGGTTAATACAGTGAACAGGGTGGTTTCTGGGAGTGTCTCTCCACCACAGTCCATTGTTTCACTCTCTGCGTAGAGCACAGAGTCGATGGAGTGAACAGGGTGGTTTCTGGGAGGGTCTCTCCACTCCTGACCATTGTTTAATTTTCTGTGCTAGAGCAACAGGTCAATGGATTGAACAGGGTGGTTTCTGGGAGGGTCTCTCCACTCCTGACCATTGTTTCACTTTCTGGGTAGAGCACGGGATCAATGGAGTGAACAGGTTGGCTTCTGGGAGGGTCTCTCCACTCCTGACCATTGTGTCACTCTCTGGGTGGAGCATGGGGTCGATGAAGTGAACAGGTTTGTTTCTGGGAGGGTCTCTACACTCCTGACCATTGTTTCACTCTCTGGGTGGAGCACGGGATCGATGGAGTGTACAAGTTGGTTTCTGGGAGGGTCTCTCCACTCCAGACCATTGTTTCATTTTCTGGGCTAGAGCACCGGGTCGATGGAGTGGACAGGATGGGTTCTGGGAGGGTCTCTCCACTCCAGGCCATTGTTTCACTTTCTGGCTAGAGCACAAAGTCGATGGAGTGAACAGGGTGTTTTCTGGGAGGGTCTCTCCACTCCTGACCATTGTTTCACTCTCTGGATAGAGCATGGGATCGATGGAGTGAACAGGTTGGTTTCTGGGAGGGTCTCTCCACTCCAGACCATTGTTTCACTCTCTGGGTAGATCACGGGGTCGATGGAGTGAACAGGTTGGTTTCTGGGAGGGTCCCCCACTCCAGATCATTATTTCACTCTTTGGGTAGAGCACGGAAACGATGGAGTGAACAGGTTGGTTTCTGGGAGGGTCTCTCCACTACTGACCATTGTTTCATTTTCTGGGCTAGAGCATGGGGTCGATGGAGTGAACAGGGTGGTTTCTGGGAGGGTCTCTCAACTCCAGGCCATTGTTTCACGCTCTTGCTAGAGCACGGGGTCGATGGAGTGAACAGGGCAGTGTCTGGGAGGGTCTCTCCACTCATGACCATTGTTTCACTATCTGGGTGGAGCATGGGATCGATGGAGTGTACAAGTTGGTTTCTGGGAGGGTCTCTCCACTCCAGACCATTGGTTCATTTTCTGGGCTAGAGCACGGGGTCGATGGAGTGAACAGGGTGGTTTCTGGGAGGGTCTCTCCACTTCAGGCCATTGTTTCACTCTCTGGCTAGAGCACAGGGTCGATAAAGTGAACAGGGCAGTGTCTGGGAGGGTCCCCCACTCCAGACCATTGTTTCACTCTCTGGGTGGAGCACAAGATCGATGGAGTGAACAGGTTGGTTTCTGGGAGGGTCTCTCCATTCCAGACCATTGTTTCACTCTCTGGGTAGAGCACAGAGTCGATGGAGTGAACAGTGTGGTTTCTGGGAGGGTCTCTCCACTCCTGACCATTGTTTCACTCTCTGGGTAAGGCACGGGATCGATGGAGTGAACAGGTTGGTTTCTAGGAGGGTCTCTCCACTCCAGACCATTATTTCACTCTCTTGGTAGAGCACGGGGTCGATGGAGTGAACAGGTTGGTTTCTGGGAGGGTCCCCCACTCCAGACCATTGTTTCACTCTCTGGGTGGAGCACGGGTCGATGGAGTGAACAGGGTGGTTTCTGGGAGGGTCCCCCACTCCATACCAATGTTTCACTCTCTGGGTGGAGCACGGGATCGATGGAGTGAACAGGTTGGTTTCTGGGAGGGTCTCTCCACTCCTGACCATTGTTTCATTCTCTGGGTAGAGCACTGGATCGATGGAGTGAACAGGTTGGTTTCTGGGAGGGTCTCTCCACTCCAGACCATTGTTTCACTCTCTGGGTAGAGCACGTGGTCGATGGAGTGAACAGGGTGGTTTCTGGTAGGGTCTCTCCACTTCAGGCCATTGTTTCACTCTCTGGGTAGAGCATGGGATTGATGGAGTGAACAGGTTGGTTTCTGGGAGGGTCTCTCCACTCCAGACCATTGTTTCACTCTCTGGGTGGAGCACGGGATCGATGGAGTGAACAGGTTGGTTTCTGGGAGGGTCTCTCCACTCCAGACCATTGTTTCACTCTCTGGGTAGAGCACAGAGTCGATGGAGTGAACAGGATGGTTTCTGGGAGGGTCTCTCCACTCCTGACCATTGTTTCACTCTCTGGGTAGAGCATGGGATTGATGGAGTGAACAGGTTGGTTTCTAGGAGGGTCTCTCCACTCCAGACCATTTTTTCACTCTCTGGGTAGAGCACGGGGTCGATGGAGTGAACAGGTTGGTTTCTGGGAGGGTCCCCCACTCCAGACCATTGTTTCACTCTCTGGGTAGAGCACGGGTCGATGGAGTGAAGAGGGTGGTTTCTGGGAGGGTCCCCCACTCCAGACCAATGTTTCACTCTCTGGCTAGAGCACAGGGTCGATAAAGTGAACAGGGCAGTGTCTGGGAGGGTCTCTCCACTCATGACCATTGTTTCACTCTCTGGGTGGAGCATGGGATCGATGGAGTGTACAAGTTGGTTTCTGGGAGGGTCTCTCCACTCCAGACCATTGGTTCATTTTCTGGGCTAGAGCACGGGGTCGCTGGAGTGAACAGGGTGGTTTCTGGGAGGGTCTCTCCACTTCAGGCCATTGTTTCACTCTCTGGCTAGAGCACAGGGTCGATAAAGTGAACAGGGCAGTGTCTGGGAGGGTCCCCCACTCCAGACCATTGTTTCACTCTCTGGGTGGAGCACAAGATCGATGGAGTGAACAGGTTGGTTTCTGGGAGGGTCTCTCCATTCCAGACCATTGTTTCACTCTCTGGGTAGAGCACAGAGTCGATGGAGTGAACAGTGTGGTTTCTGGGAGGGTCTCTCCACTCCTGACCATTGTTTCACTCTCTGGGTAAGGCACGGGATCGATGGAGTGAACAGGTTGGTTTCTAGGAGGGTCTCTCCACTCCAGACCATTATTTCACTCTCTTGGTAGAGCACGGGGTCGATGGAGTGAACAGGTTGGTTTCTGGGAGGGTCCCCCCACTCCAGACCATTGTTTCACTCTCTGGGTGGAGCACGGGTCGATGGAGTGAACAGGGTGGTTTCTGGGAGGGTCCCCCCACTCCATACCAATGTTTCACTCTCTGGGTGGAGCACGGGATCGATGGAGTGAACAGGTTGGTTTCTGGGAGGGTCTCTCCACTCCTGACCATTGTTTCACTCTCTGGGTAGAGCACGGGATCGATGGAGTGAACAGGTTGGTTTCTGGGAGGGTCTCTCCACTCCAGACCATTGTTTCACTCTCTGGGTAGAGCACGTGGTCGATGGGGTGAACAGGGTGGTTTCTGGTAAGGTCTCTCCACTTCAGGCCATTGTTTCACTCTCTGGCTAGAGCACAGGGTCGATAGTGTGAGCAGGGCAGTGTCTGGGAGGGTCCCCCACTCCAGACCATTGTTTCACTCTCTGGGTAGAGCACAGAGTCGATGGAGTGAACAGGGTGGTTTCTGGGAGGGTCTCTCCACTCCTGACCATTGTTTCACTCTCTGGGTAGAGCAAGGGGTCGATGGAGTGAACAGGTTGGTTTCTGGGAGGGTCCCCCACTCCAGACCATTGTTTCACTCTCTGGGTGGAGCACGGGTCGATGGAGTGAAGAGGGTGGTTTCTGGGAGGGTCCCCCACTCCAGACCAATGTTTCACTCTCTGGGTGGAGCACGGGATCGATGGAGTGAACAGGTTTCTTTCTGGGAGGGTCTCTCCACTCCTGACCATTGTTTCACTCTCTGGGTAGAGTGTACGGGATCGATGGAGTGAACAGGTTGGTTTCTGGGAGCGTCTCTCCACTCCAGACCATTGTTTCACTCTCTGGGTAGAGCACGCGGTCGATAAAGTGAACAGGGTGGTTTCTGGGAGGGTCTCTCCATCACATACCATTGTTTTACTCTCTGCGTAGAGCACAGAGTCGATGGAGTGAACAGGGTGGTTTCTGGGAGGGTCTCTCCACTCCTGACCATTTTTTAATTTTCTGTGCTAGAGCAACAGGTCAATGGAGTGAACAGGGTGGTTTCTGGAGGGTCTCTCCACTCCTGACCATTGTTTCACTCTCTGGGTAGAGCACGGGATCAATGGAGTGAACAGGTTGGCTTCTGGGAGGGTCTCTCCACTCCTGACCATTGTTTCAGTCTCTGGGTGGAGCATGGGGTCGATGGAGTGAACGGGTTTATTTCTGGGAGGGTCTCTACACTCCTGACTATTGTTTCACTCACTGGGTAGAGAACGGGAACGATGGAGTGAACAGGTTGGTTTCTGGGAGGGTCTCTCCACTCCTGACCATTGTTTCATTTTCTAGGCTAGAGCACGGGGTCGATGGAGTGAACAGGGTGGTTTCTGGGTGGGTCTCTCCACTCCAGGCCATTGTTTCACACTCTGGCTAGAGCACGGGGTCAATGGAGTGAACAGGGCAGTGTCTGGGAAGGTCTCTCTACTCATGACCATTGTTTCACTCTCTGGGTGGAGCACGGGATCGATGGAGTGTACAAGTTGGTTTCTGGGAGGGTCTCTCCACTCCAGACCATTGTTTCATTTTCTGGGCTAGAGCACGGGGTTGATGGAGTGGACAGGATGGGTTCTGGGAGGGTCTCTCCACTCCAGGCCATTGTTTCACTTTCTGGCTAGAGCACGGGGTCGATAGAGTGAACAGGGCAGTGTCTGGGAGGGTCCCCCACTCCAGACCATTGTTTCACTCTCTGGGTGGAGCACGGGATCGATGTAGTGAACAGGGTGGTTTCTGGGAGGGTCTCTCCACTCCTGACCATTGTTTCACTCACTGGATAGAGCATGGGATCGATGGAGTGAACAGGTTGGTTTCTGGGAGGGTCTCTCCACTCCAGACCATTGTTTCACTCTCTGGGTAGATCACGGGGTCGATGGAGTGAACAGGTTGGTTTCTGGGAGGGTCCCCCACTCCAGATCATTATTTCACTCTCTGGGTGGAGCACGGGTTGATGGAGTGAACAGGGTGGTTTCTGGGAGGGTCTCTCCACTCCTGACCATTGTTTCACTCTCTGGGTAGAGCACGGAAACGATGGAGTGAACAGGTTGATTTCTGGGAGGGTCTCTCCACTCCTGACCATTGTTTCATTTTGTGGGCTAGAGCATGGGGTTGATGGAGTGAACAGGGTGGTTTCTGGGAGGGTCTCTAAACTCCAGGCCATTGTTTCACGCTCTTGCTAGAGCACGGGGTCGATGGAGTGAACAGGGCAGTGTCTGGGAGGGTCTCTCCACTCATGACCATTGTTTCACTCTCTGGGTGGAACACGGGATCGATGGAGTGTACAAGTTGGTTTCTGGGAGGGTCTCTCCACTCCAGACCATTGTTTCACTCTCTGGGTAGAGCACGGGGTCGATGGAGTGAACAGGGTGGTTTCTGGGAGGGTCTCTCCACTCCTGACCATTGTTTCACTCTCTGGGTAAGGCACGGGATCGATGGAGTGAACAGGTTGGTTTCTAGGAGGGTCTCCCCACTCCAGACCATTATTTCACTCTCTTGGTAGAGCACGGGGTCGATGGAGTGAACAGGTTGGTTTCTGGGAGGGTCCCCCCACTCCAGACCATTGTTTCACTCTTTGGGTAGATCACAGAGTCGATGGAGTGAACAGGGTGGTTTCTGGGAGGGTCTCTCCACTCCTGACCATTGTTTCACTCTCTGGGTAGAGCACGGGATCAATGCAGTGAACAGGGTGGCTTCTGGGAGGGTCTCTCCACTGCTGAACATTGTTTCACTCTCTGGGTGGAGCATGGGGTCGATGGAGTGAACGGGTTTGTTTATGGGAGGGTCTCTACACTCCTGACTATTGTTTCACTCACTGGGTAGAGAACGGGAACGATGGAGTGAACAGGTTGGTTTCTGGGAGAGTCTCTCCACTCCTGACCATTGTTTCATTTTCTAGGCTAGAGCACGGGGTCGATGAAGTGAACAGGTTGGTTTCTGGGAGGGGATCTCCACTTCAGACCATTGTTTCACTCTTTGGGTAGATCACAGAGTCGATGGAGTGAACAGGGTGGTTTCTGGGAGGGTCTCTCCACTCCAGACCATTGTTTCACTCTCTGGGTGGAGTACGAGGTCGATAAAGTGATCAGGGTTGTTTCTGGCAGAATCTCTCCACCACAGACCATTGTTTCACTCTCTGGGTAGAGCACAGATTCGATGGAGTGAACAGGGTGGTTTCTGGGAGGGGATCTCCACTTCAGACCATTGTTTCACTCTTTGGGTAGATCACAGAGTCGATGGAGTGAACAGGGTGGTTTCTGGGAGGGTCTCTCCACTCCTGACCATTGTTTAATTTTCTGTGCTAGAGCAACGGGTTGATGGAGTGAACAGGGTGGTTTCTGGGAGGGTCTCTCCACTCCTGAGCATTGTTTCACTCTCTGGGTAGAGCACGGGATCGATGGAGTGAACAGGTTGGTTTCTGGGAGGGTCTTTCAATCCTGACCATTGTTTCACTCTCTGGGTGGAGCATCGGGTCGATGGAGTGAACAGGTTGGTTTCTGGGAGGGTCTCTCCACTCCTGACCATTCTTTCACTCTCTGGGTAGAGCACGGGAACAATGGAGTGAACAGGTTGGTTTCTGGGAGAGTGTCTCCACTCCTGACCATTGTTTCATTTTCTGGTCTAGAGCATGGGGTTGATGGAGTGAACAGGGTGGTTTCTGGGAGGGTCTCTCCACTCCAGGCCATTGTTTCACGCTCTGGCTAGAGCACTGGGTCGATGGAGTGAACAGGGCAGTGTCTGGGAGGGTCTTTCCACTCCTGACCATTGTTTCACTCTCTGCTTGGAGCACAGGATCGATGGAGTGTACAAGTTGGTTTCTGGGAGGGTCTCTCCACTCCAGACCATTGTTTCATTTTCTGGGCTAGAGCACGGGGTCGATGGAGTGAACAGGGTGGTTTCTGGTAGGGTCTCTTCACTTCAGGCCATTGTTTCACTCTCTGGCTAGAGCACAGGGTCGATAGTGTGAGCAGGGCAGTGTCTGGAGAGGGTCACCCCACTCCAGACCATTGTTTCACTCTCTGGATGGAGCACGGGATCGATGGAGTGAACATGTTGGTTTCTGGGAGGGTCTCTCCACTCCAGACCATTGTTTCACTCTCTGGGTAGAGCACAGAGTCGATGGAGTGAACAGGGTGGTTTCTGTGAGGGTCTCTCCACTCCTGACCATTGTTTCACTCTCTGGGTAGAGCATGGGATTGATGGAGTGAACAGGTTGGTTTCTAGGAGGGTCTCCCCACTCCAGACCATTGTTTCACTCTCTGGGTGGAGCACGAGTCGATGGAGTGAAGAGGGTGGTTTCTGGGAGGGTCCCCCCACTCCAGACCAATGTTTCACTCTCTGGGTGGAGCACGGGATTGATGGAGTGAACAGGTTTCTTTCTGGGAGGGTCTCTCCACTCCTGACCATTGTTTCACTCTCTGGGTAGAGTACGGGATCGATGGAGTGAACAGGTTGGTTTCTGGGAGGGTCTCTCCACTCCAGACCATTGTTTCACTCTCTGGGTAGAGCACGCGGTTAATACAGTGAACAGGGTGGTTTCTGGGAGTGTCTCTCCACCACAGTCCATTGTTTCACTCTCTGCGTAGAGCACAGAGTCGATGGAGTGAACAGGGTGGTTTCTGGGAGGGTCTCTCCACTCCTGACCATTGTTTAATTTTCTGTGCTAGAGCAACAGGTCAATGGATTGAACAGGGTGGTTTCTGGGAGGGTCTCTCCACTCCTGACCATTGTTTCACTTTCTGGGTAGAGCACGGGATCAATGGAGTGAACAGGTTGGCTTCTGGGAGGGTCTCTCCACTCCTGACCATTGTGTCACTCTCTGGGTGGAGCATGGGGTCGATGAAGTGAACAGGTTTGTTTCTGGGAGGGTCTCTACACTCCTGACCATTGTTTCACTCTCTGGGTGGAGCACGGGATCGATGGAGTGTACAAGTTGGTTTCTGGGAGGGTCTCTCCACTCCAGACCATTGTTTCATTTTCTGGGCTAGAGCACCGGGTCGATGGAGTGGACAGGATGGGTTCTGGGAGGGTCTCTCCACTCCAGGCCATTGTTTCACTTTCTGGCTAGAGCACAAAGTCGATGGAGTGAACAGGGTGTTTTCTGGGAGGGTCTCTCCACTCCTGACCATTGTTTCACTCTCTGGATAGAGCATGGGATCGATGGAGTGAACAGGTTGGTTTCTGGGAGGGTCTCTCCACTCCAGACCATTGTTTCACTCTCTGGGTAGATCACGGGGTCGATGGAGTGAACAGGTTGGTTTCTGGGAGGGTCCCCCACTCCAGATCATTATTTCACTCTTTGGGTAGAGCACGGAAACGATGGAGTGAACAGGTTGGTTTCTGGGAGGGTCTCTCCACTACTGACCATTGTTTCATTTTCTGGGCTAGAGCATGGGGTCGATGGAGTGAACAGGGTGGTTTCTGGGAGGGTCTCTCAACTCCAGGCCATTGTTTCACGCTCTTGCTAGAGCACGGGGTCGATGGAGTGAACAGGGCAGTGTCTGGGAGGGTCTCTCCACTCATGACCATTGTTTCACTATCTGGGTGGAGCATGGGATCGATGGAGTGTACAAGTTGGTTTCTGGGAGGGTCTCTCCACTCCAGACCATTGGTTCATTTTCTGGGCTAGAGCACGGGGTCGATGGAGTGAACAGGGTGGTTTCTGGGAGGGTCTCTCCACTTCAGGCCATTGTTTCACTCTCTGGCTAGAGCACAGGGTCGATAAAGTGAACAGGGCAGTGTCTGGGAGGGTCCCCCACTCCAGACCATTGTTTCACTCTCTGGGTGGAGCACAAGATCGATGGAGTGAACAGGTTGGTTTCTGGGAGGGTCTCTCCATTCCAGACCATTGTTTCACTCTCTGGGTAGAGCACAGAGTCGATGGAGTGAACAGTGTGGTTTCTGGGAGGGTCTCTCCACTCCTGACCATTGTTTCACTCTCTGGGTAAGGCACGGGATCGATGGAGTGAACAGGTTGGTTTCTAGGAGGGTCTCTCCACTCCAGACCATTATTTCACTCTCTTGGTAGAGCACGGGGTCGATGGAGTGAACAGGTTGGTTTCTGGGAGGGTCCCCCACTCCAGACCATTGTTTCACTCTCTGGGTGGAGCACGGGTCGATGGAGTGAACAGGGTGGTTTCTGGGAGGGTCCCCCACTCCATACCAATGTTTCACTCTCTGGGTGGAGCACGGGATCGATGGAGTGAACAGGTTGGTTTCTGGGAGGGTCTCTCCACTCCTGACCATTGTTTCATTCTCTGGGTAGAGCACTGGATCGATGGAGTGAACAGGTTGGTTTCTGGGAGGGTCTCTCCACTCCAGACCATTGTTTCACTCTCTGGGTAGAGCACGTGGTCGATGGAGTGAACAGGGTGGTTTCTGGTAGGGTCTCTCCACTTCAGGCCATTGTTTCACTCTCTGGGTAGAGCATGGGATTGATGGAGTGAACAGGTTGGTTTCTGGGAGGGTCTCTCCACTCCAGACCATTGTTTCACTCTCTGGGTGGAGCACGGGATCGATGGAGTGAACAGGTTGGTTTCTGGGAGGGTCTCTCCACTCCAGACCATTGTTTCACTCTCTGGGTAGAGCACAGAGTCGATGGAGTGAACAGGATGGTTTCTGGGAGGGTCTCTCCACTCCTGACCATTGTTTCACTCTCTGGGTAGAGCATGGGATTGATGGAGTGAACAGGTTGGTTTCTAGGAGGGTCTCTCCACTCCAGACCATTTTTTCACTCTCTGGGTAGAGCACGGGGTCGATGGAGTGAACAGGTTGGTTTCTGGGAGGGTCCCCCACTCCAGACCATTGTTTCACTCTCTGGGTAGAGCACGGGTCGATGGAGTGAAGAGGGTGGTTTCTGGGAGGGTCCCCCACTCCAGACCAATGTTTCACTCTCTGGCTAGAGCACAGGGTCGATAAAGTGAACAGGGCAGTGTCTGGGAGGGTCTCTCCACTCATGACCATTGTTTCACTCTCTGGGTGGAGCATGGGATCGATGGAGTGTACAAGTTGGTTTCTGGGAGGGTCTCTCCACTCCAGACCATTGGTTCATTTTCTGGGCTAGAGCACGGGGTCGCTGGAGTGAACAGGGTGGTTTCTGGGAGGGTCTCTCCACTTCAGGCCATTGTTTCACTCTCTGGCTAGAGCACAGGGTCGATAAAGTGAACAGGGCAGTGTCTGGGAGGGTCCCCCACTCCAGACCATTGTTTCACTCTCTGGGTGGAGCACAAGATCGATGGAGTGAACAGGTTGGTTTCTGGGAGGGTCTCTCCATTCCAGACCATTGTTTCACTCTCTGGGTAGAGCACAGAGTCGATGGAGTGAACAGTGTGGTTTCTGGGAGGGTCTCTCCACTCCTGACCATTGTTTCACTCTCTGGGTAAGGCACGGGATCGATGGAGGGAACAGGTTGGTTTCTAGGAGGGTCTCTCCACTCCAGACCATTATTTCACTCTCTTGGTAGAGCACGGGGTCGATGGAGTGAACAGGTTGGTTTCTGGGAGGGTCCCCCACTCCAGACCATTGTTTCACTCTCTGGGTGGAGCACGGGTCGATGGAGTGAACAGGGTGGTTTCTGGGAGGGTCCCCCACTCCATACCAATGTTTCACTCTCTGGGTGGAGCACGGGATCGATGGAGTGAACAGGTTGGTTTCTGGGAGGGTCTCTCCACTCCTGACCATTGTTTCACTCTCTGGGTAGAGCACGGGATCGATGGAGTGAACAGGTTGGTTTCTGGGAGGGTCTCTCCACTCCAGACCATTGTTTCACTCTCTGGGTAGAGCACGTGGTCGATGGGGTGAACAGGGTGGTTTCTGGTAAGGTCTCTCCACTTCAGGCCATTGTTTCACTCTCTGGCTAGAGCACAGGGTCGATAGTGTGAGCAGGGCAGTGTCTGGGAGGGTCCCCCACTCCAGACCATTGTTTCACTCTCTGGGTAGAGCACAGAGTCGATGGAGTGAACAGGGTGGTTTCTGGGAGGGTCTCTCCACTCCTGACCATTGTTTCACTCTCTGGGTAGAGCAAGGGGTCGATGGAGTGAACAGGTTGGTTTCTGGGAGGGTCCCCCCACTCCAGACCATTGTTTCACTCTCTGGGTGGAGCACGGGTCGATGGAGTGAAGAGGGTGGTTTCTGGGAGGGTCCCCCCACTCCAGACCAATGTTTCACTCTCTGGGTGGAGCACGGGATCGATGGAGTGAACAGGTTTCTTTCTGGGAGGGTCTCTCCACTCCTGACCATTGTTTCACTCTCTGGGTAGAGTGTACGGGATCGATGGAGTGAACAGGTTGGTTTCTGGGAGCGTCTCTCCACTCCAGACCATTGTTTCACTCTCTGGGTAGAGCACGCGGTCGATAAAGTGAACAGGGTGGTTTCTGGGAGGGTCTCTCCATCACATACCATTGTTTTACTCTCTGCGTAGAGCACAGAGTCGATGGAGTGAACAGGGTGGTTTCTGGGAGGGTCTCTCCACTCCTGACCATTTTTTAATTTTCTGTGCTAGAGCAACAGGTCAATGGAGTGAACAGGGTGGTTTCTGGAGGGTCTCTCCACTCCTGACCATTGTTTCACTCTCTGGGTAGAGCACGGGATCAATGGAGTGAACAGGTTGGCTTCTGGGAGGGTCTCTCCACTCCTGACCATTGTTTCAGTCTCTGGGTGGAGCATGGGGTCGATGGAGTGAACGGGTTTATTTCTGGGAGGGTCTCTACACTCCTGACTATTGTTTCACTCACTGGGTAGAGAACGGGAACGATGGAGTGAACAGGTTGGTTTCTGGGAGGGTCTCTCCACTCCTGACCATTGTTTCATTTTCTAGGCTAGAGCACGGGGTCGATGGAGTGAACAGGGTGGTTTCTGGGTGGGTCTCTCCACTCCAGGCCATTGTTTCACACTCTGGCTAGAGCACGGGGTCAATGGAGTGAACAGGGCAGTGTCTGGGAAGGTCTCTCTACTCATGACCATTGTTTCACTCTCTGGGTGGAGCACGGGATCGATGGAGTGTACAAGTTGGTTTCTGGGAGGGTCTCTCCACTCCAGACCATTGTTTCATTTTCTGGGCTAGAGCACGGGGTTGATGGAGTGGACAGGATGGGTTCTGGGAGGGTCTCTCCACTCCAGGCCATTGTTTCACTTTCTGGCTAGAGCACGGGGTCGATAGAGTGAACAGGGCAGTGTCTGGGAGGGTCCCCCACTCCAGACCATTGTTTCACTCTCTGGGTGGAGCACGGGATCGATGTAGTGAACAGGGTGGTTTCTGGGAGGGTCTCTCCACTCCTGACCATTGTTTCACTCACTGGATAGAGCATGGGATCGATGGAGTGAACAGGTTGGTTTCTGGGAGGGTCTCTCCACTCCAGACCATTGTTTCACTCTCTGGGTAGATCACGGGGTCGATGGAGTGAACAGGTTGGTTTCTGGGAGGGTCCCCCCACTCCAGATCATTATTTCACTCTCTGGGTGGAGCACGGGTTGATGGAGTGAACAGGGTGGTTTCTGGGAGGGTCTCTCCACTCCTGACCATTGTTTCACTCTCTGGGTAGAGCACGGAAACGATGGAGTGAACAGGTTGATTTCTGGGAGGGTCTCTCCACTCCTGACCATTGTTTCATTTTGTGGGCTAGAGCATGGGGTTGATGGAGTGAACAGGGTGGTTTCTGGGAGGGTCTCTAAACTCCAGGCCATTGTTTCACGCTCTTGCTAGAGCACGGGGTCGATGGAGTGAACAGGGCAGTGTCTGGGAGGGTCTCTCCACTCATGACCATTGTTTCACTCTCTGGGTGGAACACGGGATCGATGGAGTGTACAAGTTGGTTTCTGGGAGGGTCTCTCCACTCCAGACCATTGTTTCACTCTCTGGGTAGAGCACGGGGTCGATGGAGTGAACAGGGTGGTTTCTGGGAGGGTCTCTCCACTCCTGACCATTGTTTCACTCTCTGGGTAAGGCACGGGATCGATGGAGTGAACAGGTTGGTTTCTAGGAGGGTCTCCCCACTCCAGACCATTATTTCACTCTCTTGGTAGAGCACGGGGTCGATGGAGTGAACAGGTTGGTTTCTGGGAGGGTCCCCCCACTCCAGACCATTGTTTCACTCTTTGGGTAGATCACAGAGTCGATGGAGTGAACAGGGTGGTTTCTGGGAGGGTCTCTCCACTCCTGACCATTGTTTCACTCTCTGGGTAGAGCACGGGATCAATGCAGTGAACAGGGTGGCTTCTGGGAGGGTCTCTCCACTGCTGAACATTGTTTCACTCTCTGGGTGGAGCATGGGGTCGATGGAGTGAACGGGTTTGTTTATGGGAGGGTCTCTACACTCCTGACTATTGTTTCACTCACTGGGTAGAGAACGGGAACGATGGAGTGAACAGGTTGGTTTCTGGGAGAGTCTCTCCACTCCTGACCATTGTTTCATTTTCTAGGCTAGAGCACGGGGTCGATGAAGTGAACAGGGTGGTTTCTGGGAGGGTCTCTCCACTCCAGGCCATTGTTTCACACTCTGGGTAGAGCACGGGGTCGATGGAGTGAACAGGGTGGTTTCTGGGAGGGTCTCTCCACTCCTGACCATTGTTTCACTCTCTGGGCAAGGCACGGGATCGATGGAGTGAACAGGTTGGTTTCTAGGAGGGTCTCCCCACTCCAGACCATTATTTCACTCTCTTGGTAGAGCACGGGGTCGATGGAGTGAACAGGTTGGTTTCTGGGAGGGTCCCCCCACTCCAGACCATTGTTTCACTCTCTGGGTGGAGAACGGGTCGATGGAGTGAACAGGGTGGTTTCTGGGAGGGTTCCCCCACTCCAGACCAATGTTTCACTCTCTGGGTGGAGCACGGGATCGATGGAGTGAACAGGTTGGTTTCTGGGAGGGTCTCGCCACTCCTGAACATTGTTTCACTCTCTGGGTAGAGCACGGGATCGATGGAGTGAACAGGTTGGTTTCTGGGAGGGTCTCTCCACTCCAGACCATTGCTTCACTCTCTGGGTAGAGCACATGGTCGATGGAGTGAACAGGTTGGTTTCTGGGAGGGTCTCTCCACTCCAGACCCTTGCTTCACTCTCTGGGTAGAGCACGGAGTCGATGGAGTGAACAGGTTGGTTTCTGGGAGGGTCTCTCCACTCCAGACCATTGCTTCACTCTCTGGGTAGAGCACGGGGTCGATGGAGTGAACGGTGTGGTTTCTGGATGGTTCTCTCCACTCCAGACCATTGTTTCACTCTCTGGGTAGAGTACGGGATCGATGGAGTGAACAGGTTGGTTTCTGGGAGGGTCTCTCCACTCCAGACCATTGGTTCACTCTCTGGGTAGAGCACGTGGTCGATGGAGTGAACAGGGTGCTTTCTGGGAGGGTCTTTCCACTCCAGACCATTGCTTCACTCTCTGGGTGGAGCAATGGGTCGATGGAGTGAACAGGGTGGTTTCTGGGAGGGTCTCTCCACTCCTGACCATAGTTTCATTTTCTGTGCTAGAGCAACGGGTCGATGAAGTGAACAGGGTGGTTTCTGGGAGGGTCTCTCCACTCCTGACCATTGTTTCACTCTCTGGGTAGAGCACGGGATCGATGGAGTGAACAGGTTGTTTTCTGGGAGGGTCTCTCCACTCCTGACCATTCTTTCACTCTCTGGGTGGAGCAGGGGGTCGATGGAGTGAACAGGGTGGTTTCTGGGAGCGTCTCTCCACTCCTGACCATTGTTTCATTTTCTGTGCTAGAGCAACGGGTCGATGGAGCGAACAGGGTGGTTTCTGGGAGGGTCCCCCACTACAGACCATTGTTTCACTCTCTGGGTAGAGCACGGGATCGATGGAGTGAACAGGTTGGTTTCTGGGAGGGTCTCTCCACTCCAGACCATTGTTTCACTCTCTGGGTGGAGTACGAGGTCGATAAAGTGATCAGGGTTGTTTCTGGGAGAATCTCTCCACCACAGACCATTGTTTCACTCTCTGGGTAGAGCACAGATTCGATGGAGTGAACAGGGTGGTTTCTGGGAGGGTCTCTCCACTCCAGACCATTGTTTCACTCTCTGGGTGGAGCACGGTATCGATGGAGTGAACAGGTTTGTTTCTGGGAGGGTATCTCCACTCCAGACCATTGTTTCACTCTTTGGGTAGATCACAGAGTCGATGGAGTGAACAGGGTGGTTTCTGGGAGGGTCTCTCCACTCCTGACCATTGTTTCACTCTCTGGGTAGAGCACGGGATCAATGGAGTGAACAGGGTGGCTTCTGGGAGGGTCTCTCCACTCCTGACCATTGTTTCACTCTCTGGATGGAGCATGGGGTCGATGGAGTGAACGGGTTTGTTTCTGGGAGGGTCTCTACACTCCTGACTATTGTTTCACTCACTGGGTAGAGAACGGGAACGATGGAGTGAACAGGTTGGTTTCTGGGAGAGTCTCTCCACTCCTGACCATTGTTTCATTTTCTGGGCTAGAGCACGGGGTCGATGGAGTGGACAGGATGGGTTCTGGGAGGGTCTCTCCACTCCAGGCCATTGTTTCACTTTCTGGCTAGAGCACGGGGTCGATAGAGTGAACAGGGCAGTGTCTGGGAGGGTCCCCCCACTCCAGACCATTGTTTCACTCTCTGGGTGGAGCACGGGATCGATGGAGTGAACAGGTTGGTTTCTAGGAGGGTCTCTCCACTCCAGACCATTGTTTCACTTTCTGGGTAGAGCACAGAGTCGATGTAGTGAACAGGGTGGTTTCTGGGAGGGTCTCTCCACTCCTGACCATTGTTTCACTCACTGGATAGAGCATGGGATCGATGGAGTGAACAGGTTGGTTTCTGGGAGGGTCCCCCACTCCAGATCATTATTTCACTCTCTGGGTGGAGCACGGGTTGATGGAGTGAACAGGGTGGTTTCTGGGAGGGTCTCTCCACTCCTGACCATTGTTTCACTCTCTGGGTAGAGCACGGAAACGATGGAGTGAACAGGTTGGTTTCTGGGAGGGTCTCTCCACTCCTGACCATTGTTTCATTTTCTGGGCTAGAGCATGGGGTTGATGGAGTGAACAGGGTGGTTTCTGGGAGGGTCTCTAAACTCCAGGCCATTGTTTCACGCTCTTGCTAGAGCACGGGGTCGATGGAGTGAACAGGGCAGTGTCTGGGAGGGTCTCTCCACTCATGACCATTGTTTCACTCTCTGGGTGGAGCACGGGTTGATGGAGTGAACAGGTTGGTTTCTGGGAGGGTCCCCCCACTCCAGACCATTGTTTCACTCTCTGGGTGGAGCACGGGTCGATGGAGTGAACAGGGTGGTTTCTGGGAGGGTTCCCCCACTCCAGACCAATGTTTCACTCTCTGGGTGGAGCACGGGATCGATGGAGTGAACAGGTTGGTTTCTGGGAGGGTCTCTCCACTCCTGACCATTGTTTCACTCTCTGGGTAGAACACGGGATCGATGGAGTGAACAGGGTGGTTTCTGGGAGGGTCTCTCCACTCCAGACCATTGCTTCACTCTCTGGGTAGAGCACGGGGTCGATGGAGTGAACAGGTTGGTTTCTGGGAGGGTCTCTCCACTCTAGACCATTGCTTCACTCTCTGGGTAGAGCACGGGGTCTATGGAGTGAACAGGGTGGTTTGTGGGAGGGTCTTTCCACTCCAGACCATTGCTTCCCTCTCTGGGTAGAGTACGGGATCGATGGAGTGAACAGGTTGGTTTCTGGGAGGGTCTCTCCACTCCAGACCATTGGTTCACTCTCTGGGTAGAGCACGTGGTCGATGGGATCGATGGAGTGAACAGGTTGGTTTCTAGGAGGGTCTCTCCACTCCAGACCATTGTTTCACTCTCTGGGTAGAGCACGGGGTCGATGGAGTGAACAGGTTGGTTTCTGGGAGGGTCCCCCCACTCCAGACCATTGTTTCACTCTCTGGGTGGAGCACGGGTCGATGGAGTGAAGAGGGTGGTTTCTGGGAGGGCCCCCCCACTCCAGACCAATGTTTCACTCTCTGGGTGGAGCACTTGATCGATGGAGTGAACAGGTTGGTTTCTGGGAGGGTCTCTCATCTCCTGACCATTGTTTCACTCTCTGGGTAGAGCACGGGATCGATGGAGTGAACAGGTTGGTTTCTGGGAGGGTCTCTCCACTCCAGACCATTGTTTCACTCTCTGGGTAGAGCACGTGGTCGATGGAGTGAACAGGGTGGTTTCTGGGAGGGTCTCTCCACTCCAGACCATTGCTTCACTCTCTGGGTAGAGCACGGGGTCGATGGAGTGAACAAGTTGGTTTCTGGGAGGGTCTCTCCACTCCAGACCCTTGCTTCACTCTCTGGGTAGAGCACGGAGTCGATGGAGTGAACAGGTTGGTTTCTGGGAGGGTCTCTTCACTCCAGACCATTGCTTCACTCTCTGGGTAGAGCACGGGGTCGATGGAGTGAACGGGGTGGTTTCTGGGAGGGTCCCCCACTCCAGACCATTGTTTCACTGTCTGGGTGGAGCAATGGGTCGATGGAGTGAACAGGGTGGTTTCTGGGAGGGTCCCCCACTCCAGACCATTGTTTCACTGTCTGGGTGGAGCACGGGTCGATGGAGTGAACAGGGTGATTTCTGGGAGGGTCTCCCCACTCCAGACCAATGTTTCACTCTCTGGGTGGAGCACGGGATCGATGGAGTGAACAGATTGGTTTCTGGGAGGGTCTCTCCACTACTGACCATCGTTTCACTCTCTAGGTAGAGCACGGGATCAATGGAGTGAACAGGTTGGTTTTTGGGAGGGTCTCTCCACTCCAGACCATTGTTTCACGCTCTGGGTGGAGCACAGAGTCGATGGAGTGAACAGGGTGGTTTCTGGGAGGGTCTCTCCACCACAGACCATTGTTTCACTCTCTGAGTAGAGCACGGGGTCGATGGAGTGAACGGGGTGGTTTCTGGGAGGGTCTCTCCACTCCAGACCAATGTTTTACTCTCTGGGTAGAGCACGGGGTCGATGGAGTGAACGGGATGGTTTCTGGGTTGGTCTCTCCACTCCAGACTTTTGTTTCACTCTCTGGGTAGAGCACAGAGTGGATGGAGTGAACAGGTTTGTTTCTGGGAGGGTATCTCCACTCCAGACCATTGTTTCACTCTTTGGGTAGATCACAGAGTCGATGGAGTGAACAGGGTGGTTTCTGGGAGGGTCTCTCCACTCCTGACCATTGTTTCACTCTCTGGGTAGAGCACGGGATCGATGGAGTGAACAAGTTGGTTTTCTGGGAGGGTCTCTCCAATCCTGACCATTGTTTCACTCTCTGGGTGGAGCATGGGGTCGATGGACTCAACAGGTTGGTTTCTGGGAGGGTGTCTCCACTCCTGACCATTGTTTCATTTTCTGGGCTAGAGCATGGGGTCGATGGAGTGAACAGGGTAGTTTCTGGGAGGGTCTCTCCACTCCCGGCCATTGTTTCACGCTCTGGCTAGAGCACGGGGTTGATGGAGTGAACAGGGCAGTGTCTGGGAGGGTCTCTCCACTCCTGACCATTGTTTCACTCTCTGGGTGGAGCACTGGGTCGATGGAGTAAACAGGGTGGTTTCTGGGAGGGTCTCTCCACTTCAGGCCATTGTTTCACTCTCTGGCTAGAGCATAGGGTCGATAGTGTGAGCGGGGCAGTGTCTGGGAGGGTCCCCCACTTCAGACCATTGTTTCACTCTCTGGGTGGAGCACGGGATCAATGGAGTGAACAGGTTGGTTTCTGGGAGGGTTTCTCCACTCCAGACCATTGTTTCACTCTCTGGGTAGAGCACAGAGTCGATGGAGTGAACAGGGTGGTTTCTGGGAGGGTCTCTCCACTCCTGACCATTGTTTCACTCTCTGGTAGAGCATGGGATCGATGGAGTGAACAGGTTGGTTTCTAGGAGGGTCTCTCCACTCCAGACCATTGTTTCACTCTCTGGGTAGAGCACGGGGTCGATGGAGTTAACAGGTTGGTTTCTGGGAGGGTCCCCCACTCCAGACCATTGTTTCACTGTCTGGGTAGAGCACGGGTCGATGGAGTGAACAGGGTGATTTCTGGGAGGGTCCCCCCACTCCAGACCAATGTTTCACTCTCTGGGTGGAGCACGGGATCGATGGAGTGAACGGTGTGGTTTCTGGATGGTTCTCTCCACTCCAGACCATTGTTTCACTCTCTGGGTAGAGTACGGGATCGATGGAGTGAACAGGTTGGTTTCTGGGAGGGTCTCTCCACTCCAGACCATTGGTTCACTCTCTGGGTAGAGCACGTGGTCGATGGATTGAACAGGGTGCTTTCTGGGAGGGTCTTTCCACTCCAGACCATTGCTTCACTCTCTGGGTGGAGCAATGGGTCGATGGAGTGAACAGGGTGGTTTCTGGGAGGGTCTCTCCACTCCTGACCATAGTTTCATTTTCTGTGCTAGAGCAACGGGTTGATGAAGTGAACAGGGTGGTTTCTGGGAGGGTCTCTCCACTCCTGACCATTGTTTCACTCTCTGGGTAGAGCACGGGATCGATGGAGTGAACAGGTTGTTTTCTGGGAGGGTCTCTCCACTCCTGACCATTCTTTCACTCTCTGGGTGGAGCAGGGGGTCGATGGAGTGAACAGGGTGGTTTCTGGGAGCGTCTCTCCACTCCTGACCATTGTTTCATTTTCTGTGCTAGAGCAACGGGTCGATGGAGCGAACAGGGTGGTTTCTGGGAGGGTCCCCCACTACAGACCATTGTTTCACTCTCTGGGTAGAGCACGGGATCGATGGAGTGAACAGGTTGGTTTCTGGGAGGGTCTCTCCACTCCAGACCATTGTTTCACTCTCTGGGTGGAGTACGAGGTCGATAAAGTGATCAGGGTTGTTTCTGGGAGAATCTCTCCACCACAGACCATTGTTTCACTCTCTGGGTAGAGCACAGATTCGATGGAGTGAACAGGGTGGTTTCTGGGAGGGTCTCTCCACTCCAGACCATTGTTTCACTCTCTGGGTGGAGCACGGTATCGATGGAGTGAACAGGTTTGTTTCTGGGAGGGTATCTCCACTCCAGACCATTGTTTCACTCTTTGGGTAGATCACAGAGTCGATGGAGTGAACAGGGTGGTTTCTGGGAGGGTCTCTCCACTCCTGACCATTGTTTCACTCTCTGGGTAGAGCACGGGATCAATGGAGTGAACAGGGTGGCTTCTGGGAGGGTCTCTCCACTCCTGACCATTGTTTCACTCTCTGGATGGAGCATGGGGTCGATGGAGTGAACGGGTTTGTTTCTGGGAGGGTCTCTACACTCCTGACTATTGTTTCACTCACTGGGTAGAGAACGGGAACGATGGAGTGAACAGGTTGGTTTCTGGGAGAGTCTCTCCACTCCTGACCATTGTTTCATTTTCTGGGCTAGAGCATGGGGTCGATGGAGTGGACAGGATGGGTTCTGGGAGGGTCTCTCCACTCCAGGCCATTGTTTCACTTTCTGGCTAGAGCACGGGGTCGATAGAGTGAACAGGGCAGTGTCTGGGAGGGTCCCACCACTCCAGACCATTGTTTCACTCTCTGGGTGGAGCACGGGATCGATGGAGTGAACAGGTTGGTTTCTAGGAGGGTCTCTCCACTCCAGACCATTGTTTCACTTTCTGGGTAGAGCACAGAGTCGATGTAGTGAACAGGGTGGTTTCTGGGAGGGTCTCTCCACTCCTGACCATTGTTTCACTCACTGGATAGAGCATGGGATCGATGGAGTGAACAGGTTGGTTTCTGGGAGGGTCCCCCCACTCCAGATCATTATTTCACTCTCTGGGTGGAGCACGGGTTGATGGAGTGAACAGGGTGGTTTCTGGGAGGGTCTCTCCACTCCTGACCATTGTTTCACTCTCTGGGTAGAGCACGGAAACGATGGAGTGAACAGGTTGGTTTCTGGGAGGGTCTCTCCACTCCTGACCATTGTTTCATTTTCTGGGCTAGAGCATGGGGTTGATGGAGTGAACAGGGTGGTTTCTGGGAGGGTCTCTAAACTCCAGGCCATTGTTTCACGCTCTTGCTAGAGCACGGGGTCGATGGAGTGAACAGGGCAGTGTCTGGGAGGGTCTCTCCACTCATGACCATTGTTTCACTCTCTGGGTGGAGCACGGGTTGATGGAGTGTACAAGTTGGTTTCTGGGAGGGTCTCTCCACTCCAGACCATTGTTTCACTCTCTGGGTAGAGCACGGGGTCGATGGAGTGAACAGGGTGGTTTCTGGGAGGGTCTCTCCACTCCTGACCATTGTTTCACTCTCTGGGTAAGGCACGGGATCGATGGAGTGAACAGGTTGGTTTCTAGGAGGGTCTCCCCACTCCAGACCATTATTTCACTCTCTTGGTAGAGCACGGGGTCAATGGAGTGAACAGGTTGGTTTCTGGGAGGGTCCCCCCACTCCAGACCATTGTTTCACTCTCTGGGTGGAGCACGGGTCGATGGAGTGAACAGGGTGGTTTCTGGGAGGGTTCCCCCACTCCAGACCAATGTTTCACTCTCTGGGTGGAGCACGGGATCGATGGAGTGAACAGGTTGGTTTCTGGGAGGGTCTCTCCACTCCTGACCATTGTTTCACTCTCTGGGTAGAACACGGGATCGATGGAGTGAACAGGGTGGTTTCTGGGAGGGTCTCTCCACTCCAGACCATTGCTTCACTCTCTGGGTAGAGCACGGGGTCGATGGAGTGAACAGGTTGGTTTCTGGGAGGGTCTCTCCACTCTAGACCATTGCTTCACTCTCTGGGTAGAGCACGGGGTCGATGGAGTGAACAGGTTGGTTTCTGGGAGGGTCCCCCTACTCCAGACCATTGTTTCACTCTCTGGGTGGAGCACGGGTCGATGGAGTGAAGAGGGTGGTTTCTGGGAGGGCCCCCCCACTCCAGACCAATGTTTCACACTCTGGGTGGAGCACTTGATCGATGGAGTGAACAGGTTGGTTTCTGGGAGGGTCTCTCATCTCCTGACCATTGTTTCACTCTCTGGGTAGAGCACGGGATCGATGGAGTGAACAGGTTGGTTTCTGGGAGGGTCTCTCCACTCCAGACCATTGTTTCACTCTCTGGGTAGAGCACGTGGTCGATGGAGTGAACAGGGTGGTTTCTGGGAGGGTCTCTCCACTCCAGACCATTGCTTCACTCTCTGGGTAGAGCACGGGGTCGATGGAGTGAACAAGTTGGTTTCTGGGAGGGTCTCTCCACTCCAGACCCTTGCTTCACTCTCTGGGTAGAGCACGGAGTCGATGGAGTGAACAGGTTGGTTTCTGGGAGGGTCTCTTCACTCCAGACCATTGCTTCACTCTCTGGGTAGAGCACGGGGTCGATGGAGTGAACGGGGTGGTTTCTGGGAGGGTCCCCCCACTCCAGACCATTGTTTCACTGTCTGGGTGGAGCAATGGGTCGATGGAGTGAACAGGGTGGTTTCTGGGAGGGTCCCCCCACTCCAGACCATTGTTTCACTGTCTGGGTGGAGCACGGGTCGATGGAGTGAACAGGGTGATTTCTGGGAGGGTCTCTCCACTCCAGACCATTGCTTCACTCTCTGGGTAGAGCACGGGGTCGATGGAGTGAACAGGTTGGTTTCTGGGAGGGTCTCTCCACTCTAGACCATTGCTTCACTCTCTGGGTAGAGCACGGGGTCGATGGAGTGAACAGGTTGGTTTCTGGGAGGGTCCCCCCACTCCAGACCATTGTTTCACTCTCTGGGTGGAGCACGGGTCGATGGAGTGAAGAGGGTGGTTTCTGGGAGGGCCCCCACTCCAGACCAATGTTTCACTCTCTGGGTGGAGCACTTGATCGATGGAGTGAACAGGTTGGTTTCTGGGAGGGTCTCTCATCTCCTGACCATTGTTTCACTCTCTGGGTAGAGCACGGGATCGATGGAGTGAACAGGTTGGTTTCTGGGAGGGTCTCTCCACTCCAGACCATTGTTTCACTCTCTGGGTAGAGCACGTGGTCGATGGAGTGAACAGGGTGGTTTCTGGGAGGGTCTCTCCACTCCAGACCATTGCTTCACTCTCTGGGTAGAGCACGGGGTCAATGGAGTGAACAAGTTGGTTTCTGGGAGGGTCTCTCCACTCCAGACCCTTGCTTCACTCTCTGGGTAGAGCACGGAGTCGATGGAGTGAACAGGTTGGTTTCTGGGAGGGTCTCTTCACTCCAGACCATTGCTTCACTCTCTGGGTAGAGCACGGGGTCGATGGAGTGAACGGGGTGGTTTCTGGGAGGGTCCCCCACTCCAGACCATTGTTTCACTGTCTGGGTGGAGCAATGGGTCGATGGAGTGAACAGGGTGGTTTCTGGGAGGGTCCCCCACTCCAGACCATTGTTTCACTGTCTGGGTGGAGCACGGGTCGATGGAGTGAACAGGGTGATTTCTGGGAGGGTCTCCCCACTCCAGACCAATGTTTCACTCTCTGGGTGGAGCACGGGATCGATGGAGTGAACAGATTGGTTTCTGGGAGGGTCTCTCCACTACTGACCATCGTTTCACTCTCTAGGTAGAGCACGGGATCAATGGAGTGAACAGGTTGGTTTTGGGAGGGTCTCTCCACTCCAGACCATTGTTTCACGCTCTGGGTGGAGCACAGAGTCGATGGAGTGAACAGGGTGGGTTCTGGGAGGGTCTCTCCACCACAGACCATTGTTTCACTCTCTGAGTAGAGCACGGTGTCGATGGAGTGAACGGGGTGGTTTCTGGGAGGGTCTCTCCACTCCAGACCAATGTTTTACTCTCTGGGTAGAGCACGGGGTCGATGGAGTGAACGGGATGGTTTCTGGGTTGGTCTCTCCACTCCAGACTTTTGTTTCACTCTCTGGGTAGAGCACAGAGTGGATGGAGTGAACAGGTTTGTTTCTGGGAGGGTATCTCCACTCCAGACCATTGTTTCACTCTTTGGGTAGATCACAGAGTCGATGGAGTGAACAGGGTGGTTTCTGGGAGGGTCTCTCCACTCCTGACCATTGTTTCACTCTCTGGGTAGAGCACGGGATCGATGGAGTGAACAAGTTGGTTTTCTGGGAGGGTCTCTCCAATCCTGACCATTGTTTCACTCTCTGGGTGGAGCATGGGGTCGATGGACTGAACAGGTTGGTTTCTGGGAGGGTGTCTCCACTCCTGACCATTGTTTCATTTTCTGGGCTAGAGCATGGGGTCGATGGAGTGAACAGGGTAGTTTCTGGGAGGGTCTCTCCACTCCCGGCCATTGTTTCACGCTCTGGCTAGAGCACGGGGTTGATGGAGTGAACAGGGCAGTGTCTGGGAGGGTCTCTCCACTCCTGACCATTGTTTCACTCTCTGGGTGGAGCACTGGGTCGATGGAGTAAACAGGGTGGTTTCTGGGAGGGTCTCTCCACTTCAGGCCATTGTTTCACTCTCTGGCTAGAGCATAGGGTCGATAGTGTGAGCGGGGCAGTGTCTGGGAGGGTCCCCCACTTCAGACCATTGTTTCACTCTCTGGGTGGAGCACGGGATCAATGGAGTGAACAGGTTGGTTTCTGGGAGGGTTTCTCCACTCCAGACCATTGTTTCACTCTCTGGGTAGAGCACAGAGTCGATGGAGTGAACAGGGTGGTTTCTGGGAGGGTCTCTCCACTCCTGACCATTGTTTCACTCTCTGGTAGAGCATGGGATCGATGGAGTGAACAGGTTGGTTTCTAGGAGGGTCTCTCCACTCCAGACCATTGTTTCACTCTCTGGGTAGAGCACGGGGTCGATGGAGTTAACAGGTTGGTTTCTGGGAGGGTCCCCCACTCCAGACCATTGTTTCACTGTCTGGGTAGAGCACGGGTCGATGGAGTGAACAGGGTGATTTCTGGGAGGGTCCCCCCACTCCAGACCAATGTTTCACTCTCTGGGTGGAGCACGGGATCGATGGAGTGAACAGATTGGTTTCTGGGATGGTCTCTCCACTACTGACCATCGTTTCACTCTCTAGGTAGAGCACGGGATCAATGGAGTGAACAGGTTGGTTTTTGGGAGGGTCTCTCCACTCCAGACCATTGTTTCACTCTCTGAGTAGAGCACATAGTCGATGGAGTGAACAGGGTGGTTTCTGGGAGGGTCTCTCCACCACAGACCATTGTTTCACTCTCTGAGTAGAGCACGGCGTCGATGGAGTGAACGGGGTGGTTTCTGGGAGGGTCTCTCCACTCCAGACCAATGTTTTACTCTCTGGGTAGAGCACGGGGTCGATGGAGTGAACGGGATGGTTTCTGGGTTGGTCTCTCCACTCCAGACTTTTGTTTCACTCTCTGGGTAGAGCACAGAGTGGATGGAGTGAACAGGGTGGTTTCTGGGAGTGTCACTCCACTCCTGACGATTGTTTCACTCTCTGGGTAGAGCACGGGATTGATGGAGTGAACAGGTTGGTTTCTGGGAGGGTCTCTCTACTCCTGACCATTGTTTCACTCTCTGGGTAGAGCACAGAGTCGATGGATTGAACAGGGTGGCTTCTGGGATGGTTTCTCCATTCCTAACCATTGTTTCACTCTCTGGGTAGAGCACGGGATCAATGGAGTGAACAGGTTGGTTTTTGGGAGGGTCTCTCCACTCCAGACCATTGTTTCACTCTCTGGGTAGAGCACGGGGTCGATGGAGTGAACAGGGTGGTTTCTGGGAGGGTCTCTCCACTCCTGGCCATTGTTTCACTCTCTGGGTAGAGCACGGGATTGATGGAGTGAACAGGGTTGTTTCTGGGAGGGTGTCTCCATTCCTGATCATTGTTTCACTCTCTGGGTAGAGCACAGTCGCGGTCCGTGTAGGAGTGCCGGCCGGGCGGTGACGTGGGGCGGGGGAGGGGCAGGGTGGGGGTAGCAAAGTACGGATTACGGACCAATACAGGTAAGTAAACATTTAAATCAATGAAGCGAATTTCGTTGCGCGCACTGCATCCCATTTGGCGATGCAGCGCTCACAACGAAATTCGTTTTATTGATTTAAATGTTTACCTACCCCCCACCCTGCCCCTCCCCCGCACCACGTCACCGCCCGGCCGGCACTCCTACACGGACCGCGACTGGTAGAGCACAGAGTCGATGGCATGTACAGGGTGGTTTCTGGGAGGATCTCTCCACTGCTGACCATTGTTTCACTCTCTGGGTAGAGCACGGGATCGATGGAGAGAACTTGTTGGTTTCTGGGAGGGTCTCTCCACTCCTGATCATTGTTTCACTCTCTGGGTAGAGCACAGAGTCGATCGAGTGAACAGGGTGGTTTCTGGGAGGGTCTCTCCACTCCCGACCATTGTTTCACTCTCTGGGTAGAGCACGGGATCGATGGAGTTAACAGGTTGGTTTCTGGGAGGGTCTCTCCACTCCAGACCATTGTTTCACTCTCTGGGTAGAGCACAGGGTCGATGGAGTGAACGGGATGGTTTCTGGGTTGGTCTCTCCACTCCAGACTATTGTTTCACTCTCTGGGTAGAGCACAGAGTGGATGGAGTGACAGGGTGGTTTCTGGGAGTGTCACTCCACTCCTGACCATTGTTTCACTCTCTGGGTAGAGCACGGGGTTGATGGAGTGAACAGGTTGGTTTCTGGGAGGGTCTCTCTACTCCTGACCATTGTTTCACTCTCTGGGTAGAGCACAGAGTCGATGGAGTGAACAGGGTGGTTTCTGGGACGGTTTCTCCACTCCTAACCATTGTTTCACTCTCTGGGTAGAGCACGGAGTCGATGGAGTGAACAGGTTGGTTTCTGGGAGGGTCTCTCCACTCCAGGCCATTGTTTCACTCTCTGGGTAGAGCACGGGGTTGATGGGGTGAACGGGGTGGTTTCTGGGAGGGTCTCTCCACTCCAGACCATTGTTTCACTCTCTGGGTAGAGCACGGGATCGATGGAGTGAACAGGTTGGTTTCTGGGAGGGTCTCTCCACTCCTGACCATTGTTTCACTCTCTGGGTAGAGCACGGGGTCGATGGAGTGAACAGGTTTGTTTCTGGGAGGGTCTCTCCACTCCAGACCATTATTTCACTCTCTGGGTAGAGCACAGGGTCGATGGAGTGAACGGGGTGGTTTATGGGAGGGTCTCTCCACTCCAGACCATTGTTTCACTCTCTGGCTAGAGCACGGGATCGATGGAGTGAACAGGTTGGTTTCTGGGAGGGTCTCTCCACTCCTGACCATTGTTTCAATCTCTGGCTAGAGCACGGGGTCGATGGAGTGAACAGGTTGGTTTCTAGGAGGGTCTCTCCACTCCAGACCATTGTTTCACTCTCTGGGTAGAGCACGGGGTCGATGGAGTGAACGGGATGGTTTCTGGGTTGGTCTCTCCACTCCTGACCATTGTTTCACTCTCTGGGTAGAGCACAGTGTCGATGGAGTGAACAGGGTGGTTTCTGGGACGGTTTCCTAACCATTGTTTTACTCTCTGGGTAGAGCACGGGATCAATGGAGTGAACAGGTTGGTTTCTGGGAGGGTCTCTCCACTCCAGACCATTGCTTCACTCTCTGGGTAGAGCACGGGGTCGATGGAGTGAACAGGTTTGTTTCTGGGAGGGTCTCTCCACTCCAGACCATTGTTTCACTCTCTGGGTAGAGCACGGGGTCGATGGAGTGAACGGGGTGGTTTCTGAAAGGGTCTCTCCACTCCAGACCATTGTTTCACTCTCTGGGTAGAGCACGGGATCGATGGAGTGAACAGGTTGGTTTCTGGGAGGGTCTCTCCACTCCTGACCATTGTTTCAATCTCTGTCTAGAGCACGGGGTCAATGGAGTGAACAGGTTGGTTTCTGGGAGGGTCTCTCCACTCCAGACCATTGTTTCACTCTCTGGGTAGATCACAGGATCGATGGAGTGAACAAGGTGGTTTCTGGGAGGGTCTATCCACTCCAGACCATTGTTTTACTCTCTGGGTAGAGCACGGGGTCGATGGAGTGAACAGGTTTGTTTCTGGGAGGGTCTCTCCACTCCAGATCATTGTTTCACTCTCTGGGTAGAGCACGGGGTCGATGGAGTGAACGGGGTGGTTTCTGGGAGGGTCTCTCCACTCCAGACCATTGTTTCACTCTCTGGGTAGAGCACGGGATCGATGGAGTGAACAGGTTGGTTTCTGGGAGGGTCTCTCCACTCCTGACCATTGTTTGAATCTCTGGGTAGAGCACGGAATCGATGGACTGAACAGGTTTGTTTCTGAGAGGGTCTCTCCACTCCAGACCATTGTTTCACTCTCTGGGTAGAGCACGGGGTCGATGGAGTGAACGGGGTAGTTTTTGGGAGGGTCTCTCCACTCCAGACCATTGTTTTACTCTCTGGCCTGGAACACGGAGTCGATGGAGTGAACAGGGAGATTACTTTGGTACTACTTTGAGTCTCATGCGCAGGTTTTGTACACACAGGACAGACTGACGCTGACTACACTGATGACACCACGCCACAGCACTGCGTAGGGCCTGGACGTGCTCAAACCTGCACATCCTGGCTGTGCAGAAGCCCATGTGGAGTACCGTGCTGCAGGCTGCTTACCTGCAGGACCACTTCCCCCCCTTTAGGGTTTCTGTTTTCCCTATTCCTCTGTGTGTGACCCTGGGCTGCTGGAGTCTAAGCTCTGGCTTGGATCAGCACCATGGTTCCAACTGGGAGAACACATAGAAGATGGGATACCTCAAGGGTGACAAGCAGCGCTCTACAAATCTACTGATTGAATCATTGATTGATTGATGAAGGATCTGCCGGCATCTGTGTTCTCACCTAATATGGATAGTGGCCCCTCTTCCACATCATCACTGCTGGATGCCCTTCAGCTTGATGCGGGGAACTCTTTAAGGAATCTTAGAAGCATTAGTTGTGATAATTAAGAACCAACAAAATCAACCAGGACATCTGTATCTTAAAGATGTCAATGGAATTACAAAAAGTTAATAGCCGTCGGCCAACATTATTACGACCAACCAACGCTATGGGTGAACCTGAGATATACGAGGATGAATAATTTCGAAAGATTGACTTAAGGGGAAGCTAGCGCTAAGACATCACCACAGCAAGAATCTGGTGCAAATACCAAAAAGGATGCAAGCCAAGCTGCCCGATCTCTAATAACTCCTGGAAGCTGATGATTATAAGAAGGAGGAGATTGCATACCTATGGATCAATAAAATTAGCATCCAGTCAAATACCCTTTACATATAGAACAAAAAATTGAGAAAAAATAAGAAACCTTATGAAAAGTGTAAAAATCAAGTTTAAAATAAAAGAAGTAGTTCCAGTGTTGAATAACAGAAGAAGTTTATTGGAATAATTAATGGTCCCATCCTTCCAGTAGGCCGTGTCAGGTGCAACTGACAGACTTAACTCCCAGACTCCTCTCACCAGGTTCTATCACCATGGAGCTGGTCAAACATATACATGCCAAGTAAAGCTTACAATCATGTGAGAGGTTACAATAAACTATAATACAATACTACAAAAAGCATGAGCAGAACAAGTTGAATATAAGAACAAGAAATACTAAAAGTCTGAAAATAATGTTTATGACCAAATTAAAAAAGAGAATGTTCTTAAGGGTCTTTTGGCTAAACATAGAGGTGATGGGAGGCAAGTTATGAACAGAAACAATTAGAGGGGATACCATACAATTGAACTCTAAAACAATACAATCAGGGTATGCACAGAGTATGGTTATCCCAACAAATGTAATACTGAAGACATAAATAATTGAGACTTGGACATTTATTTTAACATCTTTAAAAGATGGAAAAAGCAAAGAAGCTCCAATCACTGAACAGATTCAAAATCTTAAAATTCCTTAAAAAAATCAATCTGGATATTGCTGAAATAAATTAAAAAGAAATTAAATATGTTGGGTTATCACTACCATGAATGTTAGAGAATTAACAAAAATCTCTCTATTCCCTCACTTTATAAAGAGTCAGATTAAAGAAACATTAGATTCAATAAATTAAATTGATCTAGAAATCTTAAGTGCTAATAGATATTAACAGGTACATTAAAGTAAGTCACAGATATTAAAGAACCAGGCAGAAATATTATCTGGCTAAGTAACCTTTTATGGAAGTAATTTTGTTCCTATGAAAGGGCAAGAAATGGCAAAAACGGCGCATAGATTGTCACTTCCCTCCCAATCAAAGGAACCTTTGTATTGTAATGAGTAATGAAGCTATGAGTGAGTGGATTCGGACACCCTATGACAACCTAAGTTCAAACCCTTATGATATTTTGTCTCAACGAAATAGCTGTCTGCAGCTCCCACCGTGTAAAGACGTTGAATAACATGAGGGTGTCTCTTGGATCCTTAAATGAGTGCGCTGGATTGTTCATGGCTTTGCTCCATTCTGAGTTGGTGGAGCCTTGATTGGTAATGGAATACTTTCTGGTTGCCTAATCACATTGGTTTCTACAAAAATTGCAAAAGATGTAAAAATTAGGCATGGGCAATATTTAAATTACGCTGGTGTAACTTGTGTATATTCGGGAATTTTGTGTTATGCTTGTTATGCAAAATTCCTGAAATTATGCCTGTACAACACTTTGCATAGTTATGCGCCATTGGAAAGAATACACTCATTTAAAAGAAGTCTTGTGAGACATTGGCAAACCAAATTTTGCTCAGAAAGTGTAATTTCATAGTTTGTATTGGAAATATATGAAATTTCACAAGAAAAAGATATGCTATTTTGCACACTCCTAGTCTGAATGTCTCTGTTTCATCCTCGGATTAATTGAGCCTGGCTCATGTGTAATTTCCAGTCCTAAAATGTGTCTCTGGGGTTATCTCAGGGTTTGGTTAGGTTTGGACTTGGTAGTCAGCTCCTTCTGGATAATGACAATGTATTGCTTTTCTCATGAAGTGCCTGGAAGCCTCCAGGCTGAATGAAGAAGGATGCAAGAATTGTGTTTAAATCATACATGAGTAGGTGGGTGTGTCCTTTCAGAGTCCAAAGTGTTTCTCATGGAAAAGTCAGTTTGTGGATTGTCACACGTTAAAGACTGTCTCTTAGAGTGATCACGTCTAGAACTGGACTGGTGACTCAGAGTGTTGGAGTGATGAACTCAGCAGAGAAACCCTCAGACTGAGACCTACAGTCTCCTAAATCCCACATCACCTGGCAGCCCTGACCATAAACCTCAATACATGCATTTGTAAATAAATTTATATTGAAATAAAGTTATCTGCAGTCTGGGCATCACATGTTGATCATTGCAGAAGACCACTGATACTTCTGTAGAAAAAATATATTCAATGCACTAATTTAGGAGAACCCTCAAAGAGTTTAGGTGTGTTTGTTTTAGATACTAACGTCCTAAAAGTAGACCTAAACCTGTAGGAAGGTCAGCTGGTACACTATCAAAGAGCACAGCACAACGCCCACAAGGAATAAACTTAATAGCCACTAAGGTAAGCGGGTTTCCCTAAGGATTACTGTTACGTTTGCTATGTTGCTCTGGCGATGTACACAGTCCTGTGATATACATGATCCTTTGCTGTCAGAACAACTTTAGGAGCCTGACAATGCTGGTTGGTGTGTAAGTGTGTGTGATGGTGTAGACTTCATTAAAGGCTACTGGAGGCTTAAAAGTGGACAAATGGAACAAGTGTGGTTACCAGGGACCACTCAGGCTGAATGTAGAAGTTGGTCTCATTGAGGGCTTCTGCATTCTGACTTGGAACCTGTTATTGAGCTGAACATGGTCCAGGAGGATGAAACTACAGTCTACAAGCTCTGTGTGATTTTATTGTAAGAATCAATTAGGTTTGAGGGAGACAATGTGGTGTGTCTATGTGCTGGGTTGTGTTGTGTCTTGATCAAACAGACTCTCCTGCGATTTTGTTGTCTTCCAGAAAAAATAGAGACAACAAGTCAAGGGCGAATTCCAGAAGCTGCAAACGTGGAGATGTAGCTTCTGAATGAAAAGTTGAAAAGTTTTTGTAAAACTACTTTTTTCGCATAATTACTAGAAATATATTAATATAAATATTTATTTTTATTCATTGTCCATATATTTTCAATATGAAATATAATGGAATTTCAAACCTTTTGGGCCCGATTGACAAAGGTAAACTTAGACCAAAAGTCTAAGTTTACGTGTTTTGGTATTCACAAAGGTAAGTTACGAGTAGTATCTTTACGTCCACACTCCAAGCGGAGAGTGTGGAGATTCCACTCCGCAACCGGAGTGTACTTCTCTACCGTCCGCGTCACTTCCACCCACAAACTTACTACACACTTTAGCTGTTCGTCTTTTGCATAGTTCTGTAACATTGTGACTGATTTACCTACTCACTGACACATTGTTGAACCATAGGGGCCACTGGATTCTCTTGTTTACCTGGTTTCTGTATCACCTTTACTAGACGAAGGCCTGTGCTCATGTTTGGTTGAATTTCCTTTTATATGTTATATTGAGAGTGTGAAAGTCTCTCCATAGCAGATGAGGTGCTGCCTCTCACTGGAAGGGCTTCAAGCTGCAGCGCTTGTCAATGATTTGCTTGTTGGGTGGAGCACTTTGTGCGAAGCGGGCGGAGTGTGCAGGGCAGCATTCAAGCTCCTGCATGGACAGACTGGTATTTATGGCCTGGGATTACATGGTTTAAGATATGAACCATCATCAACTGCTATTTGTTGATTCTAAATATGTCTCAGAGATATCAAGGGCTGGAATCTGGGGCACTTTTTTCTTTTTCCTCTCCCGGATTTTGTTTGTCAGTGTCAAGATTACATCTTAAAAAGAGTCCTCAAATATCATTGAACAGCATCTATAGGCCTCAATTTTTACATGATGGTAAATTGCATCGAAATATGGCATAGACAAATACATAAATGCCAACCCTCCCAATTCAGGTGGGAGACTACCGATTTCAAGACTAGTCGCTCGCCTCCTGATTCTTCCATTCAGAAACCCAATGCGGAGTTTTGTAAAACTGCCAAAAATAAACTGTTGATGCCTGTCACGCACGCTCCAATCTCCCCCTCCAAGAATGACCTCTATCATCAAAGGTTAACACATTGTCCTTAATTCTTGGAGAGGAGATTAGAGCATGTCACAGGCCTCAACATTTTATTTTTGGGAGTTTTAGATAGTGCAAACAAAAAAACAGAGTTCAGAACTCTGTTTTTGTTTGCCAGTTCAGAACTCTGTTTTTGTTTGCCAGTTCAGAACTCTGTTTTTGTTTGCCAGAGTTCAGAACTCTGTTTTTGTTTGTGATATGTTATTAAACTGCAGAAAATGAAATGCTGATTGTCTGTCACCATACCTACCAATAGACCCGATTCAGGCAGATTGCTTTCCCTTCAATTCAAGCCAGTGAGGAAAATACATTCTCCCGACTATTGTTTTAAAATCTCCCACTTGCCTGCTCTAAAATGTTGGCATGTTTGCAAATATACTCATATTTCGATGTGAGTCCCATTCATTCCATATCCCTCACTAGCTGTTTTCTCACCCTCACCTAACCATAGAAAGGGGATGCCTGAGAGAATCCACAGACTCAATGTTTGTACCAGCTCTACTTTTGTCCCAACAGCTAGGGCGTAATCCTTTCAGTAGTGTCCCGGGCTCTCAGTCCTGGCAGCCACTGTCATATATTTCAAGGTTTCAGTACCATATTATATTTATTTTACCTTCACCAGATCTTCAGAACTGTGCCTTCTTCTCGCCACTCCAAACGCTGACCCGCAAACCTCTGCCACTTTGGTGGGGGATGGGCGTGGCGGACGGGGGAGGGGAGGGATGTGGCCGATGAGGGGCGAGAGGTGTGGCCGAAAGGGAAGGGGTGCCGGTCTCACAAAGAGCTAGGCTATCCCTCTCTTCCATATTATTTTGTTTGTTTTCAAGGGCCTCTTGGGCAGGGATACTTCTAAGAGAAAGGATTACCTTGGATGGTGTGAGGCCTGTCATTAAGTGGAGATGGTCCATAAACCAGACAGTGGGAGGTGGGACCTGATCACCTCAGGCAGGAGAATCCAGAAACGCAGTGGAGAATGACGCCTACTGCTAGCTACAGACTTTACGTGCCCTCAGAACATTGAGTAGATACCCGCGGTCTGGTTAATGGACGCATTAGTGTTATGCTGCATCCAGAACAAAGTATTTCCTCTTTTTAAACAATTGGGCATTGATTTGTTGCACACTATGGTGGTTGTGCCAAGTCCTAAGTCTCCAGTCCCACACCACGTCCATAATGTGCCTTGGAACGTTCTGCTTCTCTACACTGAGGAGCCAGTGTTACAAGGGTGCACCCAGGGTTCAGTTTTAGTTCCATGAGGTTAGTCCCCAGACATCAGAGACAAAAGGCTTCAATTGATAGCATTAGTGTCCAGTAACTCCTGACTGTGCGGACAGCCCCAAACCAGTTTCCGCCCACATAAACATTTGTACTTTTATGAGGAGGGATTGAAAGATTTCTCTCTGCAGACTTCATAGAGTATTTTCCCAAACTTTACGACTTTCTTGAAGTTTTCCATATGCTGCAAAGTATTTATTTGTGAAGAAAATTATCCTTCCAAGTACATTTCACAATTAATAAAGGTATCTGCTCAAGCCACAACTCTATAGCAGGAAAAAAGGTACCATCGGGAAAAAAATTCAGAAAAAATAATTTAGCAGGAGTTTTCTCCTGTTAGCACCCACCAACCTCCTCTAAAGAGATATGATAGGACTGTAACATTGCTTCCTGTGACATCACTTCCTGTGGTGTCACTCCACATGATGCCATTGTAAATTGCCTATGTTAATTAGTACTCCACTAATTCTTTGGGACTTTTTCCCTGCTTGGAGTCCTCTGTTTCATGAATTTATTTGTATGGTCACTCAAGTGTGCACCAGATAATGCACATTATATCTTAGACAAAGACATTATTGATTCTTTCTCTGTTCAGAACAGAAAAGAAATGCATGACCCCAGGAAGCGAGTTGAGTTGACAATTTGCCAGCAGTGGTGTTTACATTCAATGTTAATGTGTGGGCAATGTAATTATTAACTTTTTCATTGGGTGACCAAACCAGCTGTTCCCTGTGTTTTGGAAAGGAGCCACAGTGAAGCTGAGATGTAAAAAGGGAATGCCAGCCTTCCTTCCAATTACAGATGTGGAAGTCTGAATGACATCACTGCCAACATGTATTCCAAATAGTTTTTCAACATCTGAGTGCATGGATCTTACAGCAGACTTTGATTCCTCCACAATAAGAAGGTGTCTGTGAGGCTGTAAGGTGTTAGAGCTACAGCACCGGCCCCCTTAAGAGTAAACTGCAACTTTACTTTGGTGGGAAAAGATGATAGACCAGAACATCTCTCCTGGCCTTCTTTCAGCTTTCTATGCTCTGCATGCATCCGATTGGACACAGGTGGAGGTGACCTCACTGGTTAACTTCCCAATTGGATCAGAATTCCAGTGGCTTGAACCAGGGCTGTGTGCTGGCTCCGCCTTGCTTGGGACTTACCTACCGGATTTGTTGACTAAATTAAAAGAAGCTGCTTTTTTTCCTAGAACAGGCAGAGTTCACTGGCACATCATGCTAATTACGTGCACAAGATCTAATTATTATGAATATTTGGCGAACAAATACAAATGTCTGCTGTGTGCACTATACGAATGGTATCTCTGTTACAGCTTCACAGAATATAAGTAGATTACAGTCTTTGGTGAGAGAATGGCTGTTTTCCCCAGAACTGTCCCTGTAGGGCCAGATCTGCAGGGTAAGGAATGCCCCTGGAGAGAATGATGGCCACACATAGTCATCTTAGACTCGAGGACGGTGGTTGACCAGCAGAGGGTAGAGGCTACCGGGTCACTTTTACCTGTAGCCTGCACTACAGGTGGTGGACTGCCTCAGGTGGAGAGGGAGCGTGAGGGTGTGGCTACCAAGGTTGTCCTTTCACATGTCTCTAAGGAGTCTGACTTTAATATCAGGAGTACAAATCCACAAGAGGAGATAAGAATTAGTAGGGTGCAAACCACAGTGGTGAGTCAAATAGGCCAGTGACAGTGTAGCCGGCCTCAGAGTGTGTCCCTAGGTACAGTAACCCCAAGGTAAGGTGAATAGTGGCGTGGTCCTTTTTTTCCTAACGGTAAGATTGCCCTGCAAAACTTAGCACTGGGACATAGGATCCCCCAGGGCTGAATGAAAACAAAAGGTTCTGGATTGTCTCTAGCATTGTGCTTATTGTTGTGCATGTCAACCTGTCTTGATTGAACAATCAAGGCTAGGTAGACCACAATATTGTTCAATGGTCACTGCTATTAAGTACGGTGGTCACGAAGTAAACTATAGGTAGTCAGTAGCGGCATTTGTGTGTTGTTGGACTTTTAGAAAGCCTGAATTTTCTTGTCCTAGCCATTTGGTGCCTGCAGCCTGTTCCTGGGTCACATGACTAGTTGAAGTTGGCAGCTAGCCTTTAGTCAGTATCACAAAGGAGGGTCTGGGTGTTGGCAGGATAGACCATCTCTGACTTGATGGGGGGCGGAGCTGTCACCTACCACACTTGCACTTCAAAGGCACTGGCCCAGCTTATCAGCAAAGAGCTTCACACTAGCCTATTTTGCCCATAGACAGACTGGGACCTGGGCAGGGAGGCAGGAAATTCCAGGCACCTCTGTAGTGGGAACTCCAGAGACTTCTCCCACTTCAAAGAAGCACCAGTTATAAATATTGGCCCCTCAGACACAACTCTTCAGATCCCTTCTGGGCCTGTCAACTCAACCAGGAAAAAGGACTGCCTAGCTGTGATTACTGCTCTGTTGGCTAAGCCCTGCTGACTAAGGACTCTTCTGCTGCTATGTTCTGCCCTGCTGAATCCAGCTTGCCTGTGTGGACCCAGAACTCCAGGACATCTCCAAGAGTCAATATGCTGGCCCCCTGTTCAAGGTACAGGGACATAACAGTTTCCTTTGACAGCAACACAACTCTTTGCATTTTGAAACAGCCCTGAACAGCTCGACACCAACGTTGGCCCAGCGCGCTGCTTCTCTTCCCCTGCACTGACACATAGCAGCACAAGTCCTCACAAGCCTCAATGGCTCCTTCAACACCACTGCAGCTTGACACTGACACTGGCCCAGTGCAACGCATCTCATCCCCTGTGCCGAAGCATTGCAGCACAAATTATTGCAGCCCCAGCAGCTTCTCAACAATGCAGGACCCTGCATCGCAAGCTCCTGTCGATGGTTCATCCGCTCTGCAGCTGTGTGATGCATCTTAATTCCGGACCTCGCTTCACAGCAACTCATAGATGAATTTTTGACACTGGCCCCAACAGCTTGATGTAAGGGTTTCACATCTCGACTCCCAGGCCATAAGGTATTGTACCAGTGGACGGAACTCAGTTCTGTATCTGGCCCGTGCTCCATCATGGTCAGCCTAAACTTGCGACTTAGATTCGGTCTACCATGACCAGATAACCGTGTTTGGTGATTTTTGCTTATTTAGCCCTTGATTTCTGCAAAACTTTTAAAACAGCTTTTCTTTAGTGCAACTACTTGGATTTTTGTTGTTTTGGTGTCAAATAATTTATAAAAAGTTGCTCTTTGTTTTTCTAAATAGATGTGAAATTTTCTGCTGTTGTGTTTTCACTTTATTATTGCTAGTGTGCGGCATAAATACATTACACATTTCCCCCAAGTTAAGCCTCACTGCTTTTGTGTCAAGCTACCAGAGGGTTTAGAACAGGCTAATTTTGTAGCTTTTGAGGGTCTCCCTTACGGGAAATGTGGCTGTTGCTTGAAGAGGACTCACACCCTCCCCAACCAACAACCCAATTTCTCACACAAACCTTGTCTTGGACTTTTCATTATCTGTTCTGATTGGTAATTATCTGCTATTCACTGGCTAATAACACACTTTCTTATAGTATTTATTACCCAAACCAGGGAACTCTTTATACTTTCAAAGATATACTCTGCGAGTTTCCAGGTGGTTGAGGAAAATACTGTTGATTCATCTGACTTATGTCCTTCAGTAGCCAAGAGTTCAATCACTAGGTTCACTGATGTCAAATGTTTGAGGTCAGTGTGAGATTGCCAAATATATTATCCCCCTTGTAACTCCTTTAGATATTGTGACCACTCCTCACACAAAGTCCAACTATACGCATTAATGTTCATATAAACCAAAACTATAAGGCCTGTTTCAGTAAAAATATCTCTCCCTTTATTACAAAAGTTTCTCATACATTATTGACAGTAATTGAAAATTCATAAACAGTTCATAAAATATTTCGTAGGAAAATTCACACTAGTATTATTTATAATTGTGTCATCATTGCACGTTTCAAAAAAATTCGGTCGTATTTTCTCCCAATTTATAATTTGGCTTATTGATCATAAATGGGGAACCTCAGAACATTGTTGTTCATATGCTTAAAATCAAGAATTGGTACAAAGTACTGTGGTCACAACGGGAACAATTTATAATGCAATACTTATATGTACCCAATCTTAATAATACCAGTTTAGCATCGGTTGAATTAAATTCTTTATAGAGTCAAATTCATAAAACACATTAGGTCATGTGAAACAGTTGCTCCAAAGTGAGTAGTGGGAGTGAATAGATGTGCTTGTGGGTGGATCAGAAGGGAAAATATTCAAGTGAAATTATATACAGTGCATATGTACAATTTTGGTAAGACCTGTCTTGGAGACAATTCTCGTTATTTGGTTAGCCACCGTAAGGAGATATAACATATACATTTAGTATTATCAACGAGGTGGAAAATAAACACAGTCCAGGTCAGTAGGAGAAATTGTCAATGTTTCGACCCCTAAAGGGCGGGGAGGCCAATGAAACCTTCCATTGGGGTCTTCATCAGGACAGGAAGGGAGCAACTTAAGGTAGGGGTCAAAGGAAACCAATCAATAACTTAATAGACCCTCTGGCGGTAAGATAAGACAAGGGATACAAAGCATAGTGGCACCAGGGCTCACCTGTATCCCACTGAATTAAAGCATGTGGGCGAATCAAGATGCTGGAAAAACAATAGTAATTCTGTTTGTGACATTGAACCTAAGGCATGAGGTTCATATGCAATAGTAACTAATACATTAAACACTGCCCACTTACCAACAGGATAAAAATTTCCTTATTGAGGTACGGAAATTGAATCCGGGGCATTGAGGTAATGAATCTGCAATGATTAATTCAACAAGGCATCCATTAGACGCTTGGATGGTGGTCAGGTCATGGTGGAATGAAAACGGGCGGTATGCACTTACCCGCACGTTTTCTGTCTCGCTGATTTGTGGCGATGACAAAAATTAAATTCCGAATGAATCAGGAATTGGGTCTGAAACAGGACAAACTATTTTTTTTAAACCGTGTTATTCACTTTCCAGTCTTTTTGATGCCTGAACGGGATTCACCACAGGGTTTAAGTGACAAATTTCACCCTTTAGGAATAATTCTCAAGTGGTTTTATATATCCAGACTTCTGTTCTTGTTTCCCTAGATATCCTTTATAATTGACATTAAATCGATTTATTCCACTGTTCAGTTTTGAATTCCAAATTATTGTATTGTCCACCTATACTCCATGTGGATGAGGTGCCTTTTATGTTGCACATTAAATGTTTTTCCTTAACGGAAAAGCACTCGATCGAGAAGACGAGGACCAAGGATAACGGGCATGAGAACACTGATCCGCCCGCGAAAAACAAAGTCCAGCTTGAACTGCCAAGCCAGGTCTTCGCTGCACTGGAAACAAGCATCCTGGGACCGGTTTCGGGGTCACACCCCTCATCCGCCAGGCTAGCTTGAATCCAGTGGCAAAGTGAGCAAGGGACCCGCGTCTAGGCATACCCTGCCAACTTAGGGCGAACAAAGCAAACATAAGGAGATGATGGACGGAGTGCTGAAACTTTTCAGACACTCACCATCAGTTTCAGATTCGGGTTGAATCCATCATCGTTCTTTAGCTCACTTTGCCACCACAGTTCAGACCCAGCCATATGCAAATCAGTCTCATGGGAACAGTCCGGCCCGAACTGCCAAGCCAGGGGTCAACAAGAGCTCCTGTTACCTCCAGTAAGCCCCACACAGTGGGATTGCTGAGAGGTGGTCGAAGGCCGCGCCCCCTTTCTCCACCACTCTGCAAATGCACCTCTTGGCGCACTGCTGGTGGAGGGATGAGGTCCCCTTGCCTCTTGAGGGCCTCAGGACGGAAGTGGACTTCTTTCCCCAATCAGCTGCACGCTAGGAGGCGTGTTTGCAGAGTGGTGCAGAAGGGGGGCGTGGCCTCTGACGACCTGTCAGCAATCTAGCTGTATGGGTCTTATTGGACATAACAGGAGGGCTAGTTTGCCCCCTAGGATCCTCAAGAGCCAAGGGGACTTCATCCCCCAGCTAGTAGTGCGCCAGGAGGCGTGTTTGCAAAGTGATGGAGAAAGGGGACATGGTCACCGAAACCTCTCAGCAAACCCACTGTGTGGGACTTACTGGAGGTAACAGGAGGAGTACTTCAGGGACCCGGGGGTTATATATGAGAGCAAAGGTACTGAAGCTCTGAGGTGGGTCTGATTTCCCAGGGAGATTTTTATTCGCCAGCAGCAAGGAGATTAAGTGGTTCAACATACACTCGGCAAAGATATTGTTTCTGCAATAACATAGGGAATACATTTACACAATCCTGTGTTACCTCCTTGGTCCATTCTTCTGCACCCCCAACAGGATTCCCCATTTTCTCAGAAGTAGGCTGAACTCAACGAAAAGCATCACAATGTCCAAGATGCACATTTTTTTTAGAAATGTCAAGTTTTTTTGTCCTTCAGGCAAGGCACTGATCTTACAACAACCAGGAACTGGGAGTGAACATTCACAACTGTTTCTGGTGAAATGGAAAAATGTGATATGCAGTGCGAGGAATTTCACCACTGGATACCTGGTATTTTGACTCTGCACATTGGGAATTCACTAACTGGGTTCTCTCTGCCTGTGTGTCCTTGAAAACATGAAGGAAGATTGAAAGATTGGTCATAGGATGCTTGTGTTTGCTCTTTAATGCACTGTGTTTAGTTTCTCAGCTGCAGGAGTACAACTTGTCTATCTTTTGCACTGAACAAAAACCAGGGATCTGAATGTTAGTCTCTGTATGGTCATGCCCACGCCTGCAGAGGTTCTGGTCGGGCACTAAGCTCCATCTATCAAAGGTCTTGGGTACCAAACTCATCCTGAATGCCCAGGTAATTTGCTTGGGAATTTGGGGGAGATCAGACGTTATCAAAATACACTACTGCTTAGTAATATTGCATTGACGGTGGCCCGCAGAGATGTAGTCCGACAGTGGGGTAGCAATGCGTCACCACTGGTACAGCAATGGATGTGTGATATGGACTGGTGTATGCTGGCTGAGAAAACAGTATACCAGTCACGTGGCTGCCCTCAAAAATATGAGAAGGTGAGGGGCCCATGGAGAGACTTCAGGGTCAATGACTGACCTACCAGGGATGGTCAGTAAAGGCTTGGGCTATGTGTGTGCCCGAACCCGGCACACCTACAAGGTTGAACATTCACGTGGGACAATGTACATTATCGTCCAACTTCTGGCTATACATGGCCGAACATGCCTGCTTGATCTTTACGTCTGAACTCAAAGAACATGTATGTCGATTGGAAATGTGAGCACTCCTGGGCCGCCCTGAGGGTGGGTTGTAGTTGAATGTTGTTATCTCAAACTGAAAATAATAAAAAAGTTTTTAAAAAGTCTTGGTCTATACTTAACACAAAAATCAATGGTTCATCCACAGAGTTCCTCTAGCTGACATATTCTAGACTATCATGGAAACTGCATGACACTTTAACAAGCTCAAACCGACTAAGTACAAAGCATGAAATGTGGGTCTGAATATGGTCAAAATCCAAGACAAATATTATTTTAGAGCACATTTTACCGTGAAATAATTCTAGTCAGTGTTGTGAAAGGCACTTCTTTCAGCAAACTAATGACACGCAGGAATACGTACAAGTGACGTATGAAAAGGAACCTGCATGAGTGAGAAAGACAGAACCTGTATGGTTTTGGAAGAAAGACGCAGGGTGTGAATGAAGGCCAGGCAGCCCTGTGTTCATCTACCCTGACACTCTGGGCCACTGGCACCAGGCTCCTTAGAAACACTTTGGGTCACCACTGTTAATATTTTAACCCATTAAGCACTGTCTATGCCTGTGACTCAGGAACACATCCCGCTAACATCTTCACCTGTTAGTCTGTAAAAAGTTGGCCTCCAAAATAACTCCAATAAAAGAAGAAAAAACATAAGAGACTAAAGCCAGTGACATTTGTAAACCCTGAAAATGAATTTTTTTTTTTACAATCTCTAATTGTCGCCAAGGATCAATGTCCTGCCCTTCTCTAAAATATAAGGCATACCAATCAGATATGTGTCTAATAAAATGAAAAAACATACCTTCATTCATCATTCGCTCACAAATACACATCAACAGTCCTTGAGTCACTGCAACACTCACCAAAACCAGCTAAGTAGCCAGGCACTTCAATGTGCACCAATGGTAGGTGCCAAACTCTTTGCGGAATGAGTTTAATATGGCCTTGGCAAGTCCATGACATGGGAGAGAATCCCCCAGGCACTTTGTCAACCAGTGCATTCGCAGTAGGGGTATGTGGCCAACAGTGTGTTGATGAGTTCAAACCCTTTTGGACCATTCAGCGTTTTATTCTCCCGAGGTAAATAAATGACCACCATTGACCAGGGTAACAATAAGCATCTGCTATCACCGCCAAGAAGCTGCGTTGGACCTGGTCAAGCACCTTACAGAATAGATTGCTAGAAAATAATGAAGACGGAACATTAGGGTTGTAATGATTTGATGTGATTTGATTGGCATATTTGCAGAGCGCAGCGAATGCCCGAGGGCGTCTTGGCGCTAGAAACGGAAGATCTGAGCGGTGCTGGCGGGAATACAAAATGGATCGGTTGTTAAAGAGCCAGTTTTTTAGCGCCTTTCTGAAGGATAAGAGTGGAGAGCTGCTCTTTATGGAAATGGGCAGCTGGTTCCAGATCTTCACTGTTCCCAGCAGGAAGCTTCTTCCACCCCAACGCGCCTTCTTAAACTTGGGTGTCTGCAGAAGTTTTGTATAAATGAGTGCAACTATCACTAGGGTGACCAGGCGTTCTGGATTTGCCGGGACAGTCCCAGTTTTTCACCAGCTGTCCCGGCAGATTTTGGCAATTTTGGGTCAGTTCCAGGTTTTCAGTGATGGTCAAATGCAAACAGTGGAGGGACGTTTTTATGTGTTACAGAGCAGTACTAGTTAGCAGCTCTTATTAGAAAGCTATTTAAATAACATGTATGATACTCGGTTTAAAAACGGACTTTTTATTTCTTCCCTTAGTGCCTTGTCTGTGTTTCTATATTGATGAGAGCCGTCATTCTGTGCCTCTCGGATGATGTTGAATTGAGTTCTTCTATTTTTGAGAAATATCCCGCTTTTGGCTTTCAAGATCTATTCACCCTAATTATCACCCTAGCTGAGGGCTCTGCTCCAGTCTGCTCAGAAGCCTGCAAGATTCAGAATGAACCTTACTATTCCTACTGCAAGCTCTCCTTCCACGCCCCTTCATAAGTTCAGCCTAAGTGCACTGGACAATACAAATGTTTTCTCTCACTTTGACTGTACAGTCATCTTAGGTCCAGGATTTCCGTACAGATATCTGTACTATTCCTTACCATCAGATACGCATGCATCCATCACATATCCAAGCATCCAGTTCACTCTCATGTCACACTGTGTGCCCCTCAGCACACAACAAACCTCTGACCTCTGAATGACCTTTACCGCCACACAGTATCTACAACTAGTACACACACCCCCATAAATAAATGCTGCACACCCTTTAACACTTAAACAGCAAGAATTCACTAACCTCACCCTGATTAAAATGATTGCCAAACTGCAGTTTGACTGCAGCAGTTTGCATTTTTAGAGGTATAGTTAATAAATAAATGCAGTCCCTGGTCATTTTTTATGGGCAGGGCCAACTGAGTTATTTGATTCTGCGGCTTCAGCATTTTCACCATAATTGTGGATACACTGCACTTGCCACTTAAACCATCCGCTGCATAAAAAAAAGGATTTAAAAAAAAAAACAATTTCATCTTATAGTGCTTTCAAAGGCCGCCTCTGAGTTGTTGGTACTAGTGAGGAAGAGTCGGTATTCGGTATTCGGTATTCGGTATTAGTTTTTGTTAAAGTGACAAAATAGCGAAATGATATTGCCACGAAATAGGGCACGTTATTCTGCATAATTTGCCTTTCCGTATCTCATCATTTAGTCGACCATGTCACATAATTTGGTCCTCCTTTGCCGCATAATTTCAGTGACCCTGGCAATGGGTAAATGTGCAGCCCTAGCAGGTTCTTTAAACTCTGATGACATGCGGCATACGTTACATCTCATCTCTCTGGGAAGTAATCTTTTCAGCTCGGATATTAAAACCTTTGTTTGGTGGCAGCAGTTTAATGTGTAAGGTGTTAGTCTTATATGTTGTTACTGTAAAGAAGGGACAGCAGTCTCCACAGCTCTATTTAAATGAAAATCCGAAGGGCCCTTCTACCCAGGTGGGGAATTCCTTTTGCAGGGAGAAATAAAAGGGTTTGTGGCATGGAGGAGCAAGCAGCCTGGTTAATTAAATGTGGAATCTGTAGAGAACTTGACTTTGAGTGAGGTGGGCCTGCTTGGATAAAAATTATTTAAAAATAAGGTATCAACGACCATACCTAATACCACCCCCTCTCAGCTTAGAGTGACACCGTGAGTGATGTTCAGCTGAGAGTGCGACCGTGAGAGATCTTCAGCTGAAAATGCCACTGTGAGTGATATTCAGCTTAGAGTGCCACCGTCAGAGATGTTCAGCTGAGACTGTCAAAGTGAGTGATGTTCAGCAGAGACTGGCACCATGAGAGATGTTCAGCTGAAAGGACCACCATGAGACAGGTTCAGCTGACAGTGCCACCGTGAGAGATGTTCAGCTGAGAGTCCCTCGTTGAGAGAGGTTCATCTGAGTCTGTCAAAGTGAGTGATGTTCAGCAGAGACTGACACCATGAGAGATGTTCAGCTGAAAGGGCCACCATGAGACAGGTTCAGCTGACTGTGCCACCATGAGAGATGTTCAGCTGAGAGTGCCTCCTTGAGAGATGTTCATCTGAGACTGCCACTGTGAGTGATGTTCAGCTGACAGTGCCACCATGAGAGATGTTCAACTGAGAGTGCCACTAAGAGAGATGTTCAGCTGAAAGTGCCACTGTGAGTGATGTTCAGCTTAGAGTGACACCGTGAGTGATGTTCAGCTGAGAGTGCCACCGTGTGAGATGTTCAGCTGAGAGTGCCACTGAGAGAGATCTTCAGCTGAAAATGCCACTGTGAGTGATGTTCAGCTTAGAGTGCTATCGTGAGAGAGGTTCAGCTGAGAGTGCCACCGTCAGAGATGTTCAGCTGAGACTATCAAAGTGAGTGATGTTCAGCAGAGACTGGCACCATGAGAGATGTTCAGCTGAAAGGACCACCATGCGACAGGTTCAGCTGACAGTGCCACCGTGAGAGATGTTCAGCTGAGAGTGCCTAGTTGAGAGAGGTTCATATGAGACTGCCACTGTGAGTGATGTTCAGCTGACAGTGCCACCATGAGAGATGTTCAACTGAGAGTGCCACCGTGAGAGATGTTCAGCTGAGAGTGCCACCATGAGAGAGGTTCAACTGAGAGTGCCACCGTGAGAGATGTTCAGCTGAGAGTGCCACCATGAGAGATGTTCAGCTGAGAGTGCCACCGTGAGAGATGTTCAGCTGAGAGTGCCACCATGAGAGAGGTTCAACTGAGAGTGCCACCGTGAGAGATGTTCAGCAGAGACTGGCACCATGAGAGATGTTCAGCTGAAAGGACCACCATGCGACAGGTTCAGCTGACAGTGCCACCGTGAGAGATGTTCAGCTGAGAGTGCCTAGTTGAGAGAGGTTCATATGAGACTGCCACTGTGAGTGATGTTCAGCTGACAGTGCCACCATGAGAGATGTTCAACTGAGAGTGCCACCATGAGAGAGGTTCAGCTGAGAGAGTCACTGTGAGAGATGTTCAGCTGAGAACGCCACCATGAGTGATGTTCAGCTGAGAGTGCCACCATGAGAGATGTTCATCTGATACAGCCACTGTGACTGATGTTCAGCACAGGCATGAGAGATGTTTAGCTGAGAGTCAGGGACGTCTTAAGGATTTTGGGGGCCCTGGGCCAAACACATTTTGGGGGCCCTTGTTCGGAACAGCTTTGAGTTCATGATCCAGTTTCAACTCTTTCATGCCCTCTTTGGCCAGTGCCCAGGCACACTGGTCTTCTAAATGTGTTTTCATCTGATATTCAGGGATAGTGATGTGTGTTTTCAATATTGTAACACAGCAGCAACTCACTAATATTACTGCAAATAATCTCTGTGACCCCCGCCCTCCCATTTCTCATAAGTGAGGTACTGTTTTGATTTAACAGAAACTTTTTTATGGATGTTGCATGAAACAAACACAACATTTGTCTGAAAAATGTCTGAAATAGACTCTCACACATTACCCGAATTAAAAGTAAATTAAAGTAAAACGCTATTGACAACAATCTGTTTAAGAATTATTGAAGGTCGCCAGGGTAAGACTCCCTCAAGGGGCCCCCTGAAAGGCTGGGGCCCTGGGCCAGAGCCCACTTTGCCCATGCCTTAAAACATCTCTGCTGAGAGTGCCACCATGAGAGATGTTCAGCTGAGAGTGCCACTGTGAGAGATGTTTATCTGAGACTGCCACCATGAGTGCTGTTCAGAGACTGTCACTATGAGATATGTTCAGCTGAAAGTGCCACCATGAGAGATGTTCTCCCGAGAGTGCCACTGTGAGAGATGTTCAGCTGAGAGTGCCACCATGAGAGATGCTCAGCTGAGCAGCTGAGAGTGCCGCCATGAGAGAGGTTCAGCTGAGAGTGCCACCGTGAGCGATGTTCAGTTGAGAGTTCCACCCTAAATGATGTTCATCTGAGACTGTCATCCTGAGCGATGTTTGGCTGAGAGTTCCACCATGAGAGATGCTTAGCTGAGAGTGCCACCAGGAGAGATGTTATGCTGAGAGTACCACCATGAGAGATGTTCAGCTGAGAGTGCCACCATGAGAGAGGTTCAGCTGAGACTGTCACTGTGAGTGATGTCTGGCTGAGAGTTAGACCATGGATGTTGTTCAGCTGACAGTGCCACTGCGAAAGATGTTCAGCTGAGACTGCCACCGTTAGTGATGTTCAGCTGAGAGTACCACTGTGAGAGATGTCCAGCTGAGAATGATGCCGTGAGAGATGTTCAACTGAGAGTGCCACCATGAGAGAGGTTCCGCTGAGAGTGCCAGCGTGAGAGATGTGTAGCTGAGAGCACCACCATGAGTGATGTTCAGCTGAGAGTGCCACCGTGAGTGGTGTTCAGCTGAGAGTGCCACCGTGAGTGTTGTTCAGCTGAGAGTGCCACTGTGAGTGTTGTTCAGCTGAGAGTACCACTGTGAGAGATGTTCAGCTGAGACTGCCAACGTTAGTGATGTTCAGCTGACAGTGCCACCATGATTGTTGTTCAGCTGAGAGTGCCACCATGGAAGGTGTTCAGCTGAGAGTACCACTGTGAGAGATGTTCAGCTGAGAGTACCACCGTGAGTGATGTTCAGCTGACAGTGCCACTGTGAGAGATGTTCAGCTGAGAGTACCACTGTGAGAGATGTTCAGCTTAGAGTACCACCGTGAGAGATGTCCAGCTGAGACTGCCACCGTGAGTGATGTTCACCTGAGAGTGCCAGTGTGAGAGATGTGTAGCTGAGAGCACCACTGTGAGTGATGTTCAGCTCAGATTACCACCGTGAGAGATGTCCAGCTAAGAGTGCCACGGTGAGAGATGTCTAGCTGAGAATGATGAGTGACATGGTGAGACATATTCAGCTGAGAGTGCCACCATGAGAGATGCTCAGCTGAGCAGCTGAGAGTGCCACCATGAGAGAGGTTCAGCTGAGAGTGCCACTGTGAGCGATGTTCAGTTGAGAGTGCCACTCTGAATGATGTTCAGCTTAGACTGTCACCCTGAGTGATGTTTGGCTGAGAGTTCCACCATGAGAGATGCTTAGCTGAGAGTGCCACCATGAGAGATGTTCTGCTGAGAGTTCCACCATGAGAGAGGTTCAGCTGAGACTGTCACTGTGAGTGATGTTTGGCTGAGAGTTCCACCATGGAAGTTGTTCAGCTGACAGTGCCTCTGCGAGAGATGTTCAGCTGAGACTGCTGCCGTTAGTGATGTTCAGCTGAGAGTACCACTGTGAGAGATGTCCAGCTGAGAATGATGCCGTGAGAGATGTTCAACTGAGAGTGCCACCATGAGAGAGGTTCCGCTGAGAGTGCCAGCGTGAGAGATGTGTAGCTGAGAGCACCACCATGAGTGATGTTCAGCTGAGAGTACCACCGTGAGTGATGTTCAGCTGAGAGTGCCACCGTGAGTGTTGTTCAGCTGAGAGTACCACTGTGAGAGATGTTCAGCTGAGACTGTCACCGTTAGTGATGTTCAGTTCTTATTGAAGCTCCAGCGAATGCAGAATGCAGCAGCGAGATTAATTCTGGACATCCCTGTAGGAGAGTAGGATCTGCTTCACATGGGTACCCCCACTTTTTGCTGATGCTTCACTGTTTTTCGACTTTAGTCTGGCTGGGGCCCTGCTAATCAGAACCCCAGCCTAGCTGCTTCCTCTCTAAAATGGTTTCCATGTGCCTTAGGCACATCTCTGATTGGAATCTGGAGTGCCCTTATAAGTCCCTAGTATATGGTATACTATGTACCCAGGGCATAGGTACCTCAGAGACCTACCAGGGGCTGCAGCATGTATTGTGCCACCCCTGGAAGGCCATCCAAAATGACACCACAGGTCTGCTACTGCAGCCTGGGTAAGGTGGTGCATGCACCCCTTACTGTGATATAGGTTACTTATATCACTACATATGTACACACATATAAACCTATAAGTCACTCCTATGGCAGGCCTTATCAATCCTGAAGGCAGAGTGCTTGGTTCTTATGTGAGAGGGTGCCCCTGCATGAGCAGAGCCCCTCTGCAGCATTCGGAGGCCCTTCTCTGATGCTGTTTGTAGTGCAGCCTGACCATACACTCTTAAGTGCATTATATCCTTGCGGTACAATGCTAACTTTGGACTGGCTGCACCAAAACATGTCGTGTTTGGTGTCAAACATCTTGGAATACTTCCCCCCCACCAGTCCTGGCGGTGGGGGTAGCATTCCACCCTTCTAGAGGGAGAGACATGTACACACCGGCCTGCCCGGTAACTTCTTTCCAGAGCCCTGGCATCACAAAATGGATGCCGCTGCCACAGACACGGGTCTGGCCTCCTGCTGCTGACTGAAACTCCGGCAGGGGAGGCCTGGACAATAGGTTTCCTGTCGAAGGGAGGTGTAACCACCTCCCCAGACAGGATAGTGTGTATTGGGGCTGGGCGGGAGCACCCTCTGGTGCTTTGAAGTCCTGCACTGGGGGCACATTTGGTGTCCCTGTGCATATGCCAGTTCAAACCGGTTGCAGGGGCTCCCTGCCCCTGCTCTGGTGCGAAACTGGACAAAGGGAAAGGGGTGTAACCACCCCTCTGCCCTGACCCTCCCATAGGTGGGTCCCCAGAGTATGTCCAACCGCCTAACTTGGTATAAGTATGGGACCCCAGTCCTTAGGACTTTAGATTTACCTGGACGAAACTCTGATACAGAATCCTGGACCTTCGACGCTCTACTTCAAGATTAGAGGACTGAAGAATCTCCCTTGGGGTCAAGGAGTGACTCCCCTGCTTGGCAGGCACCTAAGAAGCAATTGTCCGGTCTGCATCGCTGAAGCTCCCGCCGGACGCCGAAGTCTTTGCAACACCAGAGGTGGATTTCCAGACTTCCCCAAGGCTGCCCTGAGTTCTCAGCAAAGCTGAGGCCCGTAGCTGTCGTGGGTAACGTGGAACCATGACCCCTGTACACCGAGCACATTTGCAAGTGCACCCTCTTCCTGGTCTCCCACGAAGTTGTGCTTTGGGCTACGAGTAGCCCCCACCTCCTGCACCGACTGCAGCGAAGATCACTGGCCTCCACTCCACGAGTGTCCTGTGAGCCAGCTCTAAGTGCGTCCACTCGAGGCTCCTTCGCGGTCGCTAGTCCGTTGGCTAGTGGGCCCTCCCGAAGGCAACTCTTCTTCTGCTTGGGCTTCCCTGGTTGCTCCAGGCGTGCCCTGACTTACCCTTGCTGGGTGAGTCCCTCAGACCTTGCTGGTCTGCACCACCGTCCTTCTTCTATTTCCACAAGACTTGCCGTTGCCAAGGCTTGTTGGGTCCAATCCGGTCGCCGACACCCCTGCAATTGACAGACATCGTGGGACAGCTCGAATCCAGCTCCTGGTCATCGTCGCCGCCTCCTGGATTTCATGGCGGAAGAGTCAAGATGACCATCAACCTACCTGAAGCACCCGACATCGGTGGGCATCCGCTCATCGCCTTCCTGGTCACTGGCTAGTGACCCAGACTCTGTCCCCTCTGCTTTCAGGTTCTTCAGATCTTCGATCCACCTTTGGATCCACCCAAACACTTTCGACTTGGCCGCCAGCAGCACTTTGCAGCAGATCGCCATTGAAAACGACGACGAAACCCGACCCCGAAAGACACCTATGCACCCGGCTTCCCTGGGTGAGGTAACTCGAGTACTCCGGTGCTCCCATGGGTATATACTCTAGAACAACCTAGTTCTAAAGGGGTTTGCTCCAAGTCCTCCTCTAAGTGTCCCTTTTCTTTAAAACTCCAACCGCGACATTCCCCATAGAAGTCAACGGCGGCTCGCGGCTGTGTTCTCACACTGCACGCGTCCCCCGTGGGTCCCCTGTGTCACTACCTTGGGTGGTTCCTTGAGGGCCAAGCACTTCTACAGGCTCTAGGCCTTGTGTCTAGCTCAGTCGTGGTTCTTATACCACTTTATTGGTATATGGTTTGGTACGCCCCTAGGGCTCAAACGTGTATTTGTGCTATTACTGTTGATAACTAACTTATAACTTATGTATTTCGAACTCTAGCCTCATAAAGAGACTAGAGGGGTGTGTTTAGCAATAAATACATATATTTTGAATATATACCTGGTGTGGTCCTCTTTCATTTGGTCACTCAAGAGATTATAGACTGGTAAAACAAGCTGCTTTACATTCCTTCAAGACTTAGCCTGAAGGCTGCTCTCCATAGCTACCACTAGGATAGCTTTCAATAAAGGTTGTCTTTAACCTATCTCCAATAAGGGGTTGTTTGGACTGGTGCAAGGTGCCCACTATAATTAGTGGACAGCATATACCAGGCCAACTTCTCACATTGGTGTGCAGCGTGTGGGAGTCCAGCTTGCTATTGTTTTACCAGATAATCTCAATTGAATTGATCAACTGAAAACCACTAAGGGTACCTTAGGTACATATAAATCAAGCTTAGGATACAGTAAGTTCTACTGAACTTAGAGTTGTGTGTTAAGGGATAGCACACCCTTTCTACAACTCAAGAGAGTTTAGTAGGCCACACTAGAGTAGGTAGTGCATACACCACACCTCACTAGTAATGTCTTCAAAGCCAGGACCCAGTGAGTCCTTGCCAGAAGCCAGTGGGCTTCTTCCCTCCAAGTATGATAATCTCCCATTCTTGGAATTGAGAGCATTGTGCAATACTAGGAAGCTGAAGACAGGCAAAAGTGCCAGCACCCAACACCTCAGGGAGGTGCTACTGTCAGATGATCTCAGCAGACCCCTAGGGCCTGAAGGGGTAGGCAGAGAGGGTGGGGCAGAAGATGAGGGAGGGGCCAGGGATCAAAATGCCCAGGACCTGACCTCTGAGGCTGGCCAGGGGGATGACAATGATCCTGACCTGGAAAGTGCAGCTCCTCCTGTGGATGAGGAGGAGGATCAGAATGACCTCCCCTTTGTCCCACCAGGAAGAATTGTGAGTGTGCCCAGAAGGCCTAGATCTCCTTCTCAGGAGTCTAACCACTCTGACACCTCAATAGGGACCTCTGTTTCCTCTCATAGGAGAGAATCCTCTCATGAAAGGAAAGAGAGACTGCTCAGATATGGAGAAGCTCAGTTGAGGCTCAGAAGAGAGCAGTTGGCTATAGACAGGGAGTCCCTAGAGCTTGAAAAGCAAAGAAAAAGATGGGACTAGAGTCCCATGGTGGCAGCAATTTCCCCAGAGATAGGGAAAGGTCTTATGACCATAGAAACCTGAGCAAGATTGTCCCTCCCTACCAGAGTGGGGATGACATCCACAAATGGATAACTGCACTGGAGAGGGCCTGTAAAGTACAGAGGGTCCCTCAGGAGCAGTGGGCAGCAATCTTGTGGCTCTCCTTTGCAGACAAAGGTAGAGACAAGCTCCTCACTGTTAGAGAAGAGGATGCTGACAATTACAAAGTCTTGAAGAGTGCTCTGATTGATGGGTTTGGCCTAACAACTGAACAATACAGGTTAAAGTTCAGAGATACCCAAAAGCACAGACTCAAGACTGGGTGGACTATGTGGATTGTTCTGCTAAGGCTCTGGAAGGTTGGTTATTGGGCAGTAAGGTATGTGACTTCACAGGATTGTACAATCTTATCATGAGGGAGCAGATTCTTAATAACTGTCAAAATCAGCTGTTGCATCAGTACCTGGTTGACTCTGATCTGACCTCTCCCCAAGAATTGGGAAAGAAGGCAGACAAATGGGTCAGAACCAGGGTGAGGCAGAAGGTACAGAACCAAGGTGGTGACCCAAAGAAGCAAGATTCTAAGAACTCTGATAAGGGTGGGGAGAAGGGTAAAGACCAGAAGTCTTCACAAGGCCCCCAAAAATCTTCTTCAGGTGGGGATTCACAGTCTAACAAGGGAAAAGGCCAAAAGAAACCATGGTGCAAAGTCTGTAAGCAAAAGACACACTGGACCAGTGATTGCACCAAGTCCAAAGACTCTATTCCAGCCCCCACCAATGCCCCTAAGGCACCTGTTCCCCCTAGTGCAGTTACAATTGGTGGTGGGAGTACACAGGCCAAGGGTTTAGTAGGGTTGACCCTGGGTAAAGAGATGAGCTCTGACCTAGTCAGAGAACTCACTCAGGCTGTCCTAGTCTGTGATGGAGGCATGGATGTGACCTCCTCTGTGAGTCCCAGTAATCTGGGCAAGTACAGACAACAGCCCTTAATCAATGGAAAAGAGGCTTTGGCATTTAGGGACACAGGGGCAAGTGTCACCATGGTGACACAAGACCTTGTGGATCCTGGGCAGATTATACTTGGTGAAATGTACCAAGTGACCAATGCTAGCAATGTCAGAACAGACCATACTCTGGCAGTTGTTAACTTCTCCTGGGGAGGGGTAACTGGCCTTAAGAAGGTTGTGGTGAGTGCAAACCTACCAGTGGAATGCTTGCTTGGCAATGATCTTGAAACTTCAGCTTGGGCAGAAGTGGAGCTCAGGACCCATGCAGAAATGCTGGGGATCCCTGCAGATGTGTTTGCTGTGACCAGGTCACAGAGCAAAATGTCTAACACTGAACAGGCCTTGGATTCTGAAATAATGGACCAAGTGCCATCCAAGAGGAGGAGTAGTAGGGTAAAGGCAGTGCCTTCCCCCTTGGCTCAGAAGGAAGATCAGTCTCTTGAGGGGGATGATCTCAGTCCTGAGGAAGGAACTGTCCCAGAGGAGCTTGAACCTGACCAGGTTGAGTTCTTGGGGACAGGGGGCCCTTCCAGGGCAGATCTGAGCCAGGAGCAGCAGAGCTGCCCCTCTCTTGAACCCCTCAGACAGCAAGCTGCTGCTGAGGCTGCTGGGAATGCTAGTGGTCCCCATAAAGTATATTGGGATGATGGACTCTTGTACTCAGAGTGTAGAGACCCCAAGCCTGGTGCCACCAGGAGGTTGGTTATACCTCTGAAGTTCAGGGGCTTCCTATTGACCCTAGCCCATGATATTCCCCTAGCAGGTCACCTGGGCCAGAACAAGACTTGGGACAGACTTGTCCCTCACTTTCACTGGCCCCACATGTCTGAAGACACCAAGGAGTTTTGTCGCTCCTGTGTAACCTGCCAGGCCAGTGGCAAGGCAGGTGGCACTACAAAGGCCCCCTGATACCACTACCTGTGGTGGGGGTTCCCTTTGAAAGGGTGGGGATTGACATTGTTGGTCCCATGGATCCCCAAACAGCATCTGGGCACAGGTTTATCCTGGTGGTAGTGGATCATGCCACCAGGTACCCAGAGGCTATTCCCCTTAGGACCACTACAGCACCTGTGGTGGCAAGGGCCCTCCTGGGAATTTTCTCAAGAGTGGGCTTCCCTAAGGAGGTTGTATCAGACAGGGGTGCAAACTTTATGTCTGGATACTTGAAAGCAATGTGGAAGGAGTGTGGAGTGACTTACAAGTTCACCACACCCTATCACCCACAATGCAATGGTTTAGTTGAGAGATTCAACAAAACCTTGAAGGGCATGATTAAAGGGCTCCCAGAGAAGCTTAGGCGAAGATGGGACATACTCTTGCCCTGCCTTTTATTTGCATACAGGGAGGTGCCTCAGAAGGGGTTGGCTACAGCCCTTTTGAACTTTTGTTTGGTCACCCTGTCAGGGGTCCATTGTGCTTGGTAAAGGAAGGATGGGAGTTACCTCTCAAGCCCCCAAAGCATGACATAGTGGACTATGTACTTGGTCTCCGCTCCAGGATGGCTGAATACATGAAAAAGGCAACTAAAAACCTTGAGGCTAGCCAGGAACTGCAAAAAGCCTGGCATGACCAAAAGGCTGTACTGACTGTCTACCAGCCAGGACAGAAGGTGTGGGTGTTGGAGCCAGTGGCCCCAGCAGCTCTCCAAGACAAATGGAGTGGACCCCATACCATTGTTGAACAGAAGGGTGAGGTTACCTATTTAGTAGACCTAGGAACACCCAGGAGTCCCCACAGGGTTCTCCATGTCAACAGACTGAAACCATATGTGGACAGGGCAGACATGGGCTTGCTCATGGCTACTGATGAGGGACAGGAGGAAGAGAGTGACCCACTCCCTGACCTGCTCTCACAGAACCCTGATGATGGGTCAGTGGATGGTGTAGCCTTGGCAGGCAGCCTCACTGCTCAGCAGCAAACTGATTGTAGACAAGTGCTCAATCAGTACAGACATATGTTCTCTCTGACTCCAAGTCAGACCACCTGGTGCACTCATGAAGTGGACACTGGGGACAGTCTGCCTATTAAAAATAAGATTTATAGGCAACCTGACCATGTCAGGGACTGTATCAGGACAGAAGTCCAGAAAATGTTGGATTTGGGAGTTATTGAACCCTCAGATAGCCCTTGGGCTAGTCCAGTGGTCCTTGTGCCAAAACCTCACACCAGTGGTGGGAAAAGAGAGATGAGGTTTTGTGTGGACTACAGGGGTCTCAATGCAGTCACTAGGACTGATGCCCATCCAATACCTAGGGCAGATGAGCTAATAGACACTTTGGCCTCAGCCAAGTATCTAAGCACATTTGACCTGACAGCTGGCTACTGGCAGATCAGACTAGCTGATGATGCAAAGCCAAAGACAGCATTCTCAACCCCTAGTGGGCATTATCAATTTGTGGTAATGCCCTTTGGTCTGAAGAATGCACCTGCCACTTTTCAGAGGTTGGTGAATACAGTCCTTACAGGTCTGGAAGCCTATAGTGCAGCATATCTAGATGATATTGCTGTCTTTAGCTCCACCTGGGAGGATCACCTGGTCCACCTCAGAAATGTTTTGCAGGCCCTGCAGAAAGCAGGCCTAACTATCAAGGCCACAAAGTGCCAGATAGGGCAGAGTCAGGTTGTGTACCTGGGCCACCTTGTGGGTGGAGGCCAGGTTCAACCATTGCAGAGCAAGATCCAGACCATCATGGACTGGACTGCTCCAACTACCCAGACTCAGGTGAGAGCCTTTTTAGGCCTGACTGGGTACTATAGGAGATTTGTCAAGGGGTATGGATCAATAGTGACACCCCTGAATGACTTAACTTCCAAGAAAATGCCCAAAAAGGTTCAGTGGACAGTTAGCTGTCAAAAGGCATTTGATGACCTGAAGCAGGCCATGTGCACTGCTCCCATTCTACAGAGTCCTGATTACTCCAAGAAGTTCATTGTCCAAACAGATGCATCTGAATTGGGGGTAGGGGCTGTACTGTCACAATTGAATGATGAAGGTCAGGATCAGCCAGTAGCTTTTATTAGCAGAAGGCTGACCCCTAGAGAGAAACGTTGGTCAGCCATAGAGAGGGAGGCCTTTGCTGTGGTTTGGGCTCTGAAGAAGTTGAGACCATACTTGTTTGGTACTCACTTCCTTGTTCAAACAGACCACAAGCCCCTCCTATGGCTAAAACAAATGAAGGGTGAAAACCCCAAACTGCTTAGGTGGTCCATTTCCCTACAGGGGATGGACTTTACAGTGGAACATAGACCTGGGAGTAACCATGCCAATGCAGATGGACTCTCTAGGTACTTCCACTTAGAACATGAAGACTCAACTGGTCAAGGTTAGTTTAATGTCCCTACGTTTGGGGGGGTTGTGTAGGAGAGTAGGATCTGCTTCACATGGGTACCCCCACTTTTTGCTGATGCTTCACTGTTTTTCGACTTTAGTCTGGCTGGGGCCCTGCTAATCAGAACCCCAGCCTAGCTGCTTCCTCTCTAAAATGGTTTCCATGTGCCTTAGGCACATCTCTGATTGGAATCTGGAGTGCCCTTATAAGTCCCTAGTATATGGTATACTATGTACCCAGGGCATAGGTACCTCAGAGACCTACCAGGGGCTGCAGCATGTATTGTGCCACCCCTGGAAGGCCATCCAAAATGACACCACAGGTCTGCTACTGCAGCCTGGGTAAGGTGGTGCATGCACCCCTTACTGTGATATAGGTTACCTATATCACTACATATGTACACACATATAAACCTATAAGTCACTCCTATGGCAGGCCTTATCATTCCTGAAGGCAGAGTGCTTGGTTCTTATGTGAGAGGGTGCCCCTGCATGAGTAGAGCCCCTCTGCAGCGTTCGGAGGCCCTTCTCTGATGCTGTTTGTAGTGCAGCCTGACCATATACTCTTAAGTGCATTATATCCTTGCGGTACAATGCTAACTTTGGACTGGCTGCACCAAAACATGTCGTGTTTGGTGTCAAACATCTTGGAATACTACCCCCCGCCAGTCCTGGCGGTGGGGGTAGCATTCCACCCTTCTAGAGGGAGAGACATGTACACACCGGCCTGCCCGGTAACTTCTTTCCAGAGCCCTGGCATCACAAAATGGATGCCGCTGCCACAGACACGGGTCTGGCCTCCTGCTGCTGACTGAAACTCCGGCAGGGGAGGCCTGGACAATAGGTTTCCTGTCAAAGGGAGGTGTAACCACCTCCCCAGACAGGATAGTGTGTATTGGGGCTGGGCGGGAGCACCCTCTGGTGCTTTGAAGTCCTGCACTGGGGGCACATTTGGTGTCCCTGTGCATATGCCAGTTCAAACCGGTCGCAGGGGCTACCTGCCCCTGCTCTGGTGCGAAACTGGACAAAGGGAAAGAGGTGTAACCACCCCTCTGCCCTGACCCACCCATAGGTGGGTCCCCAGAGTATGTCCAAGCCCCTAACTTGGTATAAGTATGGGACCCCAGTCCTTAGGACTTTAGATTTACCTGGACGAAACTCTGATACAGAATCCAGGACCTTTGACGCTCTACTTGAAGATTAGAGGACTGAAGAATCTCCCTTGGGGTCAAGGAGTGACTCCCCTGCTTGGCAGGCACCTAAGAAGCAATTGTCCAGTCTGCATCGCTGAAGCTCCCGCCGGACGCCGAAGTCTTTGCAACACCAGAGGTGGATTTCCAGACTTCCCCGAGGCTGCCCTGAGTCCTCAGCAAAGCTGAGGCCCGTAGCTGTCGTGGGTAATGTGGAACCATGACCCCTGGACACCGAGCACATTTGCAAGTGCACCCTCTTCCTGGTCTCCCACGAAGTTGTGCTTTGGGCTCCGAGTAGCCCCCACCTCCTGCACCAACTGCACCGAAGATCACTGGCCTCCACTCCACGAGTGTCCTGTGAGCCAGCTCTAAGTGCGTCCACTCGAGGCTCCTTTGCGGTCGCTAGTCTGTTGGCTAGTGGGCCCTCCCGAAGGCAACTCTTCTTCTGCTTGGGCTTCCCTGATTGCCCCAGGCATGCCCTGACTTACCTTCACTGGGTGAGTCCCTCAGACCTTGCTGGTCTGCACCACCGTCCTTCTTCTATTTCCACGAGACTTGCCGTTGCCAAGGCTTGTTGGGTCCAATCCGGACGCTGACACCCCTGCAATCGACAGACGTCGTGGGAAAGCTCGAATCCAGCTCCTGGTTGTCGTCAACACCTCCTGGACCTCGTGGCTGAAGAGTCAAGACAACTGTCAACCTACCTGAAGCACCCGACATCGGTGGGCATCCGCTCATCGCCTTCCTGGTCACTGGCTAGTGACCCAGACTCTGTCCCCTCTGCTTTCAGGTTCTTCAGATCTTCGATCCACCTTTGGATCCACCCGAACACTTTCGACTTGGCCGCCAGCAGCACTTTGCAGCAGATCGCCATTGAAAACGACGACGAAACCCGACTCCGAAAGACACCTATGCACCCGGCTTCCCTGGGTGAGGTAACTCGAGTACTCCAGTGCTCCCGTGGGTATAGACTCTAGAACAACCTAGTTCTAAAGGGGTTTGCTCCAAGTCCTCCTCTAAGTGTCCCTTTTCTTTAAAACTCCAACCGCGACATTCCCCATAGAAGTCAACGGCGGCTCGCGGCTGTGTTCTCACACTGCACGCGTCCCCCGTGGGTCCCCTGTGTCACTACCTTGGGTGGTTCCTTGAGGGCCAAGCACTTCTACAGGCTCTAGGCCTTGTGTCTAGCTCAGTCGTGGTTCTTATACCACTTTATTGGTATATGGTTTGAGTACGCCCCTAGGGCTCAAACGTGTATTTGTGCTATTACTGTTGATAACTAACTTATAACTTATGTACTTCGAACTCTAGCCTCATAAAGAGACTAGAGGGGTGTGTTTAGCAATAAATACATATATTTTGAATATATACCTGGTGTGGTCCTCTTTCATTTGGTCACTCAAGAGATTATAGACTGGTAAAACAAGCTGCTTTACATTCCTTCAAGACTTAGCCTGAAGGCTGCTCTCCATAGCTACCACTAGGATAGCTTTCAATAAAGGTTGTCTTTAACCTATCTCCAATAAGGGGTTGTTTGGACTGGTGCAAGGTGCCCACTATAATTAGTGGACAGCATATACCAGGCCAACTTCTCACAATCCCTAAATATGAACCAGTTTCCCATCGATTGAGAGACCTCCACTGGCTCCTAGTGGAAAAAAGAATTACATTTAAGTCACAATGCCTAGCATATAAGGCCCTACAGGGTAAAGGACCATTGTATTTGAGGACGCACCTCAGAAGATATATGCCAGCCAGAAACTTAAGGTCAGCTCATTCACAACTACTGTCAATTCCCAGGTATAAGCAGGCTCGTTGGGGGGGCAGAAGCTTCCAATTAGGGACAGCGAAGACCTGGAATCGTCTACTGATCTCGATAAAGAACAGCACGTCACTCGTGTCATTTAGAAGACTGCTGAAAACATGGCTATTCACCAACTGAAATGTCAGTATTACCAGGGCCTGCCAAATTTTTCAGCACTCCTGCCAATTCCAGCGCCAAGACGCCCTTGGGCATACGTGCGCTTTACAAGTCTATAAATCAAATCAAATCAGCTGACAGTGCCACCATGAGTGTTGTTCAGCTGAGAGTGCCACCATGGAAGGTGTTCAGCTGAGAGTACTACTGTGAGAGATGTTCAGCTGAGAGTACCACTGTGAGAGATGTTCTGCTGAGTGAGCCACCGTAAGAGATGTTCAGCTGAGAGCACCACCGTGTGTGATGTTCAGCTGAGAGTGCCACTGTGAGAGATGTTCAGCTGAGAGTACCACTGTGAGAGATGTTCAGCTTAGAGTACCACCCTGAGAGATGTCCAGCTGAGAGTGCAGTGGTGAGAGATATTCAGCTGAGAGTACCACCATGAGAGATTTCCAGCTGAGACTGCCACCGTGAGTGATGTTCACCTGAGAGTGCCAGTGTGAGAGATGTGTAGCTGAGAGCGCCACCGTGAGTGATGTTCAGCTTAGAGTACCACCGTGAGCGATGTCCAGCTGAGAGTGCCATGGTGAGAGATGTGTAGCTGAGAATGATGTCGTGAGAGATGTTCAACTGAGAGTGCCACCATGAGAGAGGTTCAGCAGAGAGTGCCGCAGTGAGAGATGTTCAGCTGAGAGTGCCACTGTGAGTGATGTTCAGCTGTTCTCTCACATTCTTGTAACTGCTGGTCCCACCTTGCAGAAATAAAATCATAAAGGATCACGGTGAGCTCACAATACTTCAGTCGCTATGTTGGATCCAGGGATCTAACATAAATAAGAACTTCAGCTCACTGAGGTGCATTTCTCTAGGCCTGGGTGGTGAACTCTGCTCCGTTCGCGGAGTTTGCAAACGTTTTTGCACTCTGCACTCCACAGAGCTCTATTCCAAAAAACTCGCGGAGCTGAGTTTTTTCCTGACTCACGCTTGCCAACGTTAAGTTTGTGAGCGCGAGCGATGAAACTCCAACGCTAAAACACTTCCCAGCGAGATTTCTCAATGTGGGCGGTCATGGATGGTCTCTACTGCTCCTGTTGAGAAACATTCCGTTTGCGTTAAGGAAGCTGCCACTGGAGCAGAACTTCTACTTGAGCGGCAGAAAGAAGCAGCACCCTCTTGTGCTAGACGTGATGCCATTCTCACTGATTTTACAACGCAGGACAGACACCAGCACTAAAAATCAGCCCGAGCAGTGTGAGGTAACACACTCCGCCACTTGTGGAGCTCTGCGTAGCACAGTTTTTTATTTTTGTCATTTTGTGGAGCTCTGTGTAGCGGATTTCCGCGAGCTCCGCCCAGGCCTACATTTCTCACCAGAAATGTCTGGGTGCATTGTAGCCAGTCCAGTCCTCCCTACTCTCTGTCTCCTTTTCCTCCTCCCTTCTTTCATTGCTCCTCCCTCCTCTCTCTTTTCTTTCACTCCGGCCACTGTCCACTCTTCCACCTTCTCTCCCTCTGCTCTCCTCTGTTGCACTCCTGTTGCTGTCCACTCTTCCACCTTCTCTCCCTCTGCTCTCCTCTCTTGCACTCCTGACACTGTCCACTCTTCCACCTTTCTCCCTCCTCTCTCGTCTCTGGTACTCCTGTTGCTGTCCACTCTTCCACCTTCTCATCCTCTGCTCTCCTCTCTTGCTCTCCTGTTGCTGTCCACTCTTCCACCTTTTCTCCCTCCGCTCTCTTCTCTTGCACTCCTGACACTGTCCATTCTTCCACCTTCTCTTCCTCTGCTCTCCCCTCCTGCACTTGTGTCACTGTTCACTCTTCCACCTTCTCTCCTATCTCCTCTCTTGCACTCCTGTCACTGTCCACTCTTCCACCTTCTCTCACTCCGCTCTCCTCTCTTGCACTCCTGTCACTGTCCTCTCTTCCACCTTCTCTCCCTCCGTTCTCCTCTCCTGCACTCCTGTCACTTTCCGTTCTTCCCCCTTTTCTCCCTCGGCTCTCTTCTCTCTTGCACTCCTGGCACCGTCCGCTCTTCCTACTTCTCTCCTTCTGCTCTCCTCTCCTGCACTCCTGTTGCTGTCCACTCTTCCACCTTTTCTCCCTTCGTTCTCCTCTCAAGCACTCCTGTCACTGTCCATTCTACCAGCTTCTCTCTCTCCCTCTTCTCTCCTCTCTTGTGCTCCTGTAACTGTCCACTCTTCCCCCTTCTCTCCCTCTGCTCTCCTCTCTTGCACTCCTGACCCTGTCCACTCTTCTACCTTTCTCCCTCCACTCTCTTCTCTCTGGCACTCCTGTCACTGTCCACTCTTCCACCTTCTCTCCCTCCTCTCTTGCACTCATCTCACTGTCCACTCTTCCACCTTTCTGTCTCTGTTCTCCTCTATTGCGCTTCTGTCGCCGTCCACTCTTCCTCCTTCTCTCTCTCCTCTCTTGCACTCCTGTCACTGTCCACTCTTCCACCTTCTTTCCCTCCGCTCTCTCCTCTCTTCCACTCCTGTCACTGTCTGATCTTCCCCCTTCTCTCTCTCCACTCTCCTCGTTTGTACCCATGTCACTGTCCACTCTTCCCCTTCTCTCCATCTACTCTCCTCTCCTGCACACCTGTCACTGTCCATTCGTCCACCTACTCTCCCTCCGCTCTCCTCTCTTGCACCACTTCCACTGCTCACTCCCCCCCTTCCCTGCCTCTGCTCTCCTCTCTGGCACTCCTGTCACTGTCTGCTCTTCCCCCTTCTCTCCTTCTATCTCCTCTCTTGCACTCCTGTCACTGTCCACTCTTCTTCCTTCTCTCCCTCCGCTCTCCTCTCTTGCGCTCCTGTCACTGTCCGCTCTTCCACCTTCTCTCCCAGCTCTCTCCTCTCCTTCACTCCTGTCACTGTCCGCTCTTCCACCTTCTCTCCTCTCTTGCACTCATGTCACTGTCCGCTCTTCCCCCTTCTCTCCCTCTATTCTCTCCTCTCTTGCACTCCTGTCATTGTCCACTCGTCCACCTTCTCTCTGCTCTCCACGCTTGCCCTCTATCACACTCTCCTTTCTCTCAGTCTGGTTTTCCTTCTTCCCTTTTCTTCTGCTCTCTACTCTTCTTCCATCTGCCTCTCTGTCCACTTTTCTTCTCCTTAGGTCCTTTATCCCTCGGTTTCCCTATTTTTTTCATTCCCTGCCCTCACTCTCTCTTGTCCTCCCTTAGTCTCCTTTCTCTGCCTCTGCTTCCTTCTCTCCCTCTTTCATTCCTGGTTCGACCCTTTCATTTGATTTCCTTTCCTCTCTCTGTTTCTCTCTTTCTGCACTAGTGAAGGCCTTTACTCACATTGCTTAATGTACCACAGAAAAAAATTGTCAAGGGAAAAAAACACGGCAGACAACTGACCTTATGATTCAGGCAGAAATATCTGCATTTCAGACAAATATGAACCCACCCTGAGAGGACTTCCTGGGCCCTCCAGAGTCCAAGAGCAAAGAGGAAATGTCTTTTTGTGCTTGAAGGCAGTGAGCAATCTTAGCGCTGTAATACTTCCACCATATACATGAAATATGATGAATTTATCAATGCTTCACTGTTCACTTATCCAGTAGTTGACACGCACTATTGTATAATGACGGGCACACCCACCATCAAAACATGTTGTCTGCATTTTTCACAACAATTATCTCTACATGTGTTCTTTACTGCTCTTCCTGCTGGTGCTCGTGACTACAGGCTTGCAGTGAAAATGCCTTGAGCCGTAATACAGAAACTGAGGAGCTCATATTTCGTGACATTAAGGGGTATATTTACAAGTGGATAGCGCCATCAGAACGTCACTTTTATCGATGCTCTAGTGGTGCTATGCCCTTCTCCATATTTACCAAGAGGCGCTTAGCCACGTTGAGTGGCTTAACACCGCTTTGCAAATATGGCCCCTTTACGTGCATCACTTAGCTTGAAAGGGGCGTGCAATGGGTGTTACTGTGGGCGTTCCACTGTAACACCCATAGCTTTTTGATGCTTCCCCAGATTTACAAGAAAGTGTAAATCTGAGGAAGGACCAAAAACGAATGCCATGCAATAGCAGGCGTTAGAATCGTGCAATGTGGAGAAATGCTTTTGGGGCATAGTTATGAAGTAGTGACGGAGCGCAGCATTAGCCTCCTTGGCTTAACGCCACGCTCGCCGCTTCTGAAATGCAGGGCTGCACCGTATATACAACAATACAGTTTGCTCTGCATTTACCCCTGCACCGGTGCTAATTTCAGCTGCCTAGCGCCAACACAGGCACCCATACACCATAGTGCAAGGGTACCTGCGTTGGGGGGATTGATTGTTTTTGTGCAGGAAGCTGTCCCTTCCTGCACATAAACAATCTTAAATGGTGATTTGTAACTTCTATGAGTGCTGCTTTGTGCAGCACACATAGAAGTTGCAACTCGTAATTTTTCTAAATTATCGTTTATGTGGAGGAAGGGTCACCTTCCTGCACATACACAATCCTGCATGGCATTTTGCTGTTTCTATGTGTGCTGCTCAATGCCGCCCACATAGAAACAGCAAAAACGCAGAGAAATAAAACATTTCTCCTCGTTTCGCCATGTTAAGACCAGGTTTTGTGTTAATTTTGGCGCTGCCTCCTATTTACAACACCCTTGTAAATAGGGGGCCGTGTCAAAATCAATGGGTGTTGCGACAGAACGCCCACTGCAACACCCATTGACCACCCCTTTCACGCTAAGGGTGCTTTATTCACAAGGCAGCGTTAAGCCACGTTAAGCTTTTTCTATGTGTGCTGCATCCCCATCATTGTCATTTGAGATGTCATCAGTGATGTGACTGACCATGTCATTAGTGATGTAATATGCAACATCATCAGCAGTGCATTGCGGGGGCGTGAGTTATAGTTAGCTCAGCTAACTATAACAGCCGAATTTCTCTGGTTTTGTATGAGTGAAATGTCGGCCTACTATAACGTCCCTGAAACCTGTGGTTTTTTCAGTGAATTTCTAAGGTTTTGAAATGCTAATTCCTAACTTTAACGTCCCTGAAACCTCAGTTTTTTTCAGTGAATTTCTAAGGTTTTTTAAATGCTAATTCCTAACTATAACGTCCCTGAAACCTCTGGTTTTATCAGTGAATTTCAAAGGTTTTTTAAATGCTAATTTCTAACCATGCCTACATAGGTAGGACATGTGCAGAAAGAGGAAGAAATGAGCAGAAAGAAGCAAGAGAAGTGCAGAAAGAGGCAAGAGAGGTGCAGAAAGAGGAAGAAAGGTGCAGAAAGAAGCAAGAGAAATGCAGAAAGAGGCAACAGCAGTCCAGAAAGAGGAAGAAAGGTGCAGAAAGAAGCAAGAGAAGTGCAGAAAGAACCAACAGAGGTGCAGAAAAAGGCCTACTTTGAATATACCTTACAACAGACTCATACAAAGTAGCCTAATCACTAATCCTTCTCCCAAGATGTCTTAAACCTCACTTTTCTCTTGAAGCTTCACTATTAATCGACTGCTCAGAATGTTAGGCCTACCAAATATAAAACAGCAATCCTAACCATATCACAGTTGTAAGTCTGACCAAGTTTGTAAAGGTATGCATGCGTGTGTCTCTGCTTTTACCTAGTGACATGTTACATAAAAATAAACATACAAATACTTAAATACCTGTGTTTCAAACAGCATACTCTGTAAATTTGTGCATAAAAGGTAGAAGCAAGAGAAGTACAGAAAGAAGCAACGTAGGTGCAGAAAGAGGCAAGAGGGGTGCAGAAAGAGGCAAGAGAACTACATAAAGAGACAAGAGAGTTGCAGAAACAGGCAAAAGAGGTGCAGAAAGAGAGAACAGAAGTGCAGACAGAGGCAAGAGAGGTGCAGAAAGAGGGAAAAGGGGTACAGACAGAGGCAAGAGGGGTGCAGAATGTGGGAAGAAGGGTGCAGAAAGAAGCAAGAGGGGTGCATACATTTGCAAGAGAGGTACAGAAAGAAGCAGGAACAGTGCAGAAAGAACCAACAGAGGTGCAGAAAGAGGCAAGAGGGGTGCAGAAAGAGGCAACAGAAGTGCAGAAAGAAGCAAAAGAGGTGCAGAAAGAGGCAACAGAACTGCAGAAAGAGGAAAGAGAGGTGCAGAAAGAGGCAAGAGAGATGCACAAAGAGGGAAGAAGGGTGCAAAGGGGCAGAAAGAAGCAAGAGAGGTGCAGAAAGAAGCAAGAGAAGTGCTGAAAGAAGCAACAGAGGTGCAGAAAGAGGGAAGAGGGGTGTAGAAAGAGGCAAGAGAAGTGTAGACTGAAGCAACAGAGGTGCAGAAAGAAGAAAGAGAACTGCAGAAAGAGGAAAGAGAGGTGCAGAAAGAGGCAAGGGAGGCGCACAAAAAGGGAAGAAGGGTGCAGAAAGAGGCAAGAGGGATGCAGCAAGAAGCAAGAAAGGTACAGAAAGAAGCAAGAGAAGAGCAGAAAGAAGCAACAGAGGTGCAGAAAGAGGGGACAAGGGTGCAGAAAGAGGCAAGAGAGGTGAAGAAAGAGGGAAGAGCGGTACAGAAAGAGGCAAGAGGGGTGTAGAAAGAGGCAAGAGGGATACAGAAAGAGGCAAGAGAAGTACAGAAAGAAGCAAAAGAGGTACAGAAAGAGGCAAGAGAACTGCTGAAAAAGGCAAGAGAGGTGCAGAAAGAGGCAAGAGAGGTGCACAAAGAGGGAAGAAGGGTGCATAAAGAGGCAAAAGGGGAGCAGAAAGATGCAAGAGAGGTGTAGAAAGAAGAAAGAGAAGGCCAGAAAGAAGAAACTGAGGTGCAGAAAGATGCAAGAGGCGTGCAGAAAGAGGCAAGAGAAGTATAGAAAGAAGCAACAGAGGTGCAGAAAGAGGCAAGAGAGGTGCAGAAACAGGCATCAGAGGTGCAGAAAGAGGGAACAGGGGTGCAGAAAGAGGCAAGAGAGGTGCATGAAGAGGGGTGCAGAAAGATGCAAGAGGGGTATAGAAATAAGCAAGTGAGGTTCAGAAAGAGGCAACAGAGGTACAGAAAGAGGCAAGAGAGGTACAGAAACAGGCAAGAGAAGTACAGAAAGAGGCAAGAGAATTGCTGAAAGAAGCAACAGCGGTGTATAAAGAAGCAAGAGAAGTGCAGAAAGAGGCAAGTGAGGTGCAGAAAGAAGAAAGAGGGTTGCAGAAAGAAGCAACAGAGCTGCAGAAAGAAGCAACAGAAGTGCAGAAAGAGGCAAGAGAGGTACAGAAAGAGGGAAGAGGGGTGCAGATGATGCAAGAGGGTGCAGAAAGAAGCAAGTGAGGTGCAGAAAGAGGCAAAAGAGGTGCAGAAAGAGGCAAGAGAAGTGCAGTAAGAGGGAACAGGGGTGCAGAAAGAGGCAACAGAGATGCAGAAAGGGGGAAGAGGGATGGGGAAAGAGGCAACAGGGGTGGAGAAAGAAGCAAGAGAGGTGCAGAAAGAAACAAAAGAAGTGCAGAGAGAAGCAGGGGGTGCAGAAAGAGGGAAGAGAGGTGCAGAAAGAGGCAAGAGAGTTTCACAAAGAGGGAAGAAGGGTGCAGAAAGAGGCAAGAGGAGTGCAGAAAGAAGCAAGAGAAGTGCAGAAAAAAGCAAGAGAGGTGCAGAAAGACGGAGGAGGGGTAGAGAAAGAGGCAAGAGAAGTGCAGAAAGAAGCAACAGAGATGAAAAAAGGGGGAAGAGGGGTAGAGAAAGAGACAGAAGGGTGCAGAGAGTAGCAAGAGAGGTACAGAAAGAAAGAAAAGAAGCGCAGAAAATTGGAATAGAGTTGCAGAAAGAGGCAAGAGGGGTGCAAAAAGAGGCAAGAGGGGGCAGAAAGAAGCAAGAGAGGTGCAGAAAGAAGCAAGAGAAGTGCTGAAAGAAGCAACAGAGGTGCAGAAAGAGGGAAGAGGGGTGTAGAAAGAGGCAAGAGAAGTGTAGACTGAAGCAACAGAGGTGCAGAAAGAAGAAAGAGAACTGCAGAAAGAGGAAAGAGAGGTGCAGAAAGAGGCAAGGGAGGCGCACAAAAAGGGAAGAAGGGTGCAGAAAGAGGCAAGAGGGATGCAGCAAGAAGCAAGAAAGGTACAGAAAGAAGCAAGAGAAGAGCAGAAAGAAGCAACAGAGGTGCAGAAAGAGGGGACAAGGGTGCAGAAAGAGGCAAGAGAGGTGAAGAAAGAGGGAAGAGCGGTACAGAAAGAGGCAAGAGGGGTGTAGAAAGAGGCAAGAGGGATACAGAAAGAGGCAAGAGAAGTGCAGAAAGAAGCAAAAGAGGTACAGAAAGAGGGAAGAGAACTGCTGAAAAAGGCAAGAGAGGTGCAGAAAGAGGCAAGAGAGGTGCACAAAGAGGGAAGAAGGGTGCATAAAGAGGCAAAAGGGGAGCAGAAAGATGCAAGAGAGGTGTAGAAAGAAGAAAGAGAAGTGCAGAAAGAAGAAACTGAGGTGCAGAAAGATGCAAGAGGCGTGCAGAAAGAGGCAAGAGAAGTATAGAAAGAAGCAACAGAGGTGCAGAAAGAGGCAAGAGAGGTGCAGAAACAGGCATCAGAGGTGCAGAAAGAGGGAACAGGGGTGCAGAAAGAGGCAAGAGAGGTGCATGAAGAGGGGTGCAGAAAGATGCAAGAGGGGTATAGAAATAAGCAAGTGAGGTTCAGAAAGAGGCAACAGAGGTACAGAAAGAGGCAAGAGAGGTACAGAAACAGGCAAGAGAAGTACAGAAAGAGGCAAGAGAATTGCTGAAAAAAGCAACAGCGGTGTAGAAAGAAGCAAGAGAAGTGCAGAAAGAGGCAAGTGAGGTGCAGAAAGAGGCAAGAGAGGTGCAGAAAGAAGAAAGAGGGTTGCAGAAAGAAGCAACAGAGCTGCAGAAAGAAGCAACAGAAGTGCAGAAAGAGGCAAGAGAGGTACAGAAAGAGGGAAGAGGGGTGCAGATGATGCAAGAGGGGTGCAGAAAGAAGCAAGTGAGGTGCAGAAAGAGGCAAAAGAGGTGCAGAAAGAGGCAAGAGAAGTGCAGTAAGAGGGAACAGGGGTGCAGAAAGAGGCAACAGAGATGCAGAAAGGGGGAAGAGGGATGGGGAAAGAGGCAACAGGGGTGGAGAAAGAAGCAAGAGAGGTGCAGAAAGAAACAAAAGAAGTGCAGAGAGAAGCAGGGGGTGCAGAAAGAGGGAAGAGAGGTGCAGAAAGAGGCAAGACAGTTTCACAAAGAGGGAAGAAGGGTGCAGAAAGAGGCAAGAGGGGTGCAGAAAGAAGCAAGCGAAGTGCAGAAAGAAAGCAAGAGAGGTGCAGAAAGACGGAGGAGAGGGTAGAGAAAGAGGCAAGAGAAGTGCAGAAAGAAGCAACAGAGATGAAAAAAGGGGCAAGAGGGGTAGAGAAAGAGACAGAGAGGGTGCAGAGAGTAGCAAGAGAGGTACAGAAAGAAAGAAAAGAAGCGCAGAAAATTGGAATAGAGTTGCAGAAAGAGGCAAGAGAGGTGCAGAAAGAGGGAAGATGGGTGCAGAAAAAGGCAAGAGAAGTCCAGAAAGATGCAACAGAGATGCAGAAAGGGGGAAGAGGGGTGGAGAAAGAGGCAAGAGGTGTGCAGCGAAAAGCAAGAGAGGTGCAGAAAGAAACAAGAGAAGTGCAGAAAGAAGCAACAGAGGTGCAGAAGGAGGCAAGAGGGGTTCAGAAAGAGGGAAGCGGGGTGCAGAAAGAAGCAAGATAGGTGCAGAAAGTAGCAAGAGAAATGCAGAAAGAAGCAACAGAGATGCAGAAAGTGGGAAGTGGGGTGGAGAAAGAGGCAAGAGGGATACAGAAAGAAGTAAGAGAGGTGCAGAAAGAAACAAAAGAAGTGCAGAAATAAGCAACAGAAGTGCAGAAAGAGACAAGATGAGTGCAGAAAGAGGCAAGAGAAGTACAGAAAGAAGCAACAGAGATGCAGAAAGGGGGAAGAGGGGTACAAAAAGAAGCAAGAGAGGTACAGAAAGAAACAAAAGAAGTACAGAAAGAAGCAACAGAGGTGCAGAAAGAAGAAAGATGGGTGCAGAAAGAGGCAGGAGAAGTGTAGAAAGAAGCAACAGATATGCAGAAAGGGGGAAGAAGGGTAGAGAAAGAGGCAAGAGGGGTGCAGAAAGAAGCAAGAGAGGTGTAGAAAGAAGCAAGAGAAGTGCAGAAAGAAGCAACAGAGGTGCAGAGAGAGGCAAGAGGGGTGGAGAAAGAGGGAAGAGAAGTGCAGAAAGAAACAACAGACATGCAGAAAGGGAGAACAGGGGTAGAGAAAGTGGCAAGAGGGTGTAGAAAGAAGCAAGAGAGGTGCAGAAAGAAACAAAAGAAGTGCAGAAAGAAGGAACAGAGATGCAGAAAGAGGCAAGAGGGGTGCAGAAAGAGGGAAGAGGGTTGCAAAAAGAGGCACGAGGGATGCAGAAAGAAGCAAGAGAGATGCATAAAGAAGCAAGAGAAGTGCAGAAGGAAGCAACAGAGGTGCAGACAGAGGGAAGAGGGGTAGAGAAAGAGACAAGAGAAGTGCAGAAAGAAGCAACAGAGATGCAGAAAGGGGTAAGAAGGGTAGAGAAAGAGGCAAGAGGGTGCAGAAAGAAGCAAGAGAGGTGCAGAAAGAAGCAAGAGAAGTGCAGAAAGAAGCAACAGAGGTGCAGAAAGAGGCACAAGGGGTGCAGAAAGAAGCAAGAGAGGTGCAGAAAGAAGCAAGAGAAGTGCAGAAAGAAGCAACAGAGATGCAGAAAGGGGGAAGAGGGGTGGAGAAAAAGGCAAGAGGGAAGCAGAAAGAAGCAAGAGAGGTGCAGAAAGAAACAAAAGAAGTGCACAAAGAAGGAACATAGGTGCAGAAAGAGGCAAGCGTTGTGCAGAAAGAGGGAAGAAGGGTGCAGAAAGAGGCACAAGGGGTGCAGAAAGAAGCAAAAGAGGTGCAGAGAGAAGAAAGAGAAGTGCAGAAAGAAGAAACTGAGGTGCAGAAAGACACAAGAGGGGTGCAGAAAGAGGCAAGAGAAGTATAGAAAGAAGCAACAGAGGTGCAGAAAGAGGCAAGAGAGGTGCAGAAACAGGCATCAGAGGTGCAGAAAGAGGGAACAGGGGTGCAGAAAGAGGCAAGAGAGGTGCAGGAAGAGGGGTACAGAAAGATGCAAGAGGGGGATAGAAATAAGCATGTGAGGTTCAGAAAGAGGCATCAGAGGTACAGAAAGAGGCAAGAGAGGTACAGAAACAGGCAAGAGAAGTACAGAAAGAGGCAAGAGAATTGCTGAAAGAAGCAACAGCGGTGTAGAAAGAAGCAAGAGAGGTGCAGAAAGAGGCAAGTGAGGTGCAGAAAGAGGCAAGAGAGGTGCAGAAAGAAGAAAGAGGGTTGCAGAAAGAAGCAACAGAGCTGCAGAAAGAAGCAACAGAAGTGCAGAAAGAGGCAAGAGAGGTGCAGAAAGAAGGAAGAGGGGTGCAGAAAGATGCAAGAAGGGTGCAGAAAGAAGCAAGTGAGGTGCAGAAAGAGGCAAAAGAGGTGCAGAAAGAGGCAACAGAGATGCAGAAAGGGGGAAGAGGGATGGGGAAAGAGGCAACAGGGGTGCAGAAAGAAGCAAGAGAGGTGCAGAAAGAAACAAACAAAGTGCAGAAAGAAGGAACAGAGGTGCAGAAAGAAGCAGGGGGTACAGAAAGAGGGAAGAGAGGTGCAGAAAGAGGCAAGAGAGGTGCAGAAAGAGGCAAGAGATGTGCAGAAAGAGGCAAGAGGGGTTCAAAAAGAGGAAAGAGGGGTGCAGAAAGAAGCAAGATAGGTGCAGAAAGTAGCAAGAGAAGTGCAGAAAGAAGCAACAGAGATGCAGAAAGGGAGAAGTGGGGTGGAGAAAGAGGCAAGAGGGATACAGAAAGAAGTAAGAAAGGTGCAGAAAGAAGCAAAAGAAGTGCAGAAATAAGCAACAGAAGTGCAGAAAGAGACAAGATGAGTGCAGAAAGAGGCAAGAGAAGTACAGAAAGAAGCAACAGAGATGCAGAAAGGGGGAAGAGGGGTACAGAAAGAAGCAAGAGAGGTGCAGAAAGAAACAAAAGACGTGCAGAAAGAAGCAACAGAGGTGTGGAAAGAAGAAAGAGAAGTGCAGAAAGAAGAAACTGAGGTGCAGAAAGACGCAAGAGGGGGGTGCAGAAAGAGGCAAGAGAAGTATAGAAAGAAGCAACAGAGGTGCAGAAAGAGGCAAGAGAGGTGCAGAAACAGGCATCAGAGGTGCAGAAAGAGGGAACAGGGGTGCAGAAAGAGGCAAGAGAGGTGCATGAAGAGGGGTACAGAAAGATGCAAGAGGGGGATAGAAATAAGCATTTGAGGTTCAGAAAGAGGCATCAGAGGTACAGAAAGAGGCAAGAGAGGTACAGAAACAGGCAAGAGAAGTACAGAAAGAGGCAAGAGAATTGCTGAAAAAAGCAACAGCGGTGTAGAAAGAAGCAAGAGAAGTGCAGAAAGAGGCAAGAGAGGTGCAGAAAGAAGAAAGAGGGTTGCAGAAAGAAGCAACAGAGCTGCAGAAAGAAGCAACAGAAGTGCAGAAAGAGGCAAGAGAGGTACAGAAAGAAGGAAGAGGGGTGCAGAAAGATGCAAGAAGGGTGCAGAAAGAAGCAAGTGAGGTGCAGAAAGAGGCAAAAGAGGTGCAGAAAGAGGCAAGGGAAGTGCAGAAAGAGGGAACAGGAGTGCAGAAAGAGGCAACAGAGATGCAGAAAGGGGGAAGAGGGATGGGGAAAGAGGCAACAGGGGTGCAGAAAGAAGCAAGAGAGGTGCAGAAAGAAACAAAAGAAGTGCAGAAAGAAGGAACAGAGGTGCAGAAAGAAGCAGGGGGTACAGAAAGAGGGAAGAGAGGTGCAGAAAGAGGCAAAAGAGGTGCAGAAAGAGGCAAGAGGGGTTCAAAAAAAGCAAAGAGGGGTGCAGAAAGAAGCAAGATAGGTGCAGAAAGTAGCAAGAGAAGTGCAGAAAGAAGCAACAGAGATGCAGAAAGAGAGAAGTGGGGTGGAGAAAGAGGCAAGAGGGATACAGAAAGAAGTAAGAGAGGTGCAGAAAGAAACAAAAGAAGTGCAGAAATAAGCAACAGAAGTGCAGAAAGAGACAAGATGAGTGCAGAAAGAGGCAAGAGAAGTACAGAAAGAAGCAACAGAGATGCAGAAAGAGGGAAGAGAGGTGCAGAAAGAAGCAAGAGAGGTGCAGAAAGAAACAAAAGACGTGCAGAAAGAAGCAACAGAGGTGCAGAAAGAAGAAAGATGGGTGCAGAAAGAGGCAGGAGAAGTGCAGAAAGAAGCAACAGATATGCAGAAAAGGGGAAGAAGGGTAGAGAAAGAGGCAAGAGGGGTGCGGAAAGAGGGAAGAGGGGTGCAGAAAGAGGCATGAGGGGTGCAGAAAGAAGCAATAGAGTTGTAGAAAGAAGCAAGAGAAGAGCATAAAGAAGCAATAGAGGTGCAGAGAGAGGCAAGAGGGGTGGAGAAAGAGGGAAGAGAAGTGCAGAAAGAAGCAACAGACATGCAGAAAGGGAGAACAGGGGTGGAGAAAGTGGCAAGAGGGGTGTAGAAAGAAGCAAGAGAGGTGCAGAAAGAAACAAAAGAAGTGCAGAAAGAAGGAACAGAGATGCAGAGAGAGGCAATAGGGTGCAGAAAGAGGGAAGAGGGGTGCAAAAAGAGGCACGAGGGGTGCAGAAAGAAGCAAGAGAGATGCAGAAAGAAGCAAGAGAAGTGCAGAAGGAAGCAACAGAGGTGCAGACAGAGGGAATAGGGGTAGAGAAAGAGACAAGAGACAAGAGAAGTACAGAAAGAAGCAACAGAGATGCAGAAAGGGGTACGAAGGGTGGAGAAAGAGGCAAGAGGGGTGCAGAAAGAAGCAACAGAGGTGCAAAAAGAGGCACGAGGTGTGAGAAGTTGGCCTGGCATATGCTGTCCACTAGTTCTAGTGGGCACCTTGCACCACTCCAAACAACCCCTTATGGAGATAGGTTAAAGACAACCTTTATTGAAAGCTATCCTAGTGGTAGCTATGGAGAGCAGCCTTCAGGCTAAGTCTTGAAGGAATGTAAAGCAGCTTGTTTTACCAGTCTATAATCTCTTGAGTGACCAAATGAAAGAGGACCACACCAGGTATATATATAAAATATATGTATTTAGTCTTAAACACACCCCTCTAGTCTCTTTATGAGGCTAGAGTTCGAAGTACATAAGTTACAAGTCAAATATCAGCAGTATTTAGCACAATACACGTTTGAGCCCTAGGGGCGTACCAAACCATATACTAAAATAGTGGTATAAGAACCACGACTGAGCTAGACACAAGGCCTAGAGCCTGTAGAAGTGCTTGGACCCCAAGGAACCACCCAAGGTAGTGACACAGGGGACCCACGGGGGACGCGTGCAGTGTGAGAACACAGCCACGAGCCACCGTTGACTTCTATGGGGAAAGTCGCGGTTAGATTTTTAAAGAAAAGGGACACTTCGGAGAGGACTTCCAGTTAACCCCTTAAAACTTAAGAGTTTCTAGGGCCCACACCCACGTGAGTACCGAAATACTCGAGTTACCTCACCCAGGGAAGCCGGGTGCATACGTGTTAAAAGGTGTCGGGAATCGTCGTCGTTTTCAATGGCGACCGCTGGAAAAGTGCTGCTGCCGTGGAGAAGAAGAGTGTCCGGAGCGATCCAAGCCTGGATCGAGGAAAAGGAAGACCTGAAAGCAGAGGGGACAGAGTCTGGGTCACTAGCCAGTGACCAGGGGCACGATAGTCGAATGCCCTCAGATGTCGGGTGCTTCAGGTGAGTTGATGGGTGCCTTGACTCTTCAGCCACAAGGTCCAGGAGGCATCGACGACAACCAGGAGCTGGATTCGAGCTGTCCCACAAAGTGTGTCGAGTGCTGCCATGTCAGCGACTGGATTGGACCCAACAAGCCTTGGCAACGGCAAGTCATGGGGAAGTAAAGAAAAGGCTGCGGTGCAGACCAGCAAGGTCTGAGGGACTCACCCAGCGAGGGTAAGTCAGGGAAAGTCTGGAGCAACCAGAAAAGCCCAAGCAGTTGAAGAGTTGCCTTTGTGGGGACCCACTAGCCAACGGACTAGACATCGCAAAGGAGCCTCAAGCGGTCGCACTTGGAGCTGGCCCACGGGACACTCGTGGAGTGTAGGCCAGTGATCTTCACTGCAGTTGGTGCTCGGGGCTAGGGCTACTTGGAACCCAAAGCACAGCTTCGAGAGATGTCAGGAAGTTGATGCACTTGCAAATGTGCTTGGTGTCCAGGGGTCACGGTTCCACGTTACCCACAACAGCTACGGGCCTCAGCTTCGCTGAGGACTCAGGGCAGCCTCGGGGAAGTCTGGAAATCTACGTCTGGTGATGTAAAGACTTCGGCTTCCGGCGAGAGCTTCAGCGATGCAGACCGGACAGATGCTTTGTTGGTGCCTGCCAAGCAGGGAGTCACTCCTTGACCCCAAGGGAGATTCTTCAGTCCTCTAATCTTGATGTAGAGCGTCGAAGGTCCAGGATTCAGCTTCAGAGTTTCGTCCAGGGATATCTAAAGTCCTAAGGACTGGGGTCCCATACTTATACTAAGTTAGGGGTTGGACATACTCTGGGGACCCACCTATGGGAGGGTCAGGGAAGAGGGGTGGTTACACCCATTCCCTTTGTCCAGTTTCGTGCCAGAGCAGGGGCAGGTAGCCCCTGCAACCGGTTTGAACTGGACTATGCACAGGGACACCAAATGTGCCCCCAGTGCAGGACTTCAAAGCACCAGAGAGTGCTCCCGCCCAGCCCCAATACACACTATCCTGTCTGGGGAGGTGGTTACACCTCCCTTCGACAGGAAACCTATTGTCCAGGCCTCCCCTGCCAGAGTTTCGGTCAGCAGCAGGAGGCCAGACCCGTGTCTGTGGCAGCGGCATCCATTTTGTGATGCCAGGGCTCTGAAAAGTTAATACCGGGTATGTCTCTCCCTCTAGAAGGGTGGAATGCTACCCCGCTGCCAGAACTGGTGAGGGCGTAGTATTCCAAGATGTTTGACACAAAACACGACATGTTTCCGTGCAGCCATCCCAGAGTTAGCATTTAACGCGAGGTTATAATGCACTTAAGAGTATATGGTCAGGCTGCACCACAAACAGCACCAGAGGATTGACTCCGAACGCTGCAGAGGGGCTCTGCTCATGCAGGGGCACCCTCTCACATAAAAACCAAGCACTCTGCCTTTAGGATTGTTAAGGCCTGCCATAGGAGTGACTTATAGGTTTATAGGTGTGTGCAATGGTAGTGATATAGGTAGCCTATACCACAGTAAGGGGTGCATGCACCACCTTACCCAGGCTGCAGTAGCAGTCCTGTGGTGTCATTTTGGAGGGCCTTCCAGGGGTGGCACAATACATGCTTCAGCCCCTGGTAGGCCTCTGGGGTGTCTATGCCCTTGGTACATAGTATACCATATACTAGGGACTTATAAGGGCACCCCAGAATCCAATCTGGGATGTACCTAAAGTACATGGAATCAATTTAGAGAGGAAGCAGCTAGGCTGGGGTCCTGAATAGCAGGGCCCCAGCCAGACTAAAGTCGAAAAACAGTGATACACCAGCAAAAAAGTGGGGGTAACCATAAGAGGCAGATCCTACTCTCCTACACAACCCCCCCAAACGCAGGGACATTAAACTAACCTTGACCAGTTAAGTCTTCATGTTCTAAGTGGAAATATCTGGAGAGTCCATCTGCATTGGCATGGTTACTCCCAGGTCTATGTTCCACTGTATAGTCCATCCCCTGTAGGGAAATGGACCACCTCAAAAGTTTGGGGTTTTCACCCTTCATCTGTTTTAGCCATAAGAGGGGCTTGTGGTCTGTTTGAACAAGGAAGTGAGTGCCAAACAAGTATGGCCTCAGCTTCTTCAGAGCCCAAACCACAGCAAAGGCCTCCTCTCTATGGCTGACCAACGTTTCTCTCTGGGGGTCAGCCTTCTGCTAATAAAAGCTACTGGCTGATCCTGACCTTCATCATTCAACTGTGACAGTACAGCCCCTACCCCCAACTCAGATGCAGCTGTTTGCACAATGAACTTTTTGGAGTAATCAGGACTTTGCAGAATGGGAGCAGTGCACATGGCCTGCTTCAGGTCATCAAATGCCTTTTGACAGCTAACTGTCCACTGAACCTTTTTGGGCATTTTCTTAGAGGTTAAGTCATTCAGGGGTGTCACTATTGATCCATACCCCTGGACAAATCTTTTGTAGTACCCATTCAGGCCTAGAAAGGCTCTCACCTGAGTCTGGGTAGTTGGAGCAGCCCAGTCCATGATGGTCTGGATCTTGCTCTGCAATGGTTGAACCTGGCCTCCACCCACAAGGTGGCCCAGGTACACAACCTGACTCTGCCCTATCTGGCACTTTGTGGCCTTGATAGTTAGGCCTGCCTTCTGCAGGGCCTCCAAGACATTTCTGAGGTGGACCAGGTGATCCTCCCAGGTGGAGCTAAAGACAGCAATATCATCTAGATATGCTGCACTATAGGCTTCCAGACCTGTAAGGACTGTGTTCACCAACCTCTGAAAAGTGGCAGGTGCATTTTTCAAACCAAAGGGCATCACCACAAATTGGTAAAGCCCACCAGGGGTAGAAAATGCAGTCTTTGGCTTTGCATCATCAGCTAGTCTGATCTGCCAGTAGCCAGCTGTTAGGTCAAATGTGCTTAGATACTTGGCTGAGGCCAAAGTGTCTATTAGCTCATCTGCCCTGGGGAGTGGATGGGCATCAGTCCTAGTGACTGCATTGAGGCCTCTATAGTCCACACAAAACCTCATCTCTCTCTTACCATCTTTTGTGTGAGGTTTTGGCACCAGGACCACTGGACTAGGCCAAGGGCTATCTGAAGGTTCAATGACACCCAGTTCCAACATTTTCTGGACTTCTGTCCTGATACAGTCCCTGACATGGTCAGGTTGCCTGTAAATCTTACTTTTAACAGGCAGACTGTCCCCAGTGTCTACTTCATGAGTGGACCAGGTGGTCTGACTTGGAGTCAGAGAGAACATGTGTCTGAACTGATTGAGCACCTGTCTACAATCAGTTTGCTGCTGGGCAGTGAGGCTGCCTGCCAAGGCTACACCATCCACTGACCCATCATCAGGGTTCTGAGAGAGCAGGTCAGGGAGAGGGTCACTCTCCTCCTCCTGGCCCTCATCAGTTGCCATGAGCAAGCCCATGTCAGCCCTGTCCACATATGGCTTCAGCCTGTTGACACGGAGCACCCTGTGGGGGCTCCTGGGAGTTCCCAGGTCTACCAGATAGGTAACCTCTCCCTTCTGTTCAACAATTGTATGGGGGCCACTCCACTTGTCTTGGAGGGCTGCTGGGGCCACTGGCTCCAGCACCCACACTTTCTGCCCTGGCTGGTAAACAGTCAGCACAGCCTTTTGGTCATGCCAGGCTTTCTGTAATTCCTGGCTAGCCTCAAGGTTTTTGGTTGCCTTTTTCATATACTCAGCCATCCGGGAGCGGAGACCAAGTACATAGTCCACTATGTCCTGTTTAGGGGTTTGAGAGGTAACTCCCAACCTTCCTTCACCAGACACAATGGACCCCTAACAGGATGGCCAAACAAAAGTTCAAAAGGGCTGTAGCCAACCCCCTTCTGAGGCACCTCCCTGTATGCAAATAAAAGGCAGGGCAAGAATATGTCCCATCTTCGCCTAAGCTTTTCTGGGAGCCCTTTAATCATGCTGTAGGAGAGCAGGATCTGCCTCTTATGGTTACCCACACTTTTTTGCTGGTGTATCACTGTTTTTCGACTTTAGTCTGGCTGGGGCCCTGCTATTCAGGACCCCAGCCTAGCTGCTTCCTCTCTAAATTGACTCCATGTACTTTAGGTACATCCCAGATTGGATTCTGGGGTGCCCTTATAAGTACCTAGTATATGGTATACTATGTACCAAGGGCATAGACACCCCAGAGGCCTACCAGGGGCTGAAGCATGTATTATGCCACCCCTGGAAGGCCCTCCAAAATGACACCACAGGACTGCTACTGCAGCCTGGGTAAGGTGGTGCATGCACCCCTTACTGTGGTATAGGCTACCTATATCACTACCATTGCACACACATATAAACCTATAAGTCACTCCTATGGCAGGCCTTAACAATCCTAAAGGCAGAGTGCTTGGTTTTTATGTGAGAGGGTGCCCCTGCATGAGCAGAGCCCCTCTGCAGCGTTCGGAGTCAATCCTCTGGTGCTGTTTGTGGTGCAGCCTGACCATATACTCTTAAGTGCATTATAACCTCGCGTTAAATGCTAACTCTGGGATGGCTGCAACGAAACATGTCGTGTTTGGTGTCAAACATCTTGGAATACTACCCCCCCGCCAATTCTGGTGGCGGGGGTAGCATTCCACCCTTCTAGAGGGAGAGACATGTACACACCGGCATACCCGGTATTAACTTTACAGAGCCCTGGCATCACAAAATGGATGCCGCTGCAACAGACACAGGTCTGGCCTCCTGCTGCTGACCGAAACTCCGGCAGGGGAGGCCTGGACAATAGGTTTCCTGTCGAAGGGAGGTGTAACCACCTCCCCAGACAGGATAGTGTGTATTGGGGCTGGGGAGGAGCACTCTCTGGTGCTTTGAAGTCCTGCACTGGGGGCACATTTGGTGTCCCTGTGCATAGCCCAGTTCAAACCGGTTGCAGGAGCTACCTGCCCCTGCTCTGGCACGAAACTCGACAAAGGGAATGGGTGTAACCACCCCTCTTCCCTGACCCTCCCATAGGTGGGTCCCCAGAGTATGTCCAACCCCCTAACTTGGTATAAGTATGGGACCCCAGTCCTTAGGACTTTAGATATCCCTGGATGAAACTCTGAAGCCAAATCCTGGACCTTCGACGCTCTACTTAAAGATTAGAGGACTGAAGAATCTCCCTTGGGGTCAAGGAGTGACTCCCCTGCTTGGCAGGCACCTAAGAAGCAATTGTCCGGTCTGCATCGCTGAAGCTCCCGCTGGACGCTGAAGTCTTTGCAACACCAGACGTAGATTTCCAGACTTCCCCGAGGTTGCCCTGAGACCCCAGTGAAGCTGAGGCATGTAGCTGTTGTGGGTAACGTGGAACCGTGACCCCTGGACACCAAGAACTTTTGAAAGTGCATCCTCTTCCTGGTCTCCCATGAAGTTGTTCTTTGGGCTCTGCGTAGCCCCCGCCTCCAGCACCGACTGCACCGAAGATCACTGGCCTCCACTCCACGAGTGTCCTGTGAGCCAGCTCCAAGTGCGTTCACTTGAGGCTCCTTCGCGGTCGCTTGTCCGTTGGCTAGTGGGCCCTCCCGAAGGCAACTCTTCTTCTGCTTGGGCTTTCCTGGTTGCTCCAGATGTGCCCTGACTTACCCTCACTGGGTGAGTCCCCCAGACCTTGCTGGTCTACATCAACGTCCTTTCTTTGTTTCCACGTAACTTGCCGTTGCCAAGGCTTGTTGGGTCCAATCCGGTCGCCGACACCGCAGCAATCGACAGACTTCGTGCACAGATTGAATCCAGCTCAACGCCTCCTGGACCTCATGGCTGAAGAGTCAAGACGACCGTCAACCTACCTGAAGCACCCGACATTGGTGGGCATCTGCTCATCGCCTTCCTGGTCACTGGCTAGTGACCCAGACTCTGTCCCCTCTGCTTTCAGGTCCTTCAGATCTTCGATCCACTCTTGGATCCACCCGGACACTTTCGACTTGGTCGCCAGCAGCCCGCTGCAGCAGATCGCCATTGAAAACGACGACGAAACCCCACGCCAAAAGACACCTATGCACCCGGCTTCCCTGGGTGAGGTAACTCGAGTACTCCGGTGCTCCCATGGGTATTGACTCTAGAACTGCCTAGTTCTAAAGGGGTTTGCTCCAAGTCCTCCTCTAAGTGTCCTTTCCTTTTAAAAATCCAACCGCGACTTTCCCCATAGAAGTCAACGGTGGCTCGCGGCTGTGTTCTCACACTGCACGCGTCCCCCGTGGGTCCCCTGTGTCACTACCTTGGGTGGTTCCTTGGGGTCCAAGCACTTCTACAGGCTCTAGGCCTTGTGTCTAGCTCAGTCGTGGTTCTTATACCACTATTTTAGTATATGGTTTGGTACGCCCCTAGGGCTCAAACGTGTATTGTGCTAAATACTGCTGATATTTGACTTGTAACTTATGTACTTCGAACTCTAGCCTCATAAAGAGACTAGAGGGGTGTGTTTAAGACTAAATACATATATTTTATATATATACCTGGTGTGGTCCTCTTTCATTTGGTCACTCAAGAGATTATAGACTGGTAAAACAAGCTGCTTTACATTCCTTCAAGACTTAGCCTGAAGGCTGCTCTCCATAGCTGCCACTAGGATAGCTTTCACTAAAGGTTGTCTTTAACCTATCTCCATAAGGGGTTGTTTGGACTGGTGCAAGGTGCCTACTAGAACTAGTGGACAGCATATGCCAGGCCAACTTCTCACATTGGTGGCAGCGGTGGGATTCCAGCTTGCTATTGTTTTACCAGATAATCTCAATTGTATTGATCAACTGCAAACCACTAAGGGTACCTAAGGTACATATAAATTCAAGCTTAGAAATACAGTAAGTTGTACTGAACTTAGAGTTGTGTGTCAAGGGCTTAGCACACCCTTTCTACAACTCAAGAGAGTTTAGTAGGCCACACTAGAGTAGGTAGTGCATACACCACACCTCACTAGTAATGTCTTCACTGCCAGGAACCAGTGGGCTCCTGCCATCCAAATATGACAACCTCCCATTCTTGGAATTGAGAGAGTTGTGCAAGATTAGGAAGCTGAAGACAGGCAAAAGTGCCAACACCCAACGTCTCATGGAGATGCTTCTGCTAGATGACCTCAGAAGACCTATAGGGTCTGCAAGGGTAGGCAGAGAGGGTGGGGCAGAAGATGAGGAAGGGGCCAGGGGTGAAAATACCCAGGACCTGACCTCTGAAACTGGCCAGGAAGGTGACAATGACCTTGCCCTGGAAAATGCAGCTCCTCCTGCAGATGAGGAGGAGGATCAGAATGACCTCCCCTTTGTCCCACCAGGAAGAGTTGTGAGGGTGCCCAGAAGGTCCAGATCTCCTTCTCAGGAGTCTAACCATTCTGACACCTCAGTAGGGACCTCTGTTTCTTCTCATAGGAGGGAAACCTCCCATGAAAGAAAAGACAGACTGCTCAAGTATGAGGAAGCTCAGTTGAGAATCAGAAAAGAGCAGTTGGCTATAGACAGGGAGTCCCTAGAGCTTCATAGACAAAGAAGAAAGTTGGGACTAGAGTCCCATGGTGGCAGCAACTTCCCTAGTGGTAGGGAAAGGTCTTATGACCATAGAAACCTGAGCAAGATTGTCCCTCCCTACCAGAGTGGGGATGACATCCACAAATGGATTACTGCACTAGAGAGGGCCTGTAAAGTACAGAGGGTCCCTCAGGAGCAGTGGGCAGCAATCTTGTGGCTCTCCTTTGCAGACAAAGGTAGAGACAAGCTCCTCACTGTAAGAGAAGAGGATGCTGATGATTATCAAGTCCTGAAGAGTGCCCTAATAGATGGGTTTGGCCTAACCACTGAGCAATACAGGTTAAAGTTCAGAGATACCCAAAAGGCACAGACACAGGACTGGGTGGACTTTGTAGATTGTGCTACCAAGGCTCTGGAAGGCTGGTTACTGGGCAGTAAGGTGTGTGACTTCAAAGGATTTTATAATTTAATCATGAGGGAGCAGATTCTTAATAACTGTCAGAATCAGTTGCTACATCAGTACCTGGTTGACTCTGATCTGACCTCTCCCCAAGAATTGGGAAAGAAGGCAGACAAATGGGTCAGAACCAGGGTGAAGCAGAAAGTACAGAACCAAGGTGGTGACCAGAAGAAGCAAGATTCCAAAAACTCTGATAAGGGTGGGGAGAAGGGTAAAGACCAGAAGTCTTCACAAGGTCCCCAAAAATCTGCATCTGGTGGGGAATCCCAATCTAATAAAGGAAAAGGCCAAAGGAAACCATGGTGCAAAGTCTGTAAGCAAAAGACTCACTGGACCAGTGATTGCACCAAGTCCAAAGACTCCACTCCAGCCACCATTGCCCCTAAGGCAACTGTTCCCCCTAGTCCAGCTACAAGTGGTGGTGGAAACACTCAGAATAAGGGTTTAGTAGGGTTGACCCTGGGTACTGGGATGGACTCTGGCCTAGTCAGAGTGCCAACTCAGGCTGTCTTAGTCTGTGATGGGGGCATGGATATGTCCCCCTTTGTGAGTCCCAATAATTTGGGCAAATACAGACAGCAGCCTTTAATTAATGGAAGGGAGGCTTTGGCATTCAGGGACACAGGAGCAAGTGTCACCATGGTGACACAAGATCTTGTGGATCCTGGGCAGATTATACTTGGTGAAATGTACCAAGTGACCAATGCTAGCAATGTCAGAACAGACCATTCTCTGGCAGTTGTTAACTTCTCCTGGGGAGGGGTAACTGGCCTTAAGAAGGTTGTGGTGAGTGCAGACCTACCAGTTGAATGCTTGCTTGGCAATGATCTTGAAACCTCAGCTTGGGCAGAGGTGGAGCTCAGGAAACATGCAGAAATGCTAGGGATCCCTGCACATGTCTTTGCTGTGACTAGGTCACAGGCAAAAATGTCAAAAGCTGAACAGGCCCTGGATTCTGGAATAATGGACCAGGTGCCTCCCAAGAGAAGGAGCAGTAGGGTTAAGGCAGTGCCTTCCCCTTGGCTCAGGAGGAAGATCAGTCTTTTGAGGAAGCTGATCTCAGGCCTGAAGAAGGAACTGTCCCAGAGGAGCTTGAACCTGATCAGGTTGAGTTCTTGGGGACAGGGCGCCCTTCCAGGGCAGATTTGAGCCAGGAGCAGCTGAACTGCCCCTCTCTTGAACCCCTCAGACAGCAGGCTGCTGCTGAGGCTGCTGGGAATGCTAGTGGCACCCATAAGATATATTGGGATGATGGACTCCTGTACTCAGAGAGTAGACACCCCAAGCCTGGAGCAGCCAGGAGGTTGGTTATACCTCTGAAGTTCAGGGGCTTCCTATTGACACTAGCCCATGATATTCCCTTAGCAGGTCACCTGGGCCAGAACAAGACTTGGGACAGAATTGTCCCTCACTTTCACTGGCCCCACATGTCTGAAGACACCAAGGAGTTTTGTCGCTCCTGTGTAACCTGCCAAGCCAGTGGGAAGGCAGGTGGCACCACAAAGGCCACCCTGATACCACTACCTGTGGTGGGGGTTCCCTTTGAGAGGGTGGGGATTGACATAGTTGGTCCCATGGATCCCCAAACAGCATCTGGGCACAGGTTTATCCTGGTGGTGGTGGACCATGCCACCAGGTACCCAGAAGCCATTCCCCTTAGGACCACTACAGCTCCTGTGGTGGCAAGGGCCCTCCTGGGAATTTTCTCAAGAGTGGGCTTTCCTAAGGAGGTAGTATCTGACAGAGAGTGCAAACTTTATGTCCAGTTACTTGACTGCAATGTGGAAGGAGTGTGGAGTGACTTATAAGTTCACCACACCCTATCACCCACAATGCAATGGTTTAGTTGAGAGATTCAACAAAACCTTAAAGGGCATGATTAAAGGGCTCCCAGAAAAGCTTAGGCGAAGATGGGACATACTCTTGCCCTGCCTTTTATTTGCATACAGGGAGGTGCCTCAGAAGGGGTTGGCTACAGCCCTTTTGAACTTTTGTTTGGCCATCCTGTTAGGGGTCCATTGTGTCTGGTGAAGGAAGGTTGGGAGTTACCTCTCAAACCCCTAAACAGGACATAGTGGACTATGTACTTGGTCTCCGCTCCCGGATGGCTGAGTATATGAAAAAGGCAACCAAAAACCTTGAGGCTAGCCAGGAATTACAGAAAGCCTGGCATGACCAAAGGCTGTGCTGACTGGTTACCAGCCAGGGCAGAAAGTGTGGGTGCTGGAGCCAGTGGCCCCAGCAGCCCTCCAAGACAAGTGGAGTGGCCCCCATACAATTGTTGAACAGAAGGGAGAGGTTACCTATCTGGTAGACCTGGGAACTCCGAGGAGCCCCCACAGGGTGCTCCATGTCAACAGGCTGAAGCCATATGTGGACAGGGCTGACATGGGCTTGCTCATGGCAACTGATGAGGGCCAGGAGGAGGAGAGTGACCCTCTCCCTGACCTGCTCTCTCAGAACCCTGATGATGGGTCAGTGGATGGTGTAGCCTTGGCAGGCAGCCTCACTGCCCAGCAGCAAACTGATTGTAGACAGGTGCTCAATCAGTTCAGACACATGTTCTCTCTGACTCCAAGTCAGACCACCTGGTGCACTCATGAAGTGGACACTGGGGACAGTCTGCCTGTTAAAAGTAAGATTTACAGGCAACCTGACCATGTCAGGGACTGTATCAGGACAGAAGTCCAGAAAATGTTGGAACTGGGTGTCATTGAACCATCAGATAGCCCTTGGGCTAGTCCAGTGGTCCTGGTGCCAAAACCTCACACAAAAGATGGTAAGAGAGAGATGAGGTTTTGTGTGGACTACAGAGGCCTCAATGCAGTCACTAGGACTGATGCCCATCCAATCCCCAGGGCAGATGAGCTAATAGACACTTTGGCCTCAGCCAAGTATCTAAGCACATTTGACCTAACAGCTGGCTACTGGCAGATCAGACTAGCTGATGATGCAAAGCCAAAAACTGCATTTTCTACCCCTGATGGGCTTTACCAATTTGTGGTGATGCCGTTTGGTTTGAAAAATGCACCTGCCACTTTTCAGAGGTTGGTGAACACAGTCCTTACAGGTCTGGAAGCCTATAGTGCAGCATATCTAGATGATATTGCTGTCTTTAGCTCCACCTGGGAGGATCACCTGGTCCACCTCAGAAATGTTTTGGAGGCCCTGCAGAAGGCAGGCCTAACTATCAAGGCCACAAAGTGCCAGATAGGGCAGAGTCAGGTTGTATACCTGGGCCACCTTGTGGGTGGAGGCCAGGTTCAACCATTGCAGAGCAAGATCCAGACCATCATGGACTGGGCTGCTCCAACTACCCAGACTCAGGTGAGAGCCTTTCTAGGCCTGACTGGGTACTACAGAAGATTTGTCAAGGGTTATGGATCAATAGTGACACCCCTGAATGACTTAACCTCTAAGAAAATGCCCAAAAAGGTTCAGTGGACAGTTAGCTGTCAAAAGGCATTTGATGACCTGAAGCAGGCCATGTGCACTGCTCCCATTCTGCAAAGTCCTGATTACTCCAAAAAGTTCATTGTGCAAACAGATGCATCTGAGTTGGGGGTAGGGGCTGTACTGTCACAGTTGAATGATGAAGGTCAGGATCAGCCAGTAGCTTTTATTAGCAGAAGGCTGACCCCCAGAGAGAAACGTTGGTCAGCCATAGAGAGGGAGGCCTTTGCTGTGGTTTGGGCTCTGAAGAAGCTGAGGCCATACTTGTTTGGCACTCACTTCCTTGTTCAAACAGACCACAAGCCCCTCTTATGGCTACAACAGATGAAGGGTGAAAACCCCAAACTTTTGAGGTGGTCCATTTCCCTACAGGGGATGGACTATACAGTGGAACATAGACCTGGGAGTAACCATGCCAATGCAGATGGAGTCTCCAGATATTTCCACTTAGAACACGAAGACTTAACTGGTCAAGGTTAGTTTAATGTCCCTGCGTTTGGGGCGGGGTTGTGTAGGAGAGTAGGATCTGCCTCTTATGGTTACCCCCACTTTTTGCTGGTGTATCACTGTTTTTCGACTTTAGTCTGGCTGGGGCCCTGCTATTCAGGACCCCAGCCTAGCTGCTTCCTCTCTAAATTGATTCCATGTACTTTAGGTACATCCCAGATTGGATTCTGGGGTGCCCTTATAAGTCCCTAGTATATGGTATACTATGTACCAAGGGCATAGACACCCCAGAGGCCTACCAGGGGCTGAAGCATGTATTATGCCACCCCTGGAAGGCCCTCCAAAATGACATCACAGGACTGCTACTGCAGCCTGGGTAAGGTGGTGCATGCACCCCTTACTGTGGTATAGGCTACCTATATCACTACCATTGCACACACATATAAACCTATAAGTCACTCCTATGGCAGGCCTTAACAATCCTAAAGGCAGAGTGCTTGGTTTTTATGTGAGAGGGTGCCCCTGCATGAGCAGAGCCCCTCTGCAGCGTTCGGAGTCAATCCTCTGGTGCTGTTTGTGGTGCAGCCTGACCATATACTCTTAAGTGCATTATAACCTCGCGTTAAATGCTAACTCTGGGATGGCTGCACGGAAACATGTCATGTTTGGTGTCAAACATCTTGGAATACTACCCCCCCGCCAGTTCTGGTGGCGGGGGTAGCATTCCACCCTTCTAGAGGGAGAGACATGTACACACCGGCATACCCGGTATTAACTTTACAGAGCCCTGGCATCACAAAATGGATGCCGCTGCCACAGACACGGGTCTGGCCTCCTGCTGCTGACTGAAACTCCGGCAGGGGAGGCCTGGACAATAGGTTTCCTGTCGAAGGGAGGTGTAACCACCTCCCCAGACAGGATAGTGTGTATTGGGGCTGGGCGGGAGCACTCTCTGGTGCTTTGAAGTCCTGCACTGGGGGCACATTTGGTGTCCCTGTGCATAGCCCAGTTCAAACCGGTTGCAGGGGCTACCTGCCCCTGCTCTGGCACGAAACTGGATAAAGGGAATGGGTGTAACCACCCCTCTTCCCTGACCCTCCCATAGGTGGGTCCCCAGAGTATGTCCAACCCCCTAAATTGGTATAAGTATGGGACCCCAGTCCTTAGGACTTTAGATATCCCTGGATGAAACTCTGAAGCCGAATCCTAGACCTTCGACGCTCTACTTAAAGATTAGAGGACTGAAGAATCTCCCTTGGGGTCAAAGAGTGACTCCCCTGCTTGGCAGGCACCAAAGAAGCAATTGTCCGGTCTGCATCGCAGAAGCTCCCGCCGGACGCCGAAGTTTTTGCAACACCAGAGGTGGATTTCCAGACTTCCCCGAGGCTGCCCTGAGACCCCAGCGAAGCTGAGGCACATAGCTGTCGTGGGTAACGTGGAACCGTGACCCCTGGACACCAAGAACTTTTATAAGTGCATCCTCTTCCTGGTCTTCCACAAAGTTGTGCTTTGGGCTCCTAGTAGCCCCTGCCTCCTGCACCAACTGCACCGAAGATCACTGGCCTCCACTCCACGAGTGTCCTGTGAGCCAGCTCCAAGTGCGTTCGCTTGAGGCTCCTTCGCGGTCGCTAGTCCATTGGCTAGTGGGCCCTCCCGAAGGCAACTCTTCTTCTACTTGGGCTTTCCTGGTTGCTCCAGACGTGCCCTGACTTACCCTCGCTTGGTGAGTCCCCCAGACCTTGCTGATCTGCATCAACGTCCTTTCTTTGTTTCCACGTAACTTGCCGTTGCCAAGGCTTGTTGGGTCCAATCCGGTCGCAGACACCGCAGCAATCGACAAACATCGTGGGACAACTCGAATCCAGCTTGACGCCTCCTGGTCCTTGTGGCTGAAGAGTCAAGACGACCGTCAACCTACCTGAAGCACCCACCATTGGTGGGCATCTGCTCATCGCCTTCCTGGTCACTGGCTAGTGACCCAGACTCTGTCCCCTCTGCTTTCAGGTCCTTCAGATCTTCGATCCACTCTTGGATCCACCCGGACACTTTCGACTTGGTCGCCAGCAGCCCGCTGCAGCAGATCGCCATTGAAAACGACGACGAAACCCGACGCCAAAAGACACCTATGCACCCGGCTTCCCTGGGTGAGGTAACTCGAGTACTCCGGTGCTCCCGTGGGTATTGACTCTAGAACTGCCTAGTTCTAAAGGGGTTTGCTCCAAGTCCTCCTCTAAGTGTCCTTTCCTTTTAAAAATCCAACCGCGACTTTCCTCATAGAAGTTAACGGTGGCTCGCGGCTGTGTTCTCACACTGCACGCGTCCCCCGTGGGTCCTCTGTGTCACTACCTTGGGTGGTTCCTTGGGGTCCAAGCACTTCTACAGGCTCTAGGCCTTGTGTCTAGTTCAGTCGTGGTTCTTATACCACTATTTTAGTATATGGTTTGCTACGCCCCTAGGGCTCAAACGTGTATTGTGCTAAATACTGCTGATATTTGACTCGTAACTTATGTACTTCGAACTCCAGACTCATAAAGAGACTAGAGGGATGCGTTTAAGACTAAATACATATATTTTATATATATACCTGGTGTGGTCCTCTTTCATTTGGTCACTCAAGAGATTATAGACTGGTAAAACAAGCTGCTTTACATTCCTTCAAGACTTAGCCTGAAGGCTGCTCTCCATAGCTACCACTAGGATAGCTTTCACTAAAGGTTGTCTTTAACCTATCTCCATAAGGGGTTGTTTGGACTGGTGCAAGGTGCCCACTAGAACTAGTGGACAGCATATGCCAGGCCAACTTCTCACACATGCCCTTTAAGGTTTTGTTGAATCTCTCAACTAAACCATTGCATTGTGGGTGATAGGGCGTGGTGAACTTATAAGTCACTCCACACTCCTTCCACATTGCAGTCAAGTAACTGGACATAAAGTTTGCCCTCTGTCAGATACTACCTCCTTAGGAAAGCCCACTCTTGAGAAAATTCCCAGGAGGGCCCTTGCCACCACAGGAGCTGTAGTGGTCCTAAGGGGAATGGCTTCTGGGTACCTGGTGGCATGGTCCACCACCACCAAGATAAACCTGTGCCCAGATGCTGTTTTGGGATCCATGGGACCAACTATGTCAATACCCACCCTCTCAAAGGGAACCCCCACCACAGGTAGTGGTATTAGGGGGGCCTTTGTGGTGCCACCTGCCTTCCCACTGGCTTGGCAGGTTACACAGGAGCGACAAAACTCCTTGGTGTCTTCAGACATGTGGGGTCAGTGAAAGTGAGGGACAATTCTGTCCCAAGTCTTGTTCTGGCCCAGGTGACCTGCTAAGGGAATATCATGGGCTAGTGTCAATAGGAAGCCACTGAACTTCAGAGGTATAACCAACCTCCTGGCTGCTCCAGGCTTGGGGTCTCTACTCTCTGAGTACAGGAGTCCATCATCCCAATATATCTTATGGGTGCCACTAGCATTCCCAGCAGCCTCAGCAGCAGCCTGCTGTCTGAGGGGTTCAAGAGAGGGGCAGTTCAGCTGCTCCTGGCTCAGGTCTGCCCTGGAAGGGCCCCCTGTCCCCAAGAACTCAACCTGATCAGGTTCAAGCTCCTCTGGGACAGTTCCTTCTTCAGGCCTGAGATCAGCTTCCTCAAAAGACTGATCTTCCTCCTGAGCCAAGGGGAAGGCACTGCCTTAACCCTACTGCTCCTTTCTTGGGAGGCACCTGGTCCATTATTCCAGAATCCAGGGCCTGTTCAGCTTTTGACATTTATGCCTGTGACCTAGTCACAGCAAAGACATGTGCAGGGATCCCTAGCATTTCTGCATGTTTCCTGAGCTCCACCTCTGCCCAAGCTGAGGTTTCCAGATCATTGCCAAGCAAGCATTCAACTGGTAGGTCTGCACTCACCACAACCTTCTTAAGGCCAGTTACCCCTCCCCAGGAGAAGTTAACAACTGCCAGAGAATGGTCTGTTCTGACATTGCTAGCATTGGTCACTTGGTACATTTCACCAAGTATAATCTGCCCAGGATCCACATGATCTTGTGTCACTATGGTGACGCTTGCTCCTGTGTCCCTGAATGCCAAAGCTTCCCTTCCATTAATTAAAGGCTGCTGTCTGTATTTGCCCAAATTATTGGGACTCACAAAGGCGGACATATCCATGCCCCCATCACAGACTAAGACAGCCTGAGTTGGCACTCTGACTAGGCCAGAGTCCATCCCAGTACCCAGGGTCAACCCTACTAAACCCTTATTCTGAGTGTTTCCACCACCACTTGTAGCTGGACTAGGGGGAACAGTTGCCTTAGGGGCAATGGTGGCTGGAGTGGAATCTTTGGACTTGGTGCAATCACTGGTCCAGTGAGTCTTTTGCTTACAGACTTAGCACCATGGTTTCCTTTGGCCTTTTCCTTTATTAGATTGGGATTCCCCACCAGATGCAGATTTTTGGGGACCTTGTGAAGACTTCTGGTCTTTACCCTTCTCCCCACCCTTATCAGAGTTTTTAGAATCTTGCTTCTTCTGGTCACCACCTTGGTTCTGTACTTTCTGCTTCACCCTGGTTCTGACCCATTTGTCTGCCTTCTTTCCCAATTCTTGGGGAGAGGTCAGATCAGAGTCAACCAGGTACTGATGTAGCAACTGATTTTGACAGTTATTAAGAATCTGCTCCCTCATGATTAAATTATAAAATCCTTTGAAGTCACACACCTTACTGCCCAGTAACCAGCCTTCCAGAGCCTTGGTAGCACAATGTACAAAGTCCACCCAGTCCTGTGTCTGTGCCTTTTGGGTATCTCTGAACTTTATCCTGTATTGCTCAGTGGTTAGGCCAAACCCATCTATTAGGGCACTCTTCAGGACTTGATAATCATCAGCATCCTCTTCTCTTACAGTGAGGAGCTTGTCTCTACCTTTGTCTGCAAAGGAGAGCCACAAGATTGCTGCCCACTGCTCCTGAGGGACCCTCTGAACTTTACAGGCCCTCTCCAGTGCAGTCATCCATTTGTGGATGTCATCCCCACTCTGGTAGGGAGGGACAATCTTGCTCAGGTTTCTATGGTCATAAGACCTTTCCCTACCACTAGGGAAGTTGCTGCAACCATGGGACTCTAGTCCCAACTTTCTTCTTTGTCTATGAAGCTCTAGGGACTCCCTGTCTATAGCCAACTGCTCTCTTCTGATCCTAAGCTGAGCTTGTTCATACTGGAGCAGTCTCTTTTTCCTCTCATTAGAGGATTCCCTCCTATGAGAAGAAACAGAGGTCCCTACTGAGGTGTCAGAATGGTTAGACTCCTGAGAAGGAGATCTGGACCTTCTGGGCACACTCACAACTCTTCCTGGTGGGACAAAGGGGAGGTCATTCTGATCCTCCTCCTCATCTGCAGGAGGAGCTGCATTTTCCAGGGCAAGGTCATTGTCACCTTCCTGGCCAGTTTCAGAGGTCAGGTCCTGGGTATTTTCACCTCTGGCCCCTTCCTCATCTTCTGCCCCACCCTCTCTGCCTACCCCTGCAGACCCTAGGGGTCTTCTGAGATCATCCAGCAGAAGCATCTCCATGAGACGTTGGGTGTTGGCACTTTTGCCTGTCTTCAGCTTCCTAATCTTGCACAACTCTCTCAATTCCAAGAATGGGAGGTTGTCATATATGGAGGGTAGGACCCCACTGGCTCCTGGCATGGACCTACTGGTTCCTGGCCCTGAAGACATTACTAGTGAGGTGTGGTGTATGCACTACCTACTCTAGTGTGGCCTACTAAACTCTCTTGAGTTGTAGAAAGGGTGACACACAACTCTAAGTTCAGTAGAACTTACTGTATTTCTAAGCTTGAATTTATATGTACCTTAGGTACCCTTAGTGGTTTTCAGTTGATCAATTCAATTGAGATTATCTGGTAACACATTAGCAAGCTGGAATCCCACACGCTGCACACCAATGTGAGAAGTTGGCCTGGCATATGCTGTCCACTAGTTCTAGTGGGCACCTTGCACCAGTCCAAACAACCCCTTATGGAGACGTACCAAACCATATACTAAAATAGTGGTATAAGAACCACGACTGAGCTAGACACAAGGCCTAGAGCCTGTAGAAGTGCTTGGACCCCAAGGAACCACCCAAGGTAGTGGCACAGGGGACCCACAGGGGAAGCGTGCAGTGTGAGAACACAGCCACGAGCCACCGTTGACTTCTATGGGGAAAGTCGCGGTTAGATTTTTAAAGAAAAGGGACACTTCGGAGAGGACTTCCAGTTAACCCCTTAAAACTTAAGAGTTTCTAGGGCCCACACCCACGTGAGTACCGAAATACTCGAGTTACCTCACCCTGGGAAGCCGGGTGCATACGTGTTAAAAGGTGTCGGGAATCGTCGTCGTTTTCAATGGCGACCGCTGGAAAAGTGCTGCTGCCGTGGAGAAGAAGAGTGTCCGGAACGATCCAAGCCTGGATCGAGGAAAAGGAAGACCTGAAACCAGAGGGGACAGAGTCTGGGTCACTAGCTAGTGACCAGGGGCACGATAGTCGAATGCCCTCAGATGTCGGGTGCTTCAGGTGAGTTGATGGGTGCCTTGACTCTTCAGCCACAAGGTCCAGGAGGCATCGACGACAACCAGGAGCTGGATTCGAGCTGTCCCACAAAGTGTGTCGAGTGCTGTCATATCAGCGACTGGATTGGACCCAACAAGCCTTGGCAACAGCAAGTCATGGGGAAGTGAAGAAAAGGCTGCAGTGCAGACCAGCAAGGTCTAAGGGACTCGCCCAGTGAGGGTAAGTCAGGGAAAGTCTGGAGCAACCGGAAAAGCCCAAGCAGTTGAAGAGTTGCCTTCGTGGGGACCCACAAGTCAACAGACTAGAGATTGCAAAGGAGCCTCGAGCGGTTGCACTTGCAGCTGGCCCATGGGACACTCATGGAGTGTAGGCCAGTGATCTTCACTGCAGTTGGTGCTCGGGGCTAGCGCTACTTGTAACCCAAAGCACAGCTTTGAGAGATGTCAGGAAGTTGATGCACTTGCAAATGTGCTTGGTGTCCAGGGGTCATGGTTCCACATTACCCACGACAGCTACGGGCCTCAGCTTCCCTGGGGAGTCAGGGCAGCTTTGGAGAAGTCTGGAAATCCTCCTCTGGTGATGCAAAGACTTCGGCGTCCGGTGGGAGCTTCAGCGATGCAGACCGGACAGATGCTTTGTTGGTGCCTGCCAAGCAGGGGAGTCACTCCTTGACCCCAAGGGAGATTATTCAGTCCTCTAATCTTAATGTAGAGCATCAAAGGTCCAGGATTCAGCTTCAGAGTTTCGTCCAGGGATATCTAAAGTCCTAAGGACTGGGGTCCCATACTTATACTAAGTTAGGGGGTTGGACATACTCTGGGGACCCACTTATGGGAGGGTCAGGGAAGAGGGGTGGTTACACCCATTCCCTTTGTCCAGTTTCATGCCAGAGCAGGGGCAGGTAGCCCCTGCAACCGGTTTGAACTGGACTATGCACAGGGACACCAAATGTGCTCCCAGGGCAGGACTTCAAAGCACCAGAGCGTGCTCCCGCCCAGCCCCAATACACACTATCCTGTCTGGGGAGGTGGTTACACCTCCCTTCAACAGGAAACCTATTGTCCAGGCCTCCCCTGCCGGAGTTTCGGTCAGCAGCAGGAGGCCAGACCCGTGTCTGTGGCAGCGGCATCCATTTTGTGATGCCAGGGCTCTGAAAAGTTAATACCGGGTATGCCGGTGTGTACATGTCTCTCCCTCTAGAAGGGTGGAATGCTACCCCCGCCGCCCGAACTGGGGGGGGGGGTAGTATTCCAAGATGTTTGACACCAAACACGACATGTTTCCATGCAGCCATCCCAAAGTTAGCATTTAACGCGAGGTTATAATGCACTAAAGAGGATATGGTCAGGCTGCACCACAAACAGCACCAGAGGATTGACTCCGAACGCTGAAGAGGGGCTCTGCTCATGCAGGGGCACCCTCTCACATAAAAACCAAGCACTCTGCCTTTAGGATTGTTAAGGCCTGACATAGGAGTGACTTATAGGTTTATATGTGTGTGCAATGGTAGTGATATAGGTAGCCTATACCACAGTAAGGGGTGCATGCACCACCTTATCCAGGCTGCAGTAGCAGTCCTGTGGTGTCATTTTGGAGGGCCTTCCAGGGGTGGCACAATACATGCTTCAGCCCCTGGTAGGCCTCTGGGGTGTCTATGCCTTGGTACATAGTATACCATATACTAGGGACTTATAAGGGCACCCCAGAATCCAATCTGGGATGTACCTAAAGTACATGGAATCAATTTAGAGAGGAAGCAGCTAGGCTGAGGTCCTGAATAGCAGGGCCCCAGCCAGACTAAAGTCGAAAAACAGTGATACACCAGCAAAAAAGTGGGGGTAACCATAAGAGGCAGATCCTACTCTCCTACACGAGGGGTGCAGAAAGAAGCAAGAGAGGTGCAGAAAGAAGCAAGAGAAGTGCAGAAAGAAGCAACAGAGATGCAGAAAGGGGGAAGAGGGGTGGAGAAAAAGGCAAGAGGGAAGCAGAAAGATGCAAGAGAGGTGCAGAAAGAAACAAAAGAAGTGCACAAAGAAGGAACATAGGTGCAGAAAGAGGCAAGCGTTGTACAGAAAGAGGGAAGAAGGGTGCAGAAAGAGGCACAAGGGGTGCAGAAAGAAGCACGAGAGGTGCAGAGAGAAGCAAGAGAAAGTCAGAAAGAAGCAACAGAGGTGCAGAAAGAGGGAAGAGGGGTGGAGAAAGAGGCAAGAGAAATGCAGAAAGAAGAAACAGACATTCAGAAAGGGGGAGGAGGGGTGGAGAAAGAGGCAAGAGGGATGCAGAAAGAAGCAAGAGAGGTGACAAAAGAAACAAAAGAAGTGCAGAAAGAAGGAACAGAGGTGCAGAAAGAGGGAAGAGGGTTGCAGAAAGAGGCACAAGAGGTGCAGAAAGAAGCCAGAGAGGTGCAGAAAGAAGCAAGAGAAGTGCAGAAAGAAGCAACAGAAATGTAGAAAGAGGCAAGAGCGGTGCAGAAAGAGGGAAGAGGGGTGCCGAAAGCACGAGGGGTGCAGAAAGTAGCAAGAGAGGTGCAGAAAGAAACAAAAGAAGTGCAGAAAGAAGGATCAGAGGTGAATAAAGATGTAGGGGGTGCAGATCGAGGGAAGAGTGGTGCAGAAAGAGGGAAGAGAAGTTTACAAAGAGGGAAGAAGGGTGCAGAAAGAGGCAAAAGGGGAGCAGAAAGATGCAAGAGAGGTGCAGAAAGAAGGAGAAGTGAAGAAAGAAGAAACTGAGGTGCAGAAAGACGCAAGAGGGGTGCAGAAAGAGGCAAGAGAAGTATAGAAAGAAGCAACAGAGGTGCAGAAAGACGCAAGAGAGGTGCAGAAACAGGCATCAGAGGTGCAGAAAGAGGGAACAGGGGTGCAGAAAGAGGCAAGAGAGGTGCAGGAAGAGTGGTACAGAAAGACGCAAGAAGGGTATAGAAATAAGCAAGTGAGGTTCAGAAAGAGGCAACAGAGGTACAGAAAGAGACAAGAGAGGTACAGAAAGAGACAAGAGAAGTACAGAAAGAGGCAAGAGAATTGCTGAAAGAAGCAACAGCTGTGTAGAAAGAAGCAAGAGAAGTGCAGAAACAGGCAAGAGAGGTACAGAAAGAGGGAAGAGGGGTGCAGAAAGATGCAAGAGGGGTGCAGAAAGAAGCAAGTGAGGTGCAGAAAGAGGCAAAAGAGGTGCAGAAAGAGGCAAGAGAAGTGCAGAAAGAGGGAACAGGGGTGCAGAAAGAGGAAACAGAGATGCAGAAAGGGGGAAGAGGGGTGAGGAAAGAGGCAACAGGGGTGCAGAAAGAAGCAAGAGAGGTGCAGAAAGAAACAAAAGAAGTGCAGAAAGAAGGAACAGAGGTGCAGAAAGAAGCAGGGGGTGCAGAAAGAGGGAAGAGAGGTACAGAAAGAGGCAAGAGAGGTGCACAAAGAGGGAAGTAGGGTGCAGAAAGAGGCAAGAGGGGTGCAGAAAGAAGCAAGAGAAGTGCAGAAAGAAGCAAGAGAGGTGCAGAAAGACAGAGGAGGGGTGGAGAAAGAGTCAACAGAAGTGCAGAAAGAAGCAACAGAGATGAAAAAAGGGGGACGAGGGGTATAGAAAGAGACAGAAGGGTGCAGAGAGTAGCAAGAGAGGTGCAGAAAGAAAGAAAAGAAGTGCAGAACAGAAGGAATAGAGGTGCAGAAAGAGGCAAGAGGGGTGCAGAAAGAGGGAAGATGGGTGCAGAAAAAGGCAAGAGAAGTCCAAAAGATGCAACAGAGATTCAGAAAGGGGGAAGAGGGGTGGAGAAAGAGGCAAGAGGGTGCAGCGAAAAGCAAGAGAGGTGCAGAAAGAAACAAGAGAAGTGCAGAAAGAAGCAACAGAGGTGCAGAAAGAGGCAAGAGGGGTTCAGAAAGAAGCAAGATAGGTGCAGAAAGTAGCAAGAGAAGTGCAGAAAGAAGCAACAGAGATGCAGAAAGGGGGAAGTGGGGTGGAGAAAGAGGCAAGAGGGATACAGAAAGAAGTAAGAGAGGTGCAGAAAGAAACAAAAGAAGTGCAGAAATAAGCAACAGAAGTGCAGAAAGAGACAAGATGAGTGCAGAAAGAGGCAAGAGAAGTAAAGAAAGAAGCAACAGAGATGCAGAAAAGGGGAGGAGGGGTACAGAAAGAAGCAAGAGAGGTGCAGAAAGAAATAAAAGAAGTGCAGAAAAAAGCAACAGAGGTGCAGAAATAAGAAAGATGGGTGCAGAAAGAGGCAGGAGAAGTGCAGAAAGAAGCAACAGATATGCAGAAAGGGGGAAGAAGGGTAGAGAAAGAGGCAAGAGGGGTGCGCAAAGAGGGAAGAGGGGTGCAGAAAGAGGCACGACGGGTGCAGAAAGAAGCAAGAGAGGTATAGAAAGAAGCAAGAGAAGTGCAGAAAGTAGCAACAGAGGTGCAGAGAGAGGCAAGAGGGGTCGAGAAAGAGGGGAGAGAAGTGCAGAAAGAAGCAACAGACATGCAGAAAGGGAGAACAGGGGTGGAGAAAGTGGCAAGAGGGGTGTAGAAAGAAGCAAGAGAGGTGCAGAAAGAAACAAAAGAAGTGCAGAAAGAAGGAACAGAGATGCAGAGAGAGGCAAGAGGGGTGCAGAAAGAGAGAAGAGGGGTGCAAAAAGAGGGGAGAGGGGTGCAAAAAGAGGCACGAGGGATGCAGAAAGAAGCAAGAGAGATGCAGAAAGAAGCAAGAGAAGTACAGAAGGAAGCAACAGAGGTGCAGACAGAGGGAAGAGGGGTAGAGAAATAGACAAGAGAAGTACAGAAAGAAGCAACAGAGGTGCAAAAAGAGGCACGAGGGGTGCAGAAAGAAGCAAGAGATGTGCAGAAAGAAGCAAGAGAAGTGCAGAAAGAAGCAACAGAGATGCAGAAAGGGGGAAGGGGGTGGAGAAAAAGGCAAGAGAAGTGCAGAAAGAAGAAACAGACATTCAGAAAGGGGGAGGAGGGGTGGAGAAAGAGGCAAGAGGGAAGCAGAAAGAAGCAATAGAGGGGCAGAAATAAACAAAAGAAGTGCACAAAGAAGGAACATAGGTGCAGAAAGAGGGAAGCGTTGTGCAGAAAGAGGGAAGAAGGGTGCAGAAAGAGGCACAAGGGGTGCAGAAAGAAGCAAGAGAGGTGCAGAGAGAAGCAAGACAAAGTCAGAAAGAAGCAACAGAGGTGCAGAAAGAGGGAAGAGGGGTGGAGAAAGAGGCAAGAGAAGTGCAGAAAGAAGAAACAGACATTCAGAAAGGGGGAGGAGGGGTGGAGAAAGAGGCAAGAGGGATGCAGAAAGAAGCAAGAGAGGTGACGAAAGAAACAAAAGAAGTGCAGAAAGAAGGAACAGAGGTGCAGAAAGAGGGAAGAGGGTTGCAGAAAGAGGCATGAGGGGTACAGAAAGAAGCCAGAGAGGTGTAGAAAGAAGGAAGAGAAGTGCAGAAAGAAGCAACAGAGAAGTAGAAAGAGGCAAGAGGGGTGCAGAAAGAGGGAAGAGGGTGCCGAAAGAGGCACGAGGGTGCAGAAAGTAGCAAGAGAGGTGCAGAAAGAAACAAAAGATGTGCAGAAAGAAGGATCACAGGTGCATAAAGAGGTAGAGGGTGCAGAAAGAGGGAAGACAAGTTTACAAAGAGGGAAGAAGGGTACTGAAAGAGGCAAGAGGGGTGCAGAAAGAAGCCAGAGAGTTGCAGAAAGAAGCAAGAGAAGTATAGAAAGAAGCGAGAGACGTGCAGAAAGAGGGAAGATGGGTGCAGAAAGAGGCAAGAGAAGTCAAGAAAGAAGCAACAGAGATGCAGAAAAGGGGTAGAGGGGTGGAGAAAGAGGCAAGAGGGGTGCGGAAAAAAGCATAGAGGTGCAGAAAGATAAAAGAGAAGTACAGAAAGAAGCAACAGAGGTGCAGAAATAGACAAGAGGGGTGCAGAAAGAGGAAAGAGGGGTGCAGAAAGAGGCACGAGGGGTGCAGAAAGAAGCAAGAGAGGTGCAGAAAGAAGCAACAGAGATGCAGAAAGGGGTAAGAGGGGTGGAGAAAGAGGCAAGAGGGATGCAGAGAGAAGAGAGAGAGGTGCAGAAAGAAACAAAATGTGCAGGAAGAAGAAACAGAGGTGCAGAGAGAGTCAAGAGGGTTGCAGAAAGAGGGAAGAGGGGTGCAAAAAGAGTCACGAGGGGTGCAGAAAGATGCAAGAGAGGTGCAGAAAGAAGCAAGAGAAGTGCAGAAAGAAGCAACAGAGGTGCAGAAAGAGGGTAGATGGGTGGAGAAAGAGACAAAAAAAGTACAGAAAGAAGCAACAGAGATGCAGAAAGGGGTAAGAAGGGTGGAGAAAGAGGCAAGAGGGGTGCAGAAAGAAGCAAGAAGCAAGAGAGGTGTATGAAAGAAGCAAGGGAAGTGCAGAAAGAAGCAACAGAGGTGCAAAAAGAGGCACGAGGGGTACAGAAAAAAGCAAGAGAGGTGCAGAAAGAAGCAAGATAAGTGCAGAAAGAAGTAACAGAGGTGCAGAAAGAGGGCAGATGGGTGCAGAAAGAAGCAAGAGAAGTGCAGAAAGAAGCAAGAGAGATGCAGAAAGGGGGAAGAGGGGTGGAGAAAAAGGCAAGTGGGAAGCAGTAAGAAGCAAGAGAGGAGCAGAAAGAAACAAAAGAAGTGCAGAAAGAAGTAACAGAGGTGCAGAAAGAGGCAAGAGTTGTGCAGAAAGAGGGAAGAAGGGTGCAGAAAGAGGGTAGATGGGTGGAGAAAGAGACAAAAAAAGTACAGAAAGAAGCAACAGAGATGCAGAAAGGGGTAAGAAGGGTGGAGAAAGAGGCAAGAGGGGTGCAGAAAGAAGCAAGAAGCAAGAGAGGTGCAGAAAGAAGCAAGGGAAGTGCAGAAAGAAGCAACAGAGGTGCAAAAAGAGGCACGAGGGGTACAGAAAAAAAGCAAGAGAGGTGCAGAAAGAAGCAAGATAAGTGCAGAAAGAAGTAACAGAGGTGCAGAAAGAGGGCAGATGGGTGCAGAAAGAAGCAAGAGAAGTGCAGAAAGAAGCAAGAGAGATGCAGAAAGGGGGAAGAGGGGTGGAGAAAAAGGCAAGTGGGAAGCAGTAAGAAGCAAGAGAGGAGCAGAAAGAAACAAAAGAAGTGCAGAAAGAAGTAACAGAGGTGCAGAAAGAGGCAAGAGTTGTGCAGAAAGAGGGAAGAAGGGTGCAGAAAGAGGCACAAGGGGTGCAGAAAGAAGCAAGGGAGGTGCAGAAAGAAGCAAGAGAAAGTCAGAAAGAAGCAACAGAGGTGCAGAAAGAGGGAAGAGGGGTGGAGAAAGAGGCAAGAGAAGTGCAGAAAGAAGAAACAGACATTCAGAAAGGGGGAGGAGGGGTGGAGAAAGAGGCAAGAGGGATGCAGAAAGAAGCAAGAGAGGTGACGAAAGAAACAAAAGAAGTGCAGAAAGAAGGAACAGAGGTGCAGAAAGAGGGAAGAGGGTTGCAGAAAGAGGCATGAGGGGTACAGAAAGAAGCCAGAGAGGTGTAGAAAGAAGGAAGAGAAGTGCAGAAAGAAGCAACAGAGATGTAGAAAGAGGCAAGAGGGGTGCAGAAAGAGGGAAGAGGGGTGCCGAAAGAGGCACGAGGGGTGCAGAAAGTAGCAAGAGAGGTGCAGAAAGAAACAAAAGATGTGCAGAAAGAAGGATCACAGGTGCATAAAGAGGTAGGGGGGTGCAGAAAGAGGGAAGACAAGTTTACAAAGAGGGAAGAAGGGTACTGAAAGAGGCAAGAGGGGTGCAGAAAGAAGCCAGAGAGTTGCAGAAAGAAGCAAGAGAAGTATAGAAAGAAGCGAGAGACGTGCAGAAAGAGGGAAGATGGGTGCAGAAAGAGGCAAGAGAAGTCAAGAAAGAAGCAACAGAGATGCAGAAAAGGGGTAGAGGGGTGGAGAAAGAGGCAAGAGGGGTGCGGAAAAAAGCAAGAGAGGTGCAGAAAGAAAAAAGAGAAGTACAGAAAGAAGCAACAGAGGTGGAGAAATAGACAAGAGGGGTGCAGAAAGAGGAAAGAGGGGTGCAGAAAGAGGCACGAGGGGTGCAGAAAGAAGCAAGAGAGGTGCAGAAAGAAGCAACAGAGATGCAGAAAGGGGTAAGAGGGGTAGAGAAAGAGGCAAGAGGGATGCAGAAAGAAGAGAGAGAGGTGCAGAAAGAAACAAAATGTGCAGGAAGAAGAAACAGAGGTTCAGAGAGAGTCAAGAGGGTTGCAGAAAGAGGGAAGAGGGGTGCAAAAAGAGTCACGAGGGGTGCAGAAAGATGCAAGAGAGGTGCAGAAACAAGCAAGAGAAGTGCAGAAAGAAGCAACAGAGGTGCAGAAAGAGGGTAGATGGGTGGAGAAAGAGTCAAAAAAAGTACAGAAAGAAGCAACAGAGATGCAGAAAGGGGTAAGAAGGGTGGAGAAAGAGGCAAGAGGGGTGCAGAAAGAAGCAAGAAGCAAGAGAGGTGCAGAAAGAAGCAAGGGAAGTGCAGAAAGAAGCAACAGAGGTGCAAAAAGAGGCACGAGGGGTACAGAAAAAAGCAAGAGAGGTGCAGAAAGAAGCAAGATAAGTGCAGAAAGAAGTAACAGAGGTGCAGAAAGAGGGCAGATGGGTGCAGAAAGAAGCAAGAGAAGTGCAGAAAGAAGCAAGAGAGATGCAGAAAGGGGGAAGAGGGGTGGAGAAAAAGGCAAGTGGGAAGCAGTAAGAAGCAAGAGAGGAGCAGAAAGAAACAAAAGAAGTGCAGAAAGAAGTAACAGAGGTGCAGAAAGAGGCAAGAGTTGTGCAGAAAAGAGGGAAGAAGGGTGCAGAAAGAGGGTAGATGGGTGGAGAAAGAGACAAAAAAAGTACAGAAAGAAGCAACAGAGATGCAGAAAGGGGTAAGAAGGGTGGAGAAAGAGGCAAGAGGGGTGCAGAAAGAAGCAAGAAGCAAGAGAGGTGCAGAAAGAAGCAAGGGAAGTGCAGAAAGAAGCAACAGAGGTGCAAAAAGAGGCACGAGGGGTACAGAAAAAAGCAAGAGAGGTGCAGAAAGAAGCAAGATAAGTGCAGAAAGAAGTAACAGAGGTGCAGAAAGAGGGCAGATGGGTGCAGAAAGAAGCAAGAGAAGTGCAGAAAGAAGCAAGAGAGATGCAGAAAGGGGGAAGAGGGGTGGAGAAAAAGGCAAGTGGGAAGCAGTAAGAAGCAAGAGAGGAGCAGAAAGAAACAAAAGAAGTGCAGAAAGAAGTAACAGAGGTGCAGAAAGAGGCAAGAGTTGTGCAGAAAGAGGGAAGAAGGGTGCAGAAAGAGGCACAAGGGGTGCAGAAAGAAGCAAGGGAGTTGCAGAGAGAAGCAAGAGAAAGTCAGAAAGAAGCAACAGAGGTGCAGAAAGAGGGAAGAGGGGTGGAGAAAGAGGCAAGAGAAGTGCAGAAAGAAGCAACAGACATGCAGAAAGGGGGAAGAGGGGTGGAGAAAGAGGAAAGAGGGGTGCAGAAAGGAGCAAGAGAGGCACAGAAAGAAGCAGGAGAAGTATAGAAAGAAGCGACAGAGGTGCAGAAAGAGGGAAGATGGGTACAGAAAGAAACAAGGGAAGTCCGGAAAGAAGCAACAGAGGTGCAGAAAGAGGCAAGAGGGATGCAGAAAGAGGCAAGAGGGATACAGAAAGAGGCAAGAGAAGTGCAGAAAGAAGTAAAAGATGTGCAGAAAGAGGCAAGAGAACTGCCGAAAAATGCAAGAGAGGTGCAGAAAGAGGCAAGAGAGGTGCACAAAGAGGGAGGAAGGGTGCAGAAAGAGGTAAAAGGGGTGCAGAAAGATGCAAGAGAGGTGCAGAAAGAAGCAACAGAGGTGCAGAAAGAGGCAAGAGAGGTGCACAAAGAGGGAAGAAGGATACAGAAAGAGGCAAAAGGGGTGCAGAAAGATGCAAGAGAGGTGCAGCCAGAAGAAAGTGAAGTGCAGAAAAAAGAAACTGAGGTGCAGAAAGAGGCAAGAGGGGTGCAGAAAGAGGCAAGAGAAGTATAGAAAGAAGCAACATAGGTGCAGAAAGAGGCCAGAGAGGTGCAGAAACAGGCAGCAGAGGTGCAGGAAGAGGGGTACAGAAAGATGCAAGAGGGGTAAAGAAATAAGCAAGTGAGGTGCATAAAGAGGCAAAAGAGGTGCAGAAACAGGCAAGAGAGGTACAGAAACAGGCAAGAGAAGTACAGAAAGAGGCAAGAGAATTGCTGAAAGAAGCAAAAGAGGTGTAGAAAGAAGCAAGAGAAGTGTAGAAAGATGCAAGAGGGGTGCAGAAAGAAGCAAGTGAGGTGCAGAAAGAGGCAAGAGAGGTGCAGAAAGAGGCAAGGGAAGTGCAGAAAGAGGAAACAGGGGTGGAGAAAGAGGCAAGAGGGGTACAGAAAGAAGCAAGAGAGGTACAGAAAGAAACAAAAGAAGTACAGAAAGAAGGAACAGAGGTGCAGAAAGAAGGAGCAGAGGTGCAGATAGAAGAAGGGGGTGCAGAAAGAGGCAAGAGAGGTGCAGAGAAGGCAAGAGAAGTCAAAGGATGCACAGAGATTCAGAAGGGAAGAGGGTGGAGAAAGAGGCAAGAGGGGTGCAGCAAAGAAGCAAGAGAGGTGCAGAAAGAAGCAAGAGAGAGTGCAGAAAGAAGCAACAGAGGTGCAGAAAGAGGCAAGAGGGGTGCAGAAAGAAGCAAGAGAGGTGCAGAAAGTAGCAAGAGAAGTGCAGAAAGAAGCAACAGAGATGCAGAAAGGGGAAGTGGGGTGGAGAAAGAGGCAAGAGGGATACAGAAAGAAGCAAGAGAGGTGCAGAAAGAAACAAAAGAAGTGCAGAAATAAGCAACAGAAGTGCAGAAAGAGGCAAGATGAGTGCAGAAAGAGGCAAGAGAAGTAAAGAAAGAAGCAACAGAGATGCAGAAAGGGAGGAGGGTGAGAAAGAGGCAAGAGATGCAGAAAGAAGCAAGAGAGGTGCAGAAAGAAACAAAAGAAGTGCAGAAAGAAGCAACAGAGGTGCAGAAAGAAGAAAGATGGGTGCAGAAAGAGGCAGGAGAAGTGCAGAAAGAAGCAGAGAGGTGCAGAAATAAGCAGAGAAGTGCAGAAAGAAGCAAGAGAGATGTAGAAAGAGGCAAGAGGGGTGCAGAAAGAGGGAAGAGGGTGCAGAAAGAGGCACGACGGGTGCAGAAAGAAGCAAGAGAGGTACAGAAAGAAACAAAAGAAGTGCAGAAAGAAGGAACAGAGGTGCAGAGAGAGGCAAGAGGGTGCGAGAAAGAGGGAGAGAAGTGCAGAAAGAAGCAGACAGAGAGGAGTACAGTGGAGAAAGTGGCAAGAGGGGTGCAGAAAGAAGCAAGAGAGGTGCAGAAAGAAGCAAGAGAAGTGCAGAAAGAAGCAGATAGAGGAGTGCAGAAAGAGAGAAGAGGGGTGCAGAAAGAGGCAAGAGAGGTGCAAGAAAGAAGCAAGGAGATGCAGAAAAGGGAGAGAGGTGCAGAAAGAAGCAAGAGGGGTGCAGAAAGAAGCAAGAGAGGTGCAGAAAGATAGACAAGAGAAGTACAGAAAGAAGCAACAGAGGTGCAGAAATGAGGCAAGAGGGGTGCAGAAAGAGGCAAGAGGTGTGCAGAAAGAGGCACGAGGAGTGCAGAAAGAAGCAAGAGATGCAGAAGGTGCAAGGAAAGAAAGCAAGAGAAGTGCAGAAAGAAGCAACAGAGATGCAGAAAGGAGGAAGAGGGGTGGAGAAAGAGGCAAGAGGAGTGCAGAAAGAAGCAATAGAGGGTGCAGAAATAAACAAAAGAAGTGCACAAAGAAGGAACAGAGGTGCAGAAAGAGGCAAGACGGTGTGCAGAAAGAGGAAGAAGGGTGCAGAAAGAGGCACAAGGGGTGCAGAAAGAAGCAAGAGAGTGCAGAGAGAAGCAAGACGAAGTGCAGAAAGAAGCAACAGAGGTGCAGAAAGAGGGAAGAGGGGTGGAGAAAGAGGCAAGAGAAGTGCAGAAAGAAGCAACAGAGATGGAGAAAGGGCTAAGAGGGATGGAGAAAGAGGCAAGAGGGAAGCAGAAAGAAGCAAGAGAAGTGCAGAAAGAAGCAAGAGAAGTGTAGAAAGAAGCAAAAGAGGTGCAGAAAGAGGCAAGAGGGTTGCAGAAAGAGGCAAGAGGGATACAGAAAGAAGCAAGAGAGGTGTAGAAAGAAGGAAGAGAAGTGCAGAAAGAAGCAACGAGAGAAGTGCAGAAAGAGGCAAGAGAGGTGCAGAAAGAGGGAAGAGGGTGCAGAAAGAGGCACGAGGGGTGCATGAAAGAAGCAAGAGAGGTGCAGAAAGAAACAAAAGATGTGCAGAAAGAAGGATCAGAGGTGCAGAAAGAGGTAAGAGGGTGCAGAAAGAGGGAAGACAGGTGTACAAAGAGGGAAGAAGGGTACTGAAAGAGGCAAGAGGGTGCAGAAAGAAGCAAGAGAGGTGCAGAAAGAAGCAAGAGAAGTATAGAAAGAAGCAACAGAGGTGCAGAAAGAGGGAAGATGGGTGCAGAAAGAGGCAAGAGAAGTGCAAGAAAGAAGCAACAGAGATGCAGAAAAGGGGTAGAGAGGTGGAGAAAGAGGCAAGAGGGGTGCAGAAAGAAGCAAGAGAGGTGCAGAAAGAAGCAAGAGAAGTATAGAAAGAAGCAACAGAGGTGCAGAAAGAGGCAAGAGGGTGCAGAAAGAGAACAAGAGAAGTGCAGAAAGAAGCAACAGAGGTGCAGAAAGAAGCAAGAGGGATGCAGAAAGAGGCAAGAGGGATGCAGAAAGAGGCAAGAGGGAAGTGCAGAAAGAAGTAGAGAGAGGTGCAGAAAGAAACAAAAGAGTGCAGAAAGAAGAAACAGAGGTGCAGAAAGAGGCAAGAGGGTGCAGAAAGAGGGAAGAGGGTGCAGAAAGAGTCACGAGGGTGCAGAAAGATGCAAGAGAGGTGCAGAAAGAAGCAAGAGAGGTGCAGAAAGAAGCAGAGAGGTGCAGAAAGAGGGAAGAGGGGTGCAGAAAGAGGCAACAGAGGTGCAGAAAGAGGCAAGAGGGATGCAGAAAGAGGCAAAAGGGTGCAGAAAGATGCAAGAGAGGTGCAGAAAGAAGCAAAGAGAAGTGCAGAAAGAAGAAACAAGGTGCAGAAAGAGGCAAGAGAGGTGCAGAAAGAGGCAAGAGAAGTACAGAAAGAAGCAACAGAGGTGCAGAAAGAAGCAAGAGAGAGTGCAGAAACAGGCAAGAGAAGTGCAGAAAGAGGTAACAGAGGTGCAGAAAAGAGGTGCAGGAGCGGGTGCAGAAAGAGGCAAGAGAGGTGCAGAAAGAAGCAAGAGAGGTGCAGAAAGAGGCAAAAGAGGTGCAGAAAGAGGCAAGAGAGGAAGCAGAAAGAAGCAAGAGAGGTGCAGAAAGAGGCAAGAGAAGTGCAGAAAGAAGCAAGAGAGGTGCAGAAAGAAGCAAGAGAAGTGCAGAAAGAAGCAAGAAGGGTGCAGAAAGAAGCAAGATGAGGTGCAGAAAGAGACAAGAGAAGTGCAGAAAGAAGCAACAGAGAGTGCAGAAAGAGGGGAAGAAGGGTGGAGAAAGAGGCAAGAGGGGTGCAGAAAGAAGCAAGAGAGGTGCAGAAAGAAACAAAGAAGTGCAGAAAGAAGGAACAGAGGTGCAGAAAGAAGGAGCAGAGGGTGCAGAAAGAAGAAGGGGTACAGAAAAAAGCAAGAGAGGTGCAGAAAGAGGCAAGAATAAGTGCAGAAAGAAGCAACAGAGGTGCAGAAAGAGGCAAGAGGGGTGCAGAAAGAAGCAAGAGAGAGTGCAGAAAGAAGCAAGAGAGAGTGCAGAAAGAGGCAAGAGGGGTGCAGAAAGAGGCAAGAGGAGTGCAGAAAGAAGCAACAGAGGTGCAGAAAGACGGAGGAGGGGTGGAGAAAGAAGCAAGAGAGGTGCAGAAAGAAGAAAAGAAGTGCAGAAAAAAGGAACAGAGGTGCAGAAAGAGGCAAGAGAGGTGCAGAAAGAGGGAAGAAGGGTGCAGAAATAGGCAAGAGAAGTGCAGAAAGATGCAGCAGAGATGCAGAAAAGGGGAGGAGGGTGGAGAAAGAGGCAAGAGGGGTGCAGAAAGAAGCAAGAAAGGTGCAGAAAGAAACAAAGAAGTGCAGAAAGAAGCAACAGAGGTGCAGAAAAGAGGCAAGAGGGGTGCAGAAAGAGGCAAGAGAAGTGCAGAAAGAAGCAACAGTGAAGCAGAAAGTGGGAAGAGGGGTGGAGAATGAGACAAGAGGAGTGGAGAAAAAAGCAAGAGAGGTGCAGAAAGAAACAAAAGAAGTGCAGAAAGAAGCAACAGAGGTGCAGAAAGAGGAAGAGGGGTGAAGAAAGAGGCAGAGGGATGCAGAAAGAGGCAGAGAGGTGCAGAAAGAAACAAAGAAGTGCAGAAAGAAGCAACAGAGGTGCAGAAAGAGGCAAGATGGGTGCAGAAAGAGGCAAGAGAAGTGCAGAAAGAAGCAACAGAGATGCAGAAAGAGGCAAGAGGAGTGCAGAAAGAAGCAAGAGAGGTGCAGAAAGAGGAAAGAAGGGTGCAGAAAGAGGCACGAGGGTGCAGAAAGTAGCAAGAGAGGTGCAGAAAGAAGCAAGAGAAGTGCAGAAAGAAGGAACAGAGGTGCAGTAAAGAGGCACAGGGGTGCAGAAAGAGGGAAGCAGAGGTTACAAAGAGGTAAAGAAGAGGTACAATGAAAGAGGCAAGAGAGGTGCAGAAAGAAGCAAGAGAGGTGCAGAAAGAAGCAAGAGAAGTGCAGAAAGAAGCAAGCAGAGGTGCAGAAAGAGGCAAGAGGGTGCAGAAAGAGGCAAGAGAAGTGCAGAAAGAAGCAACAGAGGTGCAGAAAGAGGCAGAGAGGTGCAGAAAGAGGCAAGAGAGGTGCAGAAAGAGGCAAGAGAGGTGCAGAAAGAAGCAAGAGAGGTGCAGAAGAAGCAGGGGTACAGAAAGAAGCAAGAGAGGTAGAAGAAATAGAAGCAAGAGAGGTGCAGAAAGAGGCAAAGAGAGGAGTGCAGAAAGAGGCAAGAGAGGTGCAGAAAGAAGCAAGAGAGAGTGCAGAAAGAAGCAAGAGAAGTGCAGAAAGAGGCAACAGAGGTGTAGAAAGAGGCAAGAGAGGTGCAGAAAGAGGCAAGAGGGGTGCAGAAAGAAGCAAGATGAGTGCAGAAAGAGGCAAGAGAGGTGCAGAAAGAAGCAAGAGAGGTGCAGAAAGAGGGAACAGGGGTGCAGAAAGAGGCAAGAGGGGTGCAGAAAGAAGCAAGAGAGGTGCAGAAAGAAACAAAAGAAGTGCAGAAAGAAGGAACAGAGGTGCAGAAAGAAGGAAGAGAGGTGCAGAAAGAGGCAAGAGGGGTGCAGAAAGAGGCAAGAGAGGTGCACAAAGAGGGAAGAATGGTGCAGAAAGAGGCAAGAGGGGTGCAGAAAGAGGCAAGAGGGGTGCAAAAAGCAGCAAGAGAGGTGCAGAAAGAGGGAAGAAGAGTGCAATAAGAGGCAAGAGGGGTACAGAAAGAGGCAAGAGGGGTGCAGAAAGAAGCAACAGAGGTGCAGAAAGACGGAGGAGGGGTGGAGAAAGAAGCAAGAGAGGTGCAGAAAGAAGAAAAGAAGTGCAGAAAAAAGGAACAGAGGTGCAGAAAGAGGCAAGAGGGGTGCAGAGAGAGGGAAGATGGGTGCAGAAATAGGCAAGAGAAGTCCAGAAAGAAGCAACAGAGATGCAGAAAGGGGGGAGAGGGGTGGAGAAAGAGGCAAGAGGGGTGCAGAAAGAAGCAAGAGAGGTGCAGAAAGAAACAAAAGAAGTGCAGAAAGAAGCAACAGAGGTGCAGAAAGAGGCAAGATGGGTGCAGAAAGAGGCAAGAGAAGTGCAGAAAGAAGCAACAGAGATGCAGAAAGGGGGAAGAGGGGTGGAGAAAGAGGCAAGAGGGGTGCAGAAAGAAGCAAGAGAGGTGCAGAAAGAAGCAAGAGAGGTGCAGAAAGAAGCAACAGAGGTGCAGAAAGAAGCAAGAGAGGCAAGAGGGATACAGAAAGAAGCAAGAGAGGTGCAGAAAGAAACAAAAGAAGTGCAGAAAGAAGCAACAGAGGTGCAGAAAGAGGCAAGATGGGTGCAGAAAGAGGCAAGAGAAGTGCAGAAAGAAGCAAGAGAGATGCAGAAAGGAGGCAAGAGGAGTGGAGAAAGAAGCAAGAGAGGTGCAGAAAGAGGGAAGAAGAGGTGCAGAAAGAGGCAAGAGGGGTGCAGAAAGAGGCAAGAGGGTGCAGAAAGAAGCAAGAGAAGTGCAGAAAGAAGCGAACAGAGGTGCAGAGAGAGAAGCAAGAGAAAGTGCAGAAAGAAGCAACAGAGGTGCAGAAAGAGGGAAGAGGAGTGCAGAAAGAGGCAAGAGAAGTGCAGAAAGAAGCAACAGACATGCAGAAAGAGGGAAGAGGGTGCAGAAAGAAAGAGGCAGAGAGAAGTGCAAGAAAGAAGAAGAGCAGGAGATGCAGAAAGAGGCAAGAGAGGTGCAGAAAGAAACAAAGAGAAGTGCACAAAGAATCAACAGAGGTGCAGAAAGAGGCAAGAGGGATGCAGAAAGAGGCAAGAGGGGTAAAGAAATAGGCAATAGAAGTGCAGAAAGAAGTAAAAGAGGTGCAGAAAGAGGCAAGAGAACTGCTGAAAAAGGCAAGAGAGGTGCAGAAAGAGGCAAGAGAGGTGCACAAAGAGGGAAGAAGGGTGCAGAAAGAGGCAAGAGGGTGCAGAAAGATGCAAGAGAGGTGCAGAAAGAAACAACAGAAGTGCAGAAAGAGGCAAGAGAGGTACAGAAAGAGGAACAGGGGCACAGAAAGAGGCAAGAGATGTGCACAAAGAGGGAAGAAGGATACAGAAAGAGGCAAGAGGGTGCAGAAAGAGGCAAAGGGGTGCAGAAAGATGCAAGAGAGGTGCAGAAAGAAGAAAGTGAAGTGCAGAAAGAAGAAACTGAGGTGCAGAAAGAGGCAAGAGGGGTGCAGAAAGAGGCAAGAGAAGTATAGAAAGAAGCAACATAGGTGCAGAAAGAGGCCAGAGAGGTGCAGAAACAGGCAGCAGAGGTGCAGAAAGAGGGAACAGGGGTGCAGAAAGAGGCAAGAGAGGTGCAGGAAGAGAGTTACAGAAAGGTGCAAGAGGGTAAAGAAATAAGCAAGTGAGGTGCAGAAAGAGGCAAAAGAGGTGCAGAAACAGGCAAGAGAGGTACAGAAACAGGCAAGAGAAGTACAGAAAGAGGCAAGAGAATTGCTGAAAGAAGCAAAAGAGGTGTAGAAAGAAGCAAGAGAAGTGCAGAAAGAGGCAAGAGAGGTGCAGAAAGAGGCAAGAGAGGTGCAGAAAGTAGACAAGAGAGGTGCAGAAAGATGTAACAGAGGTGCAGAAAGAAGCAACAGAGGTACAGAAAGAGGGAAGAGGGGTGCAGAAAGATGCAAGAGGGGTGCAGAAAGAAGCAAGTGAGGTGCAGAAAGAGGCAAGAGGGGTGCAGAAAGAGGCAAGAGGAGTGCAGAAAGAGGGATGAGGGGTGGAGAAAGAGGCAATAGGGGTGCAGAAAGAAGCAAGAGAGGTACAGAAAGAAACAAAAGAAGTGCAGAAAGAAGGAACAGAGGTGCAGAAGGAAGGAACAGAGGTGCAGATAGAGGCAGAGGGTGCAGAAAGAGGCAAAAGAGGTGCACAAAGAGGGAAGAAGGAGTGCAGAAAGAGGCAAGAGGATGCAGAAAGAAGCAAGAGAGGTGCAGAAAGAGGGAAGAGTGGTGCAGAAAGAGGCAAGAGAAGTGCAGAAAGAAGCAACAGAGATGCAGAAAAGGGGAAGAGAGGTGCAGAAAGAAGCAAGAGAAGTACAGAAAGAAGCAACAGAGGTGCAGAAAGAGGCAAGAGAGGATGCAGAAAGAGGCAAGAGGATGCAGAAAGAGGCAAGAGAGTGCTGAAAAAAGGCAAGAGAGTGCAGAAAGAGGCAAGAGAGGTGCACAAAGAGGAAGAAGGGTACAGAAAGAGGCAAAAGGGATGCAGAAAGATGCAACAGAGGTGCAGAAAGAGTCAAGAGAGGTACAGAAAGAGGCAACAGGGGTGCAGAAAGAGGCAAGAGAGGTGCACAAAGAGGGAAGAAGGATGCAGAAAGAGGCAAGAGGAGTGCAGAAAGATGCAAGAGAGGTGCAGAAAGAAGAAAGTGAAGTGCAGAAAGAAGAAACTGAGGTGCAGAAAGAGGCAAGAGGGTGCAGAAAGAGGCAAGAGAAGTATAGAAAGAAGCAACAGAGGTGCAGAAAGAGGCAAGAGAGGTGCAGAAAGAGGCAGCAGAGGTGCAGAAAGAGGGAACAGGGATGCAGAAAGAGGCAAGAGAGGTGCAGGAAGAGGGTACAGAAAGAATCAAGAGGGGTAAAGAAATAAGCAAGTGAGGTGCAGAAAGAGGCAAAAGAGGTGTAGAAACCGGCAAGAGAGGTACAGAAACAGGCAAGAGAAGTACAGAAAGAGGCAAGGCAGTTGCAGAAGGAAGCAAAAGAGGTGTAGAAAGAAGCAAGAGAAGTGCAGAAAGAGGCAAGTGAGGTACAGAAAGAGGCAAGAGAGGTACAGAAAGTAGCAAGAGAAGTGCAGAAAGAAGTAACAGAGGTGCAGAAAGAAGCAACATAGGTGCAGAAAGAGGCAAGAGAGGTGCAGAAAGAGGGAAGAGGGTGCAGAAATATGCAAGAGGGTGCAGAAAGAAGCAAGTGAGGTGCAGAAAGAGGCAAGAGAGGTGCAGAAAGAGTTAAGAGAAGTGCAATAAGAGGGAACAGGGGTGGAGAAAGAGGCAAGAGGGTGCAGAAAGAAGCAAGAGAGGTGCAGAAAGAAACAAGAGAAGTGCAGAAAGAAGGAACAGAGGTGCAGAAGGAAGGAACAGAGGTGCAGATAGAGGCAAGGGGTGCAGAAAGAGGCAAGAGGTGCAGAAATAGAGAAGAAGGGTGCAGAAAGAGGCAAGAGGGTACAGAAAGAAGCAAGAGAGTTGCAGAAAGAAGCAAGAGAAGTGCAGAAAGAAGGAACAGAGGTGCAGAAAGAGGCAAGAGGGGTGCAGAAAGAAGCAAGAGAGGGTCAGTAAAGAAGCAAAGAAGTGCAGAAAAAAGGAACAGAGGTGCAGAAAGAAGCAAGTGGGGTGCAGAAAGAGGAAGATGGGTGCAGAAAAAGGCAAGAGAAGTCCAGAAAGATGCAACAGAGATGCAGAAAGGGGGAAGAGGGGTAGAGAAAGAGGCAAGAGGGGTGCAGAAAGAAGCAAAGAGAGGTGCAGAAAGAAACAATAGAAGTGCAGAAAGAAGCAACAGAGGTGCAGAAAGAGGCAAGAGTGGGTGCAGAAAGAGGCAAGAGAAGTGCAGAAAGAAGCAACAGGGATGCAGAAAGGTGGAAGAGGGTGGAGAAAGAGGCAAAGGGGTGCAGAAAGAAGCAAGAGAGGTGCAGAAAGAAACAAAAGAAGTGCAGAAATAAGCAACAGAGATGCAGAAAGAGGCAAAGTGGGGTGGAGAAAGAGGCAAGAGGGATGCAGAAAGAAGCAAGAGAGGTGCAGAAAGAAACAAAAGAAGTACAGAAAGAAGCAACAGAGGTGTAGAAAGAGGCAAGATGGGTGCAGACAGAGGCAAGAGAAGTGTAGAAAGAAGCAACAGAGATGCAGAAAGGAGAAAGAGGGGTGGAGAAAGAGACAAGAGTGGTGCAGAAAGAAGCAAGGGAGGTGCAGAAAGAAACAAAAGAAGTGAAGAAAGAAGCAACAGAGGTGCAGAAAGAGGCAAGATGGGTGTAGAAAGAGGCAAGAGAAGTGCAGAAAGAAGCAACAGAGATGCAGAAAGAGGGAAGAGGAGTGGAGAAAGAGGCAGAAGGGTGCAGAAAGAAGCAAGAGAGGTCAGTAAAGAAGAAAAGAAGTGCAGAAAGAAGGAACAGAGGTGCAGAAAGAGGCAAGATGGGGTGCAGAAAGAGGGAAGATGAGTGTAGAAAAAGGCAAGAGAAGTGCAGAAAGATGCAACAGAGATGCAGAAAGGGGGAAGAGGGGTAGAGAAAGAGGCAAGAGTGGTGCAGAAAAAAGCAAGAGAGGTGCAGAAAGAAACAATAGAAGTGCAGAAAGAAGCAACAGAGGTGCAGAAAGAGGCAAGATGGGTGCAGAAAGAGGCAAGAGAAGTGCAGAAAGAAGCAACAGGGATGCAGAAAGGTGGCAAGAGGGGTGGAGAAAGAGGCAAAGGGGTGCAGAAAGAAGCAAGAGAGGTGCAGAAAGAAACAAGATAAGTGCAGAAATAGGCAACAGAGAGTGCAGAAAGGGCAAAGAGGGGTGGAGAAAGAGGCAAGAGGGATACAGAAAGAAGTATAGAGAGGTGCAGAAAGAAACAAAAGAAGTACAGAAAGAAGCAACAGAGGTGCAGAAAGAGGCAAGATGGGTGCAGAAAGAAGCAAGAGAAGTGCAGAAAGAAGCAACAGAGATGCAGAAAGGTGGAAGAGGGGTGGAGAAAGAGGCAAGAGTGGTGAAGAAAGAAGCAAGAGAGGTGCAGAAAGAAACAAACGAAGTGAAGAAAGAAGCAACAGAGGTGCAGAAAGGGGCATGATGGGTGTAGAAAGAGGCAAGAGAAGTGCAGAAAGAAGCAACAGAGATGCAGAAAGGTGCAAGAGGGGTGGAGAAAGAGGCAAGAGAGGTGCAGAAAGAGGGAAGAAAGGTGCAGAAAGAGGCCTGAGGGTGCAGAAATTTGCAAGAGAGGTGCAGAAAGAAGCAAGATAAGTGCAGAAAGAAGCAACAGAGGTGCACAGAGAGGCAAGAGGGTGCAGAAAGATGGCAAGAGAAGTGCAGAAAGAAGCAACAGACATGCAGAAAGAGGGAAGTGAGGTGGAGCAAGAGGCAAGAGGATACAAAAAGAAGTAAGAGAGGTGCAGAAAGAAACAAAAGAAGTGCAGAAATAAGCAACAGAGGTGCAGAAAGAGGCAAGATGGGTGCAGAAAGAGGCAAGAGAAGTGCAGAAAGAAGCAACAGAGATGCAGAAAGGTGGAAGAGGGTCGAGAAAGAGGCAAGAGGGGGTGAAGAAAGAAGCAAGAGAGGTGCAGAAAGAAACAAAGAAGTGCAGAAAGAAGCAACAGGGGTGCAGAAAGAGGCATGATGGGTGCAGAAAGAGGCAAGAGAAGTGCAGAAAGGTTCAACAGAGATGCAGAAAGGGGGAAGAGTGGTGGAGAAAGAGGCAAGAGGGGTGCGGAAAGAGGGAAGAGAGGTGCAGAAAGAGGCACGAGGGGTGCAGAAATTAGCAAGAGAGGTGCAGAAAGAAGCAAGAGAAGTGCTGAAAGAAGGAACAAGAGGTGCAGAGAAAGAGCAAGAGGGGTGCAGAAAGAGGGAACAGTAGTGCAGAAAGAAGCAACAGACATGTAGAAAGAGGGAACAGGGGTGCAGATAGTGGCAAGAGGGGTCTAGAAAGAAGCAGGAGAGATGCAGAAAGAAACAAAAGAAGTGCAGAAAGAAGGAACAGAGGTGTAGAGAGAAGCAAGAGGGGTGTGGAAAGAGGGAAGAGGGGTGGAAAAAGAGGCACGAGGGGAGCAGAAAGAAGCAAGAGAGGTGCAGAAAGAAGCAAGAGAAGTGCAGAAAGAAGCAACAGAGGTGCAGAAAGAAGGAAGAGGGGTGGAGAAAGAGACAAGAGAAGTGCAGAAAGAAGCAACAGAGATGCAGAAAGAGGCAAGAAGGGTGGAGAAAGAGAGCAAGAGAGGTTCAGAAAGAAGCAAGAGAGGTGCAGAAAGAAGCAAGGGAAGTGCAGAAAGAAGCAACAGAGGTGTAAAAAGAGGCACGAGGGCTGCAGAAAGAAGCAAGAGAGGTGTAGAAAGAAGCAAGAGAAGTGCAGAAAGATGCAACAGCGGTGCAGAAAGATGGAAGAGGGGTGCAGAAAAAGGCAAGAGGGAAGCAGTAAGAAGCAAGAGAGGTGCAGAAACAAACAAAAGAAGTGTAGAAAGAAGGAAAAGATGTGCAGAAAGAGGCAAGAGTTGTGCAGAAAGAGGGAAGAAGGGTGCAGAGAGAGGCACAAGTGGTGCAGAAAGAAGCAAGAGAGGTGCAGAGAGAAGCAAGAGAAAGTCAGAAAGAAGCAACAGAGGTGCAGAAAGAGGGAAGAGGGATGCAGAAAGAGGCAGGAGGGTTGCAGAAAGAAGCAAGAGAGGTGCAGAAAGAAACAAAAGAAGTGCAGAAAGAAAGAACAGAGGTGCAGAAAAAGGTAGAGGGTGCAGAAAGAGGGAAGAGAGGTGCAGAAAGAGGCAAGAGAAGTGCACAAAGAGGGGAGAAGGTGCAGAAAGAGGCAAGAGAGGTGCAGAAAGAAGCAAGAGAGGTGCAGAGAGAAGCAAGAGAGGTGTAGAAAGAAGCAACAGAGGTGCAGAAAGAGGGAAGATGGGTGCAGAAAGAAGCAAGAGAAGTCAAGAAATAAGCAACAGAGATGCAGAAAAGGGGAAGAGGGGTAGAGAAAGAGGCAAGAGTGGTGCAGAAAAAGCAAGAGAGGTGCAGAAAGAAACAAGGGAAGTGCAGAAAGAAGGAACAGAGGTGCAGAAAGAGGCAAGAGGGGTGCAGAAAGAGGGAAGAGGGGTGCATAAAGAGGCACAAGGGGTGCAGTAAGAAGCAAGAGAGGTGCAGAAATAAGCAAGAGAAAGGCAGAAAGAAGCAACAGAGATGCAGAAAGAGGGTAGGATGGGTGGAGAAAGAGGCAAGAGGGGTGTAGAAATAAGCAAGAGAGATGCAGAAAGAAGAAAAAGAAGTGCAGAAAGAAGCAAGAGAATTGCAGGAAGAAGCAACAGAGGTGCAGAAAGAGGCAAGAGGGGTGCAAAAAGAGGCAGTGAGAAGTGCAGAAAGAAGCAAGAGATGTAGAAAGGGGGAAGAGGGGTGGAGAAAGATGCAAGAGGGAAGCAGAAAAAAGCAAGAGAGGTGCAGAAAGAAACAAAAGATGTGCAAAAAGAAGGAACAGAGGTGCAGAAAGAAGCAACAGAGATGCAGAGGTGGAGAAAGAGGCAAGACGGGTGCAGAGAGAAGCAAGAGAGGTGCAGAAAGAAAAAGTGCACGAAGAAGGAACAGAGGTGCAGAGGGAGGCAAGAGGGTTGCAGAAAGAGGGAATAGGGGTACAGAAAGAGGCACGAGGGGTGCAGAAAGATGCAAGAGAGGTGCAGAAAGAAGCAAGAGAAGTGCAGAAAGAAGCAATAGAGGTGCAGAAAGAGGGTAGTGAGGTGGAGAAAGAGACAAGAGAAGTATAGAAAGAAGCAACAGAGATGCAGAAAGAGGTAAGAATGGTGGGGAAAGAGGCAAGAGGGGTACAGAAAGAAGCAAGAGAGGTGCAGAAAGAAGCAAGAGAAGTGCAGAAAGAAGCAACAGAGGTGCAGAAAGAGGGAAGAGGGGTGCAGAAAGCGGCAAGAGAAGTGCAGAAAGAAGCAACAGAGATTCAGAAAGGGGGAAGAGGGGTGGAGAAAAAGGCAAGAGGGCAGGAGAAAGAAGCAAGAGAGGTGCAGAAAGAAACAAAAGAAGTGCAGAAAGAAGGAACAGAGGTGCAGAAAGAGGCAAGAGTTGTGCAGAAAGAGGGAAGAAGGGTGCAGAAAGAGGCACAAGGGGTGCAGAAAGAAGCAAGGGAGGTGCAGAGAGAAGTAAGAAAATGTGAGAAAGAAGCAACAGAGGTGCAGAAAAAGGGCGAGAGGTGGAGAAAGAGGCAAGAGAAGTGCAGAAAGAAGCAACAGACATGCAGAAAGGGGAAGAAGGGTGGAGAAAGAGGCAAGTGTGGCGCAGAAAGAAGCAAGAGAGTTGATGAAAGAAACAAAAGAAGTGCAGAAAGAGGGAACAGAAGTGCAGAAAGAGGTAGGGGGTGCAGAAAGAGGGAAAAGAGGTGCAGAAAGAGGGAAGAGAAGTGCACAAAGAGGAAGAAGGGTGCACAAAAGAGGCAAGAGAGTACAGAAAGAAGCAAGAGAGGTGCAGAAAGTAACACAGAGAACTATAGAAACAACAACAGAGGTGCAGAAAGAGGCAAGATGGGTGCAGAAAGAGGAAAGAGAAGTGCAGAAAGAAGCAACAGAGATGCAGAAAGTTGGAAGAGGGGTGGCGAAAGAGGCAAGAGGGGTGCAGAAAGAAGCAAGAGAGGTGCAGAGAGAAACAAAAGAAGTGCAGAAATAAGCAACAGAGATGCAGAAAGGGGGAAGTGGGGTGAAGAAAGAGGCAAGAGGGATACAGAAAGTAGTCAGAGAGGTGCAGACAGAAACAAAAGAAGTGTAGAAAGAAGCAACAGAGGTGCCGAAAGAGGCATGATGGGTGTAGAAAGAGGCAGGAGAAGTGCAGAAAGAAGCAACAGAGATGCAGAAAGGGGCAAGAGGAGTGGAGAAAGATTCAAGAGGGGTGCAGAAAGAGGAAAGAAAGGTGCAGAAAGAGGCACGAGGGGTGCAGAAATTAGCAAGAGAGGTGCAGAAAGAAGCAAGAGAAGTGCAGAAAGAAGCAACAGAGGTTTTTCTGTTAATTTTTTACTATCTGGTCTCCTTTTGCCTGGCGCCGGGAAACCCTTTTTGGGTAGCTGATGCGCCTTACAAATTAAATAAATAATAAATAAATAAACAGAGATGCAAAAGGGGTGCAGAAAGAGGGGAGAGAAGTGCAAAAAGAAGCAAGAGACATGCAGAAAGAGGGAAGATGGGTGTAGAAAGAGGCAAGAGAAGTCAAGAAAGAAGAAACAGAGATGCAGAAAAGGGGAAGAGAGGTGCAGAAAGAAACAAGAGAAGTGCAGAAAGAAGCAACAGAGGTGTAGAAAGAGGCAAGAGGGATGCAGAAAGAGGCAAGAGGGATACAGAAAGAGGCAAGAGAAGTACAGAAAGAAGTAAAAGAGGTGCAGAAAGAGGCAAGAGAACTGCTGAAAAAGGCAAGAGAGGTACAGAAAGAGGCAAGAAAGGTGCACAAAGAGGGAAGAAGGGTACAGAAAGCGGCAAAAGGGGTGCAGAAAGATGCAAGAGAGGTACAGAAAGAAGCAACAGAGGTGCAGAAAGAGGCAAGAGAGGTACAGAAAGAGGGAACAGGGGCACAGAAAGAGGCAAGAGATGTGCACAAAGAGAGAAGAAGGATACAGAAAGAGGCAAAAGGGGTGCAGAAAGAGGCAAAAGGGGTGCAGAAAGATGCAAGAGAGGTGCAGAAAGAAGAAAGTGAAGTGCAGAAAGAAGAAACTGAGGTGCAGAAAGAGGCAAGAGGGGTGCAGAAAGAGGCAAGAGAAGTATAGAAAGAAGCAACAAAGGTGCAGAAAGAGGCAAGACAGGTGCAGAAACAGGCAGCAGAGGTGCAGAAAGTGGGAACAGGGGTGCAGAAAGAGGCAAGAGAGGTGCAGGAAGAGGGTTACAGAAAGGTGCAAGAGGGGTAAATAAATAAGCAAGTGAGGTGCAGAAAGAGGTAAAAGAGGTGAAGAAACAGGCAAGAGAGGTACAGAAACAGGCAAGAGAAGTACAGAAAGAGGCAAGAGAATTGCTGAAAGAAGCAAAAGAGGTGTAGAAAGAAGCAAGAGAAGTGCAGAAAGAGGCAAGTGAGGTGCAGAAAGAGGCAAGAGAGGTGCAGAAAGTAGAAAGAGAAGTGCAGAAAGATGTAACAGAGGTGCAGAAAGAAGCAACAGAGGTACAGAAAGAGGGAAGAGGGGTGCAGAAAGATGCAAGAGGGGTGCAGAAAGAAGCAAGTGAGGTGCAGAAAGAGGCAAGAGAGGTGCAGAAAGAGGCAAGAGAAGTGCAGAAAGAGGGAACAGGAGTGGAGAAAGAGGCAAGAGGGATGCAGAAAGAAGCAAGAGAGGTACAGAAAGAAACAAAAGAAGTGCAGAAAGAAGGAACAGAGGTGCAGAAGGAAGGAACAGAGGTGCAGATAGAGGCAGGGGTGCAGAAAGAGGCAAAAGAGGTGCACAAAGAGGGAAGAAGGGTGCAGAAAGAGGCAAGAGGGATGCAGAAAGAAGCAAGAGAGGTACAGAAAGAGGGAAGATTGGTGCAGAAAGAGGCAAGAGAAGTCAAGAAAGAAGCAACAGAGATGCAGAAAAGGGGAAGAGAGGTGCAGAAAGAAACAAGAGAAGTACAGAAAGAAGCAACAGAGGTGCAGAAAGAGGCAAGAGGGATGCAGAAAGAGGCAAGAGGGATACAGAAAGAGGCAAGAGAACTGCTGAAAAAGGCAAGAGAGATGCAGAAAGAGGCAAGAGAGGTGCACAAAGAGGGAAGAAGGGTACAGAAAGAGGCAAAAGGGATGCAGAAAGATGCAACAGAGGTGCAGAAAGAGTCAAGAGAGGTACAGAAAGAGGGAACAGGGGTGCAGAAAGAGGCAAGAGAGGTACACAAAGAGGGAAGAAGGATACAGAAAGAGGCAAAAGGAGTGCAGAAAGATGCAAGAGAGGTGCAGAAAGAAGAAAGTGAAGTGCAGAAAGAAGAAACTGAGATGCAGAAAGAGGCAAGAGGGGTGCAGAAAGAGGCAAGAGAAGTATAGAAAGAAGCAACAGAGGTGCAGAAAGAGGCAAGAGAGGTGCAGAAAGAGGCAGCAGAGGTGCAGAAAGAGGGAACAGGGATGCAGAAAGAGGCAAGAGAGGTGCAGGAAGAGGGGTACAGAAAGAATCAAGAGGGGTAAAGAAATAAGCAAGTGAGGTGCAGAAAGAGGCAAAAGAGGTGTAGAAACCGGCAAGAGAGGTACAGAAACAGGCAAGAGAAGTACAGAAAGAGGCAAGGCAATTGCTGAAGGAAGCAAAAGAGGTGTAGAAAGAAGCAAGAGAAGTGCAGAAAGAGGCAAGTGAGGTACAGAAAGAGGCAAGAGAGGTACAGAAAGTAGAAAGAGAAGTGCAGAAAGAAGTAACAGAGGTGCAGAAAGAAGCAACATAGGTGCAGAAAGAGGCAAGAGAGGTACAGAAAGAGGGAAGAGGGGTGCAGAAATATGCAAGAGGGGTGCAGAAAGAAGCAAGTGAGGTGCAGAAAGAGGCAAGAGAGGTGCAGAAAGAGTTAAGAGAAGTGCAATAAGAGGGAACAGGGGTGGAGAAAGAGGCAAGAGGGGTGCAGAAAGAAGCAAGAGAGGTGCAGAAAGAAACAAAAGAAGTGCAGAAAGAAGGAACAGAGGTGCAGAAGGAAGGAACAGAGGTGCAGATAGAGGCAGGGGGTGCAGAAAGAGGCAAGAGGTGCACAAATAGAGAAGAAGGGTGCAGAAAGAGGCAAGAGGGGTACAGAAAGAAGCAAGAGAGTTGCAGAAAGAAGCAAGAGAAGTGGAGAAAGAAGGAACAGAGGTGCAGAAAGAGGCAAGAGGGGTGCAGAAAGAAGCAAGAGAGGGTCAGTAAAAAAGTAAAGAAGTGCAGAAAAAAGGAACAGAGGTGCAGAAAGAAGCAAGTGGGGTGCAGAAAGAGGGAAGATGGGTGTAGAAAAAGGCAAGAGAAGTCCAGAAAGATGCAACAGAGATGCAGAAAGGGGGGAAGAGGGGTAGAGAAAGAGGCAAGAGGGGTGCAGAAAAAAGCAAGAGAGGTGCAGAAAGAAACAATAGAAGTGCAGAAAGAAGCAACAGAGGTGCAGAAAGAGGCAAGATGGGTGCAGAAAGAGGCAAGAGAAGTGCAGAAAGAAGCAACAGGGATGCAGAAAGGTGGAAGAGGGGTGGAGAAAGAGGCAAAAGGGGTGCAGAAAGAAGCAAGAGAGGTGCAGAAAGAAACAAAATAAGTGCAGAAATAAGCAACAGAGATGCAGAAAGGGCAAAGTGGGGTGGAGAAAGAGGCAAGAGGGATACAGAAAGAAGTATGAGAGGTGCAGAAAGAAACAAAAGAAGTACAGAAATAAGCAACAAAGGTGAAGAAAGAGGCAAGATGGGTGCAGAAAGAAGCAAGAGAAGTGCAGAAAGAAGCAACAGAGATGCAGAAAGGTGGAAGAGGGGTGGAGAAAGAGGCAAGAGTGGTGAAGAAAGAAGCAAGAGAGGTGCAGAAAGAAACAAAAGAAGTGAAGAAAGAAGCAACAGAGGTGCAGAAAGAGGCATGATGGGTGTAGAAAGAGGCAAGAGAAGTGCAGAAAGAAGCAACAGAGATGAAAAAAGGGGGAAGAGGGGTGGAGAAAGAGGCAGAAGGGTGCAGAAAGAAGCAAGAGAGGGTCAGTAAAAAAGAAAAGAAGTGCAGAAAAAAGGAACAGAGGTGCAGAAAGAGGCAAGTGGGGTGCAGAAAGAGGGAAGATGAGTGTAGAAAAAGGCAAGAGAAGTCCAGAAAGATGCAACAGAGATGCAGAAAGGGGGGAAGAGGGGTAGAGAAAGAGGCAAGAGTGGTGCAGAAAAAAGCAAGAGAGGTGCAGAAAGAAACAATAGAAGTGCAGAAAGAAGCAACAGAGGTGCAGAAAGAGGCAAGATGGGTGCAGAAAGAGGCAAGAGAAGTGCAGAAAGAAGCAACAGGGATGCAGAAAGGTGGAAGAGGGGTGGAGAAAGAGGCAAAAGGGGTGCAGAAAGAAGCAAGAGAGGTGCAGAAAGAAACAAACGAAGTGAAGAAAGAAGCAACAGAGGTGCAGAAAGGGGCATGATGGGTGTAGAAAGAGGCAAGAGAAGTGCAGAAAGAAGCAACAGAGATGCAGAAAGGTGCAAGAGGGGTGGAGAAAGAGGCAAGGGGGGTGCGGAAAGAGGGAAGAAAGGTGCAGAAAGAGGCCTGAGGGGTGCAGAAATTTGCAAGAGAGGTGCAGAAAGAAGCAAGATAAGTGCAGAAAGAAGCAACAGAGGTGCACAGAGAGGCAAGAGGGGTGCAGAAAGATGGAAGAGAAGTGCAGAAAGAAGCAACAGACATGCAGAAAGAGGGAAGTGAGGTGGAGCAAGAGGCAAGAGGGATACAAAAAGAAGTAAGAGAGGTGCAGAAAGAAACAAAAGAAGTGCAGAAATAAGCAACCGAGGTGCAGAAAGAGGCAAGATGGGTGCAGAAAGAGGCAAGAGAAGTGCAGAAAGAAGCAAAAGAGATGCAGAAAGGTGGAAGAGGGGTCCAGAAAGAGGCAAGAGGGGGTGAAGAAAGAAGCAAGAGAGGTGCAGAAAGAAACAAAAGAAGTGCAGAAAGAAGCAACAGGGGTGCAGAAAGAGGCATGATGGGTGCAGAAAGAGGCAAGAGAAGTGCAGAAAGGTTCAACAGAGATGCAGAAAGGGGGAAGAGTGGTGGAGAAAGAGGCAAGAGGGGTGCGGAAAGAGGGAAGAGAGGTGCAGAAAGAGGCACGAGGGGTGCAGAAATTAGCAAGAGAGGTGCAGAAAGAAGCAAGAGAAGTGCTGAAAGAAGGAACAGAGGTGCAGAGAAAGGCAAGAGGGGGTGCAGAAAGAGGGAACAGTAGTGCAGAAAGAAGCAACAGACATGTAGAAAGGGGGAACAGGGGTGCAGATAGTGGCAAGAGGGGTCTAGAAAGAAGCAGGAGAGATGCAGAAAGAAACAAAAGAAGTGCAGAAAGAAGGAACAGAGGTGTAGAGAGAAGCAAGAGGGGTGTGGAAAGAGGGAAGAGGGGTGGAAAAAGAGGCACGAGGGGAGCAGAAAGAAGCAAGAGAGGTGCAGAAAGAAGCAAGAGAAGTGCAGAAAGAAGCAACAGAGGTGCAGAAAGAAGGAAGAGGGGTGGAGAAAGAGACAAGAGAAGTGCAGAAAGAAGCAACAGAGATGCAGAAAAGGGTAAGAAGGGTGGAGAAAGAGACAAGAGGGGTTCAGAAAGAAGCAAGAGAGGTGCAGAAAGAAGCAAGGGAAGTGCAGAAAGAAGCAACAGAGGTGTAAAAAGAGGCACGAGGGCTGCAGAAAGAAGCAAGAGAGGTGTAGAAAGAAGCAAGAGAAGTGCAGAAAGATGCAACAGCGGTGCAGAAAGATGGAAGAGGGGTGCAGAAAAAGGCAAGAGGGAAGCAGTAAGAAGCAAGAGAGGTGCAGAAACAAACAAAAGAAGTGTAGAAAGAAGGAAAAGATGTGCAGAAAGAGGCAAGAGTTGTGCAGAAAGAGGGAAGAAGGGTGCAGAGAGAGGCACAAGTGGTGCAGAAAGAAGCAAGAGAGGTGCAGAGAGAAGCAAGAGAAAGTCAGAAAGAAGCAACAGAGGTGCAGAAAGAGGGAAGAGGGATGCAGAAAGAGGCAGGAGGGGTGCAGAAAGAAGCAAGAGAGGTGCAAAAAGAAACAAAAGAAGTGCAGAAAGAAAGAACAGAGGTGCAGAAAAAGGTAGGGGGTGCAGAAAGAGGGAAGAGAGGTGCAGAAAGAGGGAAGAGAAGTGCACAAAGGGGGGAGAAGGGTGCAGAAAGAGGCAAGAGGGGTGCAAAAAGAAGCAAGAGAGGTGCAGAGAGAAGCAAGAGAAGTATAGAAAGAAGCAACAGAGGTGCAGAAAAAGGGAAGATGGGTGCAGAAAGAAGCAGGAGAAGTCAAGAAATAAGCAACAGAGATGCATTAAAGGGGAAGAGGGGTAGAGAAAGAGGCAAGAGTGGTGCAGTAAGAAGCAAGAGAGGTGCAGAAATAAGCAAGAGAAAGGCAGAAAGAAGCAACAGAGATGCAGAAAGGGGTAGGAGGGGTGGAGAAAGAGGCAAGAGGGGTGTAGAAATAAGCAAGAGAGATGCAGAAAGAAAAAAAAGAAGTGCAGGAAGAAGCAAGAGAATTGCAGGAAGAAGCAACAGAGGTGCAGAAAGAGGGAAGAGGGGTGCAAAAAGAGGCAGGAGAAGTGCAGAAAGAAGCAACAGAGATGTAGAAAGGGGGAAGAGGGGTGGAGAAAGATGCAAGAGGGAAGCAGAAAAAAGCAAGAGAGGTGCAGAAAGAAACAAAAGATGTGCAAAAAGAAGGAACAGAGGTGCAGAAAGAAGCAACAGAGATGCAGAGGTGGAGAAAGAGGCAAGACGGGTGCAGAGAGAAGCAAGAGAGGTGCAGAAAGAAAAAAGTGCACGAAGAAGGAACAGAGGTGCAGAGGGAGGCAAGAGGGTTGCAGAAAGAGGGAATAGGGGTACAAAAAGAGGCACGAGGGGTGCAGAAAGATGCAAGAGAGGTGCAGAAAGAAGCAAGAGAAGTGCAGAAAGAAGCAATAGAGGTGCAGAAAGAGGGTAGTGAGGTGGAGAAAGAGACAAGAGAAGTATAGAAAGAAGCAACAGAGATGCAGAAAGGGGTAAGAATGGTGGGGAAAGAGGCAAGAGGGGTACAGAAAGAAGCAAGAGAGGTGCAGAAAGAAGCAAGAGAAGTGCAGAAAGAAGCAACAGAGGTGCAGAAAGAGGGAAGAGGGGTGCAGAAAGCGGCAAGAGAAGTGCAGAAAGAAGCAACAGAGATTCAGAAAGGGGGAAGAGGGGTGGAGAAAAAGGCAAGAGGGCAGGAGAAAGAAGCAAGAGAGGTGCAGAAAGAAACAAAAGAAGTGCAGAAAGAAGGAACAGAGGTGCAGAAAGAGGCAAGAGTTGTGCAGAAAGAGGGAAGAAGGGTGCAGAAAGAGGCACAAGGGGTGCAGAAAGAAGCAAGGGAGGTGCAGAGAGAAGTAAGAAAATGTGAGAAAGAAGCAACAGAGGTGCAGAAAAAGGGCGAGGGGTGGAGAAAGAGGCAAGAGAAGTGCAGAAAGAAGCAACAGACATGCAGAAAGGGGGAAGAAGGGTGGAGAAAGAGGCAAGTGTGACGCAAAAAGAAGCAAGAGAGTTGACGAAAGAAACAAAAGAAGTGCAGAAAGAGGGAACAGAAGTGCAGAAAGAGGTAGGGGGTGCAGAAAGAGGGAAAAGAGGTGCAGAAAGAGGGAAGAGAAGTGCACAAAGAGGGAAGAAGGGTGCACAAAGAGGCAAGAGGGGTACAGAAAGAAGCAAGAGAGGTGCAGAAAGTAGCAAGAGAACTATAGAAACAACAACAGAGGTGCAGAAAGAGGGAAGATGGGTGCAGAAAGAGGCAAGAGACATCAAGAAAGAAGCAACAGAGATGCAGAAAAGGGGAAGAGGGGTGAAGAAAGAGGCAAGAGTGGTGAAGAAAAAAGCAAGAGAGGTGCAGAAGGAAACAAGAGAAGTGCTGAAAGCTCCCTCAAATCCAGTAGAACTAGAAGAGGTTTTTACATATTTAGACAATGCTCGAATACCAGCGCTAACAGCTCAGGATGCAGCCCAATTGGAACGAAAGATATCGGCTGAGGATATCTGGTTGGCTTAGGCATATCTCCCCTTGGGCAAGGCTGCGGGTGAGGATCAGATCCCGATAGAATTTTACAAAGTCTTTAAAAATATCCTAACTCCATTGTTTGTTAAAGTCATTCGTGAAATAGGGAATTAGGTGCGGTACCACCCTCGTGGGACAATACAAATATGGTTTTCTTTCTAAAGAAGAAGAAGCCACCAGCTGTCTGCTGATCGTACCGACCGATTTAACTTATCAATGCTGATGCCAAATTGTTTGCAAAGATTCTGGCTAATCGCCTCTCTCCATTAATGGGGAAATTGGTCTCAGGGCAACAGCATGGTTTTATTAAGGGAAGAGATACATCGACCCATATTAATACTGCTATCATGACATTTGATCTGGCTGAACAAATTAATATCAAATTAGGAATGATACTTTTGGACGCAGAGAAAGCGTTCGATCGGGTGGCATGGGACTATCTCTGGCCTACTCTCTGAAATGGGAGTTTCTGATCGGTTTTTGATATGGGTAAAGCGCTCTATCGCTCCCCCAGGCTAAATTAAGCTATGCAGGTCTACAGTCCAGGGTTTTTGGATTAACAGGGGTACACGACAGGGGTGCCCTCTATCTCCCCCTGCTGTTTGCTTTATATCTAGAGCCTTTTATTCGAACACTGGTGATGAATGAAGGTATTCAGCCATTATCTCATGGACTCAATGACCTAAAACTTAACGCCTATGCGGACGATATCGCAATTTTCTCGACGGATCCAGCCCGGTCTTTAGAACTAATTACTCAAGAGGCTGATAGATTTGGTATCTTCTCCGGTTATAAATTGAATATCGATAAGACTCAGATCTTACTGAATTACAAACAAGATATCCCTATAATGGGAAATTGCCCAGAAGCCACATATCTTGGCGTCTGTATGACCCCTCAGATCCAAAACATTATTAAATTAAATTATGAAGCATTGTTGACTGAGACTGCTAGGAAACTCAAGAACTGGCATAGGCTTCCTATTACTGTTATTGGATGATGTAATATCATTAAAATGACAATTCTTCCTAAGTTTCTTTATTTATTCAGGTCCATTCCTCTGAAACAGCTGAACCTGTTTTTTAAGAAACTAGACGGGATAGTAGGCAGCTTCATTTGGGGATATAGGCGTGCGCTTCGGGCTATCAAGTTCTTAAAATATCCATTTAAACAAGGCGGTCTTGCACTTCCCGATTTCAAATTGTACTATTGGGCTTCTTTTACAAGCAGATTTCGGAGTCTCCTCTCTAACAAAGACCAAGATTTTAGCCATAAACTTTTGCTAAACCAGGACAGATGTAGGTTTCTTTACCGAATACATGATCCTAACTACTTCAAGAGGGTACGATTCAAGACACTGAGGGGTTTAGCTACTGTTTGGCGAGAAATTGCCATTACGTACTCTCTACCGACTTATTTTATTAAATTTCCGCTGTGGGATAATCCACTACTTCCAGATATATTTCAGGATAGTATCGCTAAACAGTGGGCCAGACTTGGGGTAGACAAACTAGCGGTTCTCTACGATGGTGATGGCTTTCGTACCTTCCAAGATTTGAAAGACTCTTTTCTTATACCACGTCAACACTACTATAAGTATTTTCAATTTAGGGATTATTTTGTAAGATCACAAGGACTCAAGATGTTGGAACCTCATCAATTATTGACTTTTCTTCATGAACCCTGTCAGGGAAAAATAATCTGCGCTGCGTACGGAATATTTAGCCAGGAAAGACCGGACTCTCTTCGCCTTTTAGCTGGGAAATGGAGTGTAATTCTTGCTGAGGAAATATCTGTTGCAACTTTAGAGGCTGCACTCTCTACAGTTAAAGACGCAGTATGGTCTAACAATCTAAGACTCCAGCAATTTAAAACTATATGCATGTTGTATTATACACCTGATAGGGTTGCTAGGTGGGGACAAACAACGACTTTGTACTTAAGTAATAGGATGAATTGTCATAAATGTGGGGAATATGGCGTTAATATTGCCCATATGTTTGCTATGTGCCCTATATTAGTGGCCTTCTGGCAGGAGGTCATGTCTGTTTTAAGAATTCGCCTTGGATTGGATGTGGCCCTCACCATTAGGGAGATAATGATGGGGTACAGTGATAATCCTAATCGAGCAAAGGGGATACTAATAGCTAATGTGATAGTTACTGCTAGACTGGCCATTGCCCGTGCATGGATCTCTCCAAAGTCGTGCACTGTAATGGAGTGGTGGAGCATCTTTACTGAAATCTTTGAACGATAAAAAGCTCTGGCTAAGATTAGAGGTCTTAAGGCATTACAGAAATGTAATGCTATTTGGCACGGTATGAATTAGGACTAATTTATTAAATACTCCTTTATTTGTTTTCACTGTCTATTACATACCCTTTGATTTCTCTCATTATTCTCTCTTCTTTTCTTTTTTGTATTAATTTTCCCTCGAAAATGAAATGTAAATGAAAAAGAATGTAATAAGGTATCTTTTGTTTGTATCTCTTCTGAATGTCTCCTTTGCAAATAAATAAATAAAAAAAAAAAAGAAGTGCAGAAAGAAGCAACAGAGGTGCAGAAAGAGGCAAGAGGGGTGCAGAAAGAGGGAAGAGGGGTGTAGAAAGAGGCACGAGGGGTGCAGAAAGAAGCAAGAGAAGTGCAGAAAGAAGCAACAGAGATGTAGAAAGGGGGAAGAGTGATGGAGAAAGATGCAAGAGGAAAGCAGAAAGAAGCAAGAGAGGTGCAGAAAAAACAAAAGAAGTGCAGAAAGAAGGAACAGAGGTACAGAAATAGGCAAGAGGGGTGCAGAAAGAGGGATGCAGAAAGAGACACAAGGGGTGCAGAAAGAAGCAAGAGAGGTGCAGAAAGAAGCAAGAGAAAGTAAGAAAGAAGCAACAGAGATGCAGAAAGGGGGAAGATGGGTGGAGAAAAAGGCAAGAGGGGTGCAGAAAGAAGCAAGAGAGGTGCAGAAAGAAAAAAAAGAAGTGCAGGAAGAAGGAACAGAGGTGCAGAAAGAGGCAAGAGGGGTGCAAAAAGAGGAATGAGGGGAGTAGAAAGAAGCAAGAGAGGTGCAGAAAGAGGGAAGGGGGTGCAGAAAGAGGCAAGAGAAGTGCAGAAAGAAGCAAGAGAAAGTCAGAAAGAAGCAACAGATGTAGAAAAGGGGAAGAGGGGTGGAGAAAGATGCAAGAGGGAAGCAGAAAAAAGCAAGAGAGGTGCAGGAAGAAACAAAAGAAGTGCAGAAAGAAGGAACAGAGGTGCAGAAAGAGGCAAGAGGAGTGCAGAAAGAGGCAATAGGGGTGCTGAACCAAGCAAGAGAGGTACAGAAGGAAGCAACAGAGATGTAGAAAGAGGTAAGAGGGATGGAGAAAGAGACACGAGGGGTGCAGAGAGAAGCAAGAGAGGTGCAGAAAGAAAAAAATTGCAGGAAGAAGGAACAGAGGTGCAGAGAGAGGCAAGAGGGTTGCAGAAAGAGGGAATAGGGGTGCAAAAAGAAGCAAGAGAGGTGCAGAAAGAAGCAAGGGAAGTGCAGAAAGAAGCAACAGAGGTGCAAAAAGAGGCATGGGGTGCAGAAAGAAGCAAGAGAAGTACAGAAAGTAGCAACAGAGGTGCAGAAAGAGGGAAGAGGGGTGCAGAAAGAGGCAAAAGAAGTGCAGAAAGAAGCAACAGAGATGCAGAAAGGGGGAAGAGGGTGGAGAAAAAGGCAAGAGGGCAGGAGAAAGAAGCAAGAGAGGTTTAGGAAGAAACAAAAGAAGTGCAGAAAGAAGGAACAGAGGTGAAGTAAGAGGCAAGAGTTGTGCAGAAAGAAGGAAGAAGGGTGCAGAAAGAGGCACAAGGGGTGCAGAAAGAAGCAAGGGAGGTGTAGAGGCAAGCAAGAGAAAGTCAGAAAGAAGCAACAGAGGTGCAGAAAGAGGGAAGAGGGGTGGAGAAAGAGGCAAGAGGGACGCAGAAAGAAGCAAGAGAGGTGACGAAAGAAAAAAAAGAACTGCAGAAAGAAGGAACAGAGGTGCAGAAAGAGGTAGGGGGTGCAGAAAGAGGGAAAAGAGGTACAGAAAGAGGGAAGAGAAGTGCACAGAGAGGGAAGAAGGGTGCACAAAGAGGCAAGAGGGGTACAGAAAGAAGCAAGAGAGGTGCAGAAAGAAGCAAGAGAAGTATAGAAAGAAGCAACAGAGGTGCAGAAAGAAGGTAGATGAGTGCAAAAAGACGCAAGAGAAGTCAAGAAAGAAGCAACAGAGATGCAGAAATGGGGAAGAGAGGTGCAGGAAGAAACAAGAGAAGTGTAGGAAAAAGCAACAGAGGTGCAGAAAGAAACAAGAGAAGTGTAGAAAGAAGCAACAGAGGTGCAGAAAGAGGCAAGAGGGGTGCAGAAAGAGGAAAGAGGGGTGCAGAAAGAGGCACGAGGGGTGCAGAAAGAAGCAAGAGAGGTGCAGAAAGAAGCAACAGAGATGCAGAAAGGAGTAAGAGGGGTGGAGAAAGAGGCAAGAGGGGTGCAGAAAGAAAATAAAGAAGTGCAGGAAGAAGGAACAGTGGTGCAGAGAGAGGCAAGAGGGGTACAGAAAGAAGGAAGAGGGGTGCAAAAAGAGGCATGAGGTGTGCAGAAAGAAGCAAGGGAGGTGCAGAAAGAAGCAAGATAATTGCAGAAAGAAGCAACAGAGGTGCAGAAAGAGGGAAGAGGGGTGAAGAAAGAGGCAAGAGAAGTGCAGAAAGAAGCAACAGAGATGTAGAAAGGGGGAAGAGTGATGGAGAAAGATGCAAGAGGGAAGCAGAAAGAAGCAAGAGAGGTGCAATAAGAAACAAAAGAAGTGCAGAAAGAAGGAACAGAGGTGCAGAAAGAGGCACAAGGGGTACAGAAAGAAGCAAGAGAGGTGCAGAAAGAAACAAGAGAAAGGCAGATAGAAGCAGCAGAAGTGCAGAAAGAGGGAAGAAGGGTGGAGAAAGAGGCATGAGAAGTCCAGAAAGAAGCAACAGAGATGCAGAAAGGGGGAAGTGGGGTGGAGAAAGTGGCAAGAGGGGTGCAGAAAGCAGCAGGAGAGGTGCAGAAAGAAACAAAAGAAGTGCAGAAAGAAGGGATAGAGGTGCAGAAAGAGGGAAGGGGAGTGCAGCAAGAGGGAATAGTGGTATGAAAGAGGCTCAAGGGGTGAAGAAAGAAGCAAGAGAGGTGCAGAAAGAAGCAACATATGTTCAAAAAGAGGGAAGAGGGGTAGAGAAAAAGACAAGAGAAGTGCAGAAAGAAGGAACAGAGATGCAGAAAGGGGTAAGCGGGGTGGAGAAAGAGGCAAGTAGGGTGCAGAAAGAAGCAAGAGATCTGCAGAAAGAAAAAAAAAAGTGCAGAAAGAAGGAACAGAGAGGCAGAAAGAGGCTGGGAGGTACAGAAAGAGGGAAGAGAGATGCAGAAAGAGCAAGAGAGGTGCAGAAAGAGGGAAGAAGGGTGCAGAAAGAGGCAAGAGGGATGCAGAAAGAAGCAAGAGAGGTGTAGAAAGAAGCAAGAGAAGTGCAGAAAGAAGCAACAGAGGTGCAGAAAGAGGCTAGAGAAATACAGAAAGAAGAAAAAAGGCGCAGAAAGAGGCAGAGGGTGCAGAAAGAGGGAAGAGAGGTGGAGAAAGAGGCAATTGAGGTGCACAAAGAAGGAAAAACGGTGCAGAAAGAGGCAAGGGGGTATAGAAACAGGCAGGGGAGGTGCAGAAAGAAGGAACAGGGTGTAGATAGAAGCAAGAGAGGTGTAGAAAGAAGCAAGAGAAGTGCAGAAAGAAGCAACAGAGGTGCAGAAAGAGTCAAGAGAGGTGAGGAAAGAGGCAAGAGAAGTACAGAAAGAAGCAACAGAGGTGCAGAAAGAGGCAAGAGAAGTGCAGAAAGAGGCAAGAGAGGTGCAGAAACCAGCAGGGGAGGTGCAGAAAGAGGGAACAGGTGTGCAGAAAGAGGCAAGAGAGGTGCAGAAAGAAAAAAAGAAGTGCAGGAAGAAGGAACAGAGGTGCAGAGAGAGGCAAGAGAGGTGCAGAAAGAGGGAAGAGGGGTGCAAAAAGAGGCACAAGGGGTGTAGATAGAAGCAAGAGAGGTGCAGAAAGAAGCAATAGAGGTGCAGAAAGAGGAAAGAGGGGTGCAGAAAGAGGCAAGAGAAGTGCAGAAAGAAGCAACAGAGATGCAGAATGGGGGAAGAGGGGTGGAGAAAGATGCAAGAGGGAAGCTGAAGGAAGGAAGAGAGGTACAGAAAGAAACAAAAGAAGTGCAGAAAGAAGGAACAGAGCTGCAGAAAGAGGCAAGAGGGGTGCAGAAAGAGGGAAGAGGGGTGCAGAAAGAGGTACAAGGGGTGAAGAAAGAAGCAAGAGAGGTGCAGAAAGAAGCAAGATAAAGGCAGAAAGAAGCAAAAGAGGTGCAGAAAGAGGGAAGAGGGGTGGAGAAAGATGCAAGATAAGTCCAGAAAGAAGCAACAGAGATGCAGAAAGGGGAAAGTGTGGTAGAGAAAGAGGCAAAAGGGACACAGAAAGAAGCAAGAGAGGTGCAGAAAGAAACAAAAGAAGTGCAGGAAGAAGGAGCAGAGGTGAAGAAAGAGACAAAAGGGGTGCAGAGAAAGGGAAGAGGAGTGCAGAAAGAGGGAAGAGAGGTGCAGAAAGAGGGATGAGGGGTGGCAAAAAGACAAGAGAATTGCAGAAAGAAGCAACAGAGATGAAGAAAGAGGGATGAGGGGTGGAGAAAAAGACAAGAGAAGTGCAGAAAGAAGCAACAGAGATGCAAAAAGTGGGAACAGGGGTGGAGAAAGTGGCAAGAGGGGTGCAGAAAGAAGCAGGAGAGGTGCAGGAAGAAACAAAAGAAGTGCAGAAAGAAGGGATAGAGGTGCAGAAAGAGGGAAGAGGGGTATGAAAGAGGCTCAAGGGGTAAAGAAAGAAGCAAGAGAGGTGCAGAAAGAAGCAACAGATGTTCAAAAAGAGGGAAGAGGGTAGAGAAAAACACAAGAGAAGTGCAGAAAGAAGGAACAGAGATGCAGAAAGGGGTAAGCGGGGTGGAGAAAGAGGCAAGTAGGGTGCAGAAAGAAGCAAGAGAGATGCAGACAGGTGGAAGAGGGGTAGAGAAAGATGCAAGAGGGAAGCTGAAGGAAGGAAGAGAGGTACAGAAAGAAACAAAAGAAGTGCAGAAAGAAGGAACAGAGGCACAGAAAGAGGCAAGAGGGGTGCAGAAAGAGGGAAGAGGGGTGCAGAAAGAGGCACAAGGGGTGCAGAAAGAAGCAAGAGAGGTGCAGAAAGAAGCAAGATAAAGGCAGAAAGAAACAACAGAGGTGCAGAAGGAGGGAAGAGGGGTGGAGAAAGATGCAAGAGCAGTCCAGAAAAAAGCAACAGAGATGCAGAAAGGGGAAAGTGTGGTAGAGAAAGAGGCAAGAGCGACACAGAAAGAAGCAAGAGAGGTGCAGAAAGAAACAAAAGAAGTGCAGGAAGAAGGAGCAGAGGTGAAGAAAGAGGCAAAAGGGGTGCAGAGAAAGGGAAGAGGGGGCAGAAAGAGGGAAGAGGGGTGTGAAAGAGGCACAAGGGGTGCAGAAAGAAGCAAGAGAGGTACAGAAACAAGCAACAGAGGTGCATAAAGAAGGAAGAGGGGTGGAGAAAGAGACAAGAGAAGTGTGAAAATAAGGAACAGAGATGCAGAAAGGGGTAAGTGGGGTGGAGAAAGAGGCAAGAGGGGTACAGAAAGAGGGAAGAGGGGTGCAAAAAGAGGCCCGAGGGGTGCAGAAAGAAGCAAAAGAGGTGCAGAAAGAAGCAAGAGAAGTGCAGAAAGAACCAACAGAGGTGCAGAAAGAGGCAAGAGGGGTGCAGAAAGAGGCAAGAGAGGTGCAGAAACAGGCAGGGGAGGTGCAGAAACAGGCAGGGGAGGTGCAGAAAGAGGCATGAGAGGTGCAGAAAGAGGGAAGAAGGGTTCAGAAAGAGTCAAGAGGGGTGCTGAAAGAACCAAGAGCGGTGCAGAAAGAAACAAAAGAAGTGTGGAAAGAAGGAACAAAGGTGCAGAAAGAGGCAAGAGGGGTGCAGAAAGAGGCACGAGGGGTGCAGAAAGAAGCAAGAGAGGTGCAGAAAGAGGGATGAGGGGTGGCGAAAAAGACAAGAGAATTGCAGAAAGAAGCAACAGAGATGAAGAAAGAGGGATGAGGGGTGGAGAAAAAGACAAGAGAAGTACAGAAAGAAGCAACAGAGATGCAAAAAGTGGGAACAGGGGTGGAGAAAGTGGCAAGAGGGGTGCATAAAGAAGCAGGAGAGGTGCAGAAAGAAACAAATGAAGTGCAGAAAGAAGGAATAGAGGTGCAGAAAGAGGGAAGAGGAGTGCAGCAAGAGGGAAGAGGGGTGTGAAAGAGGCTCAAGGGGTGAAGAAAGAAGCAAGAGAGGTGCAGAAAGAAGCAACAGATGTTCAAAAAGAGGGAAGAGGGGTAGAGAAAAAGACAAGAGAAGTGCAGAAAGAAGGAACAGAGATGCAGAAAGGGGTAAGCGGGGTGGAGAAAGAGGCAAGTAGGGTGCAGAAAGAAGCAAGAGAGCTGCAGAAAGAAATAAAAGAAGTGCAGAAAGAAGGAACAGAGATGCAGAAAGAGGTAGGGAGGTGCAGAAAGAGGGAAGAGAGATGCATAAAGAGCAAGAGAGGTGCACAAAGAGGGAAGAAGGGTGCAGAAAGAGGCAAGAAGGGTGCAGAGAGAAGCAAGAGAGGTGTTGAAAGAATCAAGAGAAGTGCAGAAAGAAGCGACAGAGGTGCAGAAAGAGGCAAGAGAGGTGAGGAAAGAGGCAAGAGAAGCACAGAAAGAAGCAACAGAGGTGCATAAAGAGGCAGGAGAAGTGCAGAAACAGGCAATAGAGGTGCAGAAACAGGCAGGAGAGGTGCAGAAAGAGGGAACAGGGGTGCAGAAAGAGGCAAGAGAAGTGCAGAAAGAAAAAAAAGAAGTGCAAGAAGAAGGAACAGAGGTGCAGAGAGAGGCAAGGGGGGTGCAGAAAGAAGGAAGAGGGGTGCAAAAAGAGGCACGAGAGGTGCAGAAAGAAGCAAGGGGGGTGCAGAAAGAAGCAAGAGAATTTCAGTAAAAAGCAACAGAGGTGCAGAAAGAGTAGAGGAGGGGTGCAGAAAGAGGCAAAAGAAGTGCAGAAAGAAGCAACAGAGATGTGGAAAGGGGAAGAGTGATGGAGAAAGATGTAAGAGGGAAGCAGAAAAAAGCAAGAGAGGTGCAGAGAGAAACAAAAGAAGTGCAGAAAGAAACAACAGAGGTGCAGAAAGAGGCAAGAGGGGTACAGAAAGAGGCAAGAGAAGTGCAGAAAGAAGAAAAAAGGTGCAGAAAGAGGCAGAGGGTGCAGAAAGAGGGAAGAGAGGTGGAAAAAGAAGCAAGAGAGGTGCACAAAGAAGGAAGAAGGGTGCAGAAAGAGGCAAGAGGGGTGCATAAAGAAGCAAGAGAGGTGTAGAAAGAATCAAGAGAAGTGCAGAAAGAAGTGACAGAGGTGCACAAAGAGGCAGGAGAAGTGCAGAAACAGGCAAGAGAGGTGCAGAAACAGGCAGGGGAGGTGCAGAAAGAGGGAACAGGGGTGCAGAAAGAGGCAAGAGAAGTGCAGAAAGAAACAATAGAAGTACAGAAAGAAGCAACAGAGGTGCAGAAAGAGGCAAGATGGGTGCAGAAAGAGGGCAGAGGGGTGTGAAAGAGGCACGAGCGATGCAGAAAGAAGCAAGAGAGGTGCAGAAAGAAGCAACAGAGGTGTAGAAAGAGGGAAGAGGGATAGAGAATGAGACAGGAAAAGTGCAGAAAGAAGGAACAGAGATGCAGAATGGGTTAAGAGGGCTGGGGAAGGAGGCAAGAGGGGGCAGAAAGAAGGAAGAGGGGTGCAAAAAGAGGTACGAGGGTGCAGAAAGAAGCAAGAGAGGTGCAGAAAGAAGCAAGAGAAGTGCAGAAAGAAGCAACAGAGGTGCAGAAAGAGGCAAGAGGGGTGCAGAAAGAGGGAAGAGTGGTGCAGAAATAGGCACGTGGGGCGCAGAAAGAAGCAAGAGAGGTGCAGAAAGAAGCAAGAGAAGTGCAGAAAGAAGCAACAGAGATGCAGAAAGGGGAAGAGGGGTGGAGAAAGAGGAAATAGATGAGCAGAAAGAAGCAAGAAGGAAACAAAAGAAGTGCAGGAAGAAGGAACAGAGGGGCAGAGAGAGGCATGAGGGGTGCAGAAAGAGGGAAGAGGGGTGCAAAAAGAGGCACGAGGGGTGTAGTTAGAAGCAAGAGAGGTGCAGAAAGAAGCTATAGAAGTGCAGAAAGAAGCAACAGAGGGGCAGATAGAGGGGAGAGGGGTGCAGAAAGAGGCAAGAGAAGTGCAGAAAGAAGCAACAGAGATGCAGAAAGGGGGAAGAGGGGTGGAGAAAGATGCAAGAGGGAAGCTGAAGGAAGGAAGAGAGGTGCAGAAAGAAAGAAAATATGTGCAGAAAGAAGGAGCAGAGGTGCAGAAAGAGGCAAGAGGGGTGCAGATAGAGGGAAGAGGGGTGCAGAAAGAGGCACAAGGGGTGCAGAAAGAAGCAAGAGAGGTGCAGAAAGAAGCAAGAGAAAGGCAGAAAGAAGCAATAGAGATACAGAAAGAGGGAAGTGGGGTGGAGGAAGAGGCAAGAGGGACACAGAAAGAAGCAAGAGAGGTGCAGAAAGAAACAAAAGAAGTGCAGAAAGAAGAAGCAGAGGTGACGAAAGAGGCAAAAGGGGTGCAGAAAAAGGGAAGAGGAGTGCAGAAAGAGGGAAGAGGGGTTTGAAAGAGGCACGAGGGGTGAAGAAAGAAGCAAGAGAGTTGCAGAAAGAAGCAACAGAGGTGCAGAAAGAGGGAAGAGGGGTGGAGAAAGAGACAAGAGAAGTGCAGAAAGAATTAACAGAGATGCAGAAAGGGGTAAGAGGGGTGGAGAAAGGGGTAAGATGGGTGGAGAAAGAGGCAAGAGGGGTGCAGAAAGAGGGAAGGGGGTGCAAAATGAGGCACGAGGGGTGCAGAAAGAAGCAAGAGAGGTGCAGAAAGAAACAAAAGGAGTACAGAAAGAAGCAACAGAGGTGCAGAAAGAGGCAAGATGGGTGCAGAAAGAGGCAAGAGAAGTGCATAAAGAAGCAACATAGATGCAGAAAGGGGGAAAAGGGGTGGAGAAAGAGGCAAGAGGGGTGCAGGAAGAAGCAAGAGCGGTGCAGAAAGAAACAAAAGAAGTGCAGAAAGAAGGAACAGAGGTGCAGAAAGAGGCAAGAGGGGTGCAGAAAGAGGGAAGAGGGGTGCAGAAAAAGACAAGAGAATTGCAGAAAGAAGCAACAGAGATGCAGAAAGAGGGATGAGGGGTGGAGAAAAAGACAAGAGAATTGCAGAATGAAGCAACAGAGATGCATAAAGAGGGATGAGGGGTGAGGGGTGGAAAAAAAGACAAGAGAAGTGCAGAAAGAAGCAACAGAGATGCAAAAAAGGGGGAACAGGGGCGGAGAAAGTTTGAAGAGGGGTGCAGAAAGAAGCAGGAGAGGTGCAGAAAGAAACAAAAGAAGTGCTAAAGAAGGAACAGAGGTGCAGAAAGAGGGAAGGGGAGTGCAGCAAGAGGGAAGAGGGGTGTGAAAGAGGCACGAGGGGTGCAGAAAGAAGCAACATATTTTCAAAAAGAGGGAAGAGGGGTAGAGAAAAAGACAAGAGAAGTGCAGAAAGAAGGAACAGAGATGCAGAAAGGGGTAAGAGGGGTGGAGAAAGAGGCAAGTAGGGTGCAGAAAGAAGCAAGAGGGGTGCAGAAAGAAACAAAAGAAGTGCAGAAAGAAGGAACAGAGATGCAGAAAGAGGCAGGGGGTGCAGAAAGAGGGAAGAAAGATGCAGAAAGAGCAGGAGAGGTGCAGAAAGAGGCAAAAGGGGTCCAGAAAGAGGCAAGAGAAGTGCAGAAAGAAGCAACAGAGGTGCAGAAAGAGGCAAGAGAAGTGCAGAAAGAGGCAAGACAGGTGCAGAAACAGGCAGGAGAGGTGCAGAAAGAGGGAGCAGAGCTACAGAAAGAGCTAAGAGAGGTGCAGAAAGATGGAAGAAGGGTGGAGAAAGAGGCAAGAGAAGTGCAGAAATATGGAACAGGAGTGCAGAAAGAGGCAACAGAGATGCAGAAAGGGGGAAGAGGGGTGGAGAAATAGGCAAGAGTGGTGCAGAAAGAAGCAAGAGAGGTGCAGAAAGAAATTAAAAAGTGCAGAAAGAAGAAAAGAGGTGGAGAAAGAGGCAGAGGGGTACAGAAAGAAGCAAGAGAGGTGTAGAAAGAAGCAAGAGAAGTGCAGAAAGAAGCAACAGAGGTGCAGATTGGCAAGAGAGGTGAGGAAAGAGGCAAGAGAAGTACAGAAAGAAGCAACAGAGGCACAGAAAGAGGCAAGAGAAGTGCAGAAAGAGGCAAGAGAGGTGCAGAAACAGGCAGGAGAGGTGCAGAAAGAGGGAACAGGGGTGCGGAAAGAGGCAAGAGAGGTGCAGAAAGAGGGAAGAAGGGTGCAGAAAGAGGCAAGAGGGGTGCTGAAAGAAGCAAGAGAGGTGCATAAATAAACAAAAGAAGTGCAGAAAGATGGAATAGAGGTACACAAAGAGGCAAGAGGGGTGCAGAAAGTGGCAAGAGAGGTGCAGAAAGAGGCAGGAGAGGTGCAGAAAGAGGGAAGAAGGGTGCAGAAAGAGGCAAGAAGGGTGCAGAAAGAAGCAAGTGAAGTGCAGAAAGAGGGAAGAGAGGTGCAGAAAGTGAAAGATTTGCAGAAAGAGGCAAGAAAAGTGTGGAAAAAGAAAGAAAGGTGCAGAAAGAAGCAACAGAAATGCAGAAAGAGGCAAGAGAGGTGCAGAAAGAAGCAAGAATGGTTTGCACACCATTAGTACCAATTTAACACCCACATTTAGCAATAAATAACAGGTGACCATTCTAGGTTTGCAAAGGGCCTTCCACCACGCTGTAGCACTTGTCGCTGCATTTTTGGTAACGTTTGAGGCGTTTGAGCTAGAAACAAGGTTTTTTTTGTTCATCTCTGCAGATTATGCAGCAGATGATGGATTATGTGGCAAATGCAGAAAATGTATAACGAAAGTCGGTGCAGCCAAACAGTTGCATAGTTCCAGTGGCCCTGCTCATACCTCTGACTAGGTCCAGAAGTGCTCCTCAGTGGTTCCTTCTTTTTTTTGTCTCATTGAGTTTATAGTTTAGCTTCTATGGAAACTAGGAAGACTAAATCTGAGGTTACCACTCCACAACACAGATTACCATACCACATAATTACTCTCCATAACACATAATCCCACTCTATATAATTCCTATCCTCTAAATATCACATACTTTCTATCCACATAATTTCACTGCTCAACATACCACATAATTTCACTACACACAACGTACATCCACTCCACTCCAAAAAACATTAGTAAAAAACTTTTACATTTACAACTCCAATAGCTCTAACTCTCGCAAATGCAAAACCTATTACATTGCAAATGCTTCATTAACTAGTAGTCGCGTTTGCAGAGTGGTGGAGAAAGGATGCTGAACCTCTGACCAGCGCTCAGGAATTCCGTTGCGTAGGACTTACAGGAGGTACCAGGAGAGCTTCTTGGCCCCCAGAGTCCCTCAGGAGTAAAAAAAGTGGACTTCATCCCCTAACCAGTAGTGTGCCAGGAGGCGCGTTTGCAGGGTGGTGGAGAAAGGGGGCGAGGCCTCCGAAGACCTCTTACCACTATCCCACTGTGTGGGACTTACTGGATGTAAGAGGAGGGGTAGTTGGCCCCCAAGGACATCTTTGGGGGCCAACTAGCCCTCCTATTACCTCCGGTAAGTCGCACACAGCAGGATTGCTAAGTTCTCATAGCAGGCCACGCCCCCTTTGCCCACCACTCTGCAAACGCGCCTCCTGGCGTGCTCTTGGATGGGGAGTGAAGTCCTCTTCGCTGCTGGGGGTCCTTAGGGGCCAACAAGCCTACCTGTTACCTCCAGTAAGCCCCACACAGTGGGATTGCTGAGAGGTGGACACAAGCCACGGCCCCTTTCTCCACCACTCTGCAAACGCACTTCCTGGCACACTCTTGGTTGGGGGATGAGGGACCCTCAGGATTCAAGGGGACCTAATCCCCCAACTTAGAACGCGTCAGGAGGTGCGTTTGCAGAGTGGTGCAGGGAGGGGGCGGGGCCTCCAGCAAGATGCCGGCTTTTCTTCTTTTTTTTTTATTAGAAGGGGGCTGTGTGGCCCCTTCTTTTAATATTTTGTGGGCCCTGTGGACCTCATCCCCCAGAGCCTGACCGTTTAAAAAAAAAAAATTTAAAACAGGAAGGGGGCCGCACGGCCCCCCTCCTGAGGCCGATTTTGGCCCCGGGGACCCCATCCCCGGGGCCTGGCCAGCCTTTATTTATTTTTTAATTTTAGAGGGGGGCCGTGTGGCCCCCCTCCTGAGGCCAATTATGGCCCCTGGGACCACATCCCCTGGGGCGGCCTTCTGTTTTAAAAAAAATAAAAAATAAAAAAATTAAAAGAGAGGGGGCTGAGTGGCCTCCCTACCGGGCCACTTCTGGCCCCAGGGACCCCATCCCCCGGGGCAGGCCCTCACGTTGGGGACCGCGGAGGGAGCCCCAATGCCCCCACGGTCCCTGCCAGCTCCCCACCTCCTGCGGGAGCCGGCATTGCTTTTGGACAAGGGGAGCTGCTGACATGCAGCTCCCCTTGTCCAAAAGCAATTCTGCTTTGCTTCGTGGAAGCGAGAGCAGGTTTCCTGCTCTTGCTTCCACAAAGCAAAGCAGTGCTTGCAATGACAGGGCGTGAGCCATGCTCCAGCCCTGCCATAGCAAACTGCAATGTCCCAGGGGTGGTCACCCTGGGACAATGCTGCAGCCGGCCCTGGGGGGTGGTGGTCCCCAGGGCCAAGGAGGGCTCCAGGAGGGGGGCCGCATGGCCCCCCTCCATCTTATTTAAAGCCCCGGGGAGATGGTGGTCCCCGGGGCCGGGTGTCCGCAATGGACCCTCGCATTTAAATAATTAGTGCCCCGGGGAGGTGGTGGTCCCCAGGGCTGTGGGGGCCTGCATGGCCCCTGCATATATTATGCGCATTGCCCCCAGGACCTGGCCCACCCGGGGGCTCATTAAAACAAAGTGTGGGAGCTCACGCTTCGTTTTTTTTTCCAGTGGGATTCACGAATCCTGCTGAAATATTTTTTTTTTAAAATGCTTTTTTTAGCCCTAACGGTCCCTCTGGGACCCCCTGAGCAGGCCTAGGGGGTCAGGGTGTTTCTACTCTGCCCCCTTTTCTTTTTTTTAACCTTTTTTCTGGTGACTTGGTTCAACCGAGTCACAAGATGGCTGCCAACACTTCTTAGTTTGAAGTGTTGGCAGCCAATCAGAACGAAGCTCGTGATCTGGAGGGTTCAGCCAATCAGATCTCACAATCCTGAAATATCGATATCTGTAAATGTTTAAATTTCTCAAAAACTACTGAACGGATTTACACTATTTAAAGCAAAGAGTGCACTGTAGACCAAGACCTACCTCTCTGCAAAATTTGGTGTAATTCCGTTCAGCAGTTCGGGCTGAAGCCGCAACAAAAGTTCCTATGGAAATTAACATGGAGAAAATGTGTTTTGGGACCCCCCTTTTTTGTCGGCCCCAGCTTGACGAATCACCCCGAAACTTTTAAGACAGGAGCTGACCGGAGCACCCCATTTGTTTTGAAAACTTCGCGAAGATTCGTCAAACGGCGCCAAAGATATTGGCAAATCAAAAAACGCTTTTCCTATGGAAGCTAGGTCCTAACTATAACTACCTACTGGCGACCGCCAGTAGGTAATATGTATATATATATATATATATATATATATATATATATATATATATATATATATATATATATATATATATTACACAAGGTATTCAATTTCATGAAAACAGATAATAGTGCAGCTTGACAAAATAGCCACTAGGTGGCAGTAAAACTGCAGAAATAATACAAGATTGACTTTGTGACCGTACTACATTATTATTAACCGGATGGATGTATTAATTATCTATTTGCCAGCCTGGCTTCGCTCAGACAAAATCACTGTAATCGTTGGAAGCTGTACTGTGTATCATCCATGACTCTGCGAGGTCACCAACGATGACTGTGCCCTACATAAATATGTATAACACTAATTAAAAGTTATAAGATTAATTACAGACCTTCGGGCGGGAGGGATCTGGATTCTGGCCTGCTAGAACTCTAGCTGCACTCTGCTGCTTTTCTTTATTTTTCTTTCTTCAATGAAAGCTGGCATTCCAGGGCACTTCCAGAAAAAGCTTTGCTCCATCCATCCGAGCCTGAGCAGCTCTTCTTGAATGACGGGAGCGCAGGGGCTTGCCTGACTGGGGCTTGGCCTGAAAGTCCAGGTAGAACACGCCCGCCACCAACCACAACCTGTAATTTATTTCACTTGATTTTGCCCCGGATCTTATCTGGAGGGTGTTCAGGCATCGGGAGGAAAACTAATGCCAGAGAAAGAATGCAGTTTTAAAGTGGTTTTGTGAGTCGGGTATCCCCCCCAATTAAAAAGGCTCCAATGGTTTTCTTGCACACATTCCCTGTCTCACATGGAACATGCAACACCTCTGCGAAACAAGTCCTTTTGCTGACGTCACTGGAGGCACCATCATGCCAGACCCACTACATTACTATTAAACACTAAACAGCTGTCAGAGGAGCCTTTCGACTTTTTACTGCTTGGACATCATTAGCCCGACAGTCCATGTGACTCACTGTGGGAAGTGTATTCTTGCACTGCACTGCATTGCAATTGCACTTATGCTCCTGATGAAGCAGCCCGTACCAGCTTAGCCACAGGCACAGAGCCCCTCTGAGATTATACTCAAAGGGGCAGATTTACAAGAAACTGATGCATCTCTGCATCATAGCAGAGATGCATCACTTTACTTGCACCATGGCGCAAGGATTGACAGATGCATCACGCATTGCTGGAGTCGTGTCGCAAGCACAACGCAACTCCAGCAAGCTCAGGAAGGCCTATACCTATTGTGCTGTGTCACTCCTTACGCCTGCTTCAAGCAGGCGTAGGGTTTTGACGCAGTGGCGTCGTAGAAGTGGCGCAGTGAAATCTTGTAGATTTCACTGCGTCACTTTTATGAGGCTTTCCTGCATGGGAATGCCCATCCTGCATACATTTTACCTGACGCAGGTATAATGTGACGCAGGGCTTTACAACGTGACGCATCTCCCTAGATGCGTCACGTTATAAACGTGTCGCAACATGGCGCATTGTTTACACCGCCGCTGCGTCACAAAAGGGATGCAACGGCGGCACAAAAGTGTTGCAAGGGGCTGGTAAATCTGCCACAGAGTATTCCCAGTGGCGCAACTTGCATGCGTTCTACTATTCACGTAAGAGCCACAAATACTGGGCTGGCCCATGAGAACATATGCAAATGGGGATGCACTGCAGGCCCCACTGCAGCGACGATGACAAGGTCTCTATTCCCGGGGTGGGGTGGGAACCGAGATGCTTAGGGGAGGGGCAACGTAGGTGACGTGCTTCAGACATAGGTACAGGATAGGTGGCTTACTGCAGTGGTTAGCGGTGCAGCAGTACTACAGTATACTACACGTCTCCTTCAGCCACACCACGGAACTCCTCTGGACCGACCACCGCTGCATCCATTTCACCTTCCAGAAACCCACCACACACCACCGCACCCAACAGATCCCACGCCGCTGCTGGAGCAAAGTCACCGAAGACCAACTACGGGCAACCCTCGCTCTCAGCCCTCCCTCTGACCCATCCAACACCGACGACGCTGCCTGCAACCTCAGACGATGGATGGACGACTGTGCCAACACCCTCGCCCCGCTGAAAAAACTCACCTACAGTGACACCACCAAAAGAGCCAGCTGGTTCACCTCGGAACTCCTAGCTTCCAAGCGTACCTGCCGGAAACTAGAGAAGAAATGGCACAGTGATAAGACACCGGACAGCCACGCAGCCCACAAATACGCCATCCGCAACCACCACCACCTCATCAAGTCCGCCAAGAGAAACTCCTTCAAAGACCGCCTCGACAACAACGCACACAACAGCAAGGAGCTTTTCAACATCATGAAAGAACTCTCCAACCCCAGCTCCAACACCAACGACATCCCGCCGTCGCAACCCCTGTGCGATTCCCTCGCCACCTTCTTCCACCGCAAGATCGCCGACATCCACGACAGCTTCAACACCCAGACAGCCCCAACTAAGATCGATGCACCAGACCCGCCGCACACCATCGACCACGACCCCCTGCCAGCCTGGGCCAGCGTGAACATCGAGGACACCATCAAGACCATGAGCACAATACACTCCGGCTCCCCGTCAGACCCTTTCCCGCACCACATCTTCAACAAAGCCAGCAGCTCCATCGCACCCCACCTGTGCAACATCATCAATCTCTCCTTCGAGACCGCGACCTTCCCAGAGAGCTGGAAACACGCAGAGATCAACGCCCTACTCAAAAAACCCACGGCGGACCCGAGAGACCTCAAGAACTTCCGGCCCATCTCCCTGCTTCCGTTCCCAGCCAAGGTCATCGAGAAGATCGTCAACAAACAGCTAACCCGATACCTCGAAGAAAACAGCATCCTGGACCCATCCCAATCGGGGTTCCGCAGCAACCACAGCACTGAGACTGCCCTCATCACCGCCACCGACGACATCAGGATCCTGCTGGACAACGGTGAGACCGCAGCCCTCATCCTGCTGGACCTCTCCGCCGCCTTCGACACTGTCTGCCACCGCACTCTACGCGCACGCCTCCACGAAGCAGGGATCCGAGACAAGGCCCTGGAATGGGCCACCTCCTTCCTCGCCGGCAGAACCCAGAGAGTCCGCCTCCCACCATTCCGATCCGAAGCCTCCGAGATCATCTGCGGCGTACCCCAGGGATCGTCCCTCAGCCCAACACTGTTCAACATCTACATGGCCCCGCTCGCACGCATCGCCAGACAGCACGACCTCAACATAATCTCCTACGCCGACGACACTCAACTGATCCTCTCCCTCACCAAGGACCCCCTCGCCGCCAAATCCAACCTCCATGAAGGAATGAAGGCCGTCGCCGATTGGATGAAGATCAGCCGACTAAAACTGAACACGGAGAAGACAGAGGTCCTCATCCTCGGCTCCAACCCCTCAGCCTGGGACGACTCCTGGTGGCCAATGACGCTGGGAGCAGCCCCGACACCCACCGACCACGCACGCAACCTGGGAGTCATCCTCGACTCAACGCTCTCCATGGCCAAGCAAGTCAACGCAGTCTCATCCTCCTGCTTCAACACCCTCTGCATGCTTCGCAAGATCTACAGGTGGATCCCGAAAGACACAAGAAGAACAGTCACCCAGGCCCTCGTCAGCAGCAGACTTGACTATGGGAACGCCCTCTACGCGGGAGCCCCGGCCAAGCTCATCAAGCGACTGCAACGTATACAAAATGCCTCCGCACGCCTGATCCTCGATGTACCACGCCACAGCCACATCACCCCCACCTGAGGAACCTGCACTGGCTCCCCGTCGACAGGAGAATCTCCTTCAAACTCCTCATCCACGCACACAAGGCACTCCACAAGACTGGCCCAGCCTACCTCAACAGACGACTCCTCTTCTACGTCCCCAACCGCCAACTCCGCTCCGCCGACCTCTCCCTCGCCACCGTCCCTCGCATTCGAAGAACCACCACCGGCGGCAGATCCTTCTCCCACCTCGCCGCCAAGACCTGGAACACCCTTCCACTAAGCCTACGACAGACCCAAGACCTGCTGACCTTCAGGAGGCTACTCAAGACCTGGTTGTTCGACCAGTAGCAGCACCCCCTTTTTTTTTCCCCAGCGCCTTGAGACCCTCGCGGGTAAGTAGTGCGCTTTACAAATTCTGTGATTGATTGATTGATATACAGCCGTTTGTTGGTGTACTGTTATGGTGTGTACAGGATACTCGGCCAATCGGCGGAAGGTGGAGTTATTGCTGAACTCCTCGATCTAAACGGAGCATGGAGTAGCAAAACTCTGCACATTCCGCCAGCAGAGCGGAATTTACTGCACACCCTACCAATAATCCAACATTGCCATCTGAGTCATTATTGATAGATTAAACACAGACTTGGATCAGGCTTCCGTATCGAATGATCCTGTTGGTGTTGCTAGCTTAAGGGGGCGTTGTTGAGGTATTTATTCAGCAGTAGAGTTCTGAGATTCCTTTTGAAACAAATATAGGAAGGGTTGCAGTGGAGGTCTATGGGAAGTGAGTTCCAAATCAATGGAGCGTTGTCTGAGAACGAACGTTTCTGGGATTTTTTTTTCAGTTTGGGAGGGATGAGAAGGAGTGAATGGGAGCCTCCTAGAGCCTGAGTTCTACCCGCTCCCAATAGTTTATTTTATAAATATCCAGTGGCAAAGGCTTTGTGGGTGATACAGGCTCTCTTGAAAATGCCTCTTCTTTCTGATTGCCAAGTACAACACAACACATATTATGTAAATCCGCCGCTGAGACTCAAACCTGTGGTCTTTGTTTTACTTTCATTATCCAGTCTCTGTCACACTGGTACTTATTTATCTTCTATCAAGTGCTCTCTTGTACTTTCTCGTGTTTGCCTCTCTTCTGTCCCACAAACACTCACATGCTCTAGTGTTTGTTTCTTTTCTATAGTATGATCTTTCACACACTGTAGTATTTCTTCCTTTTCTGTAATTTAATATCTTGCACCCTCAGTGATGTAGGAGAGGAGGAGAATGCCCTGATTACTTACCGGTAATCCTTATTACTCTCAGACCTACTTGTGCTCGACCCAGCCCTTACAATGAGGTAATATCCTGTCAGAGACGGGAAACAAAACAGGAAGCACTTGCTGACCCCACCTACCCACCGGCTAAGGGCTATAATTGTCTAACCTTACCTTAGCACTTCCTGAAATACCAAGCACCACAAACTTCTGATATTGAGAGGGTGAGTTGAGGACGAGTAAGACTAAAAGTAATGAGGACTATTGGTAAGTAATCAGAGAATTACCTCTAAGTCCCTTGTCCTCCACCCAGTCCTTAGTAATTGGGCATACACCCCATGAAGATGAAGGACTATTGCGAAGGAAAGAAATTTCACATCCACAGCAGGTGTTGGTGGAACTCGCAAAGTTTCATTCCACGGAATTCCACAGAGTTACTTAAAAACTCTGCGAGATTCAGCAGAGTTCCACGAGTGGCGAAATTCAGTTTGTCTTGCAGCTTTTGCTGATTTTCAATGCTGGGGCTTGTCCCACGCTGTACAATCAGTGCAAATGGCACCACATAGTGTCCCAGAGAGTGCTGCTTCTTTCTGCCACTTGAGTAGATTTCTGCGAGCAGCAGGTTTCTAAACTCTCACCCGGAGGCAGTCTAGCACTTGATTTTCTCCCTCGTGCTCATCAACCACGTGGTGGTTGGTAGAGTTTTTCCCGGAAATCTGTGCTCCAAGTGGAGTGTAGAGTGGGCAAAACTCTGCGAACTCTGCCGGAGGAGCAGAGTTTACCACCCACCTTGAATCCACAGATGTCAAAGGTACAAAAGGAGGAGATTGGAGAACGTGAAGAACCAGAGAAAGATTCCAAGATGGAATAGAAGGTTTCGCAGTAGGTGAAATTATAGAACAACTATGAAACAACCTGGATACTAGAGGCTCAGAATTCAAAGAAAAGGAAACTGAGGGGCATATTTACAAGGATTTAACGCTGCCATAGCGTCAATTTTTTGATGCTATGGCGGCTTCTTTTTAATCACTGTATTTTCAAGTTGCTGCAAAGCCTCGTTAGCAACACTTTTATAGAGTTAGCAGCAATTTTTCACAGTGCCACTTCTGTTAGACTGACTTACCGAAAATGAGATGAAAGGTAGGCGCTCCCACGTAAAAACTCCCGCAAAACACACAACACAATATTTACAAGGATTTCCTTGTACGTTGTTAAAAAATAAAAACTGCAGCTAAGTCCCATTAGCGGCAGTTTTTTAACGCTAAGGGACACCTTCCTGCACAAAATCCATCAATTCAGGCGATTTCTTCTTTCTATGTGTGCTGCAGAATACAGCACACATAGAAAAATGAAAAAAGAGGAGAAATTAAAACATTTCTCCTTTTTGCACCTCCTTAATGCCACCCCTTGGGTGGCGTCAGATTCTGACGCATTCCCAGGTTTACGATTTCTCGTAAATCTCAGAATGCTTCAGATTCCATGGGTGTTGCGTGGGAACACCCACAGCAACACCCATGGAACGCCCCTTTCACGCATTTTTCTGCGTGAAATGGTCACATATTTACAAGGCGATGAAAAGCCACGTAAAGTGGCTTTACGTGTCCTTGTAAATATGCTTTGGCATACTGCACCACCGGAACGTCAAAAAAATGACGTTCCGCTGGCGCAGAGAGTGCCACTAGGGCCATATAAATGAGGCAATTGGATAATAGGAGAACTCCCCCAATTCATCCTTGGCAAGCACAACGACGCCATGGACCTCCTGCTATTGCAGCTAGGAGCACCAAGGAGACCATCACCACCACCCCTGTCATGCGTCACTCACCTGAACAACTGCTCCTTTCCCTTTAGGTGATGACTGGACCCGATCCCCTCTAAGTGCTGCCCTCAGTAGCAGTGAAAATAGGAACACAGCACGGTTGGAACCTCTCAAAGGGAAGGGGGAATGGGAAGGAAACAAAAAAAAAAAAATCCATGTCTCGGGGTCTACGTCTGGACAGGGACTGGATCAAGGGTGCACTGGATCAGGATGGGGTGGTCTTCTGACTGGCCCTTTTATGTCGGTGGAATCTAATATGTAGAAATGGTTAGTACCCCTGGAGTCAAAGTTGGGTGAAATGTTCTGTACATGTATACAGGGAACAAACATACCAAGCAAGGTTCTTCATAGCACTAGTTATAAATCTTGATTTTCTTGTAGCACTTGTTATAAATCTTGAAAAACCCTTTTGTGGATTGTCAAAGAGATCAATATAAAAGCTTTAACAAAAGAATGAGCATTAATGACACTAATCTTCACTTACTCTACAGACTGGATTCTGCAGTTCCAGAACAACACTCACCTATGTTTACTGCTTTACACAAAGAACGAGGGTGCCAGAAGATTCACAATAGCCAATTAAAAGAAAAGAAACTAAGCGATTCCATCCTAGAAATCTGCTTTTTAGCAACATGAGGAAATGCTTTTTACTTGTTCTATTTCGCACAGTCCGTTCTTCGCGTTGTTGAAGAAAACGTCTGTCATGTGCTACAGAAAGGCAGTGTGCTACAGAAGACAGTATCACACATAATGTTCACATAGAGACTTGCACTGTTCAAATAATATAATGTTCCACAGAAGAATAAATGTTCAAAATATACTAAACCATTCTATGGCAATATTTTCCTATTTACCTCGATGTTGCAGGAAGTTCAAACAACAACCACAAGACGCGGCGTCGAGAATACCTGAGAATGTTCTTTATCTGTTCTTTTTACTGTTGCAGGTTTGCAGTGCAGTTGTGTGGGACGTGCCGACCTGCGGAACGTCAGCAACAGGAAGCTGGAGACAGGGAATGGCAGAAAGCCAGAGACTTTCCAGAGCCATCTGGAACTGTGGAAGAAGGCGAGACACACAACCAGAAACCGTTGGGGGAGCAGAGATGCCAGCCAGGAAGCTCTTCGCTGAAGACAGGAGGTGCTCAGGTGAGGTAGCGTTGATGACGGCAAGCATGGACAGAGAGTTTGAGCATCTTTTATAGCTTAGCATTCGAGCTGCCACACGTGGAGGTGTGCTGACAATGTGTCACTATCAATTAGGCCATGTGTACGTGTCTCCGGTTGTGTGGATACGTGCCATGGTTGTGAATGCAACATACTTAATGTGTTTGGCGTACATAACGTTCCTCATGTATACAATTATTGGTGAACATATCCAGAGTGCACAAACATGTAATTGATGGAACAACCCCCACTGCCACCAGGGATTACTCAGGTCAGTGGCACACATGAAAACATTGGGACAGTTAAACTACCAACATGCGGGACAGTTCCATAAAACTAGCACTATTTAAACTCCAGGTTGGACAAGCATGAGTGAGCACAATGTGCAAGGATAGGGGGACAACCACCACCATAGCAGTGCCGAAAAAGGTAGTGGATCTACTGCCAGAGGATCACCCTCATTCACCTGTGGCAAAAAGAGGTCATAGCCCATTACAGGCTTAAGAGTGGGTCCATTATCCGCCTCCTAAACCAGATAGCGCCTTGGCTGCAGCCCACATCCCAGCGCTGCACCAACATCTGTCCACAGACCAAGCTACTCGCTGTCCTCCACATGCTGGCATCAGGAACATTTCAACATACCACCGCCAGAGTGACAGGAGTATCACACGCATCCTTTTCTAGGTTCCTCTCCACTGTCCTGGATGCCAACATAAGCCTGAAAGCCAACAACAATGTCTCTAAGGGCATATCGTGAGTGTCATACAGGAAATCTGCACTGCTATTGCCAGTGCAGACACACAATGAATGGATACCAAATACCATCAAAGCCCCCAGGTGTGTTGCACTTGGCCGCGTCAGGTCCATAGCGGAAAGGACATTCGGTGTACTCCAAACCCGTTTTAGGTGCCTGGACATATCTGGCAGTAGACTGTTATACTCACCACCACTGATATGCAAATTCATACTTGTCTGTATATGACACAACATGTGTGTCTGGACTAATGCACCTTTGCCCGAGGACAATGTTGATCAGGAAAATCCAAAGGATGGAGAGGAAGAAGAAGAAGACCTGAGGCAACCTGCCAGTACAGCAGCAGCAACCAGGAGGAGGGATGGAATCATCAATTATTTCTTTGCCGATTGACACATTAATTTAATATTCATTTCAAAATATGGATTAATTAAAATCATGAGCATGTATATAAATAAACAGTCACTTAACTAACATCTTGTAAGCTCTGTATATCTTATTTGAACATTACACTTCTGGCATATTGTAGTTGATCCAGTTCAGTCTGTCACACAGACCAATCATCTAGCGGAGTACATGGCACTACCTATGACATAACCTGGTACCAGTAAATATGTTGTGCATGGCAACTACAAAATGCAGATGGAGCACCGTTGGGAAATACTATGTGATTGGTGTGTTGGACCCATTGCAGCACCAGTGCCATAGTTCATTTGAGTTTAGGAGTCAAGATATCCTGCTTCCGGTGCATAGATTTATCTGGCTTAAGGCTGCTCTTCTCACTGCCAATGGTGTGTGAAATCATTTTGGTGTGCTGCATCTCACATAACATATGTGTGCAGACAGAAGTCTCATAGCTACATAACAATGCTGAGCAGGATCACCTGGAAAGTGGTGAGGCTGAAGAAGAAAAGGATGAGGCAGTGTTGCAAAGTCATCCTATGCCCTGGGTACCCCCAAATATTTTGATGATTGGAACTGGTGGTAACTGACTCTGACCGACCCTGGGCTCTGCCTAAACAGGCCCAGGGCCAGTGCTATGCTGAAAACACACTTAGAATACAGTGAAACCACCTCCATACACTAGTGTACACTATGAGTTGGGGTACCCCTGTGATTGGCATGACCTTGCCTATAAGGCCCTAGTACATATTAGGGCAGGTGGATTGAAACTACCTTTAAGTCCACAGTAAATAATAGGGCATGGCAGTTTAGATGCCAGCAGCCTTTGTGTAATTGCATGTGTGCACCACTGAAGCCTGAGGTCAGTTAAAAAGCAGCCCTGTGCATGCCCTTGCGCTGGTGCCAACAAATCTGGGCAGTGCCAGTGCAGGCACACTTGTGCCATGTTGCAAGGGTGACTGCGCTGCATGGTTATTTTTCTGTGCATGAAGGGAAACCTTCCAGCACAAAAATAATCTAGGAAGGGGAACTGCCTCATCCATGCGTGCTGCAGCGTGCAGCACACATGGAATGAGCTGAAACGCACAAGAACTAAATACATGTCTTCGATCTTGCCTGTCTAACGTCGCATTTTCAGAGTTGTCAAATTTGACACAGCCTCAGATATGTGGATCTGGAGCCACATCAAAAGCTATGGATGTTGCGGTGGAACCTCCAAACCAACACCAATTGCCCACCCCTTTGCTGTAGCGGACTGCTGTGGTAAGGCTAATATGGACTATGTGGCGTAAATCCATGTTAACTGGCTTTGCGCAACCCTGTAAATATGGGGATGTTATTCACACTACAAGAACATAAACAAAATTGATGTCCCATTGGCGTTTGTGCATTGTATGCATGCCCTCAAATCTTTGACAAAGTAGTAAATGCTTGGTTGACACATATGTGTGTGTCTCAAACCCATGACAGTGGTACACACCTTACTGGAATGAGGTAAGTGCTTGCCACATATGTAGTCACGCATACAACATATGGAAAACAGTATAACTTGTACAATTGCATGCATTGCCAAACAAACCTTGTGAAGTATGGCGCAGCATGGATCTGGGAAGGTTTGCACGTTGAGAGCCGAAACACATTTTGAGCAAAAGATATCTGACCAATGAAAGCCACATACACAACATATGTCACACGCCAATGTGATAGACTGTTGCCAGACATGAACAGCTAAAAAAATGGTACAAATACAGGTCACATAACATCTAGTGTTTATTTTTTAACCGCATTACACGTTAGCGTGAAGTTTTCATGGCCGCAATGAAAAAAACTCGCAAAGTACATAAATTGTCAATGGAAAATCAAATCTAAACCGTTAGCAGCATAAAAAAATTCACACAAACTACACTTGACCGTCACCTCCGATCCGCGATGCAGAATGTCGATTGGTAGCCAGTTTCTGCTTAGTGCTGCGCTTGATATCATGCCAGCACTCCTTGCAGTCCATCACTGACTTCTGAGATGGAGTTCACCTTGTTGACTATGGACTGCCATGTAGTGTTTTTGGTTCACAATGACACCTTGGAGCTGACCAAGAGCTGGTGTTGATGCTCCGTCACCTCCGCAATCAGGATCTCATTCTCTTCCTGACTGAGACCCTTATTTATGAGGGCTTGTGCCTGAGTTGCTTCACTTTTTTGTGATGCTGCGGCGACGTAAATAATGTGCCAGTCTACGCCCGATTTACAAAGTGACGGATCTAGGCAGATGCGTCACTTTGTAAAGCCCTGCGCTACATTATACCTGTATCAGATATATTGTATGCAGAGTCGGTGTTCCCACGTAAAAAAGCCTTGAAGAAGTGGAGCAGTGAAATCTATGAGATTTCACTGCGCCACTCCTACAACTTGGCTGCGTTACAATCCTTACCCCTGCTTCAAGCAGGCGTAAGGAGTGACGCAGGGCTTTTTTCATGGGACTTGCACATGTGTAATGACACATTGCTGGAGTTGCGTCAGTTATCCGACACACTCCAGCAATGCGTCATTATTGCCCCACCAGATACATCAGGATTCCTGATGTATCTGTTGAGTCCTTGTGACATGGAGCACCATAGTGGGTAAATATGGAGCATCCATGGTGTTGCAAGGATGGTGCAATGAAAAGTGATGCCCGTGTACTCTCCTGTTGCCTCTGCTGTGGGGACCGGGAGGCAAAGACCACAACCTCCAGCCTCCTTTGCGGCTCGTTGCCGCCAATGCCATCGCTTCGCACCCGGAGGCGCTATAAAATAACTTGGGGGCTCCCGCAGCGTGGGACGCACGTGGGCGTGCCGGGGCCGTGCCCGGGCGAAGCCCAGGCCAAGGGCGGGCCCGTCTGCACCCGTCAGTGGCTGGAAGAGGCTGGGCTGGGCCAGGTCTCTTCGTTCTCTCTACAGAGCCATGCAGTCAGGCCAGGACTTCCCCATTTTACGGCATTTCGGATCGAGCCTTCAAGGGCAGGTTTAAGGTGCTTTACACGATTCCTTTTAATGGTGAGCCTTGATTGTATCCTCTGGTACTTTGCTTTTTAGTTCCTATGATTTCAGCCCAGGAAGTGCTCCTCATATTTCTCATTGATACCCTAAGATGCCGTAATTCTCTACTGCAGTACAAATAAGTCAAAGTATCTCCAGACCAAATAGAATGGGTGAAAGGAAACTGACTAACGGCCAATGGGGTCTTCCAGGAAGTAATACAGCAGGGACCATAGACTCCTTCCTAACCAGAGCGGCAAATGTTATTACGAAGGAGATAGCTCTGACTGAGAGAAGGCTCTCGATGGAGTCTGAGAAATTAGCACTGGGCTCTGTAAGGAATGGAGAACTGCTGGAGGTAACTAGGGACCCAGTGGGAGAAAGGTCCCCCCTTATGCCTTTACCCTTATCGACGGAAGGACCGATGGTTGAGCCGGTAACATCTACATGTACTGCTGCAGTGGGCGATGATCTAAATTTGGACGGTCCCCCCACTAAGAGACAGCGAATTGGTGGTAATAGAGTTATGAGATAGTCCCCTTGGACAAAAACCGCCCCACCACCAGCTGAACATAATCTGCAACTGCTGCTGGATACCCTCCTTGAAAGGCTAGAGGTTATGACCAAAGATCTTTTAGCACCTATAGTTTCAAAGCTGGAAGGGATTGAGCTGAAACTTAACTCTTTTGTTTCCACACATAACAAGTGTCTTCCAGGGCCATCTGATACAGTAGTGGGGGGGGGTTTCTTGCTTGGTATCTGGTGGCTCGACCCAAGTCCCCCAGGCGAGTAGTACTCAAGAACCAGCAGGTGTGTCCTCATCTAGTAAATCAAACACTATTCACACACCGGGGGGGTCGATTATTGTACCTCAGGTGACCCATTTGATAGGGCAGGTATCAGCCAAAGAAGGCCCACCACACACACGTTCTTTCTTCCACCCTAAAATTGCCATAGCTGAAAATCATTGTATACTCGATCTCCCCCCCAATCAGCGCCCCCTAGTTGCTGTCCTACTAGGGGTTCCTTCACTTACACCAGGTATTAAGGAAACTTCTTTGGACCTTATTCACAAGACCATCCATTGGTGCAACAACAACGTGATCAATGGTCCCAATATATCCTCTGACATCATTATGGCCAGAAGAGTGGGCTGGATTGGCCTTGGGACTAGGAAAAATGTTGAGGGGGATTGCATAATTGTTAACTTCAAGCACCCCATGCAGGCCAAAGCACTAGTAGGATGCCAATATAATGTTGGTACTAAAACTAAAATTAGAACTGTTTCTCTACAGTTTTTTATTTAATCCTTTTAAACAATCCCTAGCAAATCCCCACTGGCAGCTGCCGTTCAAGCTGGTTAAGCCCGTTCAAGATAGAAATGTGAACTCAATATTACCCTTGACTAATCGATACCTACCTTTAGCTAGCCCTCAGGGCCTTTACGAAAATGATTGACTATTGTCGGTGGCAGAAAAAACACAGGTTAGGAAGTTGTCACCTAAGGCTCTCACTAAGCCAACTGTACCTGCTTCTACCTTCCTTAGTTTGTTGGATAATTTTCACTTGGCCCGATCATAGCAGCCACTCATGCAAAATTTGTTGCGTGTCCCTGCAGCTGCGCCAATGTTAGATGGTTGCCCGGGCCCCCCACCTCTGCAATTCAATCTGTGACATGGCCCTTAACTGTACCTACCTCCGTTTACAGCTAGTGTTCTCCCAACACGAACAATAAAGTTTCGTTCCTAACAAATTACTCCCAATATGGCCACCACGGTTACCTTTCTAGCGCCGGCAAGCTGCCGTCACTTCACCATGTACTTAAGCTCTGCAACCGGAAGTCATCACTACGGGGCCCAGAGCAGGGTAGGATAGACGCATTCCGGCTGCCACCCTTAAGTGAGTACACCTATGCTGCCACACCGCATGGATTCCGGTAAGCTCTGTAACCCCTGCTTGCCTTGACCTCTGATTGTTCTTACAGCTACAGAGCAACGACGTGCTCTGCCTTCCCCGTCAGCTGTAGATTACTTTACCTCGGGTGAGTTACCTTAATGCTGCCACGGCTGCGCTCCAGTTTGAGTACCAACAGCCTAATTTTGTGTAATTGCGTAATCCGCTTGTTGTTAACTTTTGTCACTTATGTCATGAGTTTCACTTTTGGGCATCAGCCTTCTGTCTCCTCTGATTTAGACACCCACGAGCATGCGCCCATTCCAGCGCACGTTCATTGCTAGCCATCCTGCCTGCTTTAATGAATACCTCGCACCGACTAGCACGCATCTTGTCAAGGGTATTTTAATCCTGCCGACCGCAATGACGCATAGTCTCCCCATCTTGTATAATTGCGGACCCCACCCGTTTCTTGCTTTGATGTAGCTTTGGGCACCAGCTTGCTGTAACCTTAATTTGAACACCTACTAGCTTACGCCCTACCTGCGTACTACCAGTGCTAGCAACCGTCGCCTCCTTTATCGGCACTCGCCGGTTTTTAGTTACCACTCACTCCTCCTGCCTTTAATACAATTGTTATATACTTATGACATCCCGCCTTATTTCACCGATCATTATGGCACCACGTTAAGCCTAGGGTCTAGGACACTTGGATGGTCTCACGACCTTGTGTGCCAATTTCGATCTCAGTGAATACCTCACGGCACACAAGGTTTATCCCTTAATCGTCCACTACACGCTGGGGCCCTGCTATGTTCTAATTTAGACCGGATATGCATGCGCCCTGCTCACCACTTTGAGTCTATAGTCCACTCGACTGTACTTGTATTTACCTAGTACCTTAAAGATTTACTGACTCGCATAACGTCCCCTTGGTTGTTTTCCTCCCTTGTTTCTCCCCCCCCCCTTCTTCCTTTTTTTCCTCTTTTCAGCAGGTCTCCTACCCCGGTAATAGTCTACTAGGGTACCTTCCACCCTGTCTGGTCATCAACCGCATTTAGGAGTTCCAGACATTTTAATAAGTGCACCACTCACCTTTAATTTTCCATGGTCCTGATGAAGTGCCACTTGACCCGCTAGGGGCATTACAGGCACGAAACATGTCGACCCATTACACCTTGACAGCCCTTTAGGTGCATAACATCCATATAGGGCTTCGATACCTTTTATTTAAGCCTGAGCTACCACATTAATAAAGACATACAAGAATAGGACAGCTCTAGACTTATTTTAACCCACTACCCTGCCCTCACACCTGCACTCACCCTACGGCTTCTTCAAAAGATCTCCGACAAAGAGCCCCGTTTATGGGAGCCCGTCGCGCATTGCAGCGCCAGCCCGACGAGGAGCTTGGCCCAATGATGAAGCATGACATCCTTCGGGGTGTGTGAGGGCATCACGAAGAAGAGACCGCCCCTCCCCCTCTTGGAACTCCACACCCTTCTGTTATACATAATTCCTCTAATCCCACTCCCACCCCAGCCATCCCCGTTGACCCCCACACAAAGGTATTGTCCTAGAATATAGCTGGCCTTAGGTCAAAGAAGGGCAACATATCCTGGGAACACTTTCTTGCTACACATCATATTATTGCCCTACAAGAAACATGGGAGTCCAATAATAGCTTTTATCTGGACGGTTTTATTTCATTTTGCAAACATGCTACCCCTTCAAACATGGGAAGAGCTACAGGGGATCTTCTTTTAATGTTCTCTTTTAAACTTTCTTACCAAGCCAAACTGATAGACTGTCGATCACCCCATGCGCTAGCAGTGGAACTGTCATGTAAGAATCTCCCCACTTTGTTAGTGGTTAACTGTTATAATTCCTTCTCCAAAACCCACGAGACTGAACATATTCTGGCCTTAGAGGAATTTCTGGAATGTTATGGGGAAGGAAGACAAGCTTACCATGACACGACAATCTTAGGGGATTTCAATATCCATCACTGTTGTCTTAATTGCACTTTTACGTGGAGGAGGAGGACGGTTCCCAGTTGTCAAATCATTTTGAGCACACACCACCAGGCACTTTTTTAGAAGGTCTCCTCTCAGCCCACAATTTACACTGACTACAGCAAACAGATGTGTCTGTCCCGGGCCCTACCTATGTAGGCAGTGGTAGCTCTAGCATAATTGACTATATCATGCTTTCTGCACTATTAACGCCGGCTGTGAAAAATCTAAGGGCTACCTGGAACTGCCATAGTGATCATAATCCTCTAATATTGGATCTTTCCCTTTCCCTTTCGGCCGGCCTAAAAGGGGGGGTGGCGAGTCAAATCTCTAATATTAACATTAGCACTAAAGATCAAGCACGGAGATTGAAGTGGGAAAGGATTACCCCGGTGAGTTTTCTAGATAATCTGTATACCTCTTGTGCCCCAGAGTTTCAAGTATGTATGGATCCTGCCCCACATGATAGAGCCATCCTAGAGGCCTATGACAAAATCACCAAGCAGATAGCCTCCAACTTAACCACCAAGACTAGAGCAAGATGCCCAAAACTTAAGAGGTGGTTTGACTGCACCAGTTCGGCTGCCCACAAAGAGTTAATGCCGGTCCTTAAGCGAAACCCGAGGGATGCAACATTAATTAGGAGTTGTAGGAAGGCTAAATAAATTCGCAGTTCATGAAAGGAAAAAGCAGATAATGGAGTAGACTTAGGAGGCCCTCAGCCAAGCTAGTGTCTTGGCTGATAGCTCTAGATTTGGGTCTGTGGTCAACAGTCCCCTTTTTTATGATACACCAAACTTCAGTAGAGACTGTACGATACCTGCTGAGCATTGGATCCAGCACTTTGGTAACATCTATAGCGACGCAAATCTAGAAGAGCCCGTGGGACAAATAGTTCCCGGCCTTGCATGCACCTCCCTCCACTTTAGCACAGACGAGGTCTATAAAGCTATCATTTAAGCATCTGGAGGAAAGGCCCCTGGCTCAGATGGGGTACCAGCGGAACTCTACAAGGCTGATCCCACAGTCTGGTCCAAGATTTTGGCTCATGTTTTTAATGCAGCCTGTTCTTGTGGCTTCCCTTCATCATGGGCAAAGGCGGTTATCATCCCCATTTTTAAAAAGGGCGCCCGGGATGACCCCGCATGTTACAGACTGATCTCGCTCTTAGACTCAGCTGCCAAAATTATGGGGAAAGTAATATTGGATCGCCTAACAGTTTGGCTTGACCATTTTAACATTATTTCCGATCTACAGTATGGCTTTAGGCAGGGGAAAGGGACACTGGACCAATGCCTTAACCTGCACCTAGTGATTGGGAAGTATACCATCCCCAAGAAGGGAGTTTTACATCTGGCTTTTATGGACATAACCTCCGCTTTTGACTGTGTAAACAGGTCTAAGCTGTGGTTGATCTTATGTGATAAGGGGTTAGATGTGGAATTGGTCTCTTTCCTGCACACCACCCATGAAAACACTACGGAAGCGGTAAGGTACAATGAAGATGGTAGCCTGACAGATCCCTGGGTAGTAAGGAGGGGGGGTCCGGCAGGGGTGCATTTTGGTCCCCTTGCTGTTTACGTTATACATTAACAAATTGGGAGACTCCCTAATATCTAGCTGTAAAGATATACCCAGGGCTGGCACCAATATGATCCCTGCACTCCTGTACGCCGATGACGCGGTTCCTTGGCTAGAACCGCAATGGGCCTTCAACAACTTTTAAACAATTTTATAGTTTTTATGGATTCATTAGATCTAACTACAAATTTTAAGAAGTCACACGCCAAGACTATAGGTTCGCGAAAGGCGGCCAAGGCCAAATTTTACTGCAAGGGGGCCGAATTAACTAAAGTGTCCACGTTTCCATACCTAGGGGTACTGTTCGATGAAAAGGATCTTGGTGTGTGCAACGAACACTCAGAAAGAATGTTTTAGCTAGAGCAGCAGGGGCCACCTTGGATTTTGCAAAAAGATTGGGGTTAAAGCCCCTTCCCGCATTATTGAAGATCTTTAATGCAAAATGTATTCCCATGGCAACGTACGGATGTGACGTTTGGGGCCACAAGGACGTTAAGGGAATCCAGGGGGCTGAGAACAATTTCATGCGTAAACTCCTTGTGGTCCCCGCTGCAACCCCTGCTTTTATTTTACACGAGGAACTGGGCGTGGGTTACATCTTGGATCAGATCGTGGTTGCCCCGCTGTTGCGCTGGCTTAGAATCTGGGAATGTCCGACCCCAAACTTAAACCAACTTATACTTACCGACTGTATTGCACTGGAGGGGGCTTTACACATTCCCTGGTTGAAATACATAATGGAACAGACAAGATGACTCAGACGTCCTGACCTGTTCCTGAGCCCGGGGCCCTTGTCAAGACTGCAATCAGAGATTTCATACAGCAGTTTTTGGACAGGCGGCAGGGCTTTGGGAGGAGACAGAACTAGTCAAGCCCTCTGTGAGAAGGTTTGCCACACTGAGATTGAGTCCACAGATGCAACCATATTTATCTTATATTAATAAAGCATATCATCGCTTTGTTTTGACCAGATTCCGTCTGAACCTGGTTCCCTGGTTACTGGCATTTCCCCAAGGATAGTCGAAACCTGGCTCATTAAAACGCTTGTGACCACTTTTCGGAGCATAACACTCACCATTTTTGTTTTTCTGCGCCTATTATGATTTCTTTCGCAGAAAACATATACTTCCACTACTTAGAGATTGTCAATTTGTCCAAGTCAGGCTGGCTCTGCTCTATCTTCAAATGCTATCTTCTCCTATGGTCTGCCTTGGGGTGGCAAGTTTTCTAACAGGGGCCATTAGACATAGGAAAAAGTTGTCGCTGCAGAAGCCACCTTACTCTACCAGCCAGTGCAAATATGTTTTTCTAAACTATACAATGTGCACTTTAAGAGATAATACCTATAGCTCTTGGCCCAATGCCTAGCACTGTTGCACTTTATATGTTGTATTTTCTGTATATCTGACCACTGAAACAGCAATGTTGGCCGTCTTTTATCCGCACTGTAAAGATATTTATAATACATTTATGTTCCTAAGTCTTATGTATAGTATTGTACTTCGATGAAATGTGCTTTTTTAAAAACTGTCAGCTTTTATGGCTCTTGGCTGCCAAATAAAGTACTTTTGATTTGACTTGACTTGAAAAGTGATGCATCACTGTTTTTCCCCAGCGATGCGCCACTTTTCATTAATGAGCCCCTGAATCTGCATTTCCTTTTCTCTTGGGAGTCTGGCTTGTCATCCTGGCTGTTGGAGGGTTTGGGGGGGTTGTTGACCTGTGCTGCACTTGCTCCTGCCTGCTCCATTCTGCATTCCGGTGTTTTTTTTTACCTTAGAGGTGTATTTGTAAGTTCTTTTTGCCGCTAGATGCTGAAAAGAAATGTTGGGCTGACTAGCGTGAATTTTGTGCCGCTAATTGGCTGGCCATCACTTTTTTCATGCTAACGTGTATTTTTATATCACCTTGACACTAGTGTTAGTGACATTTTTACCGGCTACTAGCTGATCCTAATGCCATGTAGCAACGTATTGTAAATACGTCACAAACGTAGCTTTAGGATTTGGCGATCAGCAGCGGAAAAAAAAATTGCCGCTAAGCAGCGTGAAAACTGCTTAGTGGCAATGCTTGTAAATATGCCCTAAGTCTCTGAACGCTCTGATAACCGCCTGCTGACCCTTCAAAGTAGCCAGTGCATATCCTTTTTCAAAGCATCCAGAAAGAATTGGAAAATAAATTAAATTGTACAAGAAGTAGGAGAAAGATTATAAAGAGAACCCCAAGTGTCAAAATTAGTCCAGTGTTTGGAATAAGAAGATAGTGTAGAATCTCTTTGTGAACCTTGGACTACAGAAATAACGTGAGTGGGCAAACCTTGCCTCTCTAGAGTCCTCTGTTCAAGCTCCAAGCTGCTAATGTTAGAGGTACCAGTAGTTGAGGACCAAGAGATTTCAGAGGAGATGGGATTTGAGGAAGGATCAGTGGAGGAACAATGGCCATGCTCTTCAACAGCGGAAAACATGACCTTCGCGGCCAAAATGGAATCACAGCCACCACATGTGCTCTCTCGCCGGATCTTCAGCAGTAACAAATGAATGAGGAAAATGGAGGAAATGCATACAGCAAATCTTGAGGCCCCAAATCCACTCTCCATGCCCCCACTTCTGGAGTCCTGAAGCAGAAGGTCGATAGGAGTGCATTGGCTCTGGAAGCAAAAAGATCCAACACTCGACACCTATACTTCCTGCAGATCTGCCAGAACATTGTGATGGAGAACAGCAGATCCTGAGAGGATGGGAACTTGTGGCTCAAGGATTCCACCACAACATTGTCCAAGCCCCTGATGTGCTGAGCAGATATGGATTAAAGATGGAGTTCTGCCCATTGTGCAATCAAACGAGCCATCTGATTGAGAGACTGGCTGTGAGTGCTGCCTTGATGGTTGATGTATACCACTGTCACTGGGTTGTCTGGGTATATCAGAACATTGCAATCAATCAGGTGGGACTCAACACACCAGGGGACCTCTCCACCGTTGAATGTTCTTTCCATTTGGAAGGCCTCCGATCAATTCCATTTAGCCTGACTGACAATTGTCCCATTTTGGCACCTCAAACCAGGACACTGGTGTATGTCATCACCACTGTTGGAGGTGAAGGATGCATCAACATCCCCTTGGTGAGGTTCGACGAGTCCAACCACCACTTCAGACTTTGAACAATTTATTAAGAAACTGGAATCTCCATGGCCATATCCTGAATGGAAAAGGTCACAAATCTGTGAAGGTGCCACCGTACAGCCGTAGATGTCACCTGGCCCACTGCACTGTGAAGACAGAAGCTACCATATGGCCCTGTACTTCCATCCACTAAAACAATGTGGCCATCTTCAGAGACAACCAAGATGTCAGAAGAGAGTGAAGGCACTAGATCCTGGGCTGAGTAAGGAAGACCCTGCCCAGAAGAGAGTCGAATTCCGCCCTTATGAATGTTCTCTGAGTTGAAGGCTGAAGACTGCACTTTGGAAAATTCAAAAGAAATACATGGCACTCTAGTGTGACTATGGTCTGCTCAGATGTTGTTGCATCACCCAGACAGATGGGGCTTGGAGGATCCAATCATCCAGGTAAGGGAAGATTGAGAGTTCCCTGAAGATGAAGGTGAGCCAGAAGAGGTGCCGCCACTTTTGGGAATAACCTGGGTGATAGATCATAGGCTGAATGGTAGGACACAATACTGCCTTTGACTCCCCAGGAGAGAGAACTGTAGATACTGTTGAAATTCTGGAGCCATGAGGACACAGAGTCATGCATCCCAGAGATCCAATGTAGTCACCACATATCTGGCTTGAATTAATGTAATGGTCCCTTATAATGTCTCATTCTTGGATGGAATTTTTTTTAACAGATTCTTTCAGAGACTTGAGGTTGATCACAATCCTGAAACCTCCGGTCACCTTCGGGTTTAGCAATACAATTGAATAAACCCCTTGTCCAAGTTGAGCTTTTGGTACCGGAACATTCACCTTCCTTAGGAGAAGGGAGCGAATCCCAGCCTTTAAAGCTTTCCTTCTAACGGATCTTTCGGAAGGGGTTTCTGAACAGTCCCTGATGATGGAGGAAGCGTAGGAACTTGATTCGATAACCCCTCACCAAATTTCACTGCCCCCACTTGTTGGATGTCATGCAATGCAAACTCTCCAGGAAATGCTGAGGTTTCCCACCAACCTCTGGTATCCTGCCAGTTGGAACCTCTGTGGTGGCATAGTTGGGAACGCCGTACTGGTATTTCCTGGATCTGGCTGGCGTTTCTGCTGAAATTTCCCTTGGAAACCTTTCCCACTTCTGTCTTCCTGCAGTGTTCCATTGTCTATGGGATGGTTGACGAAACGATTTGCTTGAATATGAGAAGAAAGATTGTTTGCTCTGCTGCTGTTTCCGGAATGAAAAGGAATGCTTCCGTTTCTTGAATACTTTATGAAGTTTGTCTTCAAAGTTCTTACCAAACAACCATGGTCCTGTAACTGGCATTCTCAAAACCATAGGACATTGTTCTGAATCAGTGTTCCAATAAATGCACCACATGACAGAGCCGATGCCCTGATGGAGTCAAAAGCAATATGAGAAAGAAATTCAGTTTGTCTTTCCATTGACACCAGGAGATCCGGACACTCCCCCCGCTTGCATTGCATTGAACAAAGTTTTAAAGTCAGACAGTAAAGATTGTGCACACATGCCCCATTTTACTTTATGCTCTATTGAGCCCTGTGAGGGAATGAGACCTGGAAATATCCGAATACATGTTTTCCCAAAGTTTGTGATCCTGATCTCTTCTTCTTCAAGGTAGGCAAAGTATCCAAAATTAATTGTTCAAGTCTCTCCTCCTCTCCCAACCTCTTTTTCTTGAGAGGAGGTGTTTGTACAGGACTGGCAGCAGTGGAAGATAATGATGAAGGAGCACAATGTCAGTGTTTGACTGCAAATATCCTAAAGCAAGAGCTAACCAGACACACCAGCTCTTTTCGACCACTACACCAACAATAATGCAGAACACCCTTAAATACATACATTTGGCATGGCAGCTTGAACTGCTTTCAAACAATCACAGCTGTCTTTCACATGTGCAGAATTTACCAAATGCAGAAGTAAATCTCATTTGGACACAGCGTCCAAAGACGCAGAGACTCTCATCTGCACACCCACCTCCTCACACTCGGCTCTGCAGCTGCCCCCACTGAGCTCAGAAGGGGGCCCGCCATCAGGCCTCATGTCAGTTTGTGACTGCTACACCTGCTGGACAGAGTGGCACCCTTGTGACCATCTCGACATCAGACGCAGTAGGCAAAAGTAGAATACCCCCCATGTGGGTCATCTCCTACCTGCCCACGGAGTCATGGGAGACGTTCTATGCGTTCCGATTCCATCACGTCGCTCCCACGTGGGTTACAGGGTTCATCCAAGCCCCAGCAGAGAAAGGTACACCTGAACAGTCCGATGGAGGTGAAAGCCCGGCAGTCACATCTGCATCCCCTGTTCTCCCATCGGAGGCAGGAAACAAGCAGCAAGGAAGTGCTTTGGTAATAGTGCCTATATAGGCAACACTCCCCACCCAATGCCAAATAGCATGCACAATGGAATAAATAAATACACAACACAATTTTTGGGTGGGAAAATATTGCTGCAGGTTTATTCCATACAAAAGAATGCAACATGGTGGGTTATCTTACGGGCAATCCAAGGGCAGGCAGCGGTGACTAACCTACGCTGCCCCGCCCGCCTGATGAGCCAAATTGCACTGTGGCCAACCCAATCAGTGCTTCCAATTATGGTGTGATCCCCCTCCATAGGATCACGTGGACCACTGGACCACTGTCTTACTCACGCCCCTTTCCGGGCGGAGCATTGCAAGGCCAGCCCCCGGTTGTTCAGGCTTACAACCGCCCTAAGGACTAGCGAGGCGCCGACAAATTTCTTCCAGGGACCTGCCATGAGGACTCCTGGGATTTGGCACTGGCACCCTTATTGTGCTCCTGAAGAGGTACCCTTCTGTACCCATCTGCCTCCGGATCACCCTGTAACTCCGCCAAAGCTCTGGAGGTGGCCCCCGTTGCCTACAGAGCCCCCCACCAAGTTTGCCAATTTTCTCACCTGCAACCCGCTATTTCCAGGGCTTCGCTAATGTCCAGTAGGAACAGATCCATGACCACCTGTGACAAGTGCACCCCCTCTTCGTCAAATAAACCTTTGGTGTTTGCCTGGATTAGACCTCCCATTGTACGGGAGCGCAGTGCCAACAGGAGATGGGACCCCAAGAGCATAACAACTACTGATCTACTTTGAAACCACAGGCTGTGTGCTATAATTAGTTGAGCCCAGTGTGCAAGGATATGCAATTACCTTTGGGGGTGATTAAGCCATAGTTCACCCCACCCCCTACTTGACGAGTCCCAACTAGGGGGTTCAAACTGATAACCAATTGCTGCCCCAGCAAGGGTTGTCATGCCTTCCTAGAACGCCAGGTGGACCTCCCCACCCAACGAGGCAACGGTGGATCTAATATCAGAGAGGTGGGTCCTGAGGTCCCCTAAGGGGACTCCAAAGATACTGCTATATCCCCATGTCCTTCTTGCCTGCACCACCCATTCGTCTGACTGCGATCTGCAGATGCTGTGTTGCCATGCTGGTGACCCCACCCAGCATATATGGCCCAACGCCAGCTTTTCATGCAGGTATCCCAGGTGTGCCCCGTCCCTATCCGGGTACCCAGTTGTGTTTGCACAGAAGAGGCCCCGCCTCTTACCACGCCCTGCTAATAGGTTTTGCGTCCGTGTAGACCCAAGCCCTCTAGCTTGGTGGGCTTGTACCTGGCTTTATTTACCCTTCTGTACCAATTCCTATGTCTACCCCCTGACCTCCAATAGGAAGGGAGCGCAGTGTCAACAGGAGCTAGGACCCCAAGCGATAAAACTAAGCCCTTGTTTACCCCCCAGCTTGGCGGGTCCCCAAATTGAGGGTTTGAACTGGGAACCATGTGCTGTACCAGCACCTGGGCATAGCCCTCCATCCTCAGAGTCGTGTGACATGTCTCGCATTAAGCTGTATCATGTCCTTATGAGGACGCCAGGTGACCTACTCACCTAAACCAAACAAGGTAGATTTACCCACAGTCGATGCGGCCTGAGGTCCTATAAGGTACCCCTAAAATTCTGCTCTGTTTCATGTCCTTATTGCTGGCAAAACCCCTCAGTCTGACTGGGATCATCAGATGCTGTGACACTATGCTGGTGTCCCCCACCCCAGCGTATGCAGCCCATATACAGCTTATGCTCAAGGTATGCCAGGGTGTCAAAAGGTTTCCAATGCTACAGGCTTTGAGGACATGGAGTAAAACATATGAGCAATTTACTTTCCCCTCCATAAAGTTGACTGCAAATTGGTTCTGGTAATTTGTCATCATCTGTGCTCCAAACCCATATTCCAACCCTATTGGGGTGACAGCCCAGTGTTCGGAAATGGCATTGTCTGCAGTAAAGGTAATATTTGTGCTCAAACTAACCCACACTCATCTTTACAGTATTCAGCTTCTTATCCTGTCTCACACCTTAGAGAACCCTGCACCTTTTTACCGGGCAACCACTCCTACTCACCTAGCTGACCAGCTTAAAGCAGGCAGTCTCAAACAATAATTGAAGCGTCCTGTTGTACCCAGGTTATTCTGAGAGCACATTCCCGTTATCAGGCCAGTAGCTTTGCACCTCACCCGAATTATTTATACCTCCCATTGGATCAATGTTGTGTCAAAAACAGTACCAGTGGGAACTTTCCTATTGGGCATCACCAAGTCCGTCCCTTCCTTAGAATGACTATTAAAACTTTCGGTATCTACACACTGTTTTCCTTCTCCGACTGACCAAGAACGGAGTTAGCAGCCGTAGTCAAATGTTACAATTAGATTAAATTTTAATGCAGTGGTTATCTGGGCAAGTTCTCCCCATCGACCTCTACAGCTTGTGTAACTGACTAGATCTGCTAGCTGGGGGTACCTAAATTGCTCCCCCTCAGTGGTAATATGTGTGAAATAACCCTGTGTTGTGAACGGCGAGGGCTGTACTGCATGGAAAGCCCATGTGCCCCTAAATCCCTCTTGTGTCACCTCTGCTAGCAGGGCTAACCCATCTGATCCTCTCTGGTGTAATATTGGTAATTCAAGGCGCTGACAACCATAGGGCCCATAGCAGAGCTGTGAATGTGCGGCCCTGGATGAACTTAAACACTCGGCTAAGTGTGGATGAGTTGTCAACGTTGCCTGGCAGTGGGCAATACCTTTTGCCCAGCCACTCCTTACAAGATGTGCCAGTGCAGGTGGAAGTAAGGGTTACAGCCAGCACGCCTTACTTTCCTCTCTTCCAGTTATCTGTGTATAGTGCTTGTTGGAGATAACCTAATTGGGCATATGTGAAGCGCACGTGCTCCCCTAGGCATGTTGGCGCGGAATAAGGGATGTTAGATACCTCACTCGCGGATACTAATTTTGACAACCTCAGGGGGGGTGGGGGGTGAAGGGTAGAAGAACCCAACGGGGTTAGATCCTAAGACCATGAGGTCGAACCCAGCATATGCATTGGTCCAGGTTTTATTTGTCAATACCACAACCCCTCCTGGGCCTTTATGAGCTAACCAATTAACTGAACTGGCCATGTGGCTGACACCCCAGCGGGACCTGGCAGTCCTGTTTAACCCTCTGATCCCACAGCCTGACAACACCCACCGCTGCAGATGCCTTGGTGCGTGGCCATCTGCTGGCCGACTAGTTAGTTCAAATTGTTACTTAATTCGATACTGTGTATATTAATAAACGATGCACAGGCGATTGAGTTTTCCACGGACTGTGATGTGAATCATTTTGGACTTGTCTATCAAAATTCAGTTGGTCGCCTTAGATCCAATTGTGTGACCAGTGCCCGAGTAACAAACACAACGGGGGGGGGGACGATAGGTGACCCTACTTGAACTAAGACTGGCGCTTAGTGTGGTGGTTGTCCGAAGGTTGCCTGGCTGTGGTGGAGCACCCCCCCACATGCTGTAAATTGCTGTACAGATCTGCTCCCCCCCCCAGGAGTGTAAATATGACAATGTGAGAGGTCAATGACATCAATGTCAGACTGAGATTTCCAGTTATGTTCTAACGCAGCCCCCTTATTGAGTGTCTTGCAAGGACCCCTCTACCTTACTGAAAGTAGCCTGGGTACTTCTCACTTAACGCACCTGCATGACACTCCAGAAAAACGCCTGGCGACAACTTGATGCACTGCACCTAGGAGGGAGGAAAATCTGTAACACCCAACTCTAGACCATGCCAAGGCAAGTTCCTATTGAGGGCACAGAAATTGAGCACAATGCCCCCCAAGAGTGCACGCGTTGCACCCAACTCTAGACTATGCCCAGGCAGGTTCCTATTGAGGGGACAGAATATGAGCACAATGCCCCTCAAGTGTGCACGCGTTGTCTGTTTGGAGCTTGGGGCCATACATACCATTTCTCTTGTGTTTGGATTATTAAACTATACTGGAGAACCCAGTGGTGATAGAACCCAGGACCGTGAGGCCGAACCCAGTCCCCCGCAGTGGATGCTTATTCCACTGAGACACCAGACCCAGCAGATGATGGGAACCCGAAAGCATTTCCCAAGTTCTGTCAACTACTGAGCTGTTCTGCTCACCCTCTTCCCAGGCCATATACGTTACACAACATTGTTACAGAGTGCACATACTTAGCTGCATCGACCAGACATTTGCGCAGGCAGTTTTGATGAAAACTACGGCGACAAATGAATGGTGTCACTCCTGTTTCTGTGAATGTATGTCTAAAGAGCATCTGCCGCTGAGTACCTTGATTTCTTTTGGCTGTGTTAATCTTGATGCTTGCGCCACACTTCAGGCATATGGAAATTGTGCTAAATCTCTCGCTTACTACACTGCTGAGTGAGGCCAATGCATTCACAAAGTTCCTTTACAATTTCCTGATTCTGACTGCAGTTGGAATGAGATTGCAAGCCCCGATCTCACACAACTAAAATTAAACATATTCCATCAGGGGCCATGGCCTTGTCATTGCCCTCTGTGGTGTGATCTGGACTGCTTAAGACAAAGCGTCAATGAGGCTTCACAATCACGTGTACCCGTTCATCTTGTTCTACACATCCACTGTGAAACTAATCTGCTCCCTATCTGTGATCTTGTTATTAAATGAATAAGGTAATGCTAAATCATTTATTCGACCTCCGAAGGATGAAAGGCTGAGTGGGCCTGCCGGGATCTGAACCTGCGACCTTGAGGTCATACACCCACCCCTACATTGGGTGCCTTAGTCCGTGGCCACTAGACCTGTGTCTGCATTCTGTCCAGGGAACTAATGCTTTTGTACCCCTAAGCAGGGAGTGGCCACGCGTGCAGCGCTCCATCACTACCGGTTAATAGTTATCTGCACTGGGAAGCTGAGATGGAGGTGCAGGTGGGCATTGCCTGATGATATGAGCTGTGTGCTGCCCCTTGCCGCTGGGCCATCCTACCCTATTGAAGCACCGTCTGAAAGACCAGGGAAAAATGTAGTCACCCTCTATTCTATCCTTAATAGTTTACTTGTGGCTCATGAAGGCAAACATTAAATCGTTGTTCTATGTTAGACTTACAGATTTCCGCTTCTATGCTGCCATAAAGGACCACTCAGGCCAGCAGAGCGACCTGCGATCTGCATTGTACACTTATTTAGCAGGCGTGTAGATCCACTGCGGTATCCTCCTTGAGTCAACGTTTCCACAAGTATGTTTTTTAAATACGCAAGGAAGGCCACACCTGCAGCCTCAAACCTGCCGATTAATAATTACCTGCACGGCTAGATGAGAGGGAAGTACAGGAGTGTATCGCCTGCCAGGTACTGTTGCTCTGTGCTGTGTCGGGCTACTCTCAGTATACCGAGGAGTGCTCTCCTCTTTGAGTCTCCCTACACCACTCCAGTCTCTGCCCCCAGGCTGTGCAGTATGCCCTGTGTGGGATGGGCCCTCTAATGAATATAATGAACATGGCGCAATCCACAACCTTGACTTGCAGGCAAAAGACAGGCTTATCTTGAGCCGATTTGTGCTCATGTTGTGCTGAAGAAAAGATAAAATTATCGAACCTGCGTTGCGAATGGCAGCCGGAGTTGCCCATAATTCATGCTACAATTAAGGGTGCTGCCACTTACGACGGAGAAAGTTGTGCCCATAAACGCCGGGGCACCTCCCCAGTATGAATGTAATGTACATATTGCGAGCTATTGTCCCTGTAAGACAAATTCACCGCTGGCTCGCAGCAAGCAAGGACTATTGATTTCAAAATTGACACTACACTTACAAGCCAGTACTATTGGCTTTTCCAATGCTTGTTAGATGCTTAAGCTAACCAAGCCCCAATTGCAGCTTCGGTGGAATAGCATACTGAAAATGCTACCATTCTGAAATGGTGGGACTGACAAAGAAGTATAGTGAGTCACCCCCCAACTGGCCCCGAACTCGACAGGAGGAAGATACCGATGCTGCCTGCAGGCACCGGAGTGCGACTCAGCATGGTGCACAGAGTATCCAACAACAGAGCACCCCAACCTGTGATCCTGTGCGGGGGTCCAGTCATTCGACCTTGGGCATAACCGAAACGGGGGGGCTAGATTAACAGCGCCCCTCACTCCTGCCATTCAGACTCACACCCGAAACTGAACGGATCTAATGTAATGTGTGACAATACTCTGAGGGGCAGATTTACAAGCCCCTTGCGCCACTTTTGCGTCACTTTTCCCATGTTAAAAATGACGCAAAAGTGGCGCAAGGGCCTTGTAAATAAGCCCCTGAGTACTTGATGCTAAGTCCTTCGCATTCAAACGCAAGCAAAATCTGACAGCATGAGGTGAGAGGCGACTACCCCTCTCAGCGAGGCAAAGTCAACTCCGTATATTACGAAGAATGGTAGCAATGGGAGTGCACGTAGCTACGTTGTTAAGCCAGACCTAGCAATGGTAAAATTGCATCCCTATTCTTGGAGTAGCACTGCTCAGATAAGGAGTGACTGGAGACTGAACCAGAAACAGTGGGATCTGTTTATTTAACGTTATTTATTGGCATAAAATCTTACCACTGTATCAACTTGCAATATGGTCTTGTGGGGAGTGGAGTCTGACAGACCAGTGCACTGTGATGTATTTTTATCATTTATTCTTTGTGCGGGTGCTGTTTGGTTCCAACATCTTGCAAACAACCGTCGCTGACACTGGGGCAGTCGGAAGTACAGTAGCTCAAATTTTTACAGGTGCAACTAGGCTAGCATTTCCCACCTCTGGTCCGAACAAAGCTGAAAGATGTGAATTTTAGTTGGACAGAACATTAGCGCAACCGCTTCAACCTTTGCAAATCATGTGAGAGGACTTAAGGGATCCGAACGAGAAAAGCCCTAACTCTTTCATTTTTGAATCAATGTTTTAAATTTGGGTTTACGCCCATGCTAGATTCTATCTGCCGGCAGCAGATGGGGGTAAAGTTGGCTCCTGTATTGGCTGACAGACACTGGGATGAATAGGAGAGCCTGCAGGGGCCATGAGGTCAGTGAGACTCCCCTTTCGCTCACAACATGAAGTTGGCTGATAGGTGCCACCGGGGGGGGGGGAGCGGCACTACCCAATAATGCGGCCGCCCCTCTCCCCGCCATGTCCCATCTCAATCGAGCCGACGATTCAAACATGCGCCCACCGCCATGTCCCGGTGCTCGCTGCACGCTCGAGGGTTCCGGTCACTCGTGCCCCACACACGTGCGGGCCGCCCCACCCCCACGAAAAGACCAGGCCGCAATGCCCCCTTGTTGCTCGATGGTGCCCCCGGGATGGAGAAGGTAGAGGTGGGGAGGGGAGATGCGCCACTGCACCCCCCATGTGGCGCGCGCACAGCGCGAAGCACACCAGGCCACCCGGGGAGGGCCACGCAACAGGCCTTCCCCGAGCGAAGGGGGGGCAAGGGCTCACAGAAAACAGTGTTTGCCTGACTAGGAAATACATTTGTTTGGTGGTGGAGAAATTTGCCTCACTGGGCAAAAGCCACCCCACAACAATCACCACTTCTACAGCCTTTATGCACCAGTTCACCACCCTGACTTGACGGAGGCAGCAGGCCCGCGGCCCCCAACACCCTCCCCCCCTCCCCCCCAGGACCGCGCCACCAGGCCCCTGGGAGCAGTTAATCTGCATAACGTGTCCCGTGGGGGGGGGGGTTGGAGGGGGGTGCCGGCCTGAGGGACTCCTCCCCGGGTCCCCAGACTAGAAGGGGGGGGGGTGATGGTGTGCCTAAGTGGCACTAAGGGGGCCGCCCTTTTAGGTGGCCCACTGCGTGAGCCGCGGGCAGCCGCAGACTACATAATAATAGCACTTAGCAGAAGGTTGGGAGGGGTCAGCAAGCGTTTCCTGTTTTGTTTCTTGCCTCTGATTGGATATTACTTAATTAGTAAGGACTGGTTCGAGGATGAGGGAGGTAGAGGTAAAGTAGGCTTCCTCGCATCTGGAGCCAGGCGCTGCTCACGAGGGCCAGGAAGAGGAAGGCGAGTGGAGTGAGTGGGTTCACCAAGAATCAAGGTCATAGATGATGAGATACATTGTGGAAAAAAGTAGAAATAAATAAAATACAGGTATGAGATCAGAAGCACAACTGAAGAAGGAGGCAAGTTAAGAGGAGGAGTTAGGGGGTTCACTGGAGAGTAGGGCTAGAAGGGAGTCATCTGCATTGAGATAGAGCAGAGTGAGCAGTTGAACGCTTTTAAGGCAGAATTACACACTGGTCTCCTCCTGGCAAACCTCCCACCCTTTCCTAGGTTACCAAGGACTGGAAGACAGTTTCTGCAAGGTATCACAGCTGTGGTGCTTTGTTTGGACTGTGCCAAAGATGAGCTAACTATGCGTTCTTGGTCTCATTCCTATGCATGTAATTGGAAGGACCATGCAACAATGTTTAAAGTTACTGCAATAATTATCTAGCTGGTGGCAGAGCTAGGATCTTCTGGGTGGTTTTGGTCAGAGACTGATTGTGCTGTGAGGATCACCAGTGTGTTTTGATGCACTTAATCCGCCCCTTGTACATTTGTAGCTCAGTGGGGTCTTGTGGCACCAGCTTGATGGTGAAACACAAAGGCATATCCTGAACTACAAAGGTATCTTTAGAGGAATTGTCTTCAACGCTTTGGGAGTACAGAGTATAGACAGAGGGCTTGTGATTTTGTAATGTTAGAAGCACATTGATGCGATTACTTTTTTCGGCAGAATATTTTAAATACCTTTTAAGTTTCATCTGTATTTATTACCATTCAAGAGTGACATGTGAATATTCTGTGGGAAAATTACAATAGTGACAGCTTAAATTGATATATAAATAGTCAGTTGGATTCTGATTTATGATCTGTGAAAACATAAACAAAAACCTGAAATGCTGTATTAATTTAACAGTTGACTTCTTGTGCAGGGTCAGATGTGTGCCAATATGTGTGCAGGGTCAGAGGTGTTACTGTGTGAATGCAGGGCCAAAGGTGTGCCTGTGTGAGCGCAGGGTGAAAGTGTGTCTGTGTGAGTGCAGGGTCAAAGGTGAGCAAGAGTGAGTTTAGGATTAGAGGAGTGCCTGTGAAAGTGCAGGGTCAGAGGTGGGCCTGTGTGAGTGCAGAGTCAGAGGTGTGCCTGTGTGAGTGCAGTCAGAGGTGTGCCTGTGTGAATGCAGGGTCAGAGGTGTGCCTGTGTGAGTGCAGAGTCAGAGGTGTGCCTGTGTGAGTGCAAAGTCAGAGGTGTGCCTGTGTGAGTGCAGAGTCAGAGGTGTGCCTGTGTGAGTGCAGAGTCAGAGGTGTGCCTGTGTGCGTTTAATATGAGAGGTGGGCCTGTGTGAGCACAGGGTGAAAGTGTGTCCTTGTGAGTGCAGGGTAAGATGTGAGCCTGTGTGAGTTTAGGATGAGAGGAGTGCCTGTGAATGCGCAGGGTAAGAGGTGTACCTGTTTGAGTGCAGGGTCAGATGTGTGCCTGTGTGAGTGCAGAGGCAGAGGTGTGCCTGTGTGAGTGTAGAGTCAGAGGTGTGCCTGTGTGAGTTTAGGATGAGAGGTGTGCCTGTGTGAGCACAGGGTGAAATTGTGTCCGTGTGAGTCCAGGGTAAGAAGTGAGCCTGTGTGAGTTTAGGATGAGAGGAGTGCCTGTGAAAGGGCAGGGTCAGTGGTGTGCCTGTGAAAGTGCAGGGTAAGAGGTGTACGTGTGTGAGTGCAGGGTCAGAGGTGTGCTTGTGTGAGTTTAGGATGAGAGGTGTGCCTGTGAAAGTGCAGGGTCAGAGGTGTGCCTGTGTGAGTGCAGAGTCAGAGGTGTGCCTGTGTGAGTGCAGAGTCAGAGGTGTTCCTGTGTGAGTGCAAAGTCAGAGGTGTGCCTGTGTGAGTGCAGAGTCAGAGGTATGCCTGTGTGAGTGCAGAGTCAGAGGTGTGCCTGTGTGCATTTAGGATGAGAGGTGGGCCTGTGTGAGCACAGGGTGAAAGTGTGTCCGTGTGAGTGCAGGGTAAGATGTGAGCCTGTGTGAGTTTAGGATGAGAGGAGTGCCTGTGAATGCGCAGGGTAAGAGGTGTACCTGTTTGAGTACAGGGTCAGAGGTGTGCCTGTGTGAGTGCAGAGGCAGAGGTGTGCCTGTGTGAGTGTAGAGTCAGAGGTGTGCCTGTGTGAGTTTAGGATGAGAGGTGTGCCTGTGTGAGCACAGGGTGAAATTGTGTCTGTGTGAGTCCAGGGTAAGAGGTGGGCCTGTGTGAGTTTAGGATGAGAGGAGTGCCTGTGAAAGGGCAGGGTCAGTGGTGTGCCTGTGAAAGTGCAGGGTAAGAGGTGTACCTGTGTGAGTGCAGGGTCAGAGGTGTGCTTGTGTGAGTTTAGGATGAGAGGTGTGCCTGTGAAAGTGCAGGGTTAGAGGTGTGCCTGTGTGAGTGCAGAGTCAGAGGTGTGCCTGTGTGAGTTTTGGATGAGAGGTGTGCCTGTGAAAGTGCTGGGTCAGAGGTGTGCCTGTGTTAGTTTAGGATGAGAGGTGTGGCTGTGAAAGTGTAGGATCAGCGGTGTGGCTGTGAAAGTGCAGGGTCAAAGGTGTGCCTGTGTGAGTGCAAGGTAAGAGGTGTACCTGTGTGATTGCAGGATCAGAGGTGTGCCAGTGTGAGAGTACTGTGAGCATCGCACTTGTGTGCGTACAGGGTGAGTCACGTGCCTGAGTGCAAGATTTCAATGTGTATTGGGAGGGGAGTGTTTGTATGAGTTCTACCTGCATGAATGTACTGTGAGTGGTGCGGGTGTAGGGTGAGAGGCATGTCTGAGTGAGAGAAGGATGGGGGTGTCAAAGGTGAGTATTGTGCCTAAGTGCATGGTTTTAGTGTGTATTGTGAGCGCAGGAGTGGGGTATGCCTATTCAAGTTTAGAATGAAAGATGTGCCAGTGTGAGTGTGGGGTGAGTGTCACACCTGTGTGAGGGGAGAGTTTGTATGAGTATAGCGATATGTAGCTGTGTGAGAGTAAGGTGATGGGTGTGCCAGCGTGAGTGTAGGGTGAGGCATGTCTGTGTGTGAGCAGGGTGACAGCATCATATGTGAGTGTAGGGTGATTTTTGTGCCTAAATGCAGGATTTCTGCATGTATTGGGAGTGCAGGGGGTATGGGATGCCTGTGTGAGGGCAGGAAGAGTGTTGTGCTCCCTGTGGGTGCCGGGTGAGGTATGTACCCCAAGTGGGTGCAGAGTGATGTGTGCATGTGTGAGTGCACAGTGCAGCACATTATAGCCAGACCTATTGACATTGTCTCTATATTAGATGAGTCTGCAGCAAAAACTAAAGCTGTTGCTATCCTAGATCTAAAAAAAAATCTTTGTTTAGTAGTTATGAAGGAAATGAGATTACAATCTGTGATTCGTCATAGAAAACAGTGGGCCAGATGTATCAAAGGGATTTACCCATTCTGTGTCTATGGGAAAATGTGTTCGTACATATGGCCCACAGTAAGTTTTTTTGTTTCTGTTGACACCTTTTGAATCTCCTGTAAATTCAGGAATCAATTCACAGAAAACACGACTAATTCAGAGGCTCATTAAAAGGGTTAAGTTGTGAAATATTACTAAAACAAACTACCAGCATTCTCATTTGTGCAGCACCGTTGTACCTTCTCCTTCACTTGTAGGCATCTTAATGCAGTTACACACTTGAAATTCAGATATGAATTACTAAGCACCGCACAGGCGTGGCACAGAGACATTTTGTGCGGTGCTAGTAGACTTACTTAATAAATACACCCCATTATATATTTCCTCATTGAAGCGCCAGACAACACTTCACCAGGTTTCGACCCTTCTGACTGAAAATTGTTTTTTCAATAACTTGCTGAGGGATCTTACTTCAGTTTGACCAATTTACTCTTTAATACATAATGACAGTGTAAGAAATTGGGTTACTGATTGGGGGGTGAAACTTTATTTAAGCAGCAAGCACAATCCTTGTCAGTGTGACGTCATAAGCAAACCCCAGATTAACCGGTGCTCAACCCTCTGGCAGCTTGGCACAGAGCAGTCAGGCTTAACTTAGAGGTAATGTGTAAAGTAGCAATGCAGCACTTCAAACAGTAATAAAGTGAAAACACAACACAAGAAAAATCACACACCTGTTTAAAAAAATATAGTAAATTTCAATAAATAAAACAAGACTGAAACAACCAAAATACAATCAGTAGAATCAGAGATATTTGAGTTTAAACATTTCAGTGAAAGTAGCACCAAAAAGCACAAAGCACCAACTGTGGTTATCTGGTTGCGTTTGGCCTGGGCAAAGTCACAAGCTCATGCGTACTGTGAGGGAATGCGGGTCATCTACAGGGACTCACTTAGGGCCGCTGAACCCAGTATCTTAAACTTGGTTCCAAGAGGTGCGGAGTTCCATGTTGAGGATGATTCACACAGCAGAGGTGATGTGTGGCTCAGGCAAGGAAATAAGTAATGCGGAGCGATTCCTGTGAGCTGCGAAGGGCAATGTGATGTCCTTGCATTGAGATGAGTTGCACAGTGGTGGTTCTGATGGACTGTGATGAGTGATGAAAATAGGGGTGGGCGGTGCCTGTGGAGTTGTACTATGCGGAATTCGGCAGGGTTGCGTAAAAACTCTGTGAAATTCCGCTGAGTTCCACTCCGCCCTAACAAGATGTAGACTACAGCGCACTGTGCTGCCTGACCATGCTGCGATACGGCTATTGGTATTTTTATCTCATGCAAACAACTACTTTTTATACCAGGCTAATTTTTTAATACAGAAAATACAGCATCCGATTCACCTTTTTGACTTGATCATCCAGCTTTAATTCTGTGAAGTAGTATGCTAGGAGTTGCGCAGCGACCATCCCGCCAGAATAAATGTGGCGACTGAAGAGTGTTTCGAGACAAGGGCAGGTCGAGAGTCATGACACACAGCTCGATAAAGGTCAGATAGGAGTTTTTCTTATCGTCACCTAGCCAAATTCCAAAAATACAACCACCACAGCTCTCCACTCATCCAGCAAAAGAAAATGTAAAGGTTCTTTTTTTCTACACAGAACTGGTGACCGGGTGATGCCGGCCCACTTCCTGTTCTTCTTGATTTGGCTGTGTATGTGATGTGAGCAGTGAGTGGTGAAGAAGGAGTGACAAGAGACAAGGGACACAGAATGAGCTGTCCTCTCTCCTTCTGATGGATAAATGTGAGGCTGGGTTATTTATGAAGGAAGTGACCTGATTCGGGTCACCCGGGTCACACAATACCACCTCTCAGCCTTCCATACCAAATGAAGAGTCGGTCAGACAGTAGAGAATACAAACTAATATCTGTTTATTCAGAGGACTCTCAGAGAAGAGCCCTGTCTGCCCAGTCTCTAAGGAGTGCTGCAGAGGGAATGACATCAGTAAGCATAACGATACATTATGTACACTTCAAAACCAGTAAAAGCACGCCCACCATGGAATTTTCCAAGCAGATACAACAGAACAGTGAATTACAAAAAATAAGTTTCAATTCTGCAGCTGGGCACACACTATCTAACAGTCAAGGTCAGCTGCGAGTACCAGGAACTCTTCATGCAGGAATCCCTGATCCGTCCGTCTGACCCGACGATGGCCTCAACCTCCCCCCCCCGTCCGCGGAAGGGGAAGGGTCACTCACCCGAAGTAGTCCCTGTTCGGGTGGCCAACTGAAGGAAGTGACCCGATTCGGGTCTCCCGGGTCACACAAGACCACCTCTCAGCCTTCCATACCAAATGAAGAGTCGGTCAGACAGTAGAGAATACAAACCAATATCTTTTTATTCAGAGTACGCTCAGAGCGGAGCCCTGACTGCCCAGTCTATAGGGAGTGCTGCAGAGGGACTGACATCAGTAAGCATAACGATACATTATGTGCACTTCGAAACCAGTAAAAGCACGCCCACCATGGAATTTTCCAAGCAAATACAACAGAACAGTGAAATACAAAAAATAAGTTTCAATTCTGCAGCTGGGCACACACTATCTAACAGTCAAGGTCATTCTGCCCGTGCCCGGCACTAGGCAAGTGGGAGAGGGCCTACATCTAGAGGAAAGGTATGCGCTAATAAGAACAGTGCATGCATTAGTGTAGCAAAACTCAGCTCTGAATAAACATAACCTAGAGAAGGTTGTTTCTCAGAAATGGCAAAGGATTAGTTTAGATTAGAATTCAAAATGGCAGCCATACACAACATGGTGCAGCGAATGCTAAATTATGCAAAACAATGCCAAAGCATATTTTTCTATTCTAACATTCATGACGTCACCGGGTTTTCAGATCCATGGCGACAGTCTGTTAGGTCATCCAGTGCATATGAGGCTGTGACACAAAACTGCGACTCAGTTGGTAAATGATATCAAATCAACATGTCCCAGAATGTAGGACGTTTTGCAATAAAAAGCTAGAACTGACTGAAGGTAAAAATGTTTACAAACATGTTATTGGGATAGAGGTTGAAGGAGCTGCAAGCAAACAACTTTCTAACCTCTGTGATTTAGTTCAACAATCCAACCATATTTACACCTGGCAGACTCATGACACACACTTCAGCTCAGTCCAATGTTTTCCACAACGTCCTTCAATATGTAACAGAAAAGAGATACGACTTTTTGTCATAAAGGCTGCACCTTTCATATTCTGTTCTTTCAGGGCATACATGCAAGTGTACAGTATTAAAACCTCTGTCGCAAATACTGTGATGCAGGGGTCAGGCATGCGTCAGTCACCCATCCAGGTAGCTGCGGTTATGTCACTGTAACCCACTCCTGCGCCGTAATGTAAAATGAAGGTGCCTCCTGCAGAATGTGAAGAGGGGTCTCTCATATCCCAAAAATATTCATTGGCCTTGGGCGGAATGGGGACCCTCGGAAGGGTTACTGGGCCCCCGAACGGTTGCCCCTTCCCTGTGTTACAGGGGCATGTGTTACGCCCATGACTCTTTCACACCCAGTTGCTACTCAGCTCAAATGCGCCCACCGCTAGACACCACAGCAAAGCCAGGTCTCCTCTCCCACCTCTTCCTGCTGCTGGGAGGTCCCCTCTACTGCATTACTAAGAATCAAACCTCTGCCTCTTTTTGTGATTCTAACATTTGTACATCCTCTGGAGCTCACAGGCCAGGCCACTAACAGTAGGCCCAGCACAATGATCCACCCACAAGGAGACTGATATAGCACTGAGTGAGTGTGGGTCTATGTGAAGGAGGGGTGGGCTTGAGGTCGCTAGTAGATACACCAAACTGTGTAAAACTTCAAGGTCAAAATATATGATATCCCTGGCCCCTGTGGACACCTTAGTGGTCATTTATTGAGCAAATAGTTCACAGAAAATTGGTTTCAGCTGGTTACTACTGTAGGGGTGGGCAGGCACCGGTAAACTCTGCTATGCTATGCTCCACGTTCCAAGCAGAGCGCGAAGTAAAACAAAACTTTGCAAGCTCCTCCAGCGGAGTGGAGTTCACCGCCCACCCCTAGATGTGAAGTCCTTGCATCAGGGAAGTCCACACAGCAGAGGCGATGCTTCAGTTCCAAGAGGGTTGCATCAAGCAGCAAGGGAGATGCGCCAGTTCTGTGGAATATATGCCACACCGTGGAGGAGTTGCGTCAGTTCAGCTGATTCCACAGATGAGCTGGCAGAGCACCTATAGGCCCACTTCCAAGATTCCAGGACTGGGGCGGCACCACTTGGTAGGGCAGGATTCACAGATGGCAGAGTCCAGGTGTTGGGAACAAGGTTGTTGTAAACCTGTTCTGTCCCTGAGGCTTCGCATCAGGAGGCCAGTCAACTAGCCCTTGGAGTCATTCTGGTGTTCTGGGTTTAGAGTTGCAGGTCCAGACCTTCTCACCCAGGAAAGAGGGTGTAAGATCTATACCCAGTGCCAAAAACAACAGCTATCTGGTAGACCATCCCCTGTCACTGCAGACAATCTATCCAAATTGTTAATTCATCTCCAACCTACATACTATCACCTAGAGATCAACTCTCAGGTCATCAACTTACATTTTGAAATCTTCAAAAACACATGGGCGCCGATTTTGTTCAATGTGAAATGCTAATAATTATCTCCATTTCTCCATCGAAAGTTTAGCATCTGAAGTGTACTGTTATTTATGAACCTATTATAAAGCTTCTAATTAACTCCTTGGTAGGGAGTTGCTGTTCTGTCAATAATTTAGAAGGGCTTGCCTGGCAACCATTAGCTATTGTCGCAAATGTGTCCAAGCCGGATTGATGGAGTTAAAAGCAAAGCATGTCACTGGTGCTTACATTTTTGTATGTTGACAGATAATCAGGCCAGGGAACTTTGCTGCCATTAAATCATTTAAAGTTTAGCTGCTGCTGGAAAAGGAAATATAAGAAACATTTTTCTGATTTGAATCACCTGTGTCTTACTTTACATGCCTTTGGTAGTAATATATATTTTTCCTTATAGTTTTTTTGTTACGTGAAAACATATCTCTCTCATCAAGTGTAGCGCTTCATTATCCATCTTATTTTCTTTGATACTGCGTACACTTTTTGGTCTAGCTTTTTTAACATTCTTGCATCTAGTCAGTCTGCCTTGCTGATATCCTGAAAAGTTAGTGATCTAGTTTTCTGAGCCACGGGGCTCATTCTGTCCCCTGACGCTGTGTAATTTTAGCAGTCTAGTTTTTTTTTTTTTACATTATTGCTCTAGGTCTATATGCCTTGCCCGTATCTTGCAAGATTAGCAGTCTAACCACGGGGCCTATTACTATCTTGCAGTGTATTTTGAGTGGTCCAGTTATTTCAATGTTAATGCACTTGGCAAATATGCCTGTATTATCTCAAGGTTAGCCTTCTTGTCTTTCGAGCTGTGGAGACTACGTGCGGAAAGTAAGGTAAGTCGCAGTAGGGTTATACAATTATGTTTAAAATGCTCACTAAGAAGACGTGGCTGCTTATTCTACTTTTTCGCCGCCTAACTACTTTTTTGTTTGGTGTGGTTTCACCCAGCTGACTAGTTGTGATGACTCAGGGATTACCACACATGGCACCATTATGCCTTTTGTCTTTTCTTTTCTTGCACTAATATGCAATAAATGCAGGCTATTCATCTTATGGTCTGTGGACTCCTGATGATGTGATGTAAGGGCATGGTTCTTTTCCATTTTAACACACGTGTAGTCGTCTATGGCTCTCTACTTCTTTGACTTCGGATATGACTAGTTCTCTAGTTATTAGAGAACATTTTTGGGAGAATTGCTGTTGTGTTGTTAATTCTGATATCCAGCATACTGTTCTTCTGTCACTCTTTTAGGTACATTTAAATTGGCCTTGCAGCCTTCGAGCAGCATTTGCTGTGCCAGACTATCCTCTTTCTACCGTTAGAGGGTCGCTTGCGATCTACTTTGGCTTCTTTCAATCATATTTCTGGGCATGTTGCTATTCATTGGGTTTGCCATCAGGAACTTCTTTCAGTAGCTGTCATGACATTTAGCTATAGTTCTTTTTGTGGTTTCTTTTGCATCTAGTACTGTGACGAATCTCCATTCTTTCTGAACGTGTGTCTGTGGCTGGTTTGTTTATTGAGGTCCAGGGCTGTGCGGTTCCCCGAACAGTTCCAGGATGTGATGACTGGGATTCCCTTCCTTTTTAGGTCGAGCATTCGAGACCTCTTGTTTATACTTTAGTATATACTTATATGTGTATGTACTTTGTGGGCTCTGGAGATCATCCCTAGGACTTGTCTCCTTCCACTTAGGGACTTTTTTTTCTGTTCAACTGCCTCTATTTAACTGTCTTGATAGAAAACGACCAGTAGAGGTCAGTAAAATACCAGAATTGCTTTCTGCTGAGGGACTTTCTTTTTTAAAAATATTTTCTGGCAACTGCCTCTATTTAACTTTCTTGATAGAAAACGACCAGCAGAGGTCAGTAAAATACCAGAATCACTTTAGCATTCTCTAGATTCCAGTCCATAGAAATTGTCTTCCACGAGCACCCGTAGACAATAATATTTTTTTCAAATCTTGTATTTTCAGTGATATGACTACCGAAGGCCCTGATTTTATATTAAAAACAGAGCTTTGGACTATACCATTTCCCGTTGAAAGGCAATATTTCTCTCCATGTGTTCCCATACCTGGCGTGTCACGCAGTTTGGTGCTTACTTTCTCTCCATGTTAAAGAACAGTAGATGTTTCAGCACCTAGGCTAATGTGCTGCATAGCTAAATACATATAAGGTCACAAAGGCGAGACCGATTGCATTGCAAATGCTTGTTTCAAGTAGTTTTACTTTTGTTGGTAAGTTGCCTGTTATATCTCGCAGAAGATTTATGACAATGAAGTGAAGCGAGGGAAACATATATAATACGGTGCACCAAATGACATTCGTATATCATAATCAATAGTACAAATGAACACAATCTTTACATTTTTGTTAGAGTCTTCTTTTATTTTGAACATTTCAATTGGAATGGTCCTTTATATGTCCGACAATCAAGCAGCCAACGCGTTTCGTCCAAACAATGGACTTCTTCAGGGCTGCAACACAATATATATACAAACATTGATATACAAATAAAAACACAATGAAAAAAAAACAAATATATACAGACTACATGGCACAAGACCAAAATAATCATATTAATACTAATAATAAACTCATCCTCTAATATTAATATCGGAACAGTTACGGAAGGGAAAAAAAGGTAGGCAAAATATAAACACCATCCATTCAAAATAGGAGAGAGTACAAACATACAACTTGTAGCCACTATGGCACTATGAGCGATTTCACAAGTACTGTACACAGGGCCAGACTGGGAACCAAACCGGCCCTGGCAAACTGCTCGGCCGGCCCCCTGGGGGGAGGAGGGGGTGCGGCCGAGCTGTTTGTTAGGGCCGGTTTTGGCTGATTTTGTTACAGGGGGCCGATATTGCCAGCCCCCAGTAACAAAAACAGCCCCCCCAGGGGACCAAAACCAGCCCCCACCCTGGCGGCCCACCGGGGAAACACCCGGTGCCCGCTACGGCCAGTCCAGCCCTGACTGTACACCTTACTAAGACGAGGATAGAGAGCGCAACAGGAGTGAGATATTAATCTGCCGCCTCGAGCTCAAGAATGCCAAGCAGATTCACATTTACCAAGGGCAACACCGTAACATAATCCATGTGTGTCCCACAAGGATGTGACACTCACCACGAAAGAAAGACTTGGAATTCCGAGATGATGGTCGGGTATCAAACCGAAGTGAAGAGTATGTAAACCCGAAGTGCAGGAGCGGCTTTCATTTAAAGTTACCGTCATTATCCCCAAGGTGCCGCACCTGGCCGCATTGTCAAACGCGGCCGTACCGAACTAAATGGATCAAAATCCCTATTTACACCAATGAATTGAACATGTGAAACCTTCCAAAGTATGTAATCAAGCAAAGTTGCTCAGCTCTATTCAAGTGCAGTGCCCCAAGTGTGGTACGCATCCTGTCGTGTTTTACTTGAAAACGCCATACAAGAACTAATAAACACGATAATGCCGTACCTCCCCACGTGTCCATGCACGTCAGTGTCACCCGCGTGTCGGTCTATTTGATAAGAATCTTTGAAATGCGGCCATTCCGTATTGTATAAAGCAAAAATGTATATCCCAAAGGGTCACATGGAATGTAAAAATAAAAACTTATAAGCTCAAGCATGATATTTGCGGTATATACATAATGGGCAAACACTATGATGGCCAGGGACTACAAGACCCTGTTCCCTGTCACAAATACACGAACAAATTGTGTATGGGCCATGGTCAGCATGAATCAAACAAATGGCATCCAGCCTATGAACCATAAGTAATACTGATTACCATTTCCAAAGTGTCATTAGTTGTTACAGTGATTCATGCCCAAAAACCGCAAAATCAAACGCCATATGTATGACGGAGTGAGGAATAAACGAAGTGTGCAGCCAGGAGGAGAAAAGGGAATATGAAAATTAAAGGGAATAAGACATCCCTTGTATGGCAATCAAAGACAAGGGAATGAGCATTCTTAAAATATATCTATTTTCAATATCCAATGCTTGTATAATATTTGTGACCATTTCTGTACCTCACTTACATGTACACCCGTGCTCCAGTGCCACCGTAATGTGACCAAAGCAGGTTCTATTACAAATATAGTGGGTACCCTGCAAACACCAACATATATCCCTAAGGATCCTAGGATTCTTTTACATCAAGGTTTGCATCAAGGGTATCACAATCATTAAAGGGTACATAGAATAACATTAGCCAGGCCAACAGAAAACCCCCATCAGTCCTATGATGGGGATCTCACAAAAAATAGTGCAGCTCGTCATCAGAGTTGTGGCCCAGTTCAACACTACGTAATTTACATATCCAATCTGCTTCGTTACGTCTAAGGCAGAGTTCGCTATCCCCTCCTCTCGGGTTAGTTGGTACATGGTCTATGCCTAAGACCCAGAAATTAGTCCCATCATTATGGTGTTCCTGCATGTGTTTGGTGAGGGGTTATCGAGTATCAACATTTTTTATTGCATGTGTATGTTCTTGAACGTGCATTGTGAGCAGCCTTATGGTACTAACCACATAGATCTTGTTACATGGGCAGCCCAAGACATATGTCACAAATCTAGTCCTACAATTAATGTGTTGCCTAATTTCTTAAGTCCTGTTTGTGTTGAACCTAAAGGTTTTAGTCTTGTCTTTGCCCAGCATACACATGTTACAATCTCTGCACGTGTAAAAACCAATACCAGGACCAGGTAGCCAGGTGGCAGACTTTTGTGTTACCACGTAGCTGGGACATAACCAATCTTTGATCGTCCTGCCTCTACGGTAGGTGATTTGGGGTTTCATAGGGACAATATCCTTAAGACCTGGTATCTCAGTAAAAAGATGGCAATGTTTCTTCAAGATGGTGTAAATGTCGGTGCTACGTTTGTTGTACCGTGTGATGAAAGCCACCTGCTTGTGCCCTCGTAGTGTAATATTTTGTTCTCAGCTTTTCCTAGTGTCTTAGTGTCATAGCCCCGGTGCAAGAAACGATTTTTTATCTGTTTGATGTTAGTAATGAAAGTAGTCTCAGTGCTATAATTGTGTCTCACGCGCACCATTTCACCATTTTACCATAGGGTATGTTTTTGATCACATGGCTGGCGTGTGCACTGGAAGCATGAAGAGTACTATTGCTTTCTGGTACATGGTCCTCTGTATCGTATTGTCCCTGACATAAAATACAAAGTCCAAGATCCTTTTCGGTTGATTTTAGCCCTCCCTTGTCACTTCGCCACCCCAGTTTGGACCCAGCCAAATGCAAATCAGTCTTGACCCTGTGCCTCATGGGAACAGTCCAGCCCAAACTGCCAAGCCAGGACTTCCCTGGACTGGAAACAAGCATCCTGGGACCGGTTTCAGGGTAACACCTCTCATCAGCCAGGCTAGCTTGAATCCAGTGGCAAAGTGAGCAAGGGACCCACGTCTGGGCATACCCTGCCAACTTAGGGCGAGCAAAGCAAACACAAGGAGATGATGGATGGCGCACTGAAACTTTTCGGACACTCACCCCCAGTCACAGATCTGGAATGAATCCATCATCGTTCTTTAGCTCACTTCGCTACCCCAGTTCAGACCCAGCTATATGCAAATCAGTCTTGAACCTGTGCCTCATGGGAACAGCCCAGCCCGAACTGCCAAGCCAGGTCTTCCCTGGACCGGAAACAAGCATCCTGGGACCGGTTGGCAGGGTATGGATTAGGCTCGAGCGATTGCCAGTGGATGAGATTATTTAAAGCATTCGCTCCATCAACTTGTTGTTTTTGCTCATGATTCATTTTATAGCATCAAATTCCACAAGGTTTGTTGAGTCATTTCTGAGTAGGTGGGGACAGGAGGATGAGATGCAACCCTAAAATCACAAAGCTATTGCAATGAAGGCTGAATGTTGCTAAAAGACCAGAAAGCCCCTTTTCAGTTTCCATGAGGCTAGGATATGTGCATTGAGTTACCTCTTTGTCTGCTCATGCTCATTGTTGTTAAATGCTGGGTTGCAATATGTTTCTCTTTCAGGGTATGTCTCTCTAATGGTTTATCAAGATACATTGTTTGGCTCACAGATGGCCACTGTGGATCCTTCTCCAAGAGTTGTTACAGGTTCCAGCACTGATGTTTGGATTTGTAGCCAACCATCTACTTTTTCCATACCCATAGTGTTCAGCATTCAATAATTCCCTCCTGCAAAATGAATTTTAATAAGTTTGATTTCCCTTCACCTTGAGCTCAGGGCAAGATTGCTATATGGGTGACATGTTTATTTTACTTTTGTATCAATTAAAGCAAAAAATATTGGGATATAAATGTATAAATAATAATATTTAGGAAACATTGCGCAGAGAAATAGATGTAGAGGTTAAGTCTTAACTTAAATTCGAAAATCAAGGGGAGGGCAAAATAGTGTCCCCTGAATATGCATACAAAATAAAGAGGTGGTACAGATGAGTCTCCTCCCATAAAAAAGGGGGGGGGGACTATATTATCCACATCAGAATATCTCATAATTAATTAGAATTAGACAAGATTCTCATATAGTTGGAACCCACTATCGATAAATTAAATAAGTGACCAATGAATGGATCATAAGAGTTTTGGGGTCATTTAGAGGCTGGTACAAATATCACAGCTAACGCAATTTGACACAAACCCTACTCCTATCTACTCTCCTTCCATTCTCCCTGCCTTATTAAAGGTGAGAAAAATAACTATTTCGACTGTACACTTATTAATTGGCTTACTAAGGCCATCCATTGTGTCTTCTAACTTCAATATTACTGTGAGATAATTATCTTTGAGATCTACTAGACCACCTCTGAGCTGCATGTAGTGCCACCCATGAATGTATTACTTAACAAAATAACATTAAGGGGCTGATTACGATGGCAGTGAACCCGCTACCGGCAGGCTGCCGGTGGCGGGTTCACCTCCATCATGCAGCCATTTTCCGCCCGCCAGATTGTGATGGCGGGCGGTATGCTGGGGGGCAGAAAGCCCGAACACCACGGGTCCGACAGTGGCAATCATTCCGATTGCCTGTGGGACCGCCCCGCATCCCTAGAATGGTGGCGGTGCCTAGAAGGCACCGCCCGCCTGATTAGGATGCAGTATCCCCGCCAGCCTTTCAATGGTGGTTCAACCGCCATGGAAAGGCTGGCGGGGATGGACTTTGGGGGCCTGTAGCAGGCCCCCCTTGCTCCCGGGCACCTTGAACTTCCACTTGGGGGGCACCTATGGTGCCCCCTACATTTCCCTGCTCCATGCGGCAGGCACTGCATGGTGCCTGCCACATAGTGCAGGGAAATGTTCAAGGTGCATTTTTAACATTGCAGTGGGTGCTGCAGCTAGCAGCACCTGCCGCAATGTTAAATGTTGCAGATGCGACCACCGTGGTGGCGGTCCCATCGTAATTACATGTCTGGAACCGCCGCCTCATAGGCGGGCGGTCCCCATCCCCGGGACGATGGCGGACTGACTGAAGTCCGTCTGCCATCGTAATGAGCCCCAGAGTTCTTACTCACACATATGTTAGAAACAATAATCATTTACAAAAAAGTTAGGCATGCTATATATTTATCAGTTAAAGGAAGAGGCTAATTTAAGTTTAAATAAGGCTTATATCTTGTGCCTGCTCCTGGATATCTAGGAATTGATTCTGTTAAAAATATTTGAAGGCAATATTCAAGGAACACGTTTATTACAATAAGAACACAATATTTGTTAAGTTTAATTGAATTCTTTTGATAAACCAAATAAAACATCACTATATTTCTATACCTGTTGATTTTATTTAGGGTTGACTTTCTGAGCTGTTTATTGGAACTTTAGACCTAATCGCAACCACAAAAGTAAGGTTAAAAGAAAGTCTCTCCCAATCTACATAGGTTGTTATACCTATTAATTTGTTTGAAACCACATTGGTAAAAATCAGTGACTAGGCACATTGGTCAGAAACGGTACGAGTACTCACCTCAACCCCATAGCATACAAAGAAGATGATGAACAAGTAAACTCTCCAGAGAGTGGGAACGCCGACGAGCTGTCAAAGGAGAAAAAGGAACGCCTCTATAATACGTTCCAACTGTGTGTGTGATGAGCACCCCATTTTCCTAATCAGTATCTGATACCCATAGTACCATCTATGGAAAGCTGTCCCTTTTTAATTTAATTAAAACCTTGTGTTATGTAAAATAAGGGAATCCTTCTGCAAATTCAAAGGTTAGTATGCACCTGGATGAATTCTTAGATGAATTTTGCTGCTTATTAGTTTAAGTTTGGATTAGTTTATAATTTCTAAAATTTAAACAAAAATCATCTTTTAAGTGTGCACCTTTTCACCCTTCTCCAATGTTCCTAGATCTCCTTATGCCATAGGAGAAACAGATGAGAGAATTTAATGATCAATTTACTTTTCTTAGTCAAGTGACATCCACAATTCTAAAACAGGACACAAAACAGTCAAATAAACTTTAAATATGTTAGTTGGCATCCAAATTGTGGACTGGTAAAAATCCATAATTTTATTAACTTCCATAGACTGCAGTTGATGGACCCACACTAACTTGAAATGAAAAGAAACTGAAACAAATGAAAGGTGAAATATTAAGCCAAGTGAGCAGGAGCTGGGTAAGCGCAGAAATAGAACTGGATCCGGTGGGGAGGGAGCGTGAGCTGTCCTCTTAATGTTAGTCTCACTCAAACATCAGTGTGTTGTGGAGAGTGAATTTCTGGCTTGCTGCACTCCTGGCATTCGCTACAGATTATTACATAAGTAAAGCAGAGGGTGTGGTGATAAGGTATGGTAGAAATTCAGATGGGAATAAAATACAGATTGGGGAGATTGCATGTCACATGGCACCATTTAAATTAACGGGGACCATAACTATACATGCAAGCAAGAGGACACTGGTTTGGCATAAGAATGAAATCTGCTCAATTATGGGCTCCAGCTCTCATGGTATTCACTGTCCATAGGTGAGTTTTGCTGCCATGCCTGATAGGCTATTGGTCTTGTATGTATGTATGGTCTTAAATATATGAATTAGTGTTAATTAAGAGTGAAGCTAGCTGTGAAGCAACAAGGCACTGCACAATTTAGGAGCAGCAATGCATTTCTAGACTATAAAAGATTGTGTACATCAAGTAGAAATCTACATCTTTTTGAGTTACAGAATTACAATTCACATATTTACAATTCCATTCAATAACTTTATTTCGGCCACACAGGCCATAAAAGTGCATTGCAAAAAAAAGAGACACATTAAAATATGTACAATTTCAACTATAAGTTACACAACCTGAAACTAGCTTCATGTATAAAGTTGGCAGCGCTAACAAACAGACTGATGAGGACTCTAATACAATGTAGTTTTAGAATTAATACAAAGGCCTGGGCCGAATTAAAGTACAATAAAACAGTCATCTGAGAAAAAGAGACACGATCTAAAATTTACTAAGATAAAAATGAGTGAAGTACGACAATAAAACCAAGATAAAATGGGCAAATATGGCCATATACAGGTTAGACAAATACATTATCTATACAGAAACTACTTTAAAAAGGCCCGCCGGATATGCCACATAGAATTTAAGAACCGGGATACGGCAAAGACAATAGGTGGATCAGTGTCATATTTTAAAACTCTGTATGCCTCCGCAGAGCGCGTGAAGCCTAAGTTCTTGCATAATTGGATAAGCCAGCGCTTACGCGGCAATGAGTAGGCAGACAGAGGAACAAAACATGTATTTCAGTCTCTTCCTTGTAGTTACAAGCAGGACATTCACCAGTATGCCTTTTGGCCCACTTATTAAAATGCGTAAGAAGCGGTAGGGTCCCAAATCTGAGCTGAACGTACAGTTTCCTGGCCAAAGTAGGTTGGATATTGTCCAAAAAGTTTTCCCTGCTGTATTCATCTTTGACTTGAAAAAACTCTGCTGTCAGTCTACCACAGGAGGCACTTTCCTGGATAGTCAATAAGTTAAGTGATCTATAGTGTCTTACTAGTTCCAACCTAGAAATCGTGGGACAAGATGACTCAGGTGTCCTCCATAGGTCCGGCTTGCCTAGTTTTAAGGAGAGGTCCCTTATGTGGCAAAACCAGGGCATTTTCGTGATACCATGGGTAGACAAGAGCTCATTGAGCTCGGCCCTATAGATGGCCAGTTCCGGGGTCACCCAGAGACGGCGCCAAAAAGTCACAGGTCTAAGGGCAATCTCTTCATCAATGGGCCTAATACCCAGGTCCATACGAAGGGGAGTAAGAGGGGTATTGAGGGGAAGGCCTAGTAGCTGTCTCATGAAGTTATTCTCCACCTTGGTCAAGCTAGAGGTGGAGCAGTGCCCCCACAATTCCGCCCCATACAATGTGGCACCCCGAGCTTGTGCTTTATAAATTTCGACTACTGGGCCTGCTGGTTTAAATACGGAGGTTCTATGTAGTTTCAGAAACCCACCTGATGTCTGAGTTGCCTGAGACTTGCGTTAGCCATCTGTGGCCCCCATTCAAGTTGCTCTGTCAAAGTGACCCCCAAATAGTCAAATACCGACACTCTTTCAAGGGGTATGCCGTGTAGAGATGGATTTGGGTGGGTCGTGTTGGGGGGGGTTGAAGACCATATATTTAGTCTTTGCTGTATTGATTTCCAGCCCCCGCAACTTACATCAGAGTAAGAACATCAGACCACCGCCCTCTTGAGTTGATGATCCGATGCATTGTTTTTTCTGTCCATCACTGCCAGGAAAAACCTGCTGATTTTTAACATAAAGAAATTAAATTTAACTTGATCACTGTGGGAGAAAATTTGCAGGGTGTTTGGGGTAATTTTTTTTGTATTTCAAAAACAAACCCCCACTTCGAGAGGTTTTCTTTTGAAAAATCTAAGAGCTTGGTTCTCAAGAGCCACACACCAAACTTGCAGTGCTTTCAAAGGAACCATCATGACAGTAGTTCCTCTGAAAGCTCACAGATCTTGTTTTGGTTGGCGGTGATCTCTAAATGTGCTGGACATCTGTCCATCAGAGTCAAGACCACCCTGCTCTAAATCAGGCAATAAGAAATGTGCCCAAGTGACATGGTTTTCAGCCAAGGCCCTGCACTGAGGTAGGGATTAGAGCACAGATGTTCAGTTTCCAAAGTTGGTAACCTAGCAATTAGGTCACATATTATACAAATATGCCTTATCTTAATAAATACGTATCAATGAAAAACTTTTGTCTGGTTTGGCTACCTAATCGCTGGGAAACTGAATGTATTCCTGGCCAGGTAGGAGCTGGGTATGGTCAGGTTTGGTTATTTGTAAAGCACAACCTAGCTGCAGAGTAAAAGAGTGGCAAACAGTGGCATGAGTATAGGGATATGATAAGGATCTTTCACAAAGATGCAGAAAGTTAATACGCTGATATTCCTATTAATTTAGCGGTGTAAGGTGTTATTCACAAAGACGTTTTGCAGTACATAATAGAGTATTCCTGTAGTACTATTTTACATCCTCTTACATATCTTTGTGAATTGGCTCCAAAACATCTAAAATGAGAATAAAAGAACAATACTCAGGGAATGTTAATTTACAAATATTAACAATGAATGGTCTGTGTCCTATTTGCCGTTTTACTAATAAAGAGTTGGATGTGTCATGTTGATTCACAAAGGCATGTAAAAGTAAGTATTAGAGTAACTCTTGTGGTGGTACTTCTCATACTCTTAACCGCTTTTATTATAGTCTCTGAAGAGGTGGGTAATCTTATCCTTTCAGGATTACTTGCATGTTGGGCAGTTCTGATGTTGACTGGGATATTGTTCCAGATCTTGGGAGGGTCAACAGAGAAGGCCTGCATTCTGATTTTCAATATTTTCTTGCAGTTTTTATCTTCTAGTCTAGTGGTGCCCTGAGTTGTATTGTGATGTTGTTCATATGAAGTAGTTATTTTCTTGGACAATTATGGAGGAAAACTTCTTCTGGTGGCCTTGTTTGTGAAGCAACAAGTCTTGAAGGTAATTCTGGACTGGACATGGAGCCAGTTTAGCTCCTTTAGGGCTGGGGGGCATGTTGGATATTCTTTAGGGCTTTGGTGAGATGAGCTGCAACTTGTATGGTGCTTTCCCTTAGCATCACTGTGGTGTCAGGAAGACTATGAATCAAGGTTTTGCCTCCATCCAGGGGTGTGTGAAGGCTAAGGCTTGGACAACTATGCTGAAGTTAGTTTCTAGAAGGAATGTTTTCACTTTCTTTCGGAAAGAGAGCAGGTACTCTGTAACCCTGGGCAGCTCCGCTCGTGGAGTTTGCAGATTTTTGGCAACTCCGCGTTCCGCATAGAACACGGAGTTACCGAAAACTCTGAGCTCCACAACGGAGCAGAGATTTTTTTTTGTTCGCGCGTTCAAAATGCATTTTTGCGCACGTGGAGCAACTTACTGGGATGCCTGCGTTCGCCAACGAGATTTCCTATCCGTTCGCGTGCGCCGCGAGATTTGGTAGCCGGCTGCACGGTCCCGCGAGAGTGTGCGATCGCGAACACGTCATTTGGACGTGCCATCGGACTTCCGGCGGAAGTTTTGTGAAGATCGCGATGCCGAACACGCAGAATTTCCAAGCTGGAGAAGAATATCTCTCGAGCAGCATAAAACCTTCTCAAAATGATGATTTGGATGAAAAAAACTCCTCAGATTGACATTTGGCTGTACTTTTTTGTGCAAGGAGTCCTTTTTCTTTTTTTACTTATTTTTTTAAGAGGAAGGAAGTGCCCCAGTGTCTCCAACTTCCTGTTCCTGTCCAGCAGGCTCCTCCCAGTGCTTTGTCCATCTCCTGTTCACTTTTCATGTGGATTTGGAGCTGGGAGGATCCCTTTTTTTGTCTGCTGCATCATATATCATTGGATTTGAGGATTTGAGATTTCACAAGTAAGTTGGAAAATTGGTGTTGTTTGTTTGATTGGGGAATTGCACCTACATTTTTTTGTACTTTTCATTGGTTTTTTTCAATGTATTGTGGTGGGTGGCCTGTAGTTTCAGTAGGGGCCTAGTTGTTTCTTTGTATGTAATTTTTCTTCTAGTTTTCTTTTATAAAGGAAACATGTTGCAAAGTTCACTACATTTTCTCCAACTTTTGCAATCAATTTGCAACATTTATTTAATTCACTAGCCCAGTAGTCTGCCAATAGGCCTTTCAGCCAGTAGGCCCAGAGCTACTGATGTGTGCATAAAACAACTGTTTCTGTGGTATCTGTTGAATTTAACATCATTTGGGGCATGGATGGCATTGGATTGAATTGCAAAATGTGTTTTTTTGGGGGTATTTCACTTTTTTCGTGTGTGCTAAATAAATGCCTTTGTTGGATGTGTGTGGTGTGGTTGTTGTGTAACTTGCAAACCTTTTTTTAGCCCTGTGGATTTTCGTTTTAGCATTGTTGCATTAAAGCTGTGTTGTTTAGCATGCCTCCTTTGTCTGGCCATATAGGCCTGCTTGAGTTCATTGTTTTACAGGCCTCCTGCTTGTTGTTGTGTGAGTGACCAACCATGTGGCTGGTGGCCATTTTGTGGTGGTAGCTAGTGTGCTGCTTTTGCCATAGGCCTGCATGTCTTTCCTTTGTTCCTCTTGGCTTACTGCTTCTTGTTGTTGTGGCCTGGCCATGTGGCTGGCAGCCATTTTGTGAAGCCAGCCAGTGTGCTTTTGCGATAGGCCTGCATTGTCTGTCTTCCCTTTCCTGTTGTTGTGGTGGCCTGGCCATGTGGCTGGTGGCCATTTTGTGAAGCCAGCCAGTGTGCTTTGCCATAGGCCTGCATTGTCTAGCATTGTCTGTTTTCCCTTTCTTGTTGTTGTGGTGGCCTGGCCATGTGGATGGCGGCCATTTTGTACAGGCAGCCAGTGTGCTTTTGCCATAGGCCTGCAAGCTTTCTTTGTGGTGGCCATGCCTTGCCCTTGTTGTTGTTTTGCATGCAATCCTTTTCTTTTTACCCAGCAAAAAAATGCAGGACAGTTCACTACATTTTCTAATACATTTGCAATATTATTGATTTGAATTGATTCACTTCACTATGTGGCCTAGTCTGCCAATAGGCCTTTTTCAGCCAGTAGGCCCAGAGCTACTCATGTGTGCATGAAACAACTGTTTCTGTGGTGTCTGTTGAATTTAAACATCATTTAGGGCATGGATGGCATTGGATTGAATTGCAAAATGTGTTTTTTTGGGGTATTTCACTTTTTTAGTGGGTGTTAAATAAATGCCTTTGTTGGATGTGTGTGGTTGTTGTGTAACTTGCAAACCTTTTTTAGCCCTGTGGATTTTCGTTTTTGCATTGTTGCATTAAAGCTGTGTTGTTTAGCATGCCTCCTTTGTCTGGCCATATAGGCCTGCTTGAGTTCATTGTTTTATAGGCCTCCTGCTTGTTGTTGTGTGAGTGACCAACCATGTGGCTGGTGGCCATTTTGTGGTGGTAGTTAGTGTGCTACTTTTGCCATAGGCCTGCATGTCTTTCCTTTGTTCCTCCTGGCTTACTGCTTCCATCCCCATTGCCAGCTGCAGCTTCCTGAATGATGCTGCACCCCACGTGATGCACAATCACATTCACAATGCAAAACAGGTTCCATTACATTTGTATTTTTGTTCTTTTTCTTCTTCTTTCCTAACCTTCCTGAGTGTACACAGTACACCATGAAAGCCCTTGTTGTCAATGTCTCACAAATGGCTACACTGTTGTTATGTTTTTTTAATAACTGAGTTAATACAATTTAATAATATTAATAATAACACTAACAAGTGTGACCACACACTAAGTTATATATTACATTTGTTTGTTTGTACAGTAGTAAATTGAACCACAACAATAAATGCCACATTTCACTGATGTTCTTCTTGCTTCTTTGCATTTAGGTGCACAAAAGAGGAGGAGGCGTCATCACCCCTTGTACTGCCAGACAGAAGTCCTGCTGCGCACGACGTCACGTGACGTGTGACCACAGATATCTCTTCAACTTGTGCCACTGCGTGCTGCTGACATCTGAAGAAGATGGCCCCAAAGAAAGGTACCAGCTTCTCCAGTACCAAGAAAGTTGCCAGTGAGAAGAAGAAGGAAGTGCCACTTACCACTTCTGGTGTGCCGACCAAGATCTTTTTTGGGAAACCAAAAATTGTGACTGCAGCAGCGGTGTCTGGGGATCAAGCTGGGAGCAGCACCCCCGCATCAGTGGACCGACCCCACCAACCTAGGCCCAAGCCCATGTCTTTCGCAGAGGCAGCCAGTCTCATCACGACAACGCCAACGAGCAGCGATGTTGAAATTGACTTATCGTTATCGCAAAGTAGTACCCAATCAACGCAGGAAACTCAGATAAGTGGACAACAACAGCTGCAACCACCGCCCACAATAGTAGTTGTTCCTCCTGAAGTAGGGGTAGTTCAGGAAATCGAGCTTCCTGCAGAGGAAGAAGAGCAAGCCACTCTTTCAGAAGATCCATTGTCTTCCAGATCCCCAGCAAGGAAAAGGAGGGTTAGTCCATCGAGTTCTTCTGCAAGCCCTCCTTCTGATGATCTAGATCCCACTTGGAAGCCACCACCTCAGTCTGAGAGTGCGAGACGCCACGAGACAAGGCTAGGGAAAAGGAAGGTTCCAGAAAGCCTCAGAGTTATGGAGGTAGATGTAGAAGAGGAGGATGATGACGAGCCAGTCATCATGGACATCAGTCCCGCCCCAGTGGAGACTGACATTACCCATCCCAAATTGCTGTGAGGGATGTGGCACGGATACCAACAACACAGGTAACACCAACACCACCTCCAGCTTCCATATTTGCATTTGCAAAGGCCCGGCAGCGACCTACATCCAGCACAACCACCTCAGTAGAAGTAGGTAGTGGTAGTGCACAGAGTCAAATTCCACGCCCACCCTCCACTTCATCCGGCATTGCAAGTGGCACCTCCAGCAGCTCCAGAAAGTTCACCTCCCCAGTTTGGGACTTCTTTTCGGTTAGCAGTAAGGATGAGAACGTTGCTATATGCTCCATTTGTAAACAAGGTGTTAGTCGGGGTAAGCTTGGTACAAACTATGGTACCGGAGGCCAAACAACCCATCTGAAAACTCACCACTTGATCCAGTGAGAGGAACACCTTAAAGGCCAAAAAAGTAAAACTACACCCATTGCTGTTGGTGGTGATGAAGAAGTAGAAGACGATCGCGGTGGAAGTTGAACAAGAGGGAGACATTTTCTCTGGAACACAAAGTAGCCCTGTCCCCAGCAGTGCAGTGGTACCTCCCACATCCTCATCAGCCTCAGCAACATCTCAGTGGCGTAAGAGTCAGGCTGAGAGTGAGACACCAAGGCAACAGAGTACTGCAATGAAAAAAAGTGCGGCGTTAAGCCTAACAACATCTGGCGTCAAGAAGTCACCTGCATCAGTGGCACCAAAAAGGACAAAAATCCAGCCTACCATTCTCAGCATGTTTAGGTCGGAGGGGCAGTATGAACGCAACCACCCAACGGCACGTTTGTACAATGCAAAGCTGGCTAAAATGTTAGCGTTGGACCTTCTCCCTTTTTCTTTTGTGGAAGGGGTGGGTTTTCTTGAATTTGTGACAGCCATCTGCCCAAAATGGAAGGTTCCCAGCCGGTCCTATTTTGCCAGAGTTGCTGTTCTAACACTACATCACGACATGCTGGAATTGCTTGGACTAGCTTTGCGGCAGAGTACTGTTCACAGTATCCACATGACAACAGACATGTGGACCAGTTGCCAAGCCACTGATTACATGTGCATCACTGCACACTGGATCTCTTTTGTGGGGGTAGAGAAAAGATATCTGCAGGTGTTGACACTGCTGAGATTTTTAATGCCACTCGGAAACATGCAACTGTAGCCATGTTCGCCATGGAGAAATCTCATACTGCTGCAAACATTTTGGAAGAGTTTAACAGCAAGGTCTTTGAATGGCTGCACCCAGGAGGGCTTAACATTGGTTTTGTTGCCACGGACAATGACAGTAATATAGTTAAGGCCATGGGCGATGGTGGCTATTTCAGGGTCCTGTGTTTGGCGCACTGCATTAACATCATTGTTCAAGACTTTCTGAAAAAAGAATACAGTCAGCAACTTACTGACCACCTGCAGAAGAATATGCACACATTTCAGCCATTCTTTTAAAGCCAGGAAGCAGCTGAGGATCATTCAACGTGAGTATAGAGTGCCAGTTAAAGCACTCATCCAGGAGGTGCCAACACGTTGGAACTCAACTTATTACATGCTTGATCGTATGTTTGATCAGTACAGACCAATCAATGACTATGTCATGCAAAGACTAGGGGATGCCACTGTGAAAGGCATGACCATTCAGATGGACCAATGGGGCCTAGTTAAATGCCTGACAGAGATGCTACTTCCTTTCGAGCTCTTCACACGTGAAGTCAGCAAGCAGGACTGTACTATGGGCCAAGCTATCCCATTGTTGCACATGCTACAGGAACAGCTGAAGGGGGTGTCTGCAATGTACGCAGGTGTGGAGGAAAAAAAAGAAGCATATGAGTTGGTGGAGAGCTTATCCCTTCGCTTAGCTGAAAATACAAGGGTGCAAACTGAGATTGTGTCATCCACCCATTACATTTCTGCCACAATTCTGGATCCACAGTACAAATCAGTACTGAACACTAACACATTAATTCCTTTTTCACAAGTGGATGTTGCCAAGTACAAAACTTGGATAGCTGCGGTAGCCAGTGGCTTTGAAAAAGACCGGCTGGAAATTAGAGGCCTGCTACTCCAGCCCACAACAAGTACTGCAGGGCAGCCTGCGTCAAGTTCAACTTCAGAGCCTGAGGGCAGTGCGGTTGGCTCACAGCAGTCAAAACCACCAACATCAACAACAGCAAGAACAGGATCATCATCAGCCCCAGTAAAATCGGCACAAGAATGGTATCTACAACAAGGGCTTGTTAGGTCCAGTCCTGATGCAAATGCAAAGGAAAAAGAGGTCGGGCAAAGCGGAGCACCCCTGAGCATTGAGCAGATGGTCCAGGCCTATCTGGATGACCCAACAGAGGACTACATTGATCAAAACCCATTGCTGTATTGGTATGGGAAAAGTCGCCATTGGCCAGTGCTCAGCAGGCTGGCGATAAACTATCTGGCTTGCCCTGTCGCAAGTGTCTCTTCTGAGCGTGTTTTCAGTGCTGCTGGTGCCATTGTAACAGTGAAAAGGACCAGTCTCTTGCCCCAAAACGTGGAGAGGTTAACCATGATCAAAATGAATCAGCACTTTATACCACCGGATTACACCATACCTGAAGCACAGCAGGAACAGGAGGACAGTGACTTAGGTGATGGAAGTAGTGTGGTAGATTACCTACTTCTGGGTGAACCACCAGAGTTTGAGGACGAGCTCTACTTCCCTGACAACTAGGCTTTCAACTTGTTACTATCTTTCTTCCTTATTTACTTTTATTATTTGAGTGTGTGTCTCTGTTTTTCTGGTTCGAATCACAACAAATCCATCACCACCGTCTTGTCTTTTTATTGCCGTATTGGAGTTGCAACTGTGTGCATTTATTAAAGAAGTCCACTCCTCCGAGTCCTTCTCCATCCATCCTGACTCGCCCTAAATCCATTTCCCTCAAGCCAGACATTGGATGGAGAATAGTACAAGAAATGTGTGCCTGCCTCGTCGAGTCCCTCCAAAAGAACATGACTATAGCTATCCTCCTTTCCGAGCCAAGAGGGACTGCCTCTTAAGAAGAGAACAGGTAATGAATCTGATGGCATGCATTGGACGCTGACTCTGAGTGATTGGTGTTTGTGTTGTTGTTGTGCATAAAGTGTAGTAGTATTTAATCTACACACTAAAACAAAGTGACTCAAGTCAATGTTTCCCTTCTTGTTGCTTAATAACAAATTGTACTTCTACTGCAGGGCGATCCATTGCATTTTTGAATATGGAAACTGGACTCACTCGGTACAACACTACAGACTGAGTTGGACACCATGATGACGATGATGACCACATACTCTATACTCTTCGCAGCCAGTCAGTAGGATCGGAGATGATTGATGGAATAACTCGGGGCGTTTCATGAAGTGGCATAAAAGGTAAACAAGTCAATCAACAACAACCACAGCAGACCTACATGTCTGTGACTGTGTAGTGGTGGAGTCGAGTCAGTGTAGTGGAGTGGTATGACTGACAGCGGTGCATTGATTTAGTTACTTAATTTGGAAAATGCTATGTTGCTGTATATGTGTGCTCTGTCTGGCTCAGTCAAAATCTAAGCTAACTGGAGTTAGCACGCATGCGCAGTTTTCACAAGGATTAGCGAGACGGCGAGGAAGAGAAGGAGGGCAGCCCGGGGACGCCGCAGTACAGGTAAGTGGTCTTAAATTTATTTTTTATTAATGTTTAATTACTTGTTATAATGGGGGGTGGAGGCGGGTGGCAGAGCGGAGCTACGCGAAGTTTGTTTGCAACTCCGTGGACCTCCGCATAGCCCCCCTACACACACTACGCCCAGGGTTACACATAATTCCACTCCACAAATCCACTCCACACCACACAATTCCCCACCACACAATTCCACAACTACCACATACATCCAATCCACACCACAAAATTCCACGTCATGCCACAAAATTTAACAGCACACCACATAATTAAAATCCACTATATACCACTCCACAACACAAAATACCTTTCCACATAATTACAGTCCATAACACACAATCCCACTTCACATAATCCCAGTACACTCAATACCACATAATTGCTATCAACGTAATTCAACTGCACACCTTGGCACATAATTTCACTACACAACTTCACTCCACACCACACTATTCCACACAACACTATTCCACAACTAACAATTCTAGTCCCACCCACTTAATTCCACTACACACCACGTACATACACTCATAAGTAAAAGACATTATCATTCGCAAAGCCAATAACTCAAACTCAAGCATATGCAAGACCAATTTGCATTGCAAATGCTTGTTTTTTCCCTTAGGGGTCCCGGTCCATCCCAGGCACCCAAACGTGCTTTGGTTGTGGGGGCAGCTCTGAGATCCTACCCCTGGGTGTTCCTGTAGTGAAAGGAGGGCTGATAAGCAACCAAAGTGAATGCTAATAGGAACTCCCTACACCCCTCAGCTAAGGAAGATGGTTTTGTTAATCATGGGCTTAGTCCTAAGTCTCTGGCTTGAAGCCCCCTTCATCTTTCACACTCTGTTCTTGTTTTATAGATTCTGTCTTTTCAATGTTGAAACATTTAGAATAGACAATTGCTGGAAAGATACCATGGCTCTCTTTCACTTACTTTTTACAGTCTGTGGAACCATGTTTATGTTTCAATAACAATAAAGGAGAAATTAACGTATACATTTTTCATGAAACTTTGTCTGACAAAACATACTAAACAATCATTGGAATAAGATATTTGATTCATATGAACTAATATGAATATATTCAAGCAGACTTGATTATCACGTGGCATGGAATATTAGCATGGTAACTGTCCACCTTATATTTTGAGACCTATACTTAATAACTAACATGCATAATCCAAGAATATCTGACAGGAAGAAACATGATAATCATGATGTGGGGCATTGAGAAGACGAAAGGGGACTTCATGGATCTTGAGCATCACCTGCGGGTTTATTGATGGTGCTTGGCAAGATGGGGTGTGACCCACTTTACATCTCTGTCCCTAGAAACGCTGGCATCTTTCACGATTGTGGATCAGGGCTAAGTGGTTGTCTGTGTCAAAGGCTGCAGAGAAGATGAGTAGGATCATCAGACCAAGGTGATTAGGTTGCATAGACCACAGGTGGTCTCTATGCAGCACTGAAGCTGTATTGGGAGTACTGGAGGAGGCTAGTCTTGGTTTTGTGTGGGTTTATTGTGTCATGCAGGTAATTGCTGCCTTAATGTGATTGGTTCACACAAGCACACCCGTCATTTCAGAATCCTCAGGAGTTGCTATTCTCCCAGCGGGGTAGTTTATCTACCACTGCCCATGTTTTGCTAGCATCATTTTTCGAGGCATTCCATTTATGCAGGCTGTTCTTCTTGTGTTTCGTTTGATTTATTTGTTTGGCCTTTTTCTGTCTTGGTATTTTTAAAATGATTTGTGCAAACCCGTGTTACTCTGGGCCAGACCAGCAATTGTGTTAAACTCCCAGACTGACAGTACGGAAGTGTAATAGATTAATGACAGATTATGTACTAACTGGAGGAGTTCTTGACTATCACAGACATTTACATTCACGCAGTGCAAGAGGTGTGGAGTTGGTTCATTTTCCCCACATTGAACAGTGTCTCATGTGGCCTCTGGATAATCTGAGAGTCTCTGTAACTCTGAATCCATATGTTATATTTTCAACAACTTACTTTGACCACGCATTTTTTACTTCACATATTCAGTTGCAATATGCATTTACTTTGCAAAAATACAATGTATAAGTAAGCTATTGACAATAGTTGACCAATGAATGTTTGATGGTTCTCAAAGGCAAAAGATACATAAAAACGAAAGGTTTGGAATTAGATGATATTTCATATTACATTTAACATATTTGGGCAATAGTTAAGAATAAATATTTAGGTTAATATATATCTAGTAATTATGTGAAAAAGTACATTTACAAAAACTTTTCAACTTTTGATGAAGAGGCTACACTCATGGGATAAAATCCACATTTGCAGGTCCTGGAAGACGACCCTGACTTGTTGTCTCTATTATCTCTGAAAGTTAACAAAATCGATTGCAGAAGAGTGTATTTGATCAAGAAAACCCAGTACATAGCCACAGCACATTGTCTCCCGCAAACCTAATTGATTCCTACAATACAATCACACAGAGCTTGTAGACTGTAGTTTCATCCTCCCAGACTGTGTTCAAGGCAGAAGCCTTCACTGAGGCCAGCTGCTAAATTCAGCCCTGAATGCTCTCCGGCAACCACACTTGTTCCATTTGTCCCCCTGTAAGCCTCCAGTAGCCTTTATTGAAGTCTGCACAATCACGTACACACTTACACACACACACACTTACACACACACACGCCCAAACAGCATTGTCCGGCTCCTAAAATTGTTCTGACAGCAAAGGACCATATATATATATCAAAGGACTGTATACATCGTCAGACCAAGATAGCAAATGTAAGAAACAGTAATACTTAGTGAAATCCGCTTGCCTTTGTGGCTATTGAGTTTATTCCTTGTGGGCGTTGTGCTGTGCTCTCTGATAGTGTACCAGCTGACCTTCCTACAGGTTTAGGTATACTTTTAGGATTCTAGCATCTAAAACAAACACACCTAAACTCTTTGAGGGTTCTCCTAAATTAGTGCATTGAATATATTTTTCTACAGAAGTATCAGTGGTCTTCTGCAATGTTCAAAATATGATGCCCAGAAAGCAGATAACTTTCTTTTCAATATTAATTTATTTGCAAATGCATGAATTGAGGTTTATGGCCAGGGCGGCTAGGTGATATGGGATTTAGGAGACTGTGGGTATCAGTCTGAGGGTTTCTCTGCTGAGTTCATCCCTCCAACACACTGAGTCACCAGTCCAGTTCTAGGCGTGATCACTCTAAGAGACAGTCTTTCATGTGTGACAATCCACAAACTATGAGAAACACTTTGGACTCTGAAAGGAGATGCCTACTTACTCATGTATGATTTAAACACACTTCTTGCATCCTTGCTCATTCTGTCTGGAGACTTCCAGGGACTTCATGAGAGAAGTAATAAATTATCATTATCTATAAGAAGCTGACTAGCAAGTCCAAAACAAACCCTAAGATTAGACCAGAGACATACTTTTAGCACTGGAAAATGAAAAATACAAATGAGCCAGGTTCAATATAGTTTAGTAGTGGTAAAGTTAGACTTTTGGTCTAAGTTGGACTTTTGGTCTAAACTTAGACCAAAAGTCTAACTTTAGTAGTAGTAAAGTTAGAATTTTGGTCTAAGTTAGACTTTTGGTCTAAACTTAGACAAAAAGTCTAACTTTATTACTCGTAAATGTCCTTTGTGAATACCGAAATTCGTAAAGTTAGACTTTTGGCTCTGATTACTTCTGTGAATCGGGCCAGGAGTGTGCAAAATAGCATATCTTTTTCTTGTGAAATTTCATATAATTCCAATACAAACTATGAAATTACACTTTCTTAGCAAAATGTGGCTTGCGGATGTCTTGTAAGACTTCTTTTAAATTAGTGCGTTCTTCGCAATGATGCGTAACTATGCAAAGTGGCGTAACAGCATAATTTCAGGAATTTTTTGTAACAAGCATAATGCAAAATTCCCCAAATTACACAAGTTCCTCCAGCATAATTAAAATTTCGCCCAAGCCTATTTGTTACATCTTTTGCAATTTTTGAAGAACGCAATGTGATTAGGCCGCCCGAACGTCTTTCATTATTCAACATCTTTACACGGTGGAAGCTGGAGACAGCCATTTCGTTGAGACAAAATATCATAAGGGTTTCAACTTAGGTTGTTGTGTGGTGTCCGAATCCGCTCACTCATAGCTTCTTTACTCATTACAATACAAAGGTTCCTTTGATTGGGAGGGAAGTGACAATATGTCTGCTGTTTTTCCCATTTCATAGGAACAGAATTACTTCCATAAAGGTTACTTATCCAGTTAATATCCCTGCGTGGTTCTTTAATACCTGTGGCTTGCTTTAATTTGCTTGTTATTATCTATCAGCACTTCAGATTTCTAGATAAATTTCACTTATTGAATAAAATGTTTCTTTAATCTGACTCTTTATAAAGTGAGGGAATAGAGACATTTTGTTGGTTCTCTACCATTTAGAGTAGTGATAACCCAACAGAATTATTATCTTTTTAATTTATTTCAGCAATATTCAGATTTATTTTAATAAATTCAAGATTTTTGATCTGCTTAGAGACTGGAGCATCTTTGCTTTTTCCCTCTTTTAAAGATGTCAAAATAAATGTCCAAGTCTCTATTATTTATGTCTTCAGTATTAACTTTTTTGTGATAACCATACTCTGTGCATACCCTGATTGTATTGTTTTAGAGTTCAAATGTATGGTATCCCCTCCAATTGTTTCGGTTCTAAACTTGCCTCCCATCACCTCTATGTTTAGCCAAAAGAAACTTAAGAACATCCTCTTCTTTAATTTGGCCATAAACATTATTTTCAGACTTTTAGTATTTCTTGTTCTTAGATTTTACTTGTTTTGCTTATGCTTTTTATGAGGTTTCTTATTTTTTCTCGATTTTTTGTTCTATATGTAAAGAGTATTTGATTGGATGATAATTTTATTGATCCATAGTTATACAATCTCCGCCTTCTTATAATCATCAACTTCCAGGAGATCTTAGAGATCGGGCAGCTTGGCTTGCATCATTTTTAGGTCTCGCCTACGCAGCATGCATGCGCTGCTTAGGAAAAAGACCTTTAGCAATCGCTTCACTTTTGCAGGCAAAAACGTGCACGCGTTGCATTGGTTTCAATGGCAACACGTGCACGTTTGGCGACTCCCTTGCGGGAGTGAGCTTTGACAGATGGTTCCTGCTCTCTCCCGCAAGGGAATCCGGCGCAGGCCCCCTCCTCTCTCCCCTCCCCCTGCTGCCTCCTCCTCTCCTCGTCAGCGCGAGGCGCGCGCGCTTGCTTTTGTCATGTTGTGGGTATTTAAAATGCAGCGTCGAAGGGTGTTATAATGCTCGCAGATTTGGTTAAGGGCACACGGAGGAATTTGCTTCAACCGTTCCCTGTACAACGGGGTCAGGTGAGGACCATGTCTTCATGCAATCAAATCTCTGGCAGAAAAAAAAAAGTGTTCCATTTTTGCGGCAAAGAACTTAAAGGGTTTGGTCTAACGACGCTCCAGAAAGTAACGCACCGGGGAAAACAATGCCGCAAACTGAATTAGAACCAGTTCTGTTCGCTCCCGAATATGGGACAGAACGAACCCATGTTGCTGCTCTTTTCAAAAGTTAAAGACGGGTCTAAGGTGAAAGAAAAACGAATGCCCTCCTTTTCTGCCTCGTTTTCTACATCGTTCTGTTTTAGAGCTGAAGCGATGTTTGCTTCCCTCGTGCACACTGCATGTGCTGCTGCACAATCCCTTTGACCCGTCTTGTGTTTGTGGTGGTCTGGTTCCCTGCTTTGGGGAGGGGCACAGGGTAGTTGTTCAATCACTGTATCAGAGGTGCCCAACGAACGAGTGAAACGGTTTGCGACAATGTTTGCTGACTGTGTGATAGAAAGGAGCAAGCAGGCTTTTTTTTCTTCAGCACAGAAATATGTGTGTATTGGAGAAAAAAAGAACAAAATGACTGAACCATTGTTATAAAATGTGTAGGAAATGCGTTATTTGAAAAGCTTAATAGAAAAATTAACAAAGATACGTGAACCCTGGATAATTACCTAAGAAAAGAACACACCGTCTCTGCCCAACTTGTTTTACGTATTCGATGCAGAACGGGACAGCCTCCGTTTGCCTCAAACTTCGTGCCATCGTTTGTCTTTAAAAATAAGCTTCGCTCCGCTGAAAAAAACAACAGCTCACGGAAAATGCCGTTTGCTCCATTCTGATTGTCAGTGAATAAAAAATAGCGCAATATATATATTTTTTTTCCACAAGTGCCAAGTGTTTGTGATGCAGCTTCAGGTATAGGCACTAGGTGTAGTTTTTTTTTTGGGGGGGGGCGGGAGGGGGAGAGTTTTATATAGCGCGCAGCGAACTTGACCCGAAGGTATTGAAGCGCTTTACATGAGCACCAGCTGCGTTACAGATTGACACGTTCATTTTGTTAGGCGCGGGGAGATTAGGTGATTTGCCCAGAATCACAGGATGCCGAGCGTCCCTGCCGTGTAAGATTACAGTTTCATGACGTTTCTCACCCAGCAGACAGTTAATATCAAATTCTTATGACATTAATCACGGTACTTTTGTTGTATTTATTGAAAAACAGCTTTTTTCAAATGTACCAACCAAATGTACGCCCCCTTCGGTTTAACAGGTTCTCACTGTGAGCCACATATTAAGTCAACGGCGCGTTAATATGTGGAAAATATACCTGAGATTTGTAATTGATGGAACAACTTTTCGTGTTCGCTTCAGGTTTGCATTTATGACAATATCTAGCTGATGGTTGTTTTTGTCTAGCGCCCAGAAAGCCTGGAGACCGCTTTTGAGCACTAATAAAACAAACACAGACTTCTGAGACATTATATCCACATCAGAAGTAAGTGCATGTGCTTCGATAGTGATCGGTGGTGTTAATTCCACGAGTCTCACGTATAAGTAATAACGTGATCATGGCCCCGAGGGCTCCAGTGGAGATGCCGCTGATAACAAAAAAGACGGTGCTCCCCAGCTCCTTACAAAACGCAGTAACCTCAAGGCGCTTTACAGGTTTGCGTTAAGGCACTTTACTACTCCGCATTCCCAGGATAAACTGATTTTTGTCAGACTCGCCTTCGGGGTCTGATCTCACAATGGGCACCTCGGCAAATCCAAACAGCCCCAGACACACGACGCAGCCACAGGCGTGCTTTTGATGTCCCAGGCTGCTCACACCAGCGGAGGAGACTTCTGCAAGCACACTTAGCACATGAAAGGGTGTTTGGTGCAATCACACTGCCCAGTGCCAGGGCGGGCAGGGCCGCTAGAAGCACCTTTTGTTTCCCTGGTAATCAGATTGTAAATCTGTTGTTGTGACAACTGCTTTACATTCTCGGCTGAGTGGCTCAGACAGGGGGCAGGTGATGTCTCAATGACCACAACTACTGACTGCAGGGCGATGTCAGCATGGCTGGGGGAAGTCAGTAGGATTTCTTATAGCGCTTCCTGTCCCACTTCTGCACGCTGTGTGGAACAGGTGTCACTATATCCCAATTTAATGGTACTCCGTTTGCCGAAGGATGAACGGCTGAGGTGGCCTTTCATGGATTCTTGGACTCGTGGACTGCTCTTCACCTCCTGCGTCAGCAGCGAGCGTGCTTCTGGGAATCAGTGAATGTTCTGCTCAGAGGTCACTGCACCCGAGCCAGGCCCTGCTGAGGGTTGCAAGGCTCCCGACTGCCTCCCTGCGTTAGTAGTGCCTTTATTACTGGCCCGTTAGTGGTAGTGCCGCAGCAGGTGATGAGTTAATGGCCTTGGCTCACGGCTCATGCAGTTAGCCTCACTCAGGGATGTGCTGGGGTGACTGACCCACTACTGCCATTACACTGGATGCTGTACATTTCCTGAAAATACAGCTAATATGGTAAAAGTGCTGTCCCAATTTGTGATGTTTGAGGCCAACAAAGACCCTCTTAGAAAAGGGGTTGGCGCCGGTGATAAAACATTCAGGGGCCCATTGGCTAAAAAGCAATTATTACAATCAGGAGAGTTGGGTTAGAGTCACGGCTTCCCCCACTTGAGGACCAAAGAGTGTGCTCCTGGGGCAATCACCCTTTATCTCCCTGTGCCACCACGGAAATCGTGCCTGGCCAAACTGCACAGCGCCTAGAGGTGATCCAGTTTGCACTGTGCAGGAAAAATATGTTTATTTTTACAACAAAATGTATGCAGAGCTGAGATTTATCAGGGTTGACCTGAGGTGTTTCTGGTAGAGTTGACGATAATTTAATAAATGGAACCACCTTTGGGTTGGATGGTGGTGACTGTGAGGTAAAATGTGACCTGTGACCTGTTCTGCCATGTAGCTAAAATGTGGTGTACGGGAGAGAAGTCAGTCTCAGCAGCAAGAGCGTATTCATGGCTTCCCCTCTCTGGCGCAACACATGTTATTTCTGTACCTGCACAATGTGCAAAATGAGCAGAGCAACCCAATATGCAACACATGCAGGAAATATAATATTGCTCGCTGTGTAAATTGTTTACCAAAATTGCCAATAATGGAGATGTATATTCCAGCAATGCTCATGACAACATATACATTTTGAAGCACAATACATCTAGGACTTCAGAAACACTGATAGAGCAGTGGTGACAACAGTGGGACTGTGCCGTGTGACGAAACTCATCCACGCACTAAAGATTTCATGCATTCTGCCTTATAGCACCCCCCTCACAAAAAGCTGTAGTAGTCTATTGATACCAATGTAAAAGAAAGTAAATTGATTCTCAGACTGTGAGCTTTTCACAATGGACTCAATATTGACAAGAAAAAACATATTTTCTCAAATAATTCAATTAATGACATCACCGTGAACTGTAGGTGACATTACACCTGTAAACAAGCATTGGCATAGCAAATAGGTCTCGCTTTTGGGACCTTATAAGTATTTAGTTATGCAGCACAATATCCTTGGTGCAACAACATCAACTGTTGCATGGCTAAACACTTATATAAAGTCCCAAAAGCGAGACCTATTGGCTATGCCAATGCTTGTTGGTATTTGCACCAGATTCTTGCTGTGGTGATGTCTTAGCGCTAGCTTCCCCTTTAGCCAATCTTTCTAAATTATTCATCCTCGTATATCTCAGGTTCACCCATAGCGTTGGTTGGTCGTAATAATGTTGGCCGACGGCTATTAACTTTTTGTAATTCCATTGACATCTTTAAGATACAGATGTCCTGGTTGATTTTGTTGGTTCTTAATTATCACAACTAATGCTTCTAAGATTCCTTAAAGAGTTCCCCGCATCAAGCGAAGGGCATCCAGCAGTGATGATGTGGAAGAGAGGCCACTATCCATATTAGGTGAGAACACAGATGCCGGCAGATCCTTCATCAATCAATCAATGATTCAATCAGTAGATTTGTAGAGCGCTGCTTGTCACCCTTGAGGTATCCCATCTTCTATGTGTTCTCCCAGTTGGAACCATGGTGCTGATCCAAGCCAGAGCTTAGACTCCAGCAGCCCAGGGTCACACACAGAGGAATAGGGAAAACAGAAACCCTAAAGGGGGGGAAGAGGTCCTGCAGGTAAGCAGCCTGCAGCACGGTACTCCACATGGGCTTCTGCGCAGCCAGGATGTGCAGGTTTGAGCACGTCTAGGCCCTACGCAGTGCTGTGGCGTGGTGTCATCAGTGTAGTCAGCGTCAGTCTGTCCTCTGTGTAGTAGATCAAAACCTGCGCATGAGACTCAAAGTAGTACCAAAGTAATTTCCCTGTTCACTCCATCGACCCCGTGTTCCAGCCCAGAGAGTAAAACAATGGCCTGGAGTGGAGAGACCCTCCCAGAAACCACCCCGTTCACTCCATCGACCCCGTGCTCCACCCAGAGAGTGAAACAATGGTCTGGAGTGGAGAGACCCTCCCAGAAACCACCCCGTTCACTCCATCGACTCTGTGCTCTACCCAGAGAGTGAAACAATGGTCTGGAGTGGAGAGACCCTCCCAGAAACCAACCTGTTCACTCCATCGACTCTGTGCTCTACCCAGAGAGTGAAACAATGGTCTGGAGTGGAGAGACCCTCCCAGAAACCACCATGTTCACTCCATCGACTCTGTGCTCCACCCAGAGAGTGAAACAATGGTCTGGAGTGGAGAGACCCTCCCAGAAACCAACCCGTTCACTCCATCGATCCCGTGCTCTACCCAGAGAGTGAAACAATGGTCTGGAGTGGAGAGACCCTCCCAGAAACCACCCTGTTCACTCCATCGACCCCGTACTCTACCCAGAGAGTGAAACAATGGTCTGGAGTAGAGAGACCCTCCCAGAAACCACCCTGTTCACTCCATCGACTCTGTGCTCTACCCAGAGAGTGAAACAATGGTCAGCAGTGGAGAGACCCTCCCAGAAACCACCCTGTTCACTCCATCTACCCCGTGTTCCAGGCCAGAGAGTAAAACAATGGTCTGGAGTGGAGAGACCCAGCCAGAAACCAACCTGTTCACTCCATCGACCCCGTGCTCTACCCAGAGAGTGAAACAATGGTCAGGAGTGGAGAGACCCTCCCAGAAACCACCCTGTTCACTCCATCGACTCTGTGCTCTACCCAGACAGTGAAACAATGGTCAGGAGTGGAGAGACCCTCCCAGATACCACCCTGTTCACTCCATCGATCCCGTGCTCTACACAGAGAGTGAAACAATGGTCTGGAGTGGAGAGACCCTCCCAGAAACCACCCCGTTCACTCCATCGATCCTGTGCTGTACCCAGAGAGTGAAACAATGGTCAGGAGTGGAGAGACTCTCCCAGAAACCACCCTGTTCACTCCATCTACCCCGTGTTCCAGCCCAGAGAGTAAAACAATGGTCTGGAGTGGAGAGACCCTCCCAGAAACCACCCTGTTCATTCCATCGACCCCGTGCTCTACCCAGAGAGTGAAACAATGGCCTGGAGTGGAGAGACCCTCCCAGAAACCACCCTGTTCACTCCATCGACCCATTGCTCTAGCACAGAAAATGAAACAATGGTCAGGAGTGGAGAGACCCTACCAGAAACCACCCTGTTCACTCCATCGACTCTGTGCTCTACCCAGAGAGTGAAACAATGGTCTGGAGTGGAGAGACCCTCCCAGAAACCACCCTGTTCACTCCATCGACTCTATGATCTACCCAGAGAGTGACACAATGGTCTGGAGTGGAGAGACCCTCCCAGAAACTAACCTGTTCACTCCATCGACCCCGTGCTCTACCCAGAGGTTGAAAAAATGGTCTGGAGTGGAAAGACCCTCCCAGACACTGCCCTGTTCACTCCATCGACACCATGCTCTACCCAGAAAGTGAAACAATGTTCTGGAGTGGAGAGACCCTCCCAGACACTGCCCTGTTCACTCCATCAACCCCGTGCTCTACACAGAGAGTGAAATAATGGTCTGGAGTGGAGAGACCCTCCCAGAAACCACCCTGTTCATTTTATCGACTCTGTGCTCTACCCAGAGAGTGAAACAATGGTCTGGAGTGGAGAGACCCTCCCAGAAACCACCCTGTTCACTCCATCGACTCTGTGCTCTACCCAGAGAGTGAAACAATGGTCTGAAGTGGAGAGACCATCCCAGAAGCTAACCTGTTCACTCCATCGACCCCGTGCTCTAGCCAGAGAGTGAAACCATAGTCTGGAGTGGAGAGACCCTCCCAGACACTGCCCTGTTCACTCCATCGACCCCGTGCTCTAGCCAGAGAGTGAAACAATGGTCAGGAGTGGAGAGACCCTCCCAGAAACCACCCTGTTCACTCCATCGACTCTGTGATCTACCCAGAGAGTGAAACAATGGTCAGGAGTGGAGAGACCCTCCCAAAAACCAACCTGTTCACGCCATCGACTCTGTGCTCTACCCAGAGAGTGAAACAATGGTCTGGAGTGGAGAGACCCTCCCAGAAACCAACCTGTTCACTCCATCGACTCTGTGCTCTACCCAGAGAGTGAAACACTGGTCTGGAGTGGAGAGACCCTCCCAGAAACCAACCTGTTCACTCCATCGATCCTGTGCTCCACCCAGAGAGTGAAACAATGATCAGGAGGGGAGAGACCCTCCCAGAAACCACCCTGTTCACTTTATAGACCCCGTGCTCTACCCAGAGAGTGAAACAATGGTCTGTGGTGGAGAGACCCTCCCAGGAACCAACCTGTTCACTCCATCGATCCCGTGCTCTACCCTGAGAGTGAAACAATGGTCAGGAGTGGAGAGACCCTCCCAGGAACCAACCTGTTCACTCCATCGATCCCGTGCTCTACCCTGAGAGTGAAACAATGGTCAGGAGTGGAGAGACCCTCCCAGAAACCAACCTGTTCACTCCATCGATCCCGTGCTCTACCCAGAGAGTGAAACATAGTCAGGAGTGGAGAGACCCTCCCAGAAACCACCCCGTTTACTTTATCAACCCCGTGCTCCACCCAGAGAGTGAAACAATGGTCTGGAGTGGAGAGACCCTCCCAGAAACCAACCTGTTCACTCCATCGATCCCGTGCTCTACCCAGAGAGTGAAACAATGGTCTAGAGTGTAGAGACCCTCCCAGAAACCCCCCTGTTCACTCCATCGACCCGTGCTCTACCCAGAGAGTGAAACAATGGACAGGAGTGGAGAGACCCTCCCAGAAACCACCCTGTTCACTCCATCGACCCCGTGCTCTACCCAGAGAGTGTAACAAAGGTCAGGAGTGGAGAGACCCTCCCAGAAACCACCCTGTTCACTCCTTCGATCCCGTGCTTTTCCCAGAGAGTGAAACAATGGTCTGGAGTGGAGAGACCCTCCCAGAAGCCACCCTGTTCACTCCATCGATACTGTGCTCTACCCAGAGAGTGAAACAATGGTCAGGAGTGGAGAGACCCTCCCAGAAACCAACCTGTTCACTCCATCGATCACGTGCTCTACCCAGAGAGTGAAGCAATGGTCAGGAGTGGAGAGACCATCCCAGAAACCACCCTGTTCACTCCATCGACTCTGTGCTCTACCCAGAGAGTGAAACAATGGCCTGGAGTGGAGAGACCCTCCCAGAAACCACCCTGCCCACTCCATCGATCCTGTGCTCTACCCAGAGAGTGAAACAATGGTCAGGAGTGGAGAGACCCTCCCAGAAACCACCCTGTTCACTCCATCGACTCTGTGATCTACCCAGAGAGTGAAACAATGGTCAGGAGTGGAGAGACCCTCCCAGAAACCACCCTGTTCACTCCATCGACCCCGTGCTCTGCCCAGAGAGTGAAACAATGGTCTGGAGTGGAGAGACCCTCCCAGAAACCACCCTGTTCACTCCATCGATGCCGTGCTCTACCCAGAGAATGAAACAATGGTCTGGAGTGGAGAGACCCTCCCAGAAACCACCATGTTCACTCCATCGATCCCGTGCTCTACCTAGAGTGTGAAACAATGGTCTGGAGTGGAGAGACCCTCCCAGAAACTAACCTGTTCATTTTATCGACTCTGTGATCTACCCAGAGAGTGAAACAATGGTCTGGAGTGGAGAGACCCTCCCAGAAACCACCCTGTTCACTCCATCGACTCTGTGCTCTACCCAGAGAGTGAAACAATGGTCTGGAGTGGAGAGACCCTCCCAGAAACCAGCCTGTTCACTTCATCGACCCCGTGTTCTACCCAGAGAATGAAACAATGGGCTGGAGTGAAGAGACCCTCCCAGAAACCACCCTGTTCACTCCATCGATCCCGTGCTCTACCCAGAGAGTGAAACAATGGTCAGGAGTGGAGAGTCCCTCCCAGAAACCACCCTGTTCACTCCATCAACCCCGTGCTCTACCCTAGAGAGTGAAACAATGGCCTTGAGTGGAGAGACCCTCCCAGAAACCATCCTGTTCACTTTATCGACCCTGTGCTCTACCCAGAGAGTGAAATAATGGTCAGGAGTGGAGAGACCCTCCCAGAAACCAACCTGTTCTCTCCATCGATCCCTTGCTCTACCCAGAGAGTGAAACAATGGTCAGGAGTGGAGAGTCCCTCCCAGAAACCAACCTGTTCACTCCATCGACGTGCTCTACCCAGAGAGTGAAACAATGGTCTGGAGTGGAGAGACCCTCCCAGAAACCAACCTGTTCACTCCATCGATCCCGTGCTCTACTCAGAGAGTGAAACATGGTCAGGAGTGGAGAGACCCTCCCAGAAACCACCCTGTTTACTTTATCAACCCCGTGCTCCACTCAGAGAGTGAAACAATGGTCTGGAGTGGAGAGACCCTCCCAGAAACCAACCTGTTCACTCCATGGATCCCGTGCTCTACCCAGAGAGTGAAACAATGGTCTAGAGTGTAGAGACCCTCCCAGAAACCACCCTGTTCACTCCATCGACCTGTGCTCTACCCAGAGAGTGAAACAATGGACAGGAGTGGAGAGACCCTCCCAGAAATCACCCTGTTCACTCCATCGACCCCGTGCTCTACCCAGAGAGTGTAACAATGGTCAGGAGTGGAGAGACCCTCCCAGAAACCACCCTGTTCACTCCTTCGATCCCGTGCTCTACCCAGAGAGTGAAACAATGGTCTGGAGTGGAGAGACCCTCCCAGAAACCACCCTGTTCACTCCATCGATCCTGTGCTCTACCCAGAGAGTGAAACAATGGTTAGGAGTGGAGAGACCCTCCCAGAAACCAACCTGTTCACTCCATCGATCCCGTGCTCTACCCAGAGAGTGAAACAATGGTCAGAAGTGGAGAGACCCTCCCAGAAACCACCCTGTTCACTCCATCGACTCTGTGATCTACCCAGAGAGTGAAACAATGGTCAGGAGTGGAGAGACCCTCCCAGAAACCACCCTGTTCACTCCATTGACCCCGTGCTCTGCCCAGAGAGTGAAACAATGGTCTGGAGTGGAGAGACCCTCCCAGAAACCACCCTGTTCACTCCATCGATGCCGTGCTCTACCCAGAGAATGAAACAATGGTCTGGAGTGGAGAGACCCTCCCAGAAACCACCATGTTCACTCCATCGATCCCGTGCTCTACCTAGAGTGTGAAACAATGGTCTGGAGTGGAGAGACCCTCCCAGAAACTAACCTGTTCATTTTATCGACTCTGTGATCTACCCAGAGAGTGAAACAATGGTCTGGAGTGGAGAGACCCTCCCAGAAACCACCCTGTTCACTCCATCGACTCTGTGCTCTACCCAGAGAGTGAAACAATGGTCTGGAGTGGAGAGACCCTCCCAGAAACCAGCCTGTTCACTTCATCGACCCCGTGTTCTACCCAGAGAATGAAACAATGGGCTGGAGTGAAGAGACCCTCCCAGAAACCACCCTGTTCACTCCATCGATCCCGTGCTCTACCCAGAGAGTGAAACAATGGTCAGGAGTGGAGAGTCCCTCCCAGAAACCACCCTGTTCACTCCATCAACCCCGTGCTCTACCCTAGAGAGTGAAACAATGGCCTTGAGTGGAGAGACCCTCCCAGAAACCATCCTGTTCACTTTATCGACCCTGTGCTCTACCCAGAGAGTGAAATAATGGTCAGGAGTGGAGAGACCCTCCCAGAAACCAACCTGTTCTCTCCATCGATCCCTTGCTCTACCCAGAGAGTGAAACAATGGTCAGGAGTGGAGAGTCCCTCCCAGAAACCAACCTGTTCACTCCATCGACGTGCTCTACCCAGAGAGTGAAACAATGGTCTGGAGTGGAGAGACCCTCCCAGAAACCAACCTGTTCACTCCATCGATCCCGTGCTCTACTCAGAGAGTGAAACATGGTCAGGAGTGGAGAGACCCTCCCAGAAACCACCCTGTTTACTTTATCAAACCCGTGCTCCACTCAGAGAGTGAAACAATGGTCTGGAGTGGAGAGACCCTCCCAGAAACCAACCTGTTCACTCCATGGATCCCGTGCTCTACCCAGAGAGTGAAACAATGGTCTAGAGTGTAGAGACCCTCCCAGAAACCACCCTGTTCACTCCATCGACCCGTGCTCTACCCAGAGAGTGAAACAATGGACAGGAGTGGAGAGACCCTCCCAGAAATCACCCTGTTCACTCCATCGACCCCGTGCTCTAACCAGAGAGTGTAACAATGGTCAGGAGTGGAGAGACCCTCCCAGAAACCACCCTGTTCACTCCTTCGATCCCGTGCTCTACCCAGAGAGTGAAACAATGGTCTGGAGTGGAGAGACCCTCCCAGAAACCACCCTGTTCACTCCATCGATCCTGTGCTCTACCCAGAGAGTGAAACAATGGTTAGGAGTGGAGAGACCCTCCCAGAAACCAACCTGTTCACTCCATCGATCCCGTGCTCTACCCAGAGAGTGAAACAATGGTCAGAAGTGGAGAGAACCTCCCAGAAACCACCCTGTTCACTCCATCGACTCTGTGCTCTACCCAGAGAGTGAAACAATGGCCTGGAGTGGAGAGACCCTCCCAGAAACCACCCTGTCCACTCCATCGATCCTGTGCTCTACCCAGAGAGTGAAACAATGGTCTGGAGTGGAGAGACCCTCCCAGAAACTAGCCTGTTCACTCCATCGATCCCGTGCTCTACCCAGAGTGTGAAACAATGGTCTGTAGTGGAGAGACCCTCCCAGAAACTAACCTGTTCATTTTATCGACTCTGTGATCTACCCAGAGAGTGAAACAATGGTCTGGAGTGGAGAGACCCTCCCAGAAACCACACTGTTCACTCCATCGACTCTGTGCTCTACCCAGAGAGTGAAACAATGGTCAGGAGTGGAGAGACCCTCCCAGAAACCACCCTGTTCACTCCATCAACCCCGTGCTCTACCCAGAGAGTGAAACAATGATCTGGAGTGGAGAGACCCTCCCAGAAACCACCCTGTTCACTCCATCGACCCCGTTTTCTACCCAGAGAATGAAACAATGGGCTGAAGTGAAGAGACCCTCACAGAAACCACCCTGTTCACTCCATCGATCCCGTGCTCTACCTAGAGAGTGAAACAATGGTCAGGAGTGGAGAGTCCCTCCCTGAAACCACCCTGTTCACTCCATCAACCCCGTGCTCTACCCTAGAGAGTGAAATAATGGACTTGAGTGGAGAGACCCTCCCAGAAACCATCCTCTTCACTTTATCGACCCTGTGCTCTACCCAGAGAGTGAAATAATGGTCAGGAGTGGAGAGACCCTCCCAGAAACCAACCTGTTCTCTCCATCGATCCCGTGCTCTACCCAGAGAGTGAAACGATGGTCAGAAGTGGAGAGTCCCTCCCAGAAACCAACCTGTTCACTCCATCGACCCCGTGCTCTACCCAGAGAGTGAAACAATGGTCTGGAGTGGAGAGACCCTCCCAGAAACCACCCCGTTCACTCCATCAACCCCGTGCTCTACCCAGAGAGTGAAACAATGGTCTGGAGTGGAGCGACCGTCCCATAAACCACCCTTTTCACTCCATCGACCCCGTGCTCTACCCAGAGAGTGAATCAATGGTCTGGAGTGGAGAGACCCTCCCAGACACTGCCCTGTTCACTCCATCGACCCAGTACTCTACCCAGAGAGTGAAACAATGGTCTGGAGTGTAGAGACCCTCCCAGAAACCACCCTGTTCACTCCATCGACCCCGTGCTCTACCCAGAGAGTGAAACAATGGTCTGGAGTGGAGAGACCCTCCCAGAAGCCAACCTGTTCACTCCATCGACCCTGTGATCTACCCAGAGAGTGAAACAATGGTCAGGAGTGGAGAGACGCTCCCAGAAACCACCCTGTTCACTCCATCGACTCTGTGCTCTACCCAGAGAGTGAAACAATGGTCTGGAGTAGAGAGACCCTCCCAGAAACCACCCTGTTCACTCCATCGATCCAGTGCTCTACCCAGAGAGTGAAACAATGATCTGGAGTGGAGAGACCCTCCCAGAAATCACTCTGTTCACTCCATCGACTCTGTGCTCTACCCAGAGAGTGAAACAATGGTCTGGAGGGAAGAGACCCTCCCAGAAACCACCCTGTTCACTCCATCGATCCCGTGCTCTACCCAGAGAGTGAAGCAATGGTCTGGAGTGGAGAGATCCTCCCAGAAACCACCCTGTTCACTTTATCGACCCTGTGCTCTACCCAGAGAGTGAAACAATGGTCTGGAGTGCAGAGACCCTCCCAGAAACCAACTTGTTCACTTCATTGATCCCGTGCTCTACCCAGAGAGTGAAACAATGGTCTGGAGTGGAGAGAGACCCTCCCAGAAACCACCCTGTTCACTCCACCGACCCCGTTTGTAGGAGAGTAGGATCTGCTTCTTATAGTTACCCCCACTTTTTGCTGATGTTTCACTGTTTTCGACTTAGTCTGACTGGGATCCTGCTATTCAGGACCCCAGTCTATCTGCTTTCTCCTCTAAAGTGATTGCATGTACTTTAGGTACACTCCAGATTGGATTCTGGGGTACGCTTATAAGTCCCTATTTTATGGTATACTATGTACCCAGGGCATAGGTACCCCAGAGGCCTCCCAGGGCTGCAGCATGTATTATGCCACCCCTGAGAGGCCATTCAAAATGACACAACAGGTCTGCTACTGCAGCCTGTGTAAGGTGGTGCATGCACCCCTTACTTAGATATAGGTTCACTATATCTATCCTGATCACTGCACATATAAGCCTATCAGTCACCCCTATGGCAGGTCTTATCAATCCTGAAGGCAGGGTGCTGGGTTTTATGTGAGAGGGTGCCCATGCATGAGTAGAGCCCCTCTGCAGCCTTCGGAACCACTATTCCGGGGTTGTCTGTGATACAGCCAACCATATACTCTTAAGTGCATTATAACCTTGCGGTAAATGTTAACTTTAAAATGGCTGCAAGGAATTATGTCGTGTTTGGTGTCAAACACCTTGGAATCATACCTCCACACCAGTAACTGGTGTGGGAGGTATGATTCCTCCCTCCTAGAGGGAGAAATATGACAGCACCGGTACACCCGGTACCAGCTTCACAGAGCCCTGGCATCACAAAATGGATGCTGCCAGCCACAGACACGAGTCTGCCCTCCTGCTGCTGGACGAAACTCCGACAGGCGAAGGCTTGACAATAGGTTTCCTGTCACAGGGAGGTGTGATCACCTCCCAGACAGGCTTTAGTGTATTGGGGCTGGGTGGGTGCACTCCAAGAGTGCTTTGATGTCTGCACTGGGGGCACATTTGGTGTCGCTGTGCATAGTCCAGCTCAAACCGGTTGCAGGGGCACTCAGCCCCTGCTCTGGCACGAAACTGGACAAAGGACATGGGTGTAGCCACCCCTCTGTCCTGACCCTCCCATAGGTGGGTCCCCAGAGTTTGTCCCACCCCTTCCTTGGGTATAAAGTAGGAACCCCTGACTACAGGACTTTAGATTTTACCTGGACTAAACTCTGCTACAGAAACCAAGTAACCTTCGACGATCTACGCTTTGCTGGACGACTGAAGAATCTCCCTTGGAGGAAAGGAGTTACTCCCCTGCAAGGCAGGCACCTCAACGCATCTGACCGGTTTGCATCTATGCAGCTCCCGATGGACTCTGAAGACTTTGCAACACAGGAGGTGGGTTTCCAAGCTTCCCCGAGGCCGACTAGTGCTCTCAGCAAACGTGAGATCTGCAGCCCTCGTGGGGACCGTGCAACCTGAACCCCTGGACAACATGCACATTTGCAGCAGAGCAGCATATGCTTCTAGGCGATCCCTGAGGCTGTGCTTTGGGCTACTTGTAGTCCAAGCCCCGAGCAGTGTTTCCACTGAAGATTACTGGCCTACACTCCAAGAGTGTCCCGTGGGCTGGTATTGTGTGATTCCTCTCGAGGTCCCTTCGCGATCCCTGGTCCGTTGACCTGTGGGTCCCTGAGAAGGCAACATTACCTTTCAGTGGGCTTCCCTGGTAGCCCCAGACGTGCCCTGACTCTCCATCGCTTGGGGAGTCCCCAGGACCTTGCTGGTCCTCACAGAAGCATCATTACTCTGACCGCATGGGTTGCAGTTGACAAGGCTTGTTCGTCTCCAATCCGGAAACTGACCCCTCAGCTCTCGACATCCTTTGTGGGACAGCTCGCCTGCAGATCCTGGTCATCATCGACATCTCCTGGTCCCCGTGGCTGCAGAGTCAAGCTTCACCTCTTCGCACCTAGGCACCCGACATCGGTGGGCATTCGATTGCTCCGCTCCTGGTCACGTGAAGTGACCCAGACTTTGTCCCCTCTGCTTTCAGGTTCTTCTCATCTCCGATCCAGGCTTGGGTCACACCCGACACTTTTCTTCTTCACGGCAGCAGCACTTCTTCGCATCACACCATTGAAAACGACGAGGGTTTCCGACACCACTTGACCCCTATGCACCCGGCTTCCCTGGGCTAGGTAACACGGGTACCTCGGTACTCACAAGGGTGCTGGCCTTAGAACTTTCTAAGTTTAACTGGGTTTGCTTGAAGTCCTCTCCGAAGTGTCCTTAAACTTTAAAATTCCAACTGCGACTTTCCCATAGAGTTGTACGGTGCTCGTGTCTGTGTTCCCACACTGCACCCGTCCTCCGTGGGTCCCCTGTGCCACTACCTTGGGTGGTTCCTTGGGGTCCCAGCGATTCTACGTGCTCTAGGCACTGTGTCTAGTCAAGCCATGGTTGTTATACCACTTTCTTAATATATGGTTTGGTCTCCCCCTGGAGCCCACTGTGTATTGTGCTATTTACTGTCGTTCTAGTACTGTAATAGTGTGTGCCTTGTTCTCTAATCTCATAAAGAGGTTAGTAGAGAGTGTTTAGTAATAAATACATACATTTTATATATACCTTGTGTGGTTCTCCTTTCATTTGGTCATTCAAGAGGTTATATACTGGCAAAACAAGCTGCTTTACATTCCTTCAAGACTTAGCGTGAAGGCTGCTCTCCACAGCTACCACTAGGATAGCTTTCTATAAAGGTTGTCTTTAACCTAATCATCAATAAGGGTCGTTTGGACTGGTGCAAGGTGCCCACTTTAATTAGTGGACAGCATATACCAGGCCAACTTCTCACATTGGTGTGCAGCGGTTGGGATTCAAGCTTGCTATTGTTTTACCAGATAATCTCAGTGAGTGACTAACTGAAAACCACTAAAGGTACTTAGGTACATATAAATCAAGTCTAGAATAAGTTAAGTTCTACTGAACTTAGAGTTGGGTAAGTCAAGGGTCTAGCACACCCTTTCTCCAACTCAAGAGAGTCTCAGTTCCCACTAGAGTAAGTAGGTGCATACACCACACCACACTAGAATGTCTTCAAGGCCTGAAGTCAGTGACTCCTTGCCAACTAAGTATGACCATCTCACATTCAAGAATTGAGAAACATGTGTGCATCAAGGAAACTGAAGACAGGGAAAAACCCAAACACCCAAAAGCTCATAGTGACTTTGCTTTTAGATGACCTCAGAAAGACCCCAGGGTCTGATGAGGCAGGCAAAGGGGCTGGGACAGCAGAAGAGGAAAGGCCAGGGAGTGAAAACCTCAATGACCTGGACTCTGATGCTGGCCAGGAGGATCAAAATGATTCTAACCTGGAACAGCCAATCCTTCCTGAAGGTGAGGAAGGAGGCCCCAGTGGGCCTCTCTTTACCCCACCTGGAATGGTTAACAGTTTACCTAGAAGATCTAGATCTCCTTCTCTGGAATCTAATCATTCTGGTACATCTGTAGGGAGCTCTGCTTCTCATAGGACTTCTTCTCATAAAAGGGAGTCCTCTTATGAGAAGAAGTGCCAACTGCTTGAGTTTGAGAAAGCTAAGCTCAGGATCAAGAGAGAGCAATTGGCCTTAGACAGGGAATCCCTGGAGCTTCAGAGAGCTTCTCAGAAGTTGGGACTAGAGTCCCATGGTGGCAGCCACAGTGTCCCTAGAGGTAGAGATCATACTCATGACCATAGGAACCTGAACAAGATTGTCCCTCCCTACCAGAGTGGGGATGACATCCACAAATGGATAACTGCACTTGATAGGGCCTGTAAGGTACAGAGGGTACCTCAGGAGCAGTGGGCAGCAATCCTGTGGCTCTCCTTTGCAGACAAAAGTAGAGACAAGCTCCTCACTGTAAGAGAAGAGGATGCTGATAATTACAAAGTCCTGAAGAGTGCTCTGATTGATGGGTTTGGCCTAACCACTGAACAATACAGGTTAAAGTTCAGAGACACCCAAAAGGCACAGACTCAGGACTGGGTTGACTTTGTAGATTGTGCTACTAAGGCTCTGGAAGGCTGGTTACTTGGCAGTAAGGTGTGTGATTTCAAAGGATTGTATAATTTAATCATAGAGAGCAGATCCTTAATAACTGTCAAAATCAACTGTTGCATCAGTACCTGGTGGACTCTGATCTGACCTCTCCCCAAGAATTGGGGCAGAAGGCAGACAAATGGGTCAGAACCAGGGTGAAGCCGAAGGTTCAGAACCAAGGTGGTGACTCCAAGAAGCAAGATTCTAAAAACTCTGATAAGGGTGGGGAGAAGGGTAAAGACCAGAAGTCTTCTCAAGGGCCCCAAAAATCTGCATCTGGTGGGGAGTCACAATCCAACAAGGGAAAAGGCAAGAAGAAACCATGGTGTCAAATCTGTAAACAGAAGACCCATTGGACAAGTGATTGTACCAAGTCCAAGGACTCAACTCCAACCACCACCGCCCCTAAGGCAACTGTTCCCCCTAGTTCAGCTCCAAGTGGTGGTGTTCCAAATAAGGGTGTAGTAGGGTTAACTCTGGGATCTGAGATGGACTCTGGCCTAGTCAGAGTTCCAACTCAGGCTATGTTGATCTGTGATGGAGGCATGGATATGGCCTCCTTATTTGTAAGCCCCAGTAATCTGGGCAAATGCAGACAACAGCCTATAATAAATGGAAAAGAGGCCTTGGCATTCAGGGACACAGGAGCAAGTGTCACAATGGTGACAAAAGATCTTGTGGCTCCTGAGCAAATCATACTTGGTGAGATGTACCAAGTGACCAATGCTAGCAATGTCAGGACAGACCATTCCTTGGCAGTTGTTAATTTCTCCTGGGGAGGGGTAACTGGCCCTAAGAAGGTTGTGGTAAGTGCAGACCTCCCTGTTGAATGCTTGTTGGGCAATGATTTAGAAACTTCAGCTTGGGCTGAAGTGGAACTCAGGACTCATGCAGAAATGTTGGGTATCCCTGCAGATGTGTTTGCTATGACCAGGTCACAGGCAAAAATGTCTAACACTGAACAGGTCCTGGATCCTGGAAAAATGGACCAGGCACCTTCCAAGAGGAGGAGCAGTAGGGTCAAGGCAGTGTCTTCCCCCCTGCCTCAGAATCCAGATCAGTCTCTTGAGGGAGCTGATATTAGTCCTGAAGAAGGAACTGTCCCAGATGAGCTTGAACCTGATCAGGTTGAGCTCTTGGGGACAGGGGGCCCTTCCAGGGCAGATCTGAGCCAGGAGCAACTGAGCTGCCCCTTTCTTGAACCCCTCAGACAGCAAGCTGCTGCTGAGGCTGCTGGGAGTGCTAGTGGGTCCCATAGGATCTACTGGGATGATGGACTCCTTTACTCAGAGTGTAGAGACCCCAAGCCTGGAGCCACCAGGAGGTTGGTTATACCTCTGAAGTTTAGGAGCTTCCTATTGACACTAGCACATGATATCCCATTAGCAAGTCACCTAGGCCAAAACAAGACTTGGGACAGAATTGTCCCTCACTTTCATTGGCCTCATATGTCTGAAGACACCAAGGAGTTTTGTCGCTCCTGTGTCACCTGTCAAGCCAGTGGTAAGGCAGGTAGCACTACAAAGGCCCCCCTGATACCACTACCTGTGGTGGGGGTTTCCTTTGAGAGGGTAGGGATTGACATTGTTGGTCCCCTAGATCCTCAAACTGCATCTGGGCACAGATTTATACTGGTGGTGGTGGACCATGCCACTAGGTATCCAGAGGCAATTCCCCTTAGGACCACCACAGCTCCTGTGGTGGCATGGGCCCTCCTGGGAATATTTTCCAGGGTGGGTTTTCCTAAGGAGGTAGTATCAGACAGAGATGCACACTTCATGTCTAGTTACTTAACTGCTATGTGGAAGAAGTGTGGTGTAAATTACAAATTTACCACCCCTTATCACCCACAATGCAATGGTTTAGTTGAAAGGTTCAACAAAACCTTAAAGGGCATGATTAAAGGTCTCCCAGAAAAGCTTAGGCGCAGATGGGACATACTTTTGCCCTGCTTTCTCTTTGCCTACAGAGAGGTTCCACAGAAGGGGGTTGGTTACAGCCCATTTGAGCTTCTGTTTGGACATCCAGTTAGGGGTCCATTGTGTCTAGTGAAGGAGGGATGGGAGTTACCTCTCAAACCCGCTAAACAGGATATTGTGGACTATGTACTTGGTCTCCGCTCCAGGATGGCTGAGTACATGAAGAAGGCAACTAAAAACCTTGAGGCTAGCCAGGAATTACAAAAGGCCTGGCATGACCAAAAGGCTGTGTTGACTGTTTATCAGCCAGGACAGAAAGTATGGGGTGTTGGAGCCTGTGGCCCCAGCAGCCCTCCAAGACAAGTAGAGTGGCCCCCATACCATAATTGAGCAAAAGGGAGAGGTTACCTACCTGGTGGACCTAGGAACTCCCAGGAGCCCCCATAGGGTGCTCCATGTTAACAGGCTCAAACCATATGTTGACAGGGCAGACATGGGCTTGCTCATGGCTACTGATGAGGGACAGGAGGAAGAGAGTGATCCACTCCTGACCTGCTCTCACAGAACCCTGATGATGGTTCAGTAGATGGTGTAGCCTTGGCAGGCAGCCTCACTGACCAGCAGCAGACTTATTGCAGAAAAGTTCTCAACCAGTTTAGACATATGTTCTCACTGACTCCAAGTCAGACTACCTGGTGCACTCATGAAGTGGACACTGGGGACAGTCTGCCTGTTAAAAATAAGATTTACAGGCAACCTGACCATGTCAGGGACTGCATCAGGACTGAAGTCCAGAAGATGTTGGATTTGGGTGTGATTGAGCCCTCAGATAGCCCTTGGGCTAGTCCAGTAGTCTTAGTGCCTAAACCTCACACCCAGGGTGGTAAGAGAGAGATGAGGTTTTGTGTGGACTACAGAGGTCTCAATGCAGTCACTAGGACTGATGCCCATCCAATCCCTAGGGCAGATGAGCTTATAGACACTTTGGCCTCAGCCAAGTTTCTCAGCACATTTGACCTGACAGCTGGCTACTGGCAAATCAGACTAGCTGAGGATGCAAAAGCCAAAACAGCATTCTCAACCCCTAGTGGGCACTACCAATTTGTGGTGATGCCCTTTGGTTTGAAGAATGCACCTGCCACTTTTCAAAGGTTGGTGAACAAAGTCCTTACAGGCCTGGAAGCCTATAGTGCAGCATATCTAGATGATATTGCTGTCTTTAGCTCCACCTGGGAGGATCACCTGGTCCACCTGAGAAATGTTTTGGAGGCCCTGCAGAAAGCAGGCCTCACTATCAAGGCCACTAAGTGCCAGATAGGGCAGAGCCAAGTTGTATACCTGGGCCACCTTGTGGGTGGATGCCAGGTTCAACCATTGCAGAGCAAAATCCAGACCATCATGGACTGGGTTGCTCCAACCACCCAGACTCAGGTCAGAGCTTTCTTGGGCCTGACTGGGTACTATAGGAGGTTTGTCAAAGGATATGGATCCATAGTGACCCCTTTGAATGACTTAACTTCCAAAAGAATTCCAAAGAAAGTTCAGTGGACAGTCAGCTGTCAAAAGGCATTTGATGACCTGAAGCAGGCCATGTGCACTGCTCCCATTCTGCAAAGTCCTGACTACTCCAAACAATTCATTGTCAAACAGATGCATCTGAGTTGGGGGTAGGGGCTGTGTTATCACAATTGAATGATGAAGGTCAGGATCAGCCAGTAGCTTTTATTAGCAGAAGGCTGACCCCCAGAGAGAAACGTTGGTCAGCCATTGAGAGGGAAGCCTTTGCTGTGGTTTGGGCCTTGAAGAAGCTGAGGCCATACTTGTTTGGCACTCACTTCATTGTTCAGACAGACCACAAGCCCCTCTTATGACTAAAACAGATGAAGGGTGAAAACCCCAAACTTTTGAGGTGGTCCATTTCCCTACAGGGGATGGACTATACAGTGGAACATAGACCTGGGAGTAACCATGCCAATGCAGATGGACTCTCCAGATATTTCCACTTAGAACTTGAAGACTCAACTGGTCAAGGTTAGTTTAATGTCCTGACGTTTGGGGGGGTTGTGTAGGAGAGTAGGATCTGCTTCTTATAGTTACCCCCACTTTTTGCTGATGTTTCACTGTTTTTGACTTAGTCTGACTGGGATCCTGCTATTCAGGACCCCAGTCTATCTGCATTCTCCTCTAAAGTGATTGCATGTACTTTAGGTACACTCCAGATTGGATTCTGGGGTACCCTTATAAGTCCCTAGTATATGGTATACTATGTACCCAGGGCATAGGTACCTCAGAGGCCTCCCAGGGGCTGCAGCATGTATTATGCCACCCCTGAGAGGCCATTCAAAATGACACAACAGGTCTGCTACTGCAGCCTGTGTAAGGTGGTGCATGCACCCCTTACTTAGATATAGGTTCACTATATCTATCCTGATCACTGCACATATAAGCCTATCAGTCACCCCTATGGCAGGCCTCATCAATCCTGAAGGCAGGGTGCTGGATTTTATGTGAGAGGGTGCCCATGCATGAGCAGAGCCCCTCTGCAGCCTTCGGAACCACTATTCCGGGGTTGTCTGTGATACAGCCAACCATATGCTCTTAAGTGCATTATAACCTCGCGGTAAATGCTAACTTTAAAATGGCTGCAAGGAATTATGTCGTGTTTGGTGTCAAACACCTTGGAATCATACCTTCACACTAGTAACTGGTGTGGGAGATATGATTCCTCCCTCCTAGAGGGAGAAATATGACAGCACCGGTACACCCGGTACCAGCTTCACAGAGCCCTGGCATCACAAAATGGATGCTGCCAGCCACAGACACGAGTCTGCCCTCCTGCTGCTGGACGAAACTCCGGCAGGGGAAGGCTTGACAATAGGTTTCCTGTCACAGGGAGGTGTTACCACCTCCCAGACAGGCTTTAGTGTATTGGGGCTGGGTGTGTGCACTCCAAGAGTGCTTTGATGTCTGCACTGGGGGCACATTTGGTATCCCTGTGCATAGTCCAGCTCAAACCGGTTGCAGGGGCTCTCAGCCCCTGCTCTGGCGCGAAACTGGACAAAGGACATGGGTGTAGCCACCCCTCTGTCCTGACCCTCCCATAGGTGGGTCCCCAGAGTTTGTCCCACCCCTTCCTTGGGTATAAAGTAGGAACCCCTGACTACAGGACTTTAGATTTTACCTGGACTAAACTCTGCTACAGAAACCAAGTAACCTTCGACGATCTACGCTTTGCTGGACGACTGAAGAATCTCCCTTGGAGTAAAGGAGTTACTCCCCTGCAAGGCAGGCACCTCAACGCATATGACCGGTTTGTATCTACGCAGCTCCCGACGGACTCCGAAGACTTTGCAACACAGAAGGTGGGTTTCCAAGCTTCCCCGAGGCCGACTAGTGCTCTCAGCAAACCTGAGACTCGCAGCGCTCGTGGGAACTGTGCAACTCGAACCCCTGGACACCGTGCACATTTACAGCAGCATATGCTTCTAGGCAGTCCCTGAGGCTGTGCTTTGGGCTACTTGTATTCCAAGCCCCGAGCAGTGTTTCCACTTAAGATTACTGGCCTACACTCCACGAGTGTCCCGCGGGCTGGTATTGTGTGATTCCTCTCGAGGTCCCTTCACGATCCCTGGTCCGTTGACCTGTGGGTCCCTGAGAAGGCAACGTTAACTTTCAGTGGGCTTCCCTGGTTGCTCCAGACGTGCCCTGACTCTTCATCGCTTGGGGAGTCCCCAGGACCTTGCTGGTCCTCACAGAAGCATCATTACTCTGACCGCGTGGGTTGCAGTTGCCAAGGCTTGTTGGTCTCCAATCCGGAAACTGACCCCTCAGCTCTTGACATCCTTTGTGGGACAGCTTGCCTATGGATCCTGGTTGTCGTTGACGTCTCCTGGTCCCCGTGTCTGCAGAGTCAAGCTTCACCTCTTTGCACCTGAGACACCCGACATCGGTGGGCATTCGATTGCTCCGCTCCTGGTCACGTGAAGTGACCCAGACTTTGTCCCCTCTGCTTTCAGGTTCTTCTCATCTCCGATCCAGGCTTGGGTCACACCGGACACTTTTCTTCTTCACGGCAGCAGCACTTCTTCGCATCACGCCATTGAAAACGACGAGGGTTTCCGACACCACTTGACCCCTATGCACCCGGCTTCCCTGGGCTAGGTAACATGGGTACCTCGGTACTCACAAGGGTGCTGGCCTTAGAACCTTCTAAGTTTAACTGGGTTTGCTTGAAGTCCTCTCCGAAGTGTCCTTAAACTTTAAAATTCCAACTGCGACTTTCCCATAGAGTTGTACGGAGCTCGCGTCTGTGTTCCCACACTGCACCCGTCCTCCGTGGGTCCCCTGTGTCACTACCTTGGGTGGTTCCTTGGGGTCCCAGCGATTCTACGTGCTCTAGGCACTGTGTCTAGTCAAGTCGTGGTTGTTATACCACTTTCTTAATATATGGTTTGGTCTCCCCCTGGAGCCCACTGTGTATTGTGCTATTTACTGTCGTTCTAGTACTGTAATATTGTGTGCCTTGTTCTCTAATCTCATAAAGAGGTTAGTAGAGAGTGTTTAGTAATAAATACATATGTTTTATATATACCTTGTGTGGTTCTCCTTTCATTTGGTCATTCAAGAGGTTATATACTGGTAAAACAAGCTGCTTTACATTCCTTCAAGACTTAGCGTGAAGGCTGCTCTCCACAGCTACCACTAGGATAGCTTTCTATAAAGGTTGTCTTTAACCTAATCATCAATAAGGGTCGTTTGGACTGGTGCAAGGTGCCCACTTTAATTAGTGGACAGCATATACCAGGCCAACTTCTCACACCGTTCTCTACCCAGAGAGTGAAACAATGGTCTGGAGTGGAGAGACCCTCCCAGAAACCACCCTGTTCACTCCATCGACTCTGTGCTCTACCCAGAGAGTGAAACAATGGCCTGGAGTGGGGAGACCCTCCCAGACACTGTCCTGTTTCGGGGGAATCACATTTTGCTGTAAGATCCAAGGGCTCAGATGTTGCAAAACTCTTTTGAATATATGTCAGCAATGACGTCAGTCAGACTTGGCAGCCTATAATTGGAACGAAGGCTGTCATTTCTTTTTTTATGCATCAGCTTCACTGCAACTCCTTCCTGGGTACAGCCAAGGAGCCGGGCACTGTCACCCTTACAAAACAAAGTCATAATCAATTCGCATTGAATTTAAACCCCGCAGCTAGCAAGAGGCCCGGTCCAGCTCTCTGCAGGAGTTCACGGACGTCTTTTGTCTTCTGAACACAGTCGATTCTTGCCATAATATCATGGGCGTCCGCTGGGAAGGAGAGGGGGGCAAGGGGGAGGGGCATTTGCTCCCCCCAGGATTTTTAGGTCTCGCCTGAGCCAGCGCGCATGCGCTGCTCTGGCGAGACTTTTAGTAAGCGGGTTTTGGAAGTGCAAACAGTGGCTTTTGCTGGCGACTAGCCTGCGTTCACGCGAGCGTGCACGCGCGATCAGGCGCCATATGGCTTCCTCGCCATCTGGACGCTCGCGTGAACGCAAGCTGGTCGCCAGCAAAAGCCACTGTCTGCACTCCCAAAACCCGCTTACTTTCACTCACGGCCGCGCGGCCGTGTCAGTTTCACGGCCGCGCGGCCAATGCTTGTTTTCCATGTTTCTTCCGTAGGTTACTAGTGATGTTAATACAAGTGTACGGATGCATTTAACAGCTTTTTACATACATTGTTTTGTAAAGGTCTTTCATATTGTTTGAATTAATTAGCATACACTTAAACCCTCTCTGTTTTGTGACTGCGTGTGCTGCTTACAACAGACCGAAGCAACTTGTAATATCTACAAAAAATGTTACTGTTTCTCGTGGTTTTGTGACTTTATTCATTTAAATGTGCTTCGCTCCAACACTGTTCAACAGGCACATTTTGGGTCGGAAAGACGGCAAAATTAACATTTTTTTTTTTTTACATTTTAAAGCAAAAAAAACATTTTCTGATGTCCTCCGAGTGATTTCAGTGCCTTTAAATGGACATTCTAGAATGGACCAGTGTCGCGTTGTCCGCACAGACACCAGGCTGGTAACTTGGTAGCATTTATTTAGGACTCCGGTTGTTATGACTCGCCTCTTGTCTTGTGATGGCACTGTGAAAGATTGTTCTGTGGAGAGTCACTGCAGAGAGCCAGTGTGGGCACAGGGGCTGTGTCTGGCAGGGTGCCATGCATTGTGTCCCTGGCTTGTGCGGGTACGGTTTGCTTCCCAGCATGGGTGGGAGGGGAGGGGGCTGGCAGCTTTCTGCTGTTTTCTTTTCATGGTCTTACGGTTTCCTTCCTTTTGGTACTTTCCTTTTGTTTCGGCTCTGTGATGGGATTACTTATTGCCCCCTCCCCCACGCCCCTCAGGCTGGGCCAGCCAGCCATGTGTAGAATGTGTCAGCCCCGGACCCCGCTGAGGGTGCAGCAGGCAGAATGTAACCAGCCACTGCGAGCTTATTCGTCTCCAGGAGCCATTCTGGTGATTAGGGGTAGTGGTAGCAACACCTGTTATTTTACAGCGCCAGGAGACGCCAGAGCTGCGAGAGCAAGCGTTATGTAAATCCTGTTGTTGTCTGGTCGCTAACAGATTTCTCTGAGCCTACAGCAAAATTGCAAATATATAATTTCTGTCCTATTCTCCTTTCTTTTTTCAGTGTCTTAGTTACATTTGGTTGAAAAGTGCAAATTTCATGCTCTCCCATTGACACGTGTTTAGTTGTATGCAGCTCAGTCGGTTGCGCTCCGGCTATAGATGTGTCTGTCTGTCCCCAGGAGGTTAAACGTTTAATCCCGCTGACCCAGCCTTTCGTCCCTTACAGGGGCATCTAAGAGGCTTACTGTCCCAGAGTGTTGTACATATGCTTCACAGACACCATTTTGTATAGGTATCATTGTGTGGCGCTGTGAGTAAAAGCTGTTGCATATGCCCCTTTCAGCTGCGCTAGTTAAAGCGGTCCCAGAAGACTAAAACTCGGAGTTGACTTTGCCAGAATTGAATCCCGCGACACCCGGTCTCTAGAGTGAATAAACGCGTCACTGACTTTTCTCACTCGCTAGATGCAAAGAAGCGAGGGCGGGAGTTATCACCGTTTCACTTAATCAATGAAAATTTGACACTTCTTTGATTGCTCGGTGTGGTGTGTGTGTGTATTCTGTTTCTAAGAGCCGCCGCCTTTGGCAGATAAATGACACGAAAAACGGGCATGAGGTGCCCAAGAGCACACAGTTTGGTCACCTAGAATGGGGAAGTTGAGATTTGGGTCCAGGTCTCCTGGTTCCTTGGTCCACCCTGGGGGGTTCTGCTCCAGCCCGTGCCCTTTTAATCGGTTTTCACCTGTCGAGTCTGCGATTTGATAGAGAGAGCTCTTATGAGCACCACGGACACTCCCGCCATTACACACACTAGACACGGAAGGACACAAGTGATCCTTACTTGCCATGTGTGTTTGAGTACCCGCAGAACACAACTCCAAGCCCCAAAAACTTAACAAAGGCCCACTCAGGATGTGCAACGAAGGGCAGTCGTGAGCTCTCGTTTAACAAATCACTGTTCACAGATCACTTTAACCAGCTGGTTTAAGTGAAGCAACCGAATACTACAAGTTCCAGAATGCACCGATTTGTGACACGAAAGCCGATGTCTCAAGGCATTGTGTCATGTCAGCAACTCTTCCAAACCTCAGAAAACAGCCTACATGGCTCTGGAAGCTGCTGCTGGCTGCGGTGAGAAGTGGGGGGTTCCTTGCAGTCACGTCTTCATGACAATGGGGAGGGGTGGAAAAGGGAAGGGGTGTTTAACAATGACCTGTCACAGGCAGGAGCCGCGGGATTAGCTTGAAGTCCCGTGAAGAGGCCTAGCCACTGAGGCCCTGAGGGGCAGGATGACAGATGGGGGAGGTGTGTGCCCACGGGCTGGGGCATGCCCCCACCCCCTTCCAGGGAAAGGTAATGCAAAAGTCTCTCTTCACCCCAAGGCCCTTCCCAAGGGTGGGCCGTATAGCTAAGCACCGCAGCTTTCTTCTCGGCACCCTTTTTATTTCACCACAACTTGAGCAATGCAAGACAAAGTAAAACAAATACATGGAAAATGCAAGTATCCGGAGAGGCCTTCCCTGCCTAAGGGGCTGATGGCTCAGCGGACAGTGGGACTGTGTGTGACCCCATTGTCACAGCGGGGCCACTCAGGCTTTCATCCTCCTGAGGCTGATCGAATGAGTACCTTTGAGGTGTAATAAACATCTGTTATACTGTGCCAAGAAACCCTCGGACGGGGGCGCACGTTAGACAAGAGACAAGCATTGGCATAGCCAATAGGTCTCGCTTTTGGGACCTTATAAGTATTTAGTTAAGCAGCACAATATCCTTGGTGCAACAACATCAACTGTTGCATGGCTAAACACTTATAAGGTCCCCAAGGCGAGACCTATTGGCTATGCCAATGCTTGTTTCACTTGTCCTTTAAAAAAAATTCAAGCAGTGCAAATGAATCACTTTTCTTCAAAGAGAGACAGAGAGAAGACATAAATCAGAGATTGTGGGGCTGCTCTCGGGAGCCCTCGTGTTATCCATTTCACAATTTCACACCGGCGTATCAAAGACCCCACCCTCATGACAGCCGCAGACAAATCTAACATTGACTTTCTTTAATATTTGCTTACAAAAATAATTCAATGTTTGCCTAACTTCCCTGCATAATTATCAAGTGGAAACGATGCAAACCGCAGGAGCGGCTTCTTTACTTTTTCTGAAATACAGGGAAGACCCTTGGACTGGAAAAAAGCGACACACTTTGACTTTTGAAACCACAGAAGCAAAGGCAAGGGTTGGATTCCGGATTGTGGAAACAGTTTGAGCCACATTTGAAAAAGCGCTATTAGTTCCATTCCTGGTCCCTTCTACTTATATTAATGCGACTAATGCAACAATCATTTTGTGAGAGGATGTCAAGGGAATGACGTTAAAATTATGCCCCTCCCCCCCCTCCCGAAAACGTTTCTACGGCCGCCCATGCATATAATATATCGTTTTCTTTACTTAGAGGCATGTATTCTTTGTAATGCAGCGTTAACTCAGACTTTTGGAGCATTTTCGACCTGTAAACTGATAATTCCGCAGATTTATTTGTAAAAATGACAGGTTTTCTTTCAGCCCCCTGATTAAGGCAGCCCCACTGAGTCACTTTTCTCATTTTTTCAGACATCCATGACCTCAAGGTTGGACTGGGATAGAAAGTAAAAACAACAGTTGATGGACAGAATGCAGAACAATGTCATACATTCACCCCAGTACAGGGATCTGGGCCTAAATCCATCGTTTTTTTGCTCACCATGCCATTCCAGTTTGAAACCAGCCATATGCAAATCAGTCTTGACCCTGTGCCTCATGGGAACAGTCCAGCCCGAACTGCCAAGCCAGGTCCTCCCTGGACTGGAATCAAGCATCCTAGGACCGGTTTCGGGGTTTCACCGCTCTTCAGCCAGGATAGCTTGATTCCAGTGGCATGGAGAGCACGGGACCCACGTCTGGACATGTTAGCCCGAAACCGGTCCCAGGATGCTTGTTTCCGGTCCAGGGAGGACCTGGCCTGGCAGTTCGGTCTGGACTGTTCCCATGTGGCACAGGGTCAAGCCTGATTTGCATATGGCTGGCTCCAAACTGAGGTGGCGTAGTGGGCAAAAGAACAATGGATTTAACCCAGATCTTTTGACTGGGGGAGAATGTTTGCATTGTCAGCATTCCATCCATCATTTGTTTGCTGGGATAGAAAGTAGGCCAGAGCCACCAAATAAAAGTGGCCCCCATTAGTCAATCAGATATCTAAAAAAAAGTGGCTAATATTTGGAAACCAGGGCAGTTTTGCAAACTTAAACACATGCTGTATAGGAGTTTTGCAAAGTGTGGAAAACTGCATACATTTGTACTTGCTGCAGGCTGTGTTTGATTTAGTACTTGTGCGAATATTGTGAAATCAAGAGTAAAAACCGGCCGAGCAGACCATGAAGCAGGCCCACAAACAGTCAAAATCCGGCCCACACACTGGCCTGTCAGACGGCTTATCAGGCACTGCCTGATTGCCCTTTAGGCCTGTCGGACCCTCCCTGACCTGCTTCATATACCTAGGGTGGAGCAAAGGAGGCCGAAAGGATGTGAAGTGGCAGGGATTAGGGGCCACACTGGGTGAAGGAATGTCTTGAATAACACACAAAGGAGGAGAGAATGGGAGAAGTAAATAAAAAGTGTGTGCAAAGGAGACAAAGGCACGTATCCAATGTGGAAAAACTGCCCTCACTCACAGAATTGTGACATGCTTCATCATAGGGCGTGCTACAGACACCCCTGTGCAGACCAATGCCTGGGGTGGAGCAGCAGGGAGGGGAAAACAATACAAACAAATATACAGTATTGGGATCACCGAAGAAAAAGTGCAGCCAGTGAGGATTAAAACTAGCTCAGATGTGTACCCACTGCCAAATTTATTCCGGGGCCATCTGGCTATATTAAAAAAGGGGAAGGATGGAGGTGAAAGGAGAAAATTCACCCCTCCTTTACTGCCAAAGTGTCAACATGTTTCTGCTGTTGGAGGTGTGCCCAAAAGAAAGGGTCACTCGGCATTCATCAGGACCCTTCGGGACCCAAAACAGGAGGACCCCTCCGATCCTACCTCTGGTATCCGTGGAGAATGCTCCCAGTCAAGCATAGATACCTTGAACAATACACTAATCGTCTTCGGGTTTCATAGTTTATTTCTCTAGAACTGACGAGGTGTGGAGGTGACCACCTTTAGTCACACTTACATCAAGGTTGGTACACCGCCTTGGGAAGTTTCCAGGTTCTCGCCGCGTAGGAATGTCTTGTCATATTCTTGGAAGTCCCCCAGGGGTCTCGGCTGTCCCACTTCTCTGTTACATTCCATTCGTTGAGAGCTGAAGACAATTTGAAATCCCAATAATCAAGCAAAAAGTCTGCTTATATTTGTCAGAAACAATTTTATGCTTATTAGTAATTGAGTTACTGGTTGACTGGGGTGTGAGCTCTTGTCAAGCAGTTACCACAATCCTAGTCAGGGTAAGGCACCAGCAAACCCCAGATTAACCTGTGCTCGCCCTCTAGTAGCTTGGCACAGAGCAGTCAGGCCTAACTTGAGGCAATGTGTAAAGTATTTGTGCACCACTTCAAATAGTAAAACAGTGAAAACATCACACAAAAAGATCCCACACCAGGTTTAGAAAAATAGAATATATTTTAATAAATAAAACTGGACCAAAATGTCAAAACTCCAATCAGTAAAATAGGAGATATTGAATTTTAAAATGTTAAGGTAAAATAGTGCCACAAAGCGCCAACAAGGGCTATTTAGTTGCGCTCGACTGGGACAAAGTCACAAGTTCAGGCTGACCATGAAGGAGCGTGGGCCAGCTACAAGGACCAGGTAATGTAATGTAATGTAATTGGACACTTGTAGAGCGCTGCTGTCACTCCGAGGAGCATCATGGCGCTGAGCGGAACCCAGGGTTGGAACATGCTGGGTGGCTGCTAAAAGCGAGGAATAGGCATTAGATAAGAGTTTTGCATAGGGAGTCAGATGCTGAGAAAATCCAGGTCTTTAGGGCTTTCCTAAAGAGTGTCTCAGATTGGATCTGGCGGAGCTGGTTAGGAAGTTTGTTCCAAGCCTTAGGGCCTATCACTGCAAGCGATCTTCCTCCCTTCGAGACCAGTCTAAAAGCTGGTATTTTCAACAGATTTGCGTTAGATGATCTAAGACTCCGGGAGGGAGTATAACGCGTAAATCTGGTTCGAAGATAATGAGGACCTGAGGAGTGGACTATCCTGAAGGTGATTAACAGGACCTTGAACAGAACACTTTTATGGATTGGCAGCCAGTGGAGAGTTTCTAAAGCTGCGGATGCAGAGGACCCCCTGGGCCATTTCAGCACTGGTCGTGCTGCTGCATGTTGGACCATTTTAAGCTTATGTAAAACTGACTTGTTTGTACCTGCGTAAAGGCTGTTGCAGTAGTCCAGTCTGGACGTGATTAGGGCCACTGCAACAGTCTGTCTGGCTGAGATGGGAAGCAGATCAAAACATTTTTTGAGTGTTTTTATAATGTGAAAACAAGTGCCAGCAACTGCCAGTGATTGCTGTTTGAAGGAGAGAGTGGCATCAAATTTAATACCCAGGGTTCTGACCACTTTCACAGTATTGGGCGGGGGGTGGTGTCAGCTGGCCACTAGGTTTTAGGAGAGAAAATATTCTCTTGTCCTAGTGGTAGTATTTCCGTTTTTTCGGAATTACACTTTAGATGGTTAGTTTTCATCCAGTTGAAAGTGGCGGTGAGACAAAGGCGTAGGTTTTCTTCCGCCTGTGTGGTGTTTTTGTCCAAAACCAGAATTAACTGCGTATCGTCCGCATATGAGATGGTCTCTATATTGAAGGACGATATCAAGCTGAGCAATGGGGCCATATAGGCATTGAAAAGTGTGGGGCTGAGGCTGGACCCCTGAGGTACACCGGAGAGCAGTGGTTTTTCTTCTGATTTGTATTGGCCTAGTGTGATATCTTGTCTGCGGTTCTGCAGAAAATTCTTTAGCCAGGCCAGGACTGTATGGGAAATGCCGAAGGATGCGAGACGGTCTAGAAGGATGACATGTGAGACCGTGTCGAACGCGGCTGACAGATCTAATAACACTAGGACTGCATTTTTTCCTTGGTCAAGGGCAGCTCTGAGGGATTTAGCCGTATACAGTAGGGCTGATTCTGTAGAATGTTGAGATCTGAAACCGGATTGGTTGGGATGAAGCAGATTTGCTTCTTCCAGGTATGTTGTAAGCTGGATGTTAACGAGTTTTTCCGTGATCTTGCTGAGGCAAGGTAGAAAAGAAATAGGACGCAGATTTGAGAGGGTCGAGGGGTCCACAAGTTGTTCCTTTTGTAGCTGTTGTAGGCTGTTATGTTCCATATAGGTACCCTAATATAGGCCCGGGTAACATCATACCCCTTCACCTACATTACCTCCCCTACATTACACTGTCACAGGCCTTTTGGGATTGAACCTTTACCTAGTTCTAGTCCTGGGTACAGAAGGAGGGTTTCTCCTAAACAATAGAGTCCTATAACTCCATCAATAGACTCACACAGTATGAATGAATATTCATAAGGGTTCTTAGAAACCAGGCTGGGACTACACCACCTTCCTCCCCATATCTACGTACACGGTTCATCCCATACGTCATCCTCACATCCAACAATGGCTAATACAAGCAACAAGGGACAAAGGAACCTTAGACACTTTCTGTATAAATACAGCACCTCTTGCTAGTGTTAGTTAGAGGTAACCGAGACTTCCAGGCCGACACACTGACCAGAGACGCTGAGACTCCTGTATGCAGACGTTCCAGCTGACAGTGGTCTGAACATCCCTCGCGGGGTGTCCAACTCGAGACCAAGAAGGGCTCCTACATTCTCACTTCAGGTAATGGGGTTCGACTAAATCCTAGAGGGATTCTTGGCTTCACACCTACTCACATGCTAGGTACACTTAGGTACATCTAGATAGGCATCGTAGGGGTACGCGCTTTCTTTTATCATGCATTTTATATTCATGTATTTATTCATGCGTAGTGCAAAATGGTAGAACTGTACTATCCATTTATATTCACTGTACTGCTAATCATATATCTCTGCTACTGTCTAATGGTTGTTGCAGCTCATATATTCTACACAAGAATAACGACTGTTCAATAAAACCTTATTGAAACGCCCAGGCTGTTTATTCTGTGTATCTCTGAGATAAGATAAGTAAGCATGAGTGACTGAGCGAAAAGTAGTACATTGTTTCCACGATCCTGAGGGATCAGGGTTGTCATGTTCTAAGGTGGCCAGAAACTATTCTCTCCCCGATAAGAGGAGACACTAGTGGCACTGTGAGCAAGCTTCTGCAAACAGGCTAACATTCTCGGTGGGGGTGCTCAGAATCAGCCTGCCACCAAACCCACAGTTTATGTTATCCGAACGCGCAGGTCCTGTATGGGTAATATAGGAACTACACGACAAGGCTTGCTGAACAAGGTACCTTTAATCCTGGTTGCAGAGCATTTCATGGATCCGTGGTGAATAAGTGTTGTGCAGTCTAAGCGATGCATCGCTTACAAGATGCGACGAGGCTGCAGTGCAAGGTCCTGTTGCATCGCCCCCGAGGACTAGCTGTGGGGCTTGCAATGTGAAGTCCGTGCATTGAGGATGCAGCGCGCATCTGAGGAAATACATTAATTCTGATGAGCTGCAAGGCTGCGATGCGGAGGCCGTTGTCATCGTCGAGTTGCCATAGATGAGAGATGCGAGGAACTGGGTCGAAGATGCGCCAGGTCCAACCCATGCAGCAGCTACGATTAATCGGTTTTGCTGGAGGATGTGCCGCACAGTCGAGGAGATGTGGCCGTTCAGCTAGAGGATGTGATGCTCAGCAAAGAAGATGCGTTGGTTCTTCTGGTAAGTACTTTAGGTCCATTTCCAAAGGTCGAAGCCTGGGGTGGCACCACTTGGCAGGGTAGACTCCCAGATAGCATAGTCCAGGTGCAGCTGCAAGGTTGTTGGAAGCCTGTTATGTCCATTAGGTTTCAGATCAGGAGGCCAGCCAACTAGCCTTTGGAGTCACTCTGGGGTCAAGCGATGCAGGTCCGGTCCTTCTCACCCAAGCAAAGAGGGCAGCAGGTGGCAGGTCAGCAGGGTAGCAGTTCTTCCACAGTAGCAGTCCAGTAGAGTGACAGTCCTTCAGCAGCACAGCTCTCCTTCTTCCTGGCAGAGTATCCACAGGTCCAGAAATGTACTGAAGTGGTGGGGGTCCGAGGTCCAGTACTTATACCCAGTAGGGTCTTTGGGTGGGGGAGACTTCATAGACAAGCCTTTGAAGTGCACAGATGCCCTGCCCTTCCAGCCCTTGCTCCGGACTAACCACAGGAGGTATGCATCCCTTTGTGTGGGCACAGGATACAGCCTATTCAAGTGTAAGTGAGGCTGGTTCCAGCTCGTCCCTCCCATCCTGCCAGTATGGCCCATAAAGTCACACCCATTGTATGTGGCTCTCGAAGTGGAATACACAAAGGCCAACTGCTGACTGCACCCAGACATGTGACCTGAGATAGGCTGCAGACACCTAAATGACTAAGGCAAGAAAATGCTAACTTTCTAAAAGTGTCATTTTCAGAATTGTAATTTAAAATCTGACTTCACCTTAAGTTAGGATTTTAGATTCGGATTGCAAAGACACCAAACATGAACCAGTTATATCTTCTCATTTGGGAATTACGCTTAGAAAAAGTAATAAGGTAATTCCACCGTTATCCTATGAGAGATATCGGCCTTGCAGTAGTGAAAAATTAATTTAAGAATGTTTCTTTACCAGGATATGTAAAACTTAAACGTACATGTCCTGCTTTCTAAATACATTGTACCCTGTCCTCTGGGTTGCCCAGGGCCTACCCTAGGGGTGACTTATATGTATTAAAAAAGAAAGTTTAGCCCTGGCAAAAGGTTTATTTTGCCAGGTCGACATGGCAGTTTAATCCCTTTACCGCAGCCGAAATTCCGCTGCGGTGCGGCGGCTTTGAAGAGTGGGCGGTGCCGCGTCGGCCAACGGACGTGTGCAGCACTACGGAGGTATTGCTTGCGACGGCAGTTGGCCGACAGAAGCAGCGAACGGGTTAAACTGCATACACAGGCTCTACAATAGTAGGCCTGAGACATGTTTAAAGGGCTGCTTATGAGGGTGGCACAATCAGTGCTGTAGGCCCACTAGTAGCATTTCATTTATGCCCTGGCACATGTAGTGTACTTTACTAGGGATATAAGTAAATTAAATATACCAATTGATTATAAGCCAATTCCACCATGTTTTAAAAAGAGAGCACAAGCACTTTAGCACTGGTTAGCAGTGGAAAGTGAAGAGTCCTAAGGTCAACAGAAACAAATTCAGGAAAAAGTGGGAGGAGGAAGGCAAACCTTTTGAGGGTGACCCTGCAGAGAGGGCCATTTCCCACATGACCCCCCCTCCACCTAAAGCCAGGTTAGACTAATCAATACCTTGATGGTGTTCCCTGCTTAGGCGATAGAACATGGACAATGGCCTTCTACGGCAGGGACACTTGTCAGTTCTACGTCTCTCTGAACTAATTTGAGTCCCTCTGTACATACTTTCCTGAGCCACTGAACTGCCCCATGTGGAACCCTTCTCCTCACTTGTGGACCCCATCTGTGAAGCACCTAACCTTAATTTGCTCACTGATGTATCCCGGTAGGCAGACAGTACCACCATTGCCAACAAAGTGATCTGGCCCATTTCACCCCTTGGACCTGACTTCTGTCTCCAACCCAGGGAACTCTCTGTCCACAAGGACAACAACAGCTGTCAGTGTCCAGAGGCATGCCCCAGGCCATGCAGGGGTCTCTGACCTCTGTGGTTTCTCAAAGTGGAGGGCAGCAGCTCCAGGTGCCTTGCACCCTTTTTCCAATCTACTTCCCACCAGTTCGGGGGTAGTATCCTGGAACTGGGACTTCAACCCAGGGTCTGTAACCTTAGGATGAACATGAGTTGTGGGTGAGTCTTTCCTCCTCCTTCATCTGGGCTTCTGTACCCTCCATTTGGGAGTGATATGCCCAGATGGCTGACCTTCCAGGGCGCCCTAGATGGACATCCTTCCTAGCTCTTTTAGCACCGGTATCAACTCATTCCCCAGAATGCAGACAATGGGCACCTGGGGACTAACTATGACCCCCTTTGAGGTCACCTCCCCACCCACTCCAGGGATACAAGGGCCATGAGGTGGAAAAAATACTGCCCCTAGACCTGAGTTACTCAATACCTCTGCCTGGTGTACTGCTCTGGGGAAACCAGCCTTTCTACGACCATGGTCTGGTTGGCACTGGTGTCCCTCAGAGCAGTGATAGGGGCCCCATTCACATTAAACCAATGGAAGTGATGACTCTTCCCCTCAGGGATCTCCAGTCTACCCTCTGAGTTCACTTCCCAGCTAAGAAGACTAGAGCATGAGCTAGCTCCTGCCCCTGGGGACTACTTCCCCCTAAGGCCACTTGAGCCACACTTGTAGAGTTCCCACCAGTGGGTATTTTTTTTTTTTTTTGATAGACAGAGTCCCCCTGCTTGTGTCCTAGCTGTGAACAATCAAAACAGTGGGGTTGGAAATGGGACGTCCTTGGTCACCTCCCACCAGAACCTCCCTCTTTCTTTTCAGTAGGGACATGGGAACCCTACCCTTCCCCCTTAACCTGAGACTTGTCTGGGTCTCCCTTGACCTCTCCCTCACTCTGTTGGGGGAACCTGAACCAACCTTCTTGGGGTCATTCCCAGGTACCTTTTTGGACACTCTTGTGCTAACACAGAGGTACGCCTCCACAGCAAGCTTCCTGGAGTTAGTCAACTTGCTGTCTACCAGGTGTTGGTGCAGTTCTGTAAAACAGATATTGAGCATGTGCTCCCTCAAAATCAGGTTGTACAGTCCAGTAAAATCCTCTACCTTGCTGACCCTCGCCCAGCCCTTCAGTGCACCTTGCTGGAGTGATCTAGTAAGACCACCCTGGTCTGGTTTGAGAGTTTGTGGCTGTCTCTGAACCTCTGCCTATATCTACCAGGGATCAGCCCACATTTATTAAGAAGAATGGCCTTCATGGGGGCATACTCCTCTAATGTCAGGAGTGTGTCCATCCCCACTGTGGGTGTGTACCTCCACAAGCTACCACCCAGTACTCCTCTGGGACATTGTGTACCCTTAGAGCCACTTCATAAGCTGAAAGACACATTTCTAGGTTGTCTCCCACCACATAACTGGAAACCAGGTCCTTGGGTATGCATACTTTCACCTCTTCATTGGGCACTGATGGTATGCTGCCACCATTACCTCTGGACTCCACCTGCATAACATTAATGTCAAGATCTCTGAGACTTAGCGCATTGGCCATTCACTTTTCCTCCATGGCTAGCCTTTTTTCTTATAAAGCTTACTCTTTCTCCAATTTAGCAAGCTCCAACTTAAGCTTTCTCTCTTCCCTCCTGTCCTCCAACTCCTGGAAGACTCACTTCTCCCTACAGCGAGAGGGATTTGCAGTCCTGGGAGTAGATTATCCCCCTCCTCAACAAACTGCCTCCAAGGTTCTCCTGTTGGTCTAGCTCCAATTCCTCCTCATCCAACTCTTCCTCCTCATCATCTGTTGGGGTCTGATGGGCTTCTGCCCATGCCCTTAAGGTCTTTTGGTGCTCTGCCTTCTTAGCGCTCATCTTAGCAGACCGCCCCCTCTGCTGATGAAACTCCTTGAGCTCGGCCAGGGTGTAACTATCTAGGTTAGCCAGCTCAAACTCCATCTTTTTCATCTGAGGTCACAGACACAACAGTCAGATAGGGTGAGAGTAAATATGGAAAAAGCAAAAAGGCCAATCAGGGGGAACTTACTCAAATTAGTCTATGATATGGGATGGTAGTGTACACCAAATAACTGTATGGCACTGCACAAACACAAGTTCCATCCTCACCACTGATCACCAATGTTAGAAATTGAGATACTGGTTGACTGTGATGTGAGCCCTGGTCAAGCAGCAACCACAATCCTAGTCACGGGAGGCACCAGCATACCCCAAATTAACCTGTGCTCACCCTCTGGTATCTTGCCACAGAGCAGCCAGGCTAAACTTGAAGGAAATGTGTAAACATCAAAAAGCAAAACAGTGAAAACACCACACAAAATGATCCCACACCAGGTTTACACCACACCAGGTTTACAAAACTGGAACATATTTTAATAAATAAAATAGGGCTAAAAATACAAAAATCCAATCAGTGAAACCGGAGATATTGAATTTTAAAGTTTCAAGGTAAAATAGTGCCAAAAAGCGCAAAGCGCTAACAAGGGATAACTGGTTGCACCGAGTGGGGACCAAGCTACAATTCAGACCAACAGCGATGGAGCATGGGCTGGCTACAGGGACCAGGTTAGTCCAGCTGAACAAAGTACCTTAAATCCTGGTTGGGAAGCATCGCGTGCATCCGAGGCGAGGAAGTGTCGCACAGTCGAAGTGATGCGTCATTTCTGAGATGTGGTGAGGCTGCGGTGTGAGGTCCTGTTGCATTACCATCAAGCATCCCATTGACGGGGCAAGTGAAGCAAAGTTCGGAAGTCAAGGATGTGGCACGCAGCCAAGGCGATGCATCAGTTCTGATGGGCGGCAAGGCTGAGATGCAGAGGCCTGCATCATCGTCGAGCTGAAGTCAACGAGAAATGCGAGGACCCGGGACAGAGATGCGCCACACCACCGACAATGTGTCGGTTCCAAAGAAGTGAGGGAGATGAAGACCTTCTGTGCTAGCCCAATCCATGCAGCTGTAGCAGCAATGCATTGGTTCTACTCAAATATGCGCAGCTCAGCAGAGAAGATGCGTGGGTTCTGCTGGTAAGCATTTTATGGCCCAGTATCAAGGGTACAGAACTAGGTTGGCACCACTTGGCAGGGTAGGCTCCCAGAGGGCAGAGTCCAGCTGCAGATGCAAGGTTGTTGCAAGCCTGATACCCCGCTGAGGCTTCATATCAGGAGGCCAGCCTATTAGCCCTTGGAGAAAATCTGGGATATGGGGCCAAGTGATGCAGATCCAGTCCTTCTCACTCGGGAAATGAGGGCAGCAGGTCAGCACAGAAGGGCAGCAGTTCTTCCAGAGCAGCAGTCCAGCAGAGTGGCAGTCCTTTGGCAGAACAGGAGTCCTTCTTTCTGGCAGAGTATCCACAGGTCCAGAGGTGTACTGAATTGATGGTGTCTGAGGTACAGTACTTATACCCAGTAGGGCCTTTGAAGTGAGGGAGACTTCAAAGACAAGTCTTTGAAGTGCACAGATGCCCTGCCAGCCCCGGCTCAAGACTAACTACAGGGGGTATGTAGCCCTTTGTGTGGGGAGAGGACACAGCCTATTCAAGTTCATGGCAGTTGCGACTTCTGTCCTAACAGCTTGGGTGTGGTAGCCATGAGGGTGAGGACAGCACTGGTAAAGGCCAGCAAATCGGTGAGTGTCACTCTCGCCTGTCCAGCCATGCTCTGTGGGCGTACCAAGGACATGAGCCTGGTCAGGGTGACCCTTGGGGTGAAACACGCCATTGTGCCATCTTTAGAGAAATGTATAGTCATATTTAATTTGGCCATTAAGTCTCTGCTCAGGAGGTTAGTAGGTGACGAGGGGTGATACAGCAGTTTCCCCTTCACTCTGCTCCCTCCCACATCTAACTCTAAGGGTTTTGTGAAGGGGAGCCTTACAACCACACCTGAGAATCCTTGTGTGTCCATGCACTCCCTAGACAGGGGCACGATCCCTTCCTTTAGACAGGACTTTGTTGACCTGGTGTCAATCAGGAAACTGTGAGGGGTGCCATTTATCAAGATAGTTGCAGTGGGTTCCTCATCGGATTACTGTGTCATGGACAGCACGGAACACGTGAGAGTGGGGGTGTCTTTCTCGCCGGCTGGGTGCAGAATCGGCCATTTGCCTGGGTTTGCGAGAATGGAGGAGATGTCTTGTCCCTGGCTTGGGTGGTTCTCTGTACAACTTCCTCAACCCTTGTGACTACATGCTTCTTGAACCTCTCCGGCGGCGTCCCCGTTGGCACCCCTGCCTTCTGTGCCGTGACGGCTACAGCTGTCCCGACCTGTGTTGCCTTTTCCCTGTGCAGGGTTTCAGTGGCAACCATGTCTTGTTCTACTTTCTACTTGCTCTTGTCTCTATTCTTTTCTCTACCTACTTCCTTTCCCAATTTGGGGTTGTTAGTGCATTTAAGGGTGGGGTCAGGGTTTCCTTTCCCATATCTGATCCAATCCTCCACTATTGCCATGTCTTCTGACTCAAATAACCCCCCGTGGGCCATGACTGATTAAACTGGCTCCCTTCTTTTATACATTACACTAGGAGGCCCCAAAAGGGTTGAGCAAGCCTTTCCCTATCTTTCCTGGCTATCATTTCTCTAGGAGTGATCTGGCCTTCTTTGCATCTCTGGGGTCCATGAAATCTACCTTGGTTATTGGCCTGTTTTTGTCCTCAGCATCTGGTGTGGGTGCGTTTGATGGTGTTGGTACCGAATGCTCCCCCCTCAGGCCAAGGAAATGCGTGGGTTTTGGTATGGGCATGCCACTCGCAGCAATGTCTCTCTAGTCTCCTGGCGTCGGTAGGGAACTTTGCTTGCTTGTGGTCTAGTAGAGTCTCCATGATGGATTGGGAAGCTTGCCTGATTCAAGGTCTTTGCACTATTTAGATTGTCTCAAGATGTTTAAACAATCACACATTCTACTCTAACTTTGGGGATCTGTGTACACGGGGTGGTACTGAAAACCAATCTACTTGGACTTGAGTTCGAAAAATATTGACGAATCAAAAGAATCGATTTACATTAAATAGAGACTAAAATGCAATGAAATAATAACAACCTATAACAAAAGTGTCATTGCTAGTTCAGTGCAAAATGAGTTGATTTGTAGCAGTAAACTAGCAATCATGGACCTCTGATTTGAACAATAGTTTATTATTACCGAAAGCATAGACTTGCTAACATGGCATGACTTTAAACATGCAGCATGATTTGCAAAATTTCAACAGCACTTCATCATCAATAAATGCATAAAACAGAAAAAATTTAATAGAGACTAAAAAGGTTGACAGAAAAAATAATTATCTTGTCCAAAAAACTGGGCCCTTGGCTAGTGCCTACAGACCGTGGAGAGGGGATGCCCTGCGTAGTATGCATAGTTAGGTGAGCCTTATAGTCTGTCACTATCAGCAGACAAAAATTTGCAACAATTTAAGCAGAGAAAAAGGAATAACATGATAACTATCGGCCCCCTGTGGCCGGACATAAGCTACACCTGATTCACCAAGGTCCAAATTTTCCCTAATTTTGGAATTACACCCTATATCACACCCAGGGGTTGCGCGTATCACTGACTAACTTCTTTTAGATGCTACCAGTGTGGAATCGATAGCAGTAAGAAAACATCTGTGATTAAAAAAATAAGGTTGAGCTGTTAGCTCTATATAGCAACAAGAGCCTATGTGTACCAACTTGCCTTCATGCCCAGCGGTCCAAGCTATCCCTTACTATCACCCATGGACTATGCGTATCCTCTGTTCCATGCCCAATTGGACAAGCTATCCCTTACTAACACCAAGGGACAAGGCATACCCTGTTCCACGCCCAATGGTACACGCAATCCCTTACTAACACCTAGGGATGGGGCGCATCCTGTGCTCCATGCCCAAGGTCAGATACAAAACCCTAGCTACATTCGCCTTCTTCCAGAGTGCTGACTAGGAGAAAAAGTGATCTACATACTTGTCCTAGTTTGCCATACACCACATGCAGGGACTGAGGATCAGATGTAGTCTCATAGGCGATGATGGCTGTCTCCAGATAAACCTCCACCCTGTGGATTCAGCAGAACTTCCTATCAGATATGGGGTCTGCTCACCGATCTTTTTGTGCAGATGAGAATCGGTTCGGGCTGGGGTCCTACCTTCGACAGCAGTCAGGCTCGATGCACCACTCCCTTTTGGCTGGCTTGCCAAAATGTTGCTCAGATATGAATTTACCTTAAATAAATGAAAAGACAAGATGCATTTGGCAAAACAGGAACAGGTTGGTTTAATTAAAAGCTGCGCTTGGGAGAGCCTCCAGAGAGTGCGTCTGCTCACAGTCCCTCAGTGTACAAAGTTTTGGCCGCTGTTATATACAGTTCATGAGGTACAATAAAGCAATTTCTACATTCCAAAAAAGCATCTAAGTCATAAATCAACAAGTGCTGGTAAGGACACAGACAGCTCTCAACCTCAAGGAGAGCTAGTGTGGACCAGTGTGCATGTGTCCAGATGTCCGGCATCAGGAGCGCGTGATCACTACGTGTGGTGTGCATGTTGTGTCCTGATTGGTTGAGTGTTTCTATCTCCCTGTGGTATGTAGCTTTGTGATATTTTGGGGGAATGCAAGCCTTTGGCCAAACATGTTCTATTGGGGCCCATTGCCTCGGACCTGTTTGTGGTGCGGATATCAATCTGTGGGATTGATCAGGGTTTTCCCTGGGCACGCATTTGTCTTTAGGTTAAGAAAGACCCCACCTGTGATCTGGTATTTAATAGGCATGGGTGTGGGTCGTAGAACTTGTCTAACCATGTATCTCTGATTCGGGGTTGATGAGAAGGTCACCTTGGGTGAATCCGACAGCAATGATGTGAGTTCATTAGAACTCCTGAAAATTTTATGGCAGTCACTGGTATCTTTTTTATCGACATCCTTAACATTGTGCATACAGTTGTCATAGCATACATTGACATTGTTCTTACTGGTATTTGCATGGTTATGTTTGCTTTGGTTATAAAGTACATCGACATGGTACTTAAGAGTAATAGTATTGTCATTTGTGCATGGATTATGACACACATTGATATTGTCATTGCCGGTATCGACGCTGCTGTGCGAGTACAGGTTATGACAAACATTGACATTGCATTGACGGGTATTGGCATGGTCATGCAGGAACAGGTTGTGGCATATGTTGAAATTGCATTTATTGGTATTGCCATTGTAGGACCTGCACATATCATGGTATTCGTTGACATCGTAGTCACCCATACCAACACATTTATACTCAATTTTATATATTAAGAACTTGCCGATAACTACAATGTCTCCTCAGTTGGGTAGTGTCACAACTGCTTCCCATATAACATCTTTATATTGAGACTGCACATTGCAGCTAGCTCTACCACAATGTCCTTCTTCTTTGTCTTCAGTGAAATCAGCTCTCTTCTCTTCTAGTTCACACATGAATACTGAACTCCTTAGCAAAAATGATATGGGAAATAGTGTATCACTTTCAGAGGTTCAGCATCCTAGAGCAAAGAATATTTTAGCAATGATGATGATGACAGCAGTGACCATCACTCGGAAGGGTGAGGCACAATGAACACTTCTGAGGCAATAGTGACCGCAGATACCATACATTAGTAAAAACTATAAGTCCAGGAAGACCTACAGAAATTGGCGACCGATATCATGGTAATTGGTGCAAAACTGGGGAGATTATGTGATCAAGCAAAGTGGGACAAAGGTGAAGTCAAAGATAGAAACTCTAATTCGTCTTGTTCTTCACTTTTGAATAAATTACCATCACTCGCAGGGATAATGAAAACTTTAGTAGTTCTAACTGAGGCTATGATACCCTATGAGACTGAATACCCCCTGAAATGGGCAGTGGAACCTATCAGATATCTGAGTATATGGCTCAGTAGAGATCCAGAGGAGTTATGGAGGGTGAACTATGGCCGTGCTATGGACTACCGTTGTACCTCGCCGGCCACATAGCCATTGCCAAGTTGGTAATACTCCTGAAATTTTTGTATCTCTTCGTAAATATTCAGCTCCCACTTACCGCACAGTTTTTTAAAAGACTATGGTCCAATCTGATCACGCTAGCATGGGCAGGCCGACAACCGAGGGTATCCTACGAACGGTTGATGATGCCACCTGTGCGTGGAGGCTTGGGTGCGCCGGATATGCAGTTATATGCACTATGTGCCCAGGCGCAATTCCTGCACCACTGGCTTCATCCCACCCCATTCCAACCACATCTAGCGATTGAGCAGGAACAAGTGACTCCATGGCCACTCGCAACTGCTCTGTTCCAGCCTTACAAGGATCCCAAAGCCCAAATTAGAACCGTGAAGTACGTGTCCTGGGTGTGGGATGGCCTCCGCAAACAGGCTGGACACTGTACGCACTTTCTGCCTTGTTGACAGATAATTCCATATTTCCCCCATTACAGGATAAGGGTGCTGCCAGACGTGCGGGCGCGAGGCATAACATTTTTTGTGGACCTGTACCCAGAGGGCGAGTTTCTCCCCTGCTTTGCCGGCACCGACACACACGCGCCAACACTATCGGATACATAAATATACTACCAAATAAGAGCTACTCAACGCACAATTCATGACACATTTCCTGCTCTCCCTCCTGTCTCTACGGCGCTAGACAGTATTCACACATCCGCGTCACCACGTAAACTTAGTACCCCGCTATATGCACTCACACAGGCTGCCTCCCCAACAGACACTAAGAAGGCTCGCATGGCCTAGGAGAGAGACCTATATTCAGCTATATCAAAAATGCAGTGGAGCAACTGCTGTGCCCAAACCGAGGGGCTGTCTCCTAACTATAGATTGCGATTAATACACTTTAATTATTTGCATAGTACGTATTGCACTCCATCACACTTCACAAAATCGGACTAGTTGCCGACTCGCATGGCCTGCGCTGCCTAATGCTGGGGGCTACTTTCTTACATCTAGAGTGGACCTGCCCCAGAGTGGCGAGTTTCTGGACTATGATCTGCAACACGGTGAGCGCCATAATTGAGGCCTCATTCCCACCAGATCCTATGTATGTCTCCTGAGCTATGCAAAAGATGCCCCGGATGGCCATGGGTGCCTCACTGCGATGCTGCTGGCTAGGCGTAGGGTGGCGATGCACTGGGGGAGAAGGCTGGTTCCGACCATGGCAGACATTTCCTACTGCCAGGAGCAATTGACAGCTTACTGGAACCTAATGCTACTAGCAACACGCCCAAAGGACATTTGAGAACCCTTTGTAACTTACCTCCGACAGACTGGTACTGACAGAACGAACACCCCGACTTCTGACACATCTAATGCCTAGCTGCTCTCTGTGTTGATTCGCAACTCGCTGGGACATTCCTGCCATTGATGTTGCGGGGCTCTGGGCCGCAGGGCAGGATGGAAGAAGGAGAAAATGCTAGTTTACTATTGTCACTGCATGTATTTCTTGATAGGATGTGTACGCCGCAGACTGCATCTTGTGACATGGTGAATTGGGGCAACAAGAAACGATGCCATGAATGACACTGTTGGGGTTTGTTACTTGTTTTGTGATTTAACCTTGAAACTAAATAAATAAAAATAAAAAAAATAAAAAGGTGGCACATTCTGCAGGTTTTACTGGCTCCTTTGCCAGCTTTCCTCCTTTCCATTCTCTCTGGTGCTCCTGTCCTCCTGCTGGGGCACAGAAGTCCAGATCTTCCCTCAGCTGGTCCTTAGAGGAAGTAAGGGGGCACCCTCACTGGCCCTTGGATAATCCCACTGGTCTAGGGGTCAACTGGGGTAAGACTCCTTATAAGTTTTGGGAATCAGTGGGCTTGTCTTCCCAGCTGTCCATGACTGCTGCCACCGTCGTAGTCCCAGTGTCCAGTCCCAGTGTCCAGAGCAGCCGCGGCCCGTGCAGGTAAGAGCGGTGGGGCCGGGTATTTCTACAGACGATGAGGGAGAATGAATTATTTATTTAATTTTTCCTCGTCATCGTCCGTCGAAATCCCCCCCACCCGGCCCCTCTGCCCCACTGCTCTTACCTGCACGGGCCGCGGCTGGTCCAAAGTCCAAGAGCAAAAAGCACTTTTTATCCCTTGTGCAAGAGTTTTTAAATGAGGATGGAAGGTTCTAGAAGCCAGGCACGACTGGCCAATCGTAGAATGCCACATCACCTCTCTACCCCTGTCCCATGCCTCCTGCACAGCATGCTGGGATAGTCCAAGATGGCACTGTTCAGAAGTCACTGGTCACATCTCCTCTGGCAGTCTCAGCTCCACCCCTCGCAGACATCTCTGCCAGGGCTTTTCCCAACAAAACTTCAAATGGGTGCCCCCTCCTAAGTTGGCTCCAGTTGTCAGGGCTTCCTCCTTTGTTCAGTAGGCCTGGGCTGTCCCCAGCCCTGATATAGTCTGCCAGCTGATTAACACATACAGAGTTTCTTCACAAAGCCTTCCTCCTCAGGATCTGAGGAAGCACTGTTAATGACTTCTTTTTGAGGGGGAGGCCTTAGTTCCTTCTGCTGGGGAGCAGCGTAATTAACTTGGCCCATCAGGGTGAGAAAAACCCTGGGCTCTGATCGTGAGCTGAGCCAGAGAAATATGAAAATTTTTGATGAACCATAAAGTATACGTATATGATCTTGAGACCTGTGTATTTGAACAGGGTGCACACTTTCACTGCCGTTTGATATCTTGCTGAACTTTTTAGGCCAAAAGGATGTGAACCTGCATTCTAAGGCAGATTACCCCCTATGCATATAATACAGTGATAGTTCAGAAAAACATTAAACCATACAAAATTTACTTATGAGTGCCCACTAATATTATAAGGCCTATCCCAGGTCACCACCTAGCCTTGCAGAGTCTCCCCAGTGATATACTCTATGTGCGCAGTTACAGAGCTGCGCATGATGGTAGTCTCATACTCCCAAACCTCACATGTGTGCACACGCATGTGAACACGTGTTGACATGTAACCAGCTAAGTGCCGCTTACCCTAGGTGCATTTCAGTGTTCTTATCGTAACGGGTGGACACTGGCGGTAAACACTGCAGTCCATGTGCCATTTCATTGCTGTGGGTGAGACACATGTGTGAGACCCACCCACAGTAAGAACAAAATGGGGTGATCAAAAAGCAAAAATAAATTTAGGTGCACTGAATGTGCGGAACCCAATTGCAACAAGGAATATACCTTGTACAAACTGCAGCATATTCAGTACATGATTCTGGTAAAAATATAGAGAACCAATAATCAAAGAACATATTTATTTACAATAAGAATCCAACATCTATAAAGTAAATTTATAGTATTGTGCCAGACCAAATAAGAAGCCACTATATTTGATGATCTGTTGATTTTACTTAGGGTTGTCTTTCTGGACTGTTTATTGGAACTCTAGACCTAAATGGAACAGTTCAGTTTTTCTAAACTTTCTTTCTACAACCAGAAAACTTTGAATGCCACTTCACAAAGTAAGGTAAAAGTAAGGTAAAAGTCAGTGTTCCCCAATCGACTTAGGCTGTAGTACCTATTAAACGGTGCCTAGGCACACTAGTCTGCAATAGTAAGAGTACTTACCTCATTCGTTTAGCATGCAAAGAAGAGGATGACCAGCGTAATGAACAAGTAAACCCTCCAAAGGGTGGGAACGCAGATGAGTTGTCAAAGAAGAAAAATGAACACCTTTGAAATAGCTTCTTACTGTGTCATTTACCATGTCATTACCGTGGGTGAGACACAAGTAGTGAGACTCACCCACAGTAAAAACTACAAAACCGGGTGATCAAAAAGCAAAAAATCTTGGAGTACTAAATGGGCGGAATCCCTTTTGCAACAAATATGATGTTTATTTTTGTATTTATTCAAAAGTATATATTAATATTTAGTTTTAGTAAGTTATGATTATTTTTTTAACATTATAAATACTTTTTTAAATATAATGTCAGTTTTAAAGATAACATATATTTTGAAAGTTAATATAACATTTAAAATTCAATATCATTACCTAGTCAATAATTTTTACTTTAAGTGCAAAGTATGTAAACTCCTCAAAATGTTTTTATGATATTTTTTGTCAGGAATAATCTGTCATACAACTGGTGTCATATGTGTAGAAACACACACGGATAGCTTAACTGTCAACCAACAGAGGGAACTTTCTCTTCACCCTGTGTTCGTTCACATAATGTGGGGCAGGAATAGGTCTCTATATCTCACCATACCTGTGATGAAACCCCCTATGTAATAACAATTATTACAACAACAACACCAAATAATAATATTAATAATATTGATGATTGATTTTCATAATAGTCATAATCATAATAAATAATAATAAGAAGAAGAAGAAGAATAGCAAGATAATAACAAAATAATAAAAATGATGATGAGAAGAAGAAGAAGAAGAAGAAGAAGAAGAA